>NHNU01000017.1:0-600000 GCA_002785985.1 Microcyclosporella mali
GAATATAGCTCCTATATTACTATAATTTATCGCGAGACTCTTACTATATATAAGTAAGCTTAGTATCTTACTTATTATACTAAGAGAACTATCTATAAGATACTCTTCGCGAGCCTTCTTAAAAGTCTAGTTATCTACGTTACTCTACTTATCTTATACTATAGATAATATAAGCTTCTTAGTAGTAAGTACTCGTATATAATAGACTACTCCTATAAGTATATATAAGAAGTTATTCGCTTATCGTAGCTAATTTAACTCCTTATCGATACTAAGTATAGCTAAGAAGTATAATATAATACTACTAAATATATTACCTCTTACCTACTAAAAGATAAGCGAGCTATAGAATTCTAGTAGAGCGTCTTACTATACTTTACTATTATTAGTCGCGAGTATATCCTAGAATATCTAGAGAAGTAACTTTTATAAGCCTAACTATAGGAATAATTCTCGTATATCTCTTATTATATTAACGATAGTATAGTTACTAACTCTAGTACTATTATTAATATTATCGCTACTCTAGCTACTCTCGCTACTATTATCGCTATTAGTATCGCTATTACTATTACTATTACTATTACTATTACTATTACTATTACTATTACTATTACTATTACTATTACTATTACTATTAGTACCCTTATTACTTTTAATAACCTTAAACCTTATAGCTATACCCTCCTTACTCTTAAGTATATATAACGCGTAGTATAATAATTAAGCTATATATATACTATATCGTAAAAAAAAGTCGCTATTCTATAGTCTTACGAGTAGCTATATATCTAGGTTAGCCTACTTAGTACTATATAGCTAGTAGCGTAACTCTAAGTTAAGCGTTAATAACTCTAAGACGTATCGCTTAATAAGTTTACTATTCGCCTTAATAGCCTTAATTAGCGCCTCGTTACTATACTCTAGTAAACGAACTACCTAACTAAGATACTATAGATTCTACTCTTTAAGATACTTAGGCTATTAATTATACTTAAACTAGAGTATTTAATTAGTCTTTATAGTCTATAACTTAGCTACTCTAAGTTCCTCCTTATACTTCTTCTAGATCTACTTCTACTACTTAAGCTTAGCTAATATAATACTCTTACCTAGTATAGTAGTCTTACCTATAGCCTAAACTAACTTACTACTACTCTATCTATCGCTATTATATATATTAGTATAATTTATAATAAAAAAGTGCTTACTACCTCTCTTTATAAAGAATATCTATACCTATACGTAATACTAGTACTCTTACTAACTCTTTATTATATACTAACTATAAGCCTTATTATAGTACTTTTAGATCTTATTATAACTAATAGAGATCTTATCGTATCTAGCCTCGTTATAGACGAATATATATTATAGCTTAGCTAAGCTACTAAATAGCTCTCCGTTTAGTTATAGTAAGTATATATCTCTTAATAGTAGTAATATATAGTTAATAAGAGTTCTATAATTATATAGCGCTTATATAATCTAATCTAATAGAAGTACTAGAGATAATCGTTAATACTATAGAGCGTATAGCTATACTTACTATAGATAATTACTCTATACTTAGGTAGCTATTATAGCCTCTCTTAGGTATTCTCGATATTAATTAGGTACCCTTAAGTTATACTTATACTTACTACTAAGTATAGGGCGCGATATAGAGCTTAGTATATAACTATAAGTATATATATATAAGTATATATATACTATCTATATATACCTATATATATATAGTAAATATATATATATATATATATATAGTAGTATAGTAGGTATTATACGCCTAGAAGCTAGATATCTACTAGACTACGCCTAACTAACGACGATATTATATTAATACCCTCCTAAGCTCCTAGAGACCTATAAATTACGAGGAAGATAATATTAAATATAAGAAGTATTTATATATATATTTACGTCTAAGACGAGCGATATTTAATATATAGGTATAGTTTAGGGAATATAGTCTAGGGAATATAGCTATAGAAAGCTAAGCTACTTAATTAGGTAGTCTACTAGCCTAGAGAACGTAGAAAGCTAGGTTCCCCTTAGTATCCTATAGGTTAGGTTATACTAGTAAAAGCGTTAAGTAATACTAGAATAAGGATCTATAAATACTAAATATAGATCGACTAATAGGTTAGTAGGTAAGATAGTTCTTAGTTATAGTTTCTAAAAATTAGATTATAACTTAAGTTAAGAACGAACTATAAGGGTTATTCTCCTATATATCTATATATATAAAATAAAATATCCTACTCTAAAGTAAGTAGAGTAAGTAAAGTAAGTAGAGTAATTACTTATAGGTAAAGTACTTACTATAATTACTAGCTATTCTTATAATTAGCTTATATATAACCCTCTAGCTATATAGGGTAGTATAGGCCTATAATAAGAATATATTTAATATAGTTATAACCTATAGGAACTAAGGATAGTTCCTAGGAAAGAGAAGGATAGTTATTATAATAGAATAAAGTTATAGTATAGAGCTTAGCGCCTATTTATAAGAAGCTATATATATAAGGCTTATAAGAATAGAATAATAATAGAGATTAGTCTCTATCTATTAATTAAAGAATCTTTAGGCATTCTATATATTACTATATCCTCCTTTTATTATACCTAACTACTTAGAAATTATATATTACTAAACTACTACCTTAACTCTCTATTACCTTTAGTCGATTTATATTTAATACTTATAGATCCTTATTCTAGTATTACTTAATACTTTTACTAGTATAACCTATATAACTTAACCCTTCTAAGGTCCTACCTTAGAAATTAGATAATAATAATAAGTAAGTAAGTAATACTATAGTTTATTATATATATAGATAACTAAGAGAATAACTCTTATAGTTTGTTTTTAATTTATATTATAACCTAACTATCTAGATTAAACTATTATCTTTATCTTTTATAACTACTAGTTAATCTATATTTAGTATTTATAGATCTTTATTCTAGTATTACTTAATACTTCTACTAGTATAACCTATATAACTTAACTTTTCTAAAGTCTTACTCTAGATATTAGGTTATAATAGTAACTTAAGTTATATATTTAAGCTTAATATATATTTAAGTTTTATAAGTAGCTTTTAAGGCTTAAGACTTTTATTAATTACTATTATATTAGAATATAAGTTATCTTTACCTACTATTTATTTTTCTAGTTATATACTAAATAGTATTTCTTAGAGAAGCTTTATAAATATAATTCTAGGAAATATAACTATAAACTTAGATAAAATAGTACTACTATTATATAAAATTCCTAGGATTATAAACTAAGGTAGAAGGGACTTAGGAGACCTAGACTATACTATAGCTAGATTTAATACCTAGGATACCTATCTTAGCGCTTTAGAGGTGCTTTAAACTTCGTTGCTCGTAGAGTCCTTTCTAAATATTATATCTATTTACTCCTCTTACTTAGTACGAATATTTAAGTATAGTATGAATCGAGTTGGGTATAGCGCACGACGTAAAGCAGTATAGACGTCTTCGTAGCAGAAACTGCCTCGTTGCCGACGGCATGCGACGTGACAGCTACGAGGTAGATCTAAAGACAGGCGTCGAAACGTCATTAGAGCGCGCCAAGTGTGCGAGGCGAGGTCAACAATGATGGAGTGCTGTCAAAGTGCTAGTCTAAGGCTATCCCTCGTCGTTCCGACTTCTCACACGCTGCGCTGGCCGGCGTGATCTCTACTGCCATCTCTGGAAGCAGAAGCTGCAGAGCCAGGTCTGCTGGACCGATGAATGAGTGGCTTCTTCCACGATGCGAGGCTCGCAAACCACATCGATCTGGTCACGAACAGCGAGTACTCGGTTCCTCGGTAAGTCGAAAGAGAAAGAGCAAAGGTGCAGGTTGTACGGACAGCTTTTGAAGAATGAGACCAACAGACGCGGCTCTCCCTGTGACGAAGGATATCTAGGGACGACCCTCGATTCTTCCCGGCTCAGGTACGCCATGCTCGCCTCTCCCATCAGGGGGGACGATCGTTCCATCTCCACCACGTCCACCATCTGTGGGATCCTTGGCCGGGTCAGGACCTCTGTCTCCTGCTCCGCCGTCAACACCACGAGCTTTCTCCTGATAGACATCCAGCAACTCAGAAGGCACCAACTTTTCCTTCCTCAACAGAAGACTCTCGACTCCCTGTATGTTCTTGAAGAATCTACCAGCAGCCTTTGCATCGTCTTTGGCCTTGTTGTAAATGTCAAGCATATCCTCTACTGTCTCTGGCTTGTGTGCGCCATGGACAGTACCAACAACTTTCTTGAGAGCGTCGAAGTCGTTGTGGTCTTTGAAGCGCAGTATGTCCCAGAGCGTGAGCTTGGAGACTGGGAACGACTCATCAATAACAAAGTCTCGGTCTGGAATTTGCATCACTGGCGTCATGATTCCCACGTCTCCGACCTTCTCGAAAGCCCTAGAGGCATAAAAGTCTCCGGCTTCTGCTGGCGTTGGCGGTGTGAGCTTCAGTGCCATGTCTAGCAACGAGTCTACCTTCGCTACCAGGTCCGTAGTGATGGCAGTTGCGTTTTCCACGAGATTTTCCTGGGCGTCAGTGAGTCTGTGACCGCCAAGCTTGATGTTCTTGGGCACTTTGTCTTTGTCCCAAACGAAGAGTCCCGCTGGGTCCCTGTCATTAGGCTGCACCAGGTCATTCTGTGGATCCCAATTGTTGATGTCGTTCAAATTATAGGCCGATGGCTTTGGACCGTTCGGCGTGGGCCCATCGGGAACCTTCTTCAGCCTCATGGCGGCCCTGGACATGCGACCGGACAAGAAAGCTACGGTGTTGCAGCCGGGATAGTCCTCGATCATGGAGTCGATGCACGTGCCTAGGCCGATGGCACACTGTTCGCCAGAAGCACCGAAGTCTTCGAGAGTGTACGTGTGGGTATCTCTTCTTCCCTGGCTGTCTTCGTGGACTGGCGCCAGGCGATACTTCAAGGGGTCCAGTCTATTGGCGATATTGGGACGCTTGCCGTCGACCAACAGAAATCTCGACGGCGCTTTGTCCCAACCGTCGATAGTACTGGCACTGAATTTCTTGATATTCTGAATGGTAGCCGACTTGCTACTAATCACGTCGATGGAATTCTCTCCCCATCGTTCCCCGAGTTGGCCAAGTGGGTCAAGTGGATCATGGGGATCGATGGGACCAAAATCCTTACATGAACTGACTGCAAAGACAATGTTGCGTCCCCAGTATTTGTCGGTGTACAAGCGGCTGCGTAACTCATTGACTGCAGCTCGAGCGTACTTCGCCTCGACGGGATGGCTCCCAGAGTATCGTGTGCGGATCTTAGTCCCGGACGTGATTTGGTAGCCGTTGAAGGCAAATTCAGTCGTCATTACTGGCAAACACCATGTCAGATGCGAGATGCACCAAGGCTCGAACAACTTACTGAGTGTTACATGATCCGAATCACCTGCGCGTCGAAAGGGCTCGTCGAGTGGCGCTTTCCCTCCACCAGCCGGTGCTTTCTCGAGCTCATCGAAGACCTTGTTGGCCCAGGCCTTCGCTTCCGCCTCACTGGTAAATCGCAACGTGGGTTTCAGCATAATGCTGTGGAATGTGCCATATGGCTTCAGGGCGGCTCTCCAGCCTACTCTAAGTGCTTCTCGAAAGAGCTTGCCCAGAGGGTCTTTCTTTAGCTCCGCTGCCTGGACTGCTGGGTCTGTCAAACCCTTCCCTGCGTTTGGATCTGCCATACCGTAGATTGTATGATCCTTCCAGATGCTCGGTAAAGTCGTCCCAAACCGCTAATAGTCTTTCAGTATGAGGGCGATGGCTTTCTAACATGAGGGGACGGCTTCCTCAAGTCTAATATGTTCGAGCAAACATGACCGAGTGTCCAGGCAGACCAATAGCAGTGCGAATCCCATTTTGCAGGATCATTGACGTCTATATCTGATCTGCCTCCATGATTGCAGCCTATAGCGGCTTCGAAAGGCTCTCGACGCAAGCCCCAGTTGGTAGTTCCATTCGTCGCAAGCTGAACTTATGGTATATGGCTGGCGGAGATGCAATGCAATCGATAGTAAGGTTGACTGTTGCAAAGTCGCATTCGCGCACGGCATACCTTGTCTGCAAGTGATAAATAGCTTCCTTTGTGGCGGGCTGAAGTCGACATAGTGCTAGTGGCAGCTCGTACACGATGTCGGCGCTGGTGGCGGGCTGTGCAGGATGCAGTAGTCTCGAAACAAACATTGCGCGGACTAAACGATACTAGAGCTAGTCCTAGACATTTCAAGGTCCCTGACTTCGCGATTGTGTTGCAACATGGGGGACTCAAACGTTTAAGTAACGAAGGTCGTGGTCGTAGTGACCTCTCATCCTGCCAATCACTCCTCGCATAGCACTGACAACATTCCACGACGCAACAATGTCGGGAGATCTGACACCAAAACTCAATGCACTCCTCGAAGAGGACCCAATTCTTAACAACCAGAAATTCGAGATGACAACGAACGGCATGCGCGTTGCCAAAGGCCACGCAGTTCTGGGATCGGAGGCGTGTTGCGCACCGTTCTACGAAGAACCCACAACGGGCAAGAAGATATGGTACGCACTTGTCACTGTAGATGTGAAGGCTACATTTCCACAAGGCCTCCACGGCATGCTGTCTTCCGAGACATACATGGGCACTCTCGAAGTCGCCATGGCGCAGGACGCGAACCGACAGGCACTTTCCAGCGACGCTGTAGAGTGTTTGCTGGAGGGACCTTCTGCCACTGCACAAGGTGCTAGCATGTACGTATAGAAGTCCCCAACTCTCGATGTCAATCACTGACAATGTACAGTTCCAACAGCATCAGCTGGTCTTTGGGCGCAAATGTGGGAGTGTTTGGAGAAATTCGTAAGTAGTTCTAGAATATATTGAGGCGTGAGATTGTCCTAATCCGTGCTATAGCAACTGCAGGAGCTACTGGAAGCTACAGCGTTAGCAAGACGATTTCCAATACCATTCCGCCGATTCGCATCACCACGAATCGAGACTCGGACGCTCGCAAGCAGAGTTGGTCCTTGGATTTCACTGGTGTGGAGTCCAGCGAGGTCGCACACTCGAACTTTGATGCGACATTCCAGACTCTCTGGCGCTTTCAGCCGGAGAAAGGAACTTCGTTCTACAACGAATTGAAGGAAATGGATTTCAAGCTGAGCCTGCATTGGAAGCCGCGGGTCAAATGGTCGATGGGCAACGGCACCGAGAACTTCAACTACGCCGATGACCCAGGCAAGGCCGAGTATGATCTGACTTTCAAGAACATTCCACAGAAAGTCGGGTCCAATTGACGATGTCTCGACACGAGACGGCAATCGCGATGGGCACATGTCTGTCTAGCTTGAACAGAACTCACAATGACGTTCGTTTTTATGTTTCCAAACACTTCATGAAGAATGTCCACCTGTCTCTTCCTGCTGAAATGGACATGACAAAGTGAAAATGGATGGGCAACTCTAGACGCTTCGGTCCGCGGAGTGTATGCAGGAGCCGTAGCAAGCGACCTGAAGCTTGCATTGAACCCACGCTAATAAGACAGCACGTGGATGTGGTCGGGTGCAGTTCCAAGGTCGGACTTTCAGCTGGCGCTAGTCACTTTCAGCTCGTGCTAAATAGCATGCGACATGCTCCTTCGCAGATCCATGAAGCGCCTTCTCGAATGCGTATAGCATGCAAAGGCTGTGTCGGTCTAGATGTCAAGCTATTAAAAAGCTGCGTCGTTCCAGCTCGCCACGGCGCGATCAACACGGATGCGACGAGAAGACTCCCGCTGGGGACATGCATAGTCTTCGTGATCAGCTTCTGGCTGACAAGCCATCGTCAAGACAAGGAGAACGAAAGATACGTGGTTTCAGCTCGCCACGATATGGCTCAGTCCCGCGGAGTAGAGAAGACAGATGCTGAATTCGTATGTTCCTTGCGATCAGCTCCCAACGATCAAGCCATTGTCCAGACGGCAAGGATTTGTATGACGATCTCATGTTTCTAGTGTGCTAGCTAGCCGGGCAGAAGCAGGTCGTGGAGACAAAAGATGCCGACAAGAGAACAATATAAGACTGCCGCGATGGCACTGCAGTTACATATCATCACACTGCTCATATCCTCTCGCTTCCTGAAGCCTACACTCGACCTGTAACGAATTGACCCCTGGAAACTCACAACATGCCTACCAGAATCAAGAACAAGACCAACTGGCCGCTAGACATTTGGCTCAGTATGGGTGCACCACAGCGTAAGACACGCCTTTGTTCCAGGCCGAGCTCGTAGTAGCCTAACACAAATGCAGGATGGGACAACAACATGGGTTACGACCGAATCGCAGAGTACAGACCTGGTTACGTCTGGTTCACACTCAATGCCAAGGGTACGTCCCCACTCTCTCTGCAGAATCACTCGTCTAGACAGGACAATGCTGAGTATATCGTCTCTGGATGCAGTCAACAGTGGTTCCGATAATGAGGTTGGGGCAGGCCAGCTAGTCACCGACATCCTGGTAAGTCCGCCAGAGACCCCACAGATGAATGCTGTTGTAAATTCAATACCAGAAAAGCGCTGACGCTTGTCACAGCTCGGTGTCGCTGGTGGTGTGATGCCATGGTTAGCCCCAGTCCTTCTAGCAGTTGCAACGGCGCAGGGAGTCGCAAACAGTGTGACGCCAGGTAATGCTGCAGAGACAAAACGATCGAGGCAAAGTTGGAAGCTGACACGATGCACAGGAGCCAATCTCCACTTCAAGGACGGCGTACAAATTCAGCATGCGGAAGCAAAGGGTGTTTATGGCGGCTGGGACATGAACTATGAGGTCCGTGGTGGGGAGCTGCATTTCGACAACGCAAGTGACCCGTCGGAGATCACCTCCGTCAGTCCCCTTAGATTCGAGGCTGTGTCCGATATGTGAAGACGCTTCCAAGGGCCGATATGCTTGCGATCTTGCTCGGACGGGCTTGCAACCCGATGACCACGAACGTGAGGAAAAGCCGGAAGAGTGGGAGATTAGCATCGGGTGGGTTGTTGGGGTGTCAGTTGTAGTCGCACGAGTGAGGAATGGAATCGATGTTCAAGATGGCTGAAGTCAATTCCACTTGGCCTTCAATTCCACTGGGCTTTCACATCTTTCGATAACAGCTCTTTTTTCTGTTCGCACAGTAGCATGCTCTACGTCACGATTCGATGTCTTGTAAGGGTTGGGCAGCAATGTTGCAACTCCTAGATCTCTGGGCACAGGCTGAAACCCCTGTTCTACTCGCTGTCCCTATGCCTTCTGTTTTTGACAACATTGGAGTGCAGCCGCGAGCGTATGTCCTTATGTAGTGTGGGCTGCTTGTGATAATATGCTCACATCCCGTATTCTCATGTCCTGTGTGCCACCTCACTGTCGTTTCAAATCCTCGAATGCTTCCCGCGCTTGGCATCTCACTTCTGCACGTTGTGCATTGCGGTAGACAAGGCATTGGGGTCGCCTTCCTGCGCAGCCTTCTGTAGCTGAGCAGTAGTCATGGTGGAATTGGTGTCAGCCAGCTTCTCCTTGGCCGAAGTTGGTGCTGGTGCTATGGCGGTATCGGGCAGCTGGGGCGCATCTTTCTTCAGAGCTGGATCGAAGGTGTTCTGGAAATGGGTGCCGGGTCCTGTCATAGACGACGGTTCTGGCTCGCGAGTCGGATCGAGGTAGTCGGCAGCTGTCTGCGAAGTGGGTCAGGCTCTTCCTCGGGGAATAGGTGGTGGACGAAGTCACGAACCTTGCTTCCCACGGTTTGACTAGGGTTGGACATCTTTGCTTGGGTGTAAGTGCGATGTTCCAGAGTTGTTAGGGTCGATGCCTTTGAATGTCTCTACACTGGTTTGCCAAACGACGGAATGCACGATGCCGTCATGCTATCATGCTCCGACGCGACTACCTACCTGCATCTCAGGGGTTGTCACCACCTTTGCTTAGCGAAGCCAACTGCAGCATGGTAAAATTGATCTTAAACTGGGCACGATCCCAAAGAAGACGACTGCGCTGGACTCGATGAGATGTACACCCACATGATGAAAACGATGAGCCGGCAAGCGTGATGATGGCGACGAGCGTACCTCAGTGACATCGACAGCAACCTTGTCACGCGTCGACGGCCTTGACGAGCGGAGCCTCGGTCGACCAGTCTGAGGGCATCCATGCCTCGATTCAACAGAATTCTCTCGAACTTGACAAGATCTTGAATCTAACAAACTCAGAGTGACAGTGTCGTCGAAAGATTGGATTAGCAATGTATGCAAAGCCGCCATATTCTCGAGGACAAGCTCCTGCATGTGGAGCACGCTGCTACGAACCTGATGGCTGACAGCGAGTATGGCTCAGATGTTTGACTTGGCAGGCCAATCATGCTGGTCTTTCCTGCCTTCATACACCTAAGATCATGTTCTGCGTGAATTCCCCACAGCGAAGATCAGGACATCATTCGCCATGTGCATCGCAGCATCGATTGTCACCACGGCCTTACGTCGCGACCAAGGTCGTGACTCTTCTTGGAAGCACATATGCACACAGTACTCATCATTCCTGCCACAATCCTGATGTAGTCGCATTCGAAGTGAATCAATCGAAGCTGGGATGGGACACCAAAGGAACAATGTACATGTACGACGGGTAAATGCTCTGCCAGGGTCGCAGGAGTTACTGCCGAAAGGAAGACCCGCTCGACCCGCTCTCCCGAACAGCTCGACGTAAGAGTATCGCCGATGTCGTTTTGCTTTGCATCCGTCATGATTATTACCGCTGCATTGCCGCGTTCTGAGCTGTTATACTCTGTGACGACGCTGGAAAGTTCGTGATGAAGTGAAATCATTGCCATAATCATGGAAGCTGCATACTGCATCGCAAGTCGCCTTGTTGCGGCCCCACGAGTGCAGCTTCGTTTTGTCGATGCGGTGCGCCCAGCATGGAGGGTGAAGCAGGTCAGGACTTTCAGGACGAGCGCCATACGAAATCGTGAAGTGAAGGAGGGTGCTCCCACAAAAATCCGAGGGAAATCAAAACTGTACGCATCAGCAGATGAGGCAGTTGCTGACCTCAAATCTGGATCGACCATTCTATCCGCAGGATTCGGGCTTTGTGGAACAGCAGAAACCATTATCAGCGCCATAGCCCGCAGAGGCGTTGACAGCTTGCACTCCTTAACGGCAGTCTCAAACAATGCCGGAACAGCCATTGGCGGTGGTCTGTCGCCACTGATCGAGTCCGGACAAGTCACCCGAGCCATCTGCAGTTTCCTTGGTAACAACAAGAACCTGGAGAGAAAATATCTCACTGGCAAAGTTGCTATCGAGCTCACACCTCAAGGAACGCTCGCCGAGAAGATCAGATGCGGAGGGGCTGGAATTCCTGCGTTCTTCACCCCAACAGGAGTCGACACATTCATCCAATCTGGTCAGATCCCAGTAAGGCTCCAGGGCGGCAACGTGATCGAGGATGGAAAAGCACGCGAGACGAGAATATTCGATGGCAGAGTCTACAACATGGAAACCGCCATCAAGGGCGATGTAGCGGTACTTCGAGCTCACAAGGTCGACAAGGCCGGCAATGTCAAGTTCCGATACACGACCAAATCATTCGCACCACTCATGGCCAAAGCTGCAAAGATCTCAATCGTCGAGGCTGAACACATCGTTGAGATTGGTGAACTACACCCTGACGAGATTGATGTTCCTGGCATCTTCATTGACCGCATCGTCCAGGCTACTGAGGACAAGATCATCGAGATCAAGAAGGTCCGAGAGGACACAGACATTGAAGCCGAGGGCCAGAAATCTGACGCCCTTGCACGAAGAAACCGCATCGCCAAGAGAGCAGCAAAGGAGCTCAAGCCTGGTTTCTACGCTAATCTGGGTGTTGGCATGCCCACCCTTGCTCCTTCTTTCCTGCCTCCTGATAGCAACGTCTGGATTCAGTCGGAGAATGGTATTCTGGGCATGGGGCCTTACCCAGCTCCCGGTGAGATTGATGCCGACATCATCAATGCTGGCAAGGAGACGGTCACGCTTGTTCCAGGTGCCAGCGTCTTCGACAGCAGCGAGTCCTTCGGCATGATCCGAGGTGGGCATGTCGATGTCAGTATGCTCGGAGCTCTGCAAGTCGGAGCGAACGGTGATTTGGCCAACTACATGATTCCTGGAAAGGTGTTCAAAGGCATGGGAGGTGCCATGGATCTAGTCTCGAATCCAGACGAGACGAAGATTGTTGTCCTGACAGATCATGTGGATAAGTATGGTGCTCCGAAGATCGTGGAACACTGTACGCTTCCCTTGACTGGTGCGAGATGTGTTAGCACCATCATCACTGATCTGGTAAGTCCTGCTGCGGATGAGGAATGACATGCTAAAACTGACAGATATTTAAAGGCTGTTTTCGATGTGGACAGAAAGAAGGGAGGTCTGACTCTCATCGAGACTGCGCCAGGTGTCGGTGTGGACGAGATCAAGCAAAAGACTGGCGCCAAGTTCGAGGTCGCAGAGCCATTGAGTCGTATGGAGTAAAGCATGCCACCTCATGGCATACCATCTTTTCAATCGAGTATCACGTACGCTCTCTCAGATTCCAAACAGCTTCAGAGTTTTGCCTGCGGAGCACTCTCAAATCCAGGGGCAAAGGTCGTTCCCTTGCCACCCCCTAGCGCATGGACAATTTTATCCACCGTCTCTAATAACCATAAACTCCCCTCATTACTCGCCAGCCACTTCCCGCCCGGCACTTCCTCCTCGCTTTCCGCCGTCCCATCTTCGAAAGCCTTTCTCAATCCAAAGACATGACTGACGACCTGGGGACCTACGCCGGTCTGTGACCTCAACACAGCGACAGCCATGACTGAAGTGAGCACTCTGCCGATATTGGGCACTTTGGACGGATCATTGGGCGAGGGAGGATCCGTGAAGAGAGCGCCGTACTCTGACTCCACGATGTGTATAGGAAGGTCTGGGTGTGATTGTGCAAGCTTGGAAGTGAGTTTGGCTGAGAAGGGATGGTAGATGCTCTCCCACATAGCGTCACCGCGGGAGAGAGTTTGTTCGATGTTGGAAGTGGTCAACTTTCTGGAATCGCAGTTTTAGACATGCGCAGTCGTGGAGTTTTGAGGAACTGAATCATACCTTCTCGGTTTCCGTTCCTTCAGTGCTGCTTGGATGTCTTGTGGAAGGCCACTGTAGAATGCTCCAAGGACGTTGATTGTTCGCGGGACCTGGACTATCAGCTAAAGAGCTCACCATATCCATGAGATGACCTACGCCGTTAAGTCCAATACACTTCAATCCCACCTCTCTCATCAGTTCCGCTGCATACACGCCCTGGTTCTCTGCTTTCTTGTACGGATTCTGGCTCGAAGTCGCCTGTTTGTAGAGTACCAGCATTGATTCTGGCGAGTTCATCGTCATAGTGGCTGCTGTCTTGACGAGCAATCGTCAGTCTTTGCAGCTCCATCATCGGACCAGCTTCTTTCGCACCGACGCTGTGAGCCATGCCGGCAGACCGACTTTCCTCGATTCTGCATCTGCTGCCATCCTCTCATAGACGGAAGCGACATTCTTGGGTGCCGGGATCGTGTTGGGCCGCGCGTGCGCGGCATTGATGAATTGCTTCAGAGGCTCTGAAAGTTTCGACATTTTCACTGAATGAACAAATGTGAAATCACAGAGACGAAGGCAGCAATATGATCTTCTCTCGAGCGTTGGTCTCTCGGCTTGTTGTGTTCCGGCGGATCATAGATGTAGATCATGTAGGACCAAGGGACGACTTGGAGATGCAAGGCGCGGATATAGCGGGTGTGGATAGCCGTGGCGGATGAAAGATCTAGCGAAGTACAGCGGCCTTGCACGCGGCGATGCCTACCTTCGTACTTTCAGACATGTTCGCTTCTGCATTCCTCTATCGCCATGGACATCATCATTGTCTCGAAGATGAGGAGAGATCTTGACCGGGGCTTCGTACATCTCTGATGAGTAAGGGACTGTTCACGATGGGAACAGCCGAAGACGAGACGATGTCGACTACGCGTTGACGTCCTCCGAAGGATCATCATAGACCGAGCTGAGAACTGATGAGAACACAGAATGGAGCGTCCCACACATACACTTCACTGTACGCTCATGTCATCCACCAGCATGACTTAACATGGAGGCTCCGTGCCCACGTCAACTCGCCGGACCCACAGAAAGTCTCGTAATGGCTGCATTGAATGCAAGCGCCGCCATATACGCTGCGATGAGCGTCAGCCATCATGCGCCAATTGCGATAGTGCAGCGCGTATATGTTCATTTCCGCCGCCAAAACCGGGCAAGCACAATCAGAGACATCATCAGCCTCTGAGGAAGCAGAACGGACGATCAACAGCAGATGCTGCATTGTCGACCAGCTCTGAAGCGAGCAGCCGAAGCACTCTCAATATGCTCGAAAATGCGCATCTGGACGTCCGTCCGCCTACGCAGCACGGATCCTTGCCACTCCCATCGACTTACCAACAAAGCAGTCTCTTGGAGCTGGATCAAGCGCTTCATCAGCTGACTCACAATCCATTGCTGAGGCACTATGGGTCAACTATCACCGGTATCTTCACTACTAACGCCCACCAAATCCTCACTCCAGCATCTTATATGCAAATAGGCGACAGACTTACTACTTCACACGCAAGCTGTCTTCCCGGCTTGTCGGAGATAAGTGGTGCCACACCCAATGCAATCTTCACGCCTGAGCACTTGATCTTGCTTCGGCACGCCGATGGAGTACCGGGTTTTGCCAGGCCCAAAAGAAGCGTTGTCGATATTGCTGTCCGTCACATTGTCGATTGTTCGTATCTCATGGACGAGGTCCTCGCCTTCACGGCTTTCTACACAGCTTACCTATATCCCGGGTCGGCCGCATATCTGCGACGCCTTGCAACAGAACTCCAGACTCGAGCACTGGCCTCCTTCAAATGCCTCACAGGACTGTCTCACAAGGACAAAAAAGCTACATCTGTTCCGCCTTTCCTCTTCGCAGGTATCCTGGGTCGGCATGTCCTCGCTGATACACTTGCACACCATCACGGCCTCGACTTCCACTCATTCATCGACCGGTTAGTAGAATGTTTTCATCTCAACCGTGGTATGCGAGCTATCATTGCCCAACCTCGGGAGGAACTATACGAATTCGAGATCAGCCCCTTCCTTGACATTGTCATCGAGGCCGAGAGCAGGATCACGTCGCTGGGAAATGAATGCGATCCTTTGGGCCGCCTCCTGGATGAATCTGACCTCAATGAGGTCAGCAAAAAAGCATGTCGCCAGGCCATTAAACTTCTTCAACGATCCTTTGATATCTGTCACGGCCTCGATGTTGAAGACTACCCCGAGTCTGTTTCGGCATTCTCCGTTCAGCTCGAGTGCGCCTTCATCGATGTACTGCGCAGGTACAGACCTGAAGCTCTCGTGATCATCGCATACTACGGCGTTCTGTTGCATCGCTGTCGCACCTTCTGGGCATTCGGCGAGGCTGGGTCTTTTGTGATCATGGCCATTGCCGAGCATCTAGGCAATTATTGGCAGGAGGCACTCAAATGGCCTCTGCTTGTGCTCGAAACGGAGTGCAATTCCATGGCGCCACAAATTAGTTGACAATGCGCTGAGCTATTGCGACGGATACGCTATGGCTCGAGCCGTACTATCGTCGCCTCAAGGACGAATTGCGTAAGAACACAGTGTTGGAAAAGCGCAAGCCTCTTGTAATTCTCCCTGGTTCGAACGATCTTAGCACTACACCATGCTGGCCCCTTTTGTTGCTGGACCTAAACTTGTACAGCCTTCAGCTGGAACTCGAGCCCGGTCACAGCATCTACAGGATGTTCGCGATGGCTCAATAACAAATTCCAAGCGCTTTTGAGATGAGCATGATCGAACGCGTATATAGGCGTAGGAATGCGCACGATACGCGTATTCCGTCCACGTTCAGCTCGGATTCAGCCCCAGAGCTAGCGTCTTCATGTACAGACTTGGTAATGGCTACGACAACACTTTAGACACAGCCATGACACATGTCAGATGGTCTGTAATGATGCGCACGAGCTCTCAAAATCCAGATATATAGGCAATGAGTCCAGCCGTCGTGGTTCACTTACCATTGCAAATAAGCCATAATTTCCTTATTCAATCCAGCATGATCGGCCTGCTCGCGGTCATCATCCTTTTACATGGGCTCAATGAAGCCATTGCAGTACGAATCTCTAACACATACCAACGTCGAGGACGTTATAGCTGATCAAACGCAGACGTCCAGTGCTCCATTCTGTGCATTGCAACCTGGCATCCCTATCAAAAGCTCCCAGCCCTTGCAAGGAGACGACTTCAATGGGGAACCCGCATCAGCCAATGCTCTTCGACCCAAGACGCAGTACTACCCTAGAAGCTTTGCGACCCATCTTGATGGCGGCAACACGAGAACGGTTGACTATCCTGGCCCACTTGGCCGCGACCTGAATGTAACTTCTTTCGACATCCGCTATGGTCAATTCTTCTGGGACGATAGAGGCACACCGTATGCGTCCTACGGTGGACCCTGTAATGGATCCAATCTACCTCCAACTTTCGCACTCGCTGTGCTCGACCCAAAGACTCTGGGTGTCGAAGCGACCTGGCAGGTCCCAGCCAGATATGGCAACAGCTCTACTCCGCTGAACTTGGCCTACGCACAATTGATCATGGAAACGGACGAGATCGTGGCCAATCTCAATGCGGGTCAGATTTTCATCTTGAAGAAGCGCAAAAACGCCCATGGCTCTCCTGTCATTGAGCTCCGTCGTACGATCGACTTGGCAGCCAATGGAGTCCTGAAGGGGAATGTTCTTCTCAACTCGATGATGGATACAGCTGGTAATGTCTGGTTCAGCACTGGGACCTTGGGTTCTGCCAGCGCGACTACCGCTCCCTCAGGACGCACCAATTCTACGATCATTGGCTACGTCAAGCAGGATAACACAATCCACAGCATCGAGATCCCAGAATCTGTCGTCGAGAATGGCATGGCTCTCAGCAATAGCACCATATTCATCGTCACTGGCCCAGCAGGCGAGAGCGACCATGCCAACGCCACCGGCACTGTGAGCGCATTGGAACCAGGCCCATGCGGAGTACATATCAAGTGGAACTCTACGTATGCCGCTGGCGACGGTCACAAACCAGGGTCCTGTGCGCGTGGATGTGGGACGACACCTGGTCTGCTTGGAGACGAGTTCGTCGCTTTTGCGGACAATGCTAACGAACAGATCAACTTGAAGGTCTATCATCAGAATGCTACCGGCAAGAATGTAGAGCCCGTTTGCACATTCCCACTGTTCAAGCCCAACGCCAGTTGGACCGACAATTCGTTCATCAGACACTTCGATGGAAAAGACTACAGCGTTGTCGTTCAAAACATGGACTACGAGATCCCTTTCACCGGCAACTTCTCGTATCAGGGTGACGATGGCGTACCCAACAACAATCTGACCGTCCAGACACCGGGACTGCAAAAGATCGTGATCAAGGTAGACGGCAGTGGTTGTCATCTGGCTTGGACCAATTATAATTTCAGGATGAATACTGCACCTACACTTTCCACCGCCACTGGCCTGATATATGGATATGTGCAATCAAAAAAATTCGCCAACGAAGGCGAGTGGGTCTGGTATGCAAACGCAATTGATCACGAGACGGGGAAGGAGGTCTGGCGAGCTCGAACGGGCGTTGGATATTCCTTTAACAATTACTACAGGACCTCGTTCCTGAGCCCTGATGGGACGTTCTATCATCCCGTGCTCGAGGGCGTGGTGGCAATCAAGGATGGTAAATGCTAGATGGTGACTTTTCGGCATCGCAAGACGGATCAGACTACATAGAGTCATCATGCTATACAAGTTTGTACATAGTTATGGGTCCTAATTCTGATGCAGCGCCCTGGACCTGGTGCTGTGGGAAAAATCGTCACATGTTCATCAACTCTAACATCTCCTCATCGACCTCCACCACGCTTCCCTTCCTACACGGGAAATCCATCACCGCGTGCAGCAGTCCCATCGCTTGCTCCCGGGTCATCATCTCACATCCACTTGTGAACCACTTTGGTCTCCATCTCAATCTTACAACCAGACTCTTCAGCTCCCTCTGCCTTCCAAGGATGTCTCTCAGAGCCTCAATCTGCTGCACCATGTCCATCACCTTCTTCGAGTCTGTCACCCAAACATCCAATTCCAGCCGACGAGTTTCGCTCACGAAACTCGGCAGATGCTCCGACCACCTTCCCGTTCCGAGCTCATGGATCGTAGTTCCATCTGGAACAAGTTGCCGCTGCTGCTGTATGAGTGGGAGGTGCTGCACGTGCAGATGCACTTTGAAAGTGGTGACGTTGAGTAACACTCGCGAGACTTCTTGGGAGACGGTCTTCGACGTCAGGAGCAAAGGTAGAGGTGAAAGGCGAGCATCCGATCGCAAGAGGTGCAATTTATGCTGGTAGATTTGGAGCGTGCATACTGTTCCCGCAAAGAGGTGTTCGTAGATTTGTAAGCGAAGTTCGAGAGGGAGTCGCGTAAGAGAAGAAGCCATCGCACGAAACACAGTAGGAGTGGCGGACTGTTGACTCGCCTCGAGCTCGTGGCGATGATCGATATGAGAAACTACTTATACGTTGTGTCAAGCTTGGCCAAAATTTGTTTGAGAGACTGAAGTCAGCGATTCGGAAAGCGTGGCGGGATTCGCGTCTTACATCCCGCATGCGGCAGCCATGCCGGCGTTGTTTAGTGCTAAGGGCGGACTCCGATCGTCAAGTTGACGGCCATTCTCTTCGGAACAAATGAATATCGTGAAGAGGACACTGGTTTTGTCGATCAAGGCGTTAAATTCTTGGGCCGCTATCCACAGAGTGATGCCAAGGCGAAGTCCGCAGTTCTGATCGTGTCTAAAGTCGGCATCTTCTCTACTCACCACTTCCCGCCCTTTTTCTTCTTCTTATTCGCTCCTCCGCCTCCTCCGCCCCCGCCTTGCTTCTGCTTGATCACTTCGCCACCTGGCGTTGCGGGTCGGCTAGTCTCGCTCTCGGCGGCAACGGCACCTTGACTGTGCATGGCTTGTCGCGCCTTGGCTTTCTTGCCCTTTGGTCGGTATGTGCTGCGGTCTCGTAGAGGAAGCCATCGTTCTGGGTCTGGCTGCTTGGACGGATCGTAATCTTTGGGCATATGAGTCTTCCGAATCTTCTTGGATTTCTTAGGCTTGCTGTCCTCTGCCGGCCGCTTCTTGGATGTATTCGTGGCTGCTGCAGATGGTGGTAAGGCAATGCCAGCATTCTCCAGAGCGTCGACATCGATACCTGCGATCAATTTGGCAATTGGCGTAAGCGTTGATAAGTCAGCATCAGCGGACTTGCCAGGCAAAGTAGCGAGCAGTCCGGCTGCAGCATATCGATCATCAGAGTCGCGCGCGTGCAGTTCTTGGAAAATCTCGTGAGTAAGCTCCAGATGTTCCGGGTCTTCTGATTCCAGCAATGTGCTTCCAGCGGCTTTGAAAAGGTGTACCCAGCCAACCGGTCGATCTTTCGACTTCCGTCTCCAGTATGTCACAGCTTTCGCGAGCTCAACACGCACGTTCGTCTTTCGGCTTGGGCTGTCACACAAGCTGACAAGAGTCGCGATCAGTCCCGGTGCATACCGGACGTCCTGCTCTGCTTCCGATGTCGATTGCTCTAGCTTCTTCAGGAAACTTTCGAGCATTTGTATTGCTGATCCAGTATTGCCAGTAAGGACATACAGCTGGGTCAAGGTGAGGATTAAGCCAACATCGTTCGGCCGTTTTTCGAGCACTGGTAGTATGTGCTTCAGAGCCTCCTTACCAGCTTTGTTTTGAGCATGTGCTGCAGCGCTGACGACCGAGAGTGAATTGAAATAGTCATCAGTGCTGGGTTGTGACCGCTTCTTGAGGGCTGCATCTATAGAACTGGCAGTGCCCTCGAATTTGAGCGCTTGGAGATCTGAGGCATATCGGTTGCGCTTCAAGATTGCAGACTGAAAGTGGAAGGGATAGTCGGGTTTTAGTGAGGTGAGATCCTGGGATACAAGCCGTTGCGCGATGAATGCATTCGCATCTGGCAGAACAGCGACTTCGTTGACTCGGGCGATATGTCGAGTGCTGGAATCCTGTATGGCCTTCACGTCGATGCTCTTCGCCAGATTCTCCGCGTCTTCGAGCCTTCCTAGCCTCGACACGACGTATATCTGCTGGACGGTGATTGGCAGCAACTCAGCAGCCTTGTCCTCTTCGCTGAGCTCCTCCAATGAGTTGCACAGATCTTTCGCGCGCCTCAGCAGCACTTCTCCCTGTCCAAGCTCGCCACGTGCTATGCTCCCACAAGCAGCATTGAAAGCTGTCTCAAATGCCTCCAAGTCTTCTCGTCCCGGCTTCCTTTTCTGCACCAGCTCTCCACGACCAGCCCACTCCAACTGTGCATCGACGGCCCCAGAATTGATTTGTAGATCTGCTTTCTCATCCGAGCTGCCTGCCAGTTGCTTGTACATTTCCGCCGCTCGGCCAAAGTCTTCGGTCCTGTACCGCGCCTGGGCTTCCAGATGTTGCGACCCACGCTGCGAGCTCTTTTGTGCCAATTCCGCTGCCGCCGCTGGGTTACCAGACTTGTACAGTGCATATGCGTGCTCAAAGCTCGCTTTCTCTTGCAACTTCGCTCCCCCGTCGTTGAGTGTCTTCAGCGCATCGTCGTAGCGATCCAGCTTCAGCAGAGCCACGACCTTCACATGCTGCGCTTCGAGGTCGGCCTTAGATTGTTTGAGGGTGACATTGGCCGCCTTCAAGACCTCTTCGTCGTCGTCGATATGGGTCTGCTTGAGTAGCGAGGCCAGTGAGGATGCGGCGGACATGGTGACGTGGCGAGTGATAGAGGGCGCATATATGAGCAGACCACAGGCTTTCCTTGACTCGCACAGATATTAGCCTCCAGCATGTGGTCGTGTGCTGCGTCGGAGGGGGATTGAAGGAGGGACGCCTCGTGACATGACACTCAAGTTCCTCTCATCACACTTCAAAATCCGAGCCGTTGCTAGCGTGGGACATGGCCCCGCTTTTCCCACCCCGCCTTGCTGCTCTTCTCGATATACATGTATGTCGTCGATAATGCTGCATATATACAAGCCCTCGCCATCAACATGGAGATCTCTCGACCGCTCAAAATACAGCCGGATCAGAGCAATTTCTTCGATCTCCCGGCGGAACTCCGGATCGCTATATACGAGATCATCTTCGCACACACTCTCGACGACTATGCCGGAACCAGGCGAGCGGAGCTCAAGGTCTACGATGGCCATGTCATGATCAGACGGACTTGTCCAATCCCTCCTCCGCGCTGGAGAGGAGCCAGGAGGCTCATGTTGACTTGCGTTGCTGTCTACCACGAAGTCCTGGCTTTCCTTTACCCCCAAATGCATTTCGATGTTCGGATCAGCGGCAATGCTCACGATCCCGGGCCATTGCGAAGCCGTCTCAACTCTGAGTATCCCTTGGGCAGGATCAAGGCTTGTCCGCCGCTTCGATACATGAAGAACATAAAAATCCTGCTTGATTCATGGTCCCCTGACGAGATGGCCCGTCTCAAATTGCGCCTTAGCAGATTCCTGGGAGCTATCGATGATAATCCCTTGCTGGACGTTCGATATATTGGGTTCTACTTTGACGACAGCTCTCGCTGGTCGAGTGGTGCGCCTATGAGCTCAAGCGACGACATTGCTCTCATGCTCAGCAGTCTTAACAGGAACTCGACGTCTCAGGTCGAGGTCTATGATCCGAATAGAACAGTGTCGCAAGACATGATGCAGGAGCTTCTACAGAAGATCAACGGAAGAGACTGTACTCACGTGGGCTGGCCGAAAAACCAGTAGAAGTCGACATTTCAGAGCCATTGGCATTCTTTCCGGTTGTGCACACCATGCAGTCGGACTCGTGGCTCCCCTTGGCATTTCGCAATAACCAACCCTTGTCATAGCTGCGCAAGATTTCGCTGCGCCGAGAGCACCCACTACTGGTGGCACTCGGCAAGAGGTCACGCACGTGGAAATGCAATGAATGGATTGTTGAGAATTCTGCAGCTCTACTTCCTAGCGTCGTATGCACGCCACCTTCGTCAAATGGTGGCCAAAGGGTTCCGCGGACAGCTCTTGGCATTTCTTGAAGACGACGTCGAAGCCAAGCATATCAATTGAGGAATACTCGACATATAATATATTGGAGATGGAATTCTCGTGGTTTCCGAAGGCCACGTTTCTTTGTGGTCGTGGTTGCACTGTGCCTCCAACAGCTGCAAAGGCCCCAGCCAACTCTGCCGCAGTGTAACTCACAACCTGCTCAGAAGAAGTCGAAAGCTCCATCTTCCCCCTTACCACCTGTGCACTGCAACGAACGATCGAGCGAACTTGCGACATAACAGATCTAACGACTTCGCAATATGTGCGCTCGAATCACAAACCTCGAAACGATCTCCGGCTAACACATCTTAGGTCAGCTTCACGAAACAGAATAACACGCTCGGAAGCTGCTTTGGAAGTCCGCCTCGACGAAGCACTGGCCAACAAAGCAGTGAATGCGAGATCTCCTTCCCAAGAGAGGCAACTCGTGGTGGCTCGTAGAGTGCCAAGCGAAAGTTCAAGCAAGACCAGAAGCAAAGACTCATACTCTCCGTCGGCGACGAGCGTTCCTCCGCGAGCGGAGCTTACATCCCGCACAGTTCTAGCCGAAGGCAGGGAGAGATCGGTCAGTAGATCATCAAGCGACAGGAACGTATCCTTCGCTGCGGCAGAGCCTGCGATTTCGCCGGAGACGGGGAGGGGACAATATTACTTGCGAGAGTATCGAAAACGAACGCAATCGACGGACGGTTGGAGGGAAGTGCGAGTGACGAGGTATATCTACCGGCCTTCCCAGTAGAGTTCCACCGTCTTCTTCGGAAGTGATACCAGCGTTTAGAGTTGCACATAGCTTCCAGATTTTTCAACGATGATCACTCATACCTTGTCGAATAGGAAACCACTGTCCCCCAGTATATCACTCTCCTCCACTACGAAAGTCGAACTCCCAGTGTACGATGCGTAACCTTCAACACGCACTCGTACAATCGGGAATCCATCCCTTTCGCCTTTGATTTCGCGTACACTGCCGATGAAACCACCTTGCCCTTCCAGCGAGTTTGAGAGTCGTGAGTGATATGTCGTCGCTTCGTTAGTCTCCACCAGACCTTTAGCACACGCCAGAGCGACTCTTGCCGCAACGCCGCTGCCTGTGGGAGAGCGGTCGACTTGCTGGTCTCCGAAGAAGCAAAGCCCTGTCTCCGCTCGTGTCGAGGCAGATAGAGCTTCTCCTATGGTATCGTCCACGACGATGACCGAGTAGAGGAAGCCGAGATCTTCGTGCTCCGGATGCGAGAAGAGATGCGCCAGCTCTGAATTGGCGTTGATTGCAGCTTTCAATTGTCTCGTCGCGAAGTTGTATGCTGGCAGGTCGATCCTTCCTCCCAGTCCAGCCTCGAAGCCGAGCTCCAATGCTTTAGCAAGGCAGTAGAATGTCCCGCCGTAGCTGAAGTCGACCGTGACATATCGGCGGTCTCCAAGTTCGGGCCAAGCGTATGGCTCGGGTAGAGCTATCCTAACGTCCACGCCAGTCGCAAAAGACGGCACCGAGATGTGAGAGACAGGCCGCGTGGGATCTGATCGAGAGCCATCCGCATTTGTAGGAACGGTGATCTGGACGAGTCCACAAGGTGCATGTAGGACTAGATACACAACCTTCTTATGTACGTCGAAACGCAACTCTTCTCGCCTAGGAAATATTGCCTTGTCGTGCGTGTCCACAAGAAATCTTCCCAGTGCGATTGTGGCGTGGCCGCACATCGTAGAGTAGCCTTCATTGGTGAGGAACAGCACGCCCATGTGTGCTGCTCCGCTGGCAACATGCTCGGTCTCTTGACGCAAGATTGCTCCGTACATGTCGGCATGGCCTCGCGGTTCCAGGATCAGTCGTCGACGAACACGATCGAACGCTGATTTGGCTTGAGCTCGCTGTTCGAGCAAAGTACCGGAGAGCTTTGGGTAGCCCTCGTAAACGACCCGAGTCGGTTCGCCTGTAGTGTGCATGTCAATGGTGGAAATAGCATTGGAGGACATGCTGAGTTCTCTGAGGACTTCCATGGTGCCTCATGCTTATTTTTTGTCAAGGGCAACGACTCAGAATACTGAAGTTCGAAGCTGCGGATACTGTAAGCTCGCTTGAAAGCTGCCGATTGCCGACAGAGCAAGCATCATGTAATAATCCAAGCTACCTATTTGTTACACACCATGTCGCGCTCTGAATATCGTGCTAGATAGTAACAGGATGACAGGCCCAAGACAAGCGGCAAGAGCTTCGATCCCAGCCAGTCAAATATGGCTTGCTTTTGCAATCTCGTGACAGGAGATTTCGTGCGGTTTCCTGCGGGATAGAAAAGTCTTGGAATGCCTCCACGCCATGCTCCAATGTCAGGCGCTGCGTTTTCCGATTATTCATCACGCTGATGCGAGCTATACCGTGTGGGTCTTCGAGACGTAGAAATCCTGTCTCTCTTTCTCTGAGGCTTCCCACAGCCGCGATTACTGCCGTTCGTAAGTAGCTGTTGGAGTAATATTGTGGGCTTCAACTTACTGGTCAGCTCGCTTGGTGGTTCCAACGACGAGGCTGTGTTGATGAAGGGATGCTCCGCATGCACCAAAGCTACAGCAGGAATTGTTACAGTCTTGAGGCCACTCCTGGATCCCCAAAAGCCAAGGTGGTGGAACTCCTGCACAGGACGTCTTGCCCATTCGCTATCACCGTCCGAGAAACCTACCCCAGCCTTGTTCATGTCTGTGGGATCAAAGTCGAGAACCAAAGCTTCAAGGTATTTCTGGTGCTCGCATATGCATTGCGCAATTGAAGACCAGTCAATAGCTTCCCATTCCTCGATACTCTCGCACTTCCATGTCACGGCCAGGGACCGCAGCCACGGACAATATCCAAGGAGGGACTGTAGTTGGCGGTCGCCACCCTCGAAATTGGTCATTGTGAGCTCGTGAATGTTGCTCCACAGACTAGAGTTGATAATGCTGAAGCTGTATAAAGTGTCGATCGTGAGTCTCTCTAGCAATGGCAAAGAGAACACAATATTCATGTCAGCCTCCCATGACGAGCCATCGAGATCGGAAGCCCGAGCATCCGCGCTGCTGAGAATCATCTCGCGGATGTCCCCACATCCAGCAAGTCGCGGTCGTACACCTGGTGGTAGGATTTGGGTCTGTCCGGATTCTGGGTCCCACTTGATATCACCGATTCGTCTGAGCGGCTCCTGCCACCGGCCAAGGATGCCTACCTCGCCACAGAGATGTATCCTTTTGACATTTCTGCAGCAGAAGCACATCACTGCAAAGTAGAACTCGGATGGGAAAGACGGAACTTGTCGAGCATGCCCAGTCATCCGCAGATGTTGATGATCCCGTTCTAGATTGAGGTCCACAGTATGCGCGAATGCCGGGAATCGGGCCATGAATGCTGCAGCGGCATCTCGCCATTCCAGGTCTGTATACTTGTCTGCCACCGCGACTCTCAGATGTATGATCCTGGCATGGTTGGCCAGCGAAGAAGTACTCGCTAGTGTGGTGCATAGTCGCATTAGTTGAAGTGGACGGTCGCGCTTCTTAGGATCCGCCTGACCCAAGCCCACAGTGCGGTAAAGCTTGGGTGTTGCTATATTGTAGCCCAGTCTGCAACTTCTGCAAAGTACAGTAAGTGGCTCATGGTCGTCGTCGTCCACAGAGGAGAAGATCAGCTCGATGAGCTCGGTTGGCAGGGTTGGCAGAGTTGCCGGAACTGGAGCCATGTGCGCGGAGTTTGAGGTGAATAGTGACAGGAAGATGGAAGAAAAAGAGGAAAGGGTACTGCTTAGAGGGACGATTACTTATCTCGCAGTGCTGTGCCGCTGAAGGGCGGCTTACGTGGACGCGGCGAACTTGGTGAATCTTGTTGCCTTCAATGTTTGTTGTTGTGCTGTTTCGGGGAAGAGTTGAGGGTGTCGGGTGGCCTGGCCCGAAGGACGCTAGAGCTTGTTAGTGGGAAGCTCAAATGGCAATTGGCAGTCATCAGCAATAATGAGATCGACTCTATTGCTTGAGCTGTACAGCGAGCATAGATCAATATGCTCAAGCATATTGTATGCTACTTCAATAGTGAATCTTGAGGAATCGATGCTTCGATAAAGGTAGTCAAGTTGAAGAAAGACGAATTCCAATTACATGCCATCCTCTTAATTTATACATTCGCCTTGTCTCCATCAGCTATCACGCCTCGTATCACTCTCAGCTCCACAACTAAGTCCTTTCCTTCCGACCCTCTACATCCACTACTGGCCCGAAGTATTCAAACCTCGCTTTCGCCCGAAAGTAGCCCAGAGCCCCAATGAGAACGAAAACAAAAATGACACTGCTCCAATTGAAACCCGCAGCGTCAACTGGGGTAGCTTCAGGCCAGAAACACCAGATGAAACACCAGAGACTGTACATCACAGCGAAGGCGTTGATTGGAATGCCATATCGTCCGAGGGAGAAAGAGGAGGGAGGCAGTGTGGAGGGTTCGTAGATTCGGCGGTAGAGCACGCAGCCGATGGATAGGCAGTAGCATTGGAGGAGAGCGACTGTGAGAAGGGAGTTTATGGCGAAGAAGGCAACGGGACCTAGCGTAGCGGACTGGTCAGTTATTTTTGGTATGAATGAGAACGGGGCGGCACGTACTACCAATGTATATACACGCTAAGAGGACTGCGATAGTGCACGAGAAGGTCGCTGCATTCTGGGGTATCTTGCGAGTCGGATGGATCGTGCTGAGCCATTTGGAGAAGGGGAGACCTCTATCTCGCGCGAAAGCGAAGAGGTCACGCGTTACCGCGGTGAGGTAGACAATGTTGCTCGCTATATTCAGAAATAAAATTAGGACCAGGATCACGGTGACCCAGCCCGTCGACATAGATTGTTTCAGAACGTAAATGGCCGGGTAGGTCGTTGCGTCATTAAGGGCTGCATCTATGTCGGGGACGTGGTAGCAGACTGTGAGGAAAGCCGGGAAAATGAGGATGAAATTGCAGAGGTAGATGGCCAACATGGCCTTCGGGATCGAGATGGAAGCGTTGCGGACTTCTTCAGACATGTGTGCTGCCGTATCGATGCCGACTTGCTGAGAGATACCAGTAAGTTGGCCGACGAGAACGGCTAGGGGAAGCGAAGACCAGCCGCCAGAGTTGGAGAACTCAGTCCAGACCTGTGCATGAGTGGCGCGAGATGCGTTGGCCCAGATAGGAATGATGTAGGCAAAGTAGCCTAGAATGTGCACGGCGAAGACGGCATTTTGCCAGGTGTGAAGGAAATTATTGCCTGCGACGAAGTCAAGAGGTTAGTAGATCTTGGGTGTGATAAGGGCAGGCAACGCCTTCTCACCGTACACAGAACCGGCGTAAGCAATGAACATGGCCCCAAAGGCTAACAGAGTACATTGCCAAGCAGGATATCCATAGTTTTCATCGTTAACCGAGATGATTGACTGAATCAAGCTGCCGACCAAAAAGATGCCGATTGCGTTTCCCGATTGCCAAGCTAGTGAGGATGTCCACCTTTGCCATGTCAGCCATAGAGTGCTTCCTTCTGTTGTGGAACAACTCATTCCTCACCCAGTGATATAGCTCAAAAACCTCTGCCACCTCTCTGGAGCAAATTCGCTGACCCAATGATACTGCGCACCCGCAATGGGTGCCATGCTCGCCATTTCCGCCATGCTCAGGTATATTGGTGCGAAGCAGATGAAGTTCCATAGCGTTGTGTAGATCAATCCTGGTCGACCACCGTCTATGAAGGACTGGCCGATAGTGAAGAGACCTATCTCCCAAGTTACGGTGGCGATGGCGACAAACGACGAGATCGAGAGGAAGTTGAACTGTCGGACTAGTTGTTGGTCTTTGCCCATGCGCTTCATATCTTTGGCATCTTGATGGGTGGATTTGGTTGTTCGAAGGGTGGGCGAATCCTGGTCTCCAGCTTCTAGCTCGAGGTCTTGGATGGATGCTGAAGTTCCCTTGGCAATACCAACTATTGTTGAGTCATTTTGGAGCTCGAGACTGTCCAATGTAATGAACTGCGGACGGCCATGGCTCGAGGAACTGATACCGTGAGAAGTGCTCATCCTGGTGGCCGAGAGGTCTGGTCAATGTCTGTGATGAAAGAAGAGGAAAGGTCTCAACACCACATATCAACCAGACGAGGATCTGGGAGAGGATCTCGTTTCTGCAGTCGACTGCCCCATCGAATATATGTAGGGTTCGAAGGAATGTGGCTGCATCTGCCGTGCTAGGGTGACATTCATGCGCTGCGAAAATGCTTGATCTCCCAATGCTGCCGGCGAAAGGTGTTTTCCTCTTGATCTGTGCCTGAAGGACTCGTAGCAGCTACAGGTTGTCAATAGTTTCCTCATTTGCATGGTAGCAGACAATGTCTTGCAAGTATTACCAAGACTGGCCTGCCACTTTCGATGTTTAAAGTTCAAGCTCTGCAGGAGTCTGGCCTCGGTCTTGCAGCATTAGCTCATGTACTTGCGGCTTACTCAATCAGTAGTTCAGAGATGTAATCGATGCTCTATCTCATGGTCCACTCAGATCAAGAAGTCCAAGTAGACTGAAAGAAGAACCAATTTCTCTACCATGACCACATGCTACCAGGTCCGTCACCTCGCATCAACCGCCGACGTCAGACTTCTTCTTGACCATGGACCAGTAGTAGCTGCCGGACAGTCCTCAGGCAATGTCTCAACCACTTGTGCTTTGGCGGAATTCTCGCTGGACTGCCCCGGTGGTGTGCAAGCTTCTCGGATATGGCTGGGCGTTCCAGACATTGGACTCTTTCATTCGAGAGAGCCATTTCGTTTGAGGACTGCCACTCCAGCCAACGAGGCAAAAAAGACGCCACGCAAGACATCAATCCAGAGTATTAGAGTACAGATTACCATTCAAGCATTGGGACGGCCGAAGATGTGGAGCACATGCTCGTCACAGAGTGTCTGTCGTGCAAAGTACATATACGTGTGTGTAGGGGAGGAGGTTGTGGATATGGAAGGTGTCACATTACTCCTTTAATCGGCGCTAGGGAACAGCCGTGAGTGTAAATGTCAATGACGGAAGGATCGTCCAAGCTTCAGAGCTCTCAATCGTGCAAACAACAGCGCATTACCGACCTCAGTTGAATTTATCGCTTCATCCCATAGAATCTCAGAACACTAGTCGAAATTGTCTACACTCTGGTCAGCCGACGCTCGCGCTGAACAGCCTACTCACGCCCTGGGACCCAACATGTCTGCACCCGCAGCAGCCACAGCAGCAGCAGCCAAGAAGAAACTCGTCGTTTGCGGAGGAAATGGCTTTCTCGGCAGCAGAATCTGCAAAGCCGCCGTAGCAAGAGACTGGGACGTCGTCTCCATTAGTCGTTCCGGCGAGCCCAACTGGCCATCCGTCTCCTCACATCAGACCGCGCCGACGTGGTCGAAATCCGTCACCTGGCGATCAGCGAACATCCTCCATCCTGAAACATACAAGTCCGATCTCGAAGGCGCTAATGCCGTGGTGCACTCAATGGGCATTCTCCTCGAAGCTGACTACAAGGGTGTCATCACTGGGAAAGAGTCGCCGATCTCAGGGTTGAGGAGAGCCTTCTCCGCGACGAAACAAGGAGGGAACACGAATCCGATGGAGCGGAAGCCAGGGCAAGCAATTGAGCCTGGGGAGAACGACGGACAGTTGACATACGAGCTCATGAATCGAGACTCGGCGATAACGATTGCGAAAGAAGCTAGTAATGCCGGGGTGAAGTCATTCGCATACATTTCAGCTGCCGCCGGAGCTCCCATACTACCCGGACGATATATCAGCACAAAGCGAGAGGCGGAGAGCACAATCGCATCAGCCTTTCCAAGGATGCGAAATGTCTTCATACGGCCTGGCTTCCTTTACGACGCATCGCGGACATTTACGATGCCAATGGCGGCTGTCACATACGGTGGATTTATCGCAAATTCGTTGACCGGAGGGAATCTGACGTGGCTTATGGGCGCTGGCGGTGCAAAACCACTGAAAGCAGATCTAGTAGCAGAAGCAGTCGTGGAGGCTCTCTCGGACGATGCCGTGAAAGGACCTGTCGAAATCAAAGAGATCGAGGAGCTGGCTAACAGAGCATGGCGACGAGGCATGCTGTAGGGAGCTCAGCAGCCCTCATCTTGTTATTCATGCGTTGAAGCGAACACACTGTAGAAGTACTGTAGAGCCAACATCAGCTCAATTGTTGAAATATGCAAAGAGGGGTATCATCTCCATAACGAACAGCCAGAATTGCAACACGCCTCGCTTCAGTCGATCTCGTCCAAAAGCAAGCCATCCCGTTTCTGTGCCGACGATGTGGCTTGCAGTAGTTCATCGATCTCGTCATTGCCTTTCTGCTTCGCCAAAGCATCGGCCGCAGCTACTTGCTCTCTTGGATGGACTTCAATCTCAGGCGGCAACACTGGCATTCGAACACTACTCGCCGCCTGAGTCTTTGGACCTTCAACCTCACGATCTTTGCCGTTCCTCGGAAGATCCTCCCTTGATTCCTTCGCCTCTTCCATTCCAGTCGACTTTGCCATCTCGATCGCCTCTCCCGCTTCGTTCGCCTTTGGCGCTTGCTCGATCTCTTCTGCCTCCTTCGTCGGTGCGGCTCCATCTGTTTCTGGCGTTTCTTCTCCTGCAGCGACACCCACACTCTCTATTCCATCTGTCCCTGTCCCATAGTTTGCAACTTTCTCATCATCCTCGATTGCCTTTTCCAACTGCTCTCCCCACAGCAGATTGAAGTTGACATTGAAGTACAGTTCTCCTGTCTCCCTGTTCTTGAACACGTACCTCAAACAATGCGTCTTCTCCCCGATATACCTTATGACCTTCAAACTGAATCCCGGCAACTTGAGCGAGAAATTCGCAAAGTCGATGTACGGATTGAAGAAATCACCCTGATAGCACCTTCCCTTCTCAAACACCATCTTCTCACGATTCGCAGCGTCGAGAAAGAACCTCCTTCGCTTCTCGCCATTCTCGGGAATACCAAGTGTCTCCCTCACCTCCTGCCCAGAGCCGTCCGCTCCTTCGTCAAAAGCTCCCGGCGCAGGGAATTTGGCCCCATCCTCACTCTTCTCCCCGACCCTGAACGCAAACCAACAACTCAGACTCGGTCCATACAGCCAAGGCTCATCCGCATAAACATCACAGCTCAACCCAGGATCAATAAACTCCTTCACGATCCTAAACGCCGTATTGAAACCCGGTGGAATGCGATCGCGGACCGGATGGTCCAGATCATTGCCCCAGACCGTATCGACACTCGGCAGATCCTGCTTGGGCACGAAACTGAAACCTAAGGAATACATGTCCTTTTCATGCAAGGCATTCGAGAAGTATTCTGGACATGTGGACGGACATGTTGATGGGAGACCGTGGAAACCCTTGACGCGAACGACGATCTTGGCTCGGAGATACTCGTTCTCGATGAAAGTCGCCTCTTCGGTGTTGACGAGGACGGGCTTGTGCGTCGCTTCGTCGTAGGAGGGGCCTGCTGTGACGCGGAGACTGTATTTTTCTGCTTCGACATCTGTGGCGGGTTCCGCGAGGCTGAACGCCTTGGAAAAGCGGGAGCGCATTGAGGATGTCATTGTGGTTCGTTTTTGGCTTACTGGATGGACTCGTCGGATCGTCGTCTTACGATAGTGGGGTGAATACCTGGACGGCCTTGAAAAGCCTGTTATGTTCCACGTGGATAATGCATACGATATGCTCAGGCACTGCTATGGAGCATGAGTGAACACGTCAAGTGACGTAGTGATTAATGGCAGCTTGACCCTTCTTTCGAGGGCTTTTTAGCCTGATGGATCCTTGAAATGTGAGTGGCAAGGTGCATGTGGACATGTGAAATGTGGAGGGATGTCAGCGATTGGTTACGGACCTCGGACCGTCTCGACAAGACTCTCTTGCATGGTAAACGCACGAAAGTTGAAGCATCTCTGTTTCTGCAGATCTATCATCTAGAAGATATATCCAATAGAGTGCCTGTAGAGCCATGATCCATCACGGCCATTGGCTCTATCCGCCGCCTCTTTCGCGAGCCATTCTTGCTCATCAGCATCGATGATATCTTTGCCTGTGAAGAGATCTGCTTCATGCGGTTTGACTCCCTTCGACTTCATCACCAGTTTGTAGCCCACGATCATAATCAAATACAGTGGGATACCCAAATAACCCGTCTACGAGGAATGTCAGTGAGGATCAAGCCAGAAGAGAGCTGTTACAGCACTTACGATAAAGTTCTTGTAGTCGAATGCGCCGTAGGTTTCTGGTTTGGGCACGAATACGGTGAAGTTCTTCGTCAGAGCGATCAGGCAGCAGAAAGCCAGAGCAATGTAGCTGCCCCACAGGCCGAATGGGGACTTGTATCGCAACAGCGGCGAGTTGTCAGGCACACCCTGCGCTCTTCGTGCTTTAATAAAGTATATGTGCGAGACCAAGATCGATATCCAAGTGAGCAGGCCAAAGATCGAGACGAGGTTGACGAAATAGCCAAAGACCGTCGTGGAAGCTGTCGACACATTCATGTAAGCGATGCAGCATATCAGGGATGACAAGCCGAGCGCATAATAGGGTACACCTCGTTTGTTCGTAGTAGCGAGGAATGAGGGCGCATGCTTCTTGAGAGCCAAGCCGTGCAGTGTCCGAGATGCAATGTAGAGATCCGAGTTCGAAGCGCTGAAGACGAAAAGCAAAATGCATCCATTCAGGAATCCTGGTAGGACATCGATGCCGGCGATCTGGATCGCGACAACGAACTGTGCTATATCTCAGTACGAAGTGCTGGCCCACAGATGTGTGTGACTTACAGGCGATGCTGCTGCGGATGTTTTCGCATCAGTGGCGAATGCAAGATCTGGGGAGTTGTAAGGAACGACCATGCCAAGCAGGATGACAGAGGTCACGTAGAATATCGCAATTCTCCAAAATGTCAACTTGATGGCTCGTGGGATGTTCTTCCGTGGGTTCTGGGCTTCGCCTTTGATATGACTAAGTGTGAGTGACGGACGGCGCGGCATACATGTTGGTGGATCGACTTACCAACAGTGACACCAACAAGCTCTGTGCCCAAGTATGCGAAGACGGCTGTAACCATGCTTTGCCAGACAGCGGTGAAACGTCCAGTTGCGCCGTCCCCAACGTACGTATTGAAAGCGCCAGGGTTGTTCCAGTAGCGAAAGCCAGTCCGATCGTGATTCGGTCCACCGCCCAGCGCGAGAACCAGAGTGAGAATGATGAGTCCAAGAATGACGAGGACTTTGGCTGAGCTCAGCCAGAACTCCAGTTCTCCAAAGTACTTGACGCCGAGGAAATTGATCGTCACGATCACAACCAGAAATATGGTAATCCACACGCCTGGATTCACGGTTTCACGGTCTACCCAGAACGATATGACCAAAGCCGCCGCTGTGAGCTGATTTGGAGTAGTGATGATATATTTGAACCAGTAGGTATATCCGAGCGAGAATCCCAAAGCAGGGTCGACCCATCGATGGGCGTATACAGCAAAGCCACCAGCCGACGGCATCCAAGTCGCCATTTCACCCAGAGCAGCCATAACCACGTACACCAATATGCCGACAATCGTGTACGAGATCAAGATGGATGCAGGACCCGTTTTGGCGAGCGCAGAGCCGGTACCGATAATCAGTCCGGTTCCAATTGCTCCTCCGATAGCTATCATGGAGACCTGTCGAGCCGACAGACCTCGGTGAAGACTGTGGTTTGTGTCGGTAGGATCGCTGAGGTGACCAGCCTCCGTGATGGGAGATTCGGGTCCATATTGCTGATATTCGTACGGCAGCTTCTCATCGGCGACGGTATGCGACTGATCGCTCCCCTGCTCGATGGAGTGTTTCCGGTTCCAGATCGCCATGGTGGTCTGGTGAAAGGAGGAGACCGTTGTCGTCGGTTGACGAGGAGATGGAAAGTGAACGACCAGCTGATCCCCAGAGAGAGATATGCGCACGGGGCGACCCTTCTTCAAGCTATTTGACCTCTACTGCAACCAGCCAGGACGACCTCACGGCTGCCAAGCAATAACCCTGCAGCACCAAGGCCGTTATCAGCTGCGCCTTCAGCCGAATGCTACGTGACACGCTTCACGCACGCTCGGCGGCCTCAGCCAAGCTTGCGATTAGTGAAAAACATGACAGTCAGTACCGGACTTAGCACCACTTCGGAAGGTGGCCGGCCACGGACACATGCAAGCGACAAAGAAAATGGTGTTGGGTAGAGGAGAGATAGCGTGGATTGCGTGCACATGGCAGTACTACGGTGGAAAAGCGGGGCACTCTCGAAAGCATACTCTACTGCGCCTCATATGTCCCAGCCTTGTGTGCCTTGTACGACTTCCGAGACCTTTTCCATCGCTAATACAGCAGCCTTACTGCCACACAGGATACCAGCGCGTTCGGTAATGAGCTATGCTGATTTCGACCATTACAGACTGGCACTGGTATTCTTCGTCCAGGGCGCTATCAAAATTGCCTGGCAGCAATCATGTGGCCTCAATGTTCAGGAAGACCAAGCACTCGTAGCCGAGGAGACAGCATATGCAAACTCTTCTTCGACACTCCGAATGAAAACCAGTACGGGCAGAAACGCACTATTTCACGCGAAATGGCGATCTGCATGCAAAATAGTTCCCAGCAATGAGCTTCAACTCGACTCTGATTCTTCGCATAAAGGTCATGACGCTTCCGCTACACCTTCAAACTCAACCAGCGCCGTCCCAGCCTTACACATATCCCCAGTCCTATGCACCACCCTACTGACCGTCCCGTCTTGCGGTGACCTGATCACAGTCTCCATCTTCATGCTCTCGATGATGACCAACGCCTGATTCTTCTTCACCTGCTGTCCGTCCTCGACTTCAACGCGCAAGACTTTGCAAGGCATCGGAGCGAGCACGGAGTTGGCTACGTCTTTCATTCCGAGAGCCTTCTCAGCCCATCTGGGCGTGGCGAGATGGAGCCGGTATTGCGAGCCTTGTTGGAAGAGAGTGAGATTATTTGTTTCCGGGTCGCGAATCAGGGTTGATGAGAGCCGGGTGTGGGGATAGAAGGATGTGATGGTTGAGGTTGCACTGCTGTATGTGCTAGTCACTGTGAAGGACTTAGAAGAGTCTGGTAGCGTGACGGAGAAGTTATCGGGAGAAGTCTTGAGAATGCGAACGTGGACGGGCTTGTGGATCTTTTGAGGGTCGGTGGAGGTCTGCATCAGGTGGAATTCTCGAGGCTGAGGAGCATTGCCGAAGCCGATTGTTTGATAAGATAACTTTGTGGATGCTATCTGCTCGGCCTCGTAGAGCGCTATAGCGGTCTGTGACCAGACTGCGTCTGTGATCACCTCTGTGGCGAACAGCTCGTCGTGATGCTTTGGTATGTAGCCAGTCTCTACGTCTCCGGCGATGAAGTCAGGACTTTGGCACACTTTCTTGACGAAGTCGATGTTTGTGATGGGACCGGCGACCTCGTATTCCTCGAGTGCCGCGACCATCTTTTGCAACGCCGCTGTTCGATCTGGTCCGCTGACGATCAGTTTTGCGATCATGGGATCATAGTGGCTCGACACCTCGTCTCCTTGGACGAAACCTGCGTCTATGCGAACGCTTTCGGACTCAGACGGTGTCCGCAGGTGAAGCAATTTTCCAGTAGATGGAATGAAATTCATGCTCGGGTCTTCTGCGTATATTCGTGACTCTATAGCATGACCTCTGCTCTGGATCCTGGCCTCCACTTCAGCCTGAGTGAGAGGAAGTTTCCCGCCTTCCGCAACGATGATTTGCCATCTTACCAAGTCCTCTCCAGTGACCATTTCAGTGACTGGGTGCTCGACTTGTAATCTTGTGTTCATCTCCATAAAGAAGAATTCGTCAGAGTCGTTGTCGAAGATGAACTCCACCGTGCCAGCGCCCTCGTAGCCGACTGCGAGAGCTGCTTGTCGAGCTTTCTCCCAGAGGTCTTGTCTGATATCTTCTGGTAGATTCGGTGCAGGCGATTCTTCGAGAATCTTCTGATGGCGGCGTTGGATACTGCAGTCTCGCTCGCCCAGCGCTACGCAATTCCCGTGCTTGTCTGCGAAGACTTGGACTTCAATATGTCGAGGCGTGGTAATGTACTTTTCTACGAGCATGACGTCGTCTCCAAAAGATGATCTGGCTTCCGACTTTGCAGAGTCCAGTTGCTGGTGAAATTCATCGGGCCTCGTAACTATTCGCATGCCTTTCCCGCCTCCGCCCTTTACAGCTTTGAGCAGTACAGGATAGCCGATCTTTTCTGCTTCCTGGGCCAGATAGTTCGGGTCTTGTTCGGATCCATGGTAGCCAGGAATACACGGCACCCCAGCATCAATCATGATCTCCTTACTTCGACTTTTGTCGCCCATGGCCTCGATAGCTCTCCATGGTGGTCCAATGAATTCGACACCGGCATCGGTACATGCTTTGGCGAAAGCGGCATTTTCACTTAGAAAGCCATATCCAGGATGGATCGCTTGACAACCTTGTTCCTTGGCGACCTCGATGATTCGGCTACCATTCAGATATTGGTCTGTACTGCCCAAATTCGCAGCAAATGGGGAGCTGAGAGCATGTTGCGAGGATCTATCCGGATCCGTATACAGCGTTGTCGTTCGAATGCCGTATTGCGAAGCTGTGCGTCCTACCCGAAGAGCGATCTCGCCACGATTGGCTATCAAGATGGATTTCAAGGGCTCTGAGGATTCTGATGCTGTAGTTGATTGCAGTCTATGCCCTCGCTGGGACAAGACGGCGTTTGTGGCGGATCTGAAGGCGCGTAATCTTACTATAGGTGCCATGACATGAACGTGCAACGGGGAGATGTGTGCGTGAATTACATGTTCGTGGATGTTCGCGATGGTATTGAGGCAGATCGGTAATGCCGATGATATGCGACAGCCGTTTGGTTTGCGGGGAAGGGGTCTTGGGAAGGCACTAGACCCGAAGGAAAGGGACGGGGCGGGACGGACGGGACGGGATGGGAAGCTGGATTGTCCAGAGTACAAAGTCTAATTTACGCGCGTCGACTCTAATGATCGTGAGCGCGTATGTCACGTGGTTGACGGCGAGGTTATTCACTTGCACTGATGCCATCATAGCGTATGCATGTGACGAATGCGCAGCAACAGGTAGACACGCCATGGAGAGCACATGCCCCTACGATACTCGAAGACAGGAATAGCACTAGAACATTACGGTGACGTTACAGCCCACGTGCAAATGATCTGCACCTGCATCCCTCCATCTTGCTCTTCCATCACACCACGTTCAAGGGCTGTTCATGTTCATGCCGTGCACCGCCCGCACACCCGCAACAACCCGCACAACACTGTCGCCATCCACTCGATGCCCTTATACCATTGATGTCCATGGTCCAGGCGCCCTCCGCCCCACACTTGACTCTGATGGTCTGAACAACAACAACAACACGCCCGTGCCGCTCGCCTGCCGAAGTACCTGAACATCGACACTATAGCCGCCTACAACGACACATACTGCACCGGTCCGCAGCCTGCGGTAATTCCCTTGCCATACCCTCAATCCGGCATTCACAGCGACCACGCTGCCAGCCGTGTCCGACGAAGACAGCCGATCCGTGCGGCGTGCTCTCGCTTACATCTACCTCGGACTGCCCGAGTCACATACGCCGAGCATTCCACCCTTGAGCTTCAAGCATGGGCGACGACTACGACTATGATGGCGACGACTACATGGACATGGATGATGACTGGATGTACGTTGAAGACGGATTCGACATTGCGGTATGTTACCCTGTCCCAGTCCTTGTTTCTGGCATCTGCGTGCGCCCCATCACTTGGCGTTCGATCATCTGTCCTGAGGGCCACCATGCAGCGAACTCCTGCTGAACTATCTCTTCTGTCAGGATGAGCTCGCCGAAGGTCAAATACCAGATCCGGGATACTGGGGGGTCAACCAAGAAATAGATATGGAGGGGTACGAGTTCGACATGTTTGGCTACTGGGCAGATTTGAAATATGGAGACGATCCCTACTGGGAGTACGGCTTGGCAGGAACAGATGAAAAGATCGGTCAAAAGAGAAAGCTACGCACAGAGGCAGAACCAAGTCGGAGCAAGAAAGGGAGGACCAGCAACAAACAATCCCATGTGCGGGAAGCAGATCCTTTGATGTTCCGCAGTAGGATCAAACGAAACCGGTCGCTCGCCTTGGACGCACCGCGGAACAACGACGAGGCATTTGCTTTCCTACCCGATTGGAGAGAACGCTTCGCAAATGCTGACGGCGTGGTGTACAACCACAATATGCCCGAAGCTATGAAGAGGGCAGCAGAAGCGCAGGACGACGAGGAAGACGCCTTGGACGAAGATGCTGATCCTGGAGACGAAGCGGATGATTGGGAAGATGAAGACGAAGTTGAAGAGGGTGGGCTTGGGCTTGATCCAGAAATCATCAAAACTATGCTGCGGGAGAGGCTAGGTGCAGCTGGCCTTGACGGAGTGGGTGAAGATGCATTCATGCAGACTATTCAAAAGATGATGTCCGGCGAGGGAGATGGCAATGCGACAGACGAGCTGGCCAATGCTTTACTGAGCAAGCTCACTTCCGATGGCGGCGATGAGGCCGTGACCGGATGGCTGACGCAGCAAGGAGTATCACTCGAGCAGGATGATGACGCTTCGAGCAACGCGACTGCCGATCTACCTGAAAGCGCGCGAAGACTAGCCCATGGCAATCATGAACCACCTCCTGACAGCGCAATCAGCATACCGCAAAGCCGGTCGTTGGGTATCACCACGTGGATGACTTCTCGCCCTGCCGACACGCCAGCCTCGAAGAAACGCGGAGCAGACAACGATACGCTAGAAAGGACGCAAAAGAGAATCAAATCCACTGCGCCGTTTAGCTCGCGTTCTGCCACAGCGGTGGTACATCACAATGTCATAGATTCTCTTGCAGAGGATTATGCCACTACAGCGGAGTCCACAACCGCACAGGCAGAGGAAACGAAATCCGCTACCACCAAAGCGAACGGCGCAGGTTCAGTCAAAGGGTCAGGCTCGGCTGACGCAGAGAGCAGTGCTCCGAAGTCTCGCAAACGCAAGGCCACACAGGACGAGACCGATCATCCGAAGCCTACGACGAAGAACCCCAGAAGTAGGGAGCACCAACAACTTGACCCTCTTCAAGAGGCACCTTTACCTGCACCTCCAGCTAAGAGAACGAGAAGTGCGAGAGCCAAGGGAGGTCATTGATGGTGATCTAGCTAGCCACAAGAAAGTATTCTAGCGGGGTTGGATGTCCTGTGCGGGCTCAGGTGTAGGTATCAGACGAATCAATGGATTGAGTACGTCCCAATCCTGCGCGCACATTTTCCCATCTCAGCCAGACATATACTACCATTGGCGGCATGTGCGCAAGGATAGCAAGTGAACGACCTGGCCGTGCCCTGGTTCTGTGTTGTTGGGCGGTGCGAATCGCAGCTACTTCGGAAATGCAACTCTCTGAGTCCTTCTACAAACCCAGATTGAACATGGATCTGTGACCGTCAGTCTCCATCTCCCGACATGAACGTGGACACCCCCCTGAGCTCTGTGTCTTGCTCCGTCATACGTCTCCCGGCGCGAGTCCACAAAGTCAGCCAGCCTGGCCAAGATACCTCTTCGCAGTCTCTCGTCGCCTGTACCACGTATTCTCAAGAGCTACAAATGCAAGCCCCCTCCTTATTACGGTGTCCATAACAATCGCGACGAGAGCATGCGTCGCGGTGAAGATTGTGTTTCCTCTCATCGCAATCAATACTCGGTCCATCAATCTTTACGACGAAGAACTGCAAAGACCCAAGCTTTGCCATTGCCATGCTCCTTGTTGGAACCTTTACGACCTCAAAGAAAGTAAGAATCCTCCCCACACCTCTCTCTTATTTTTTTTCCCTCAACTCCGAAACCAAATCGGGAAGTCAAGGACGAAGCTGCATTGCTTTGCATTAGCGCCACCAGTAGTTCTCACCAGCAAGCTGAACTAAGAAGTTCCTTCATAGTAATTCGGTCACCGTTGACTGCATGTTGGGGAATTCGTATACATATGCAATGGAATGATGACCGTGGTCTGATTTTGCGTTCGCTCCAGAAACTCTTGCAATCTCCCCTTTTGCGAGTTTTTCTCGGCGTGGATACGAAGAGAGAGAGCAAGTGTGGAAGATTTCGAGACCAGAGAAGAGGAGGAATCAGCAGCGCCAATGGTAGCGAGAGCCTGCAGATGTGCGCCATGCAGACAGAGGAAAGTGAAATGCGACCAGGCTTGGCCTGAATGTGGACAGTGTCGACGTGGGAAGAGGAAATGTACATTTGTTGTTGTCTCTTTAATTGTCTTCTACCATCTCTCATCATCCTCATCCTCATTGACTTGAGATCGAATTTCTGACTGGTGATGATGGTTGAGGATGGCAGGCACCGGTCCACCAGCAAAGGTTAGATTCGTGTCGAACAACGACGAGACATGTCTACCTCCTCCTCACGCCAAGAGCAAAAGCCATATCGTCCAGCACTCGCTCGTCGTACCTTCCACGTCGACAGAACCGCGCGGGAGATTCGCCAAATCAATGCCCTCTGCGATGAGACACGCACCTACTTCAAGAGTTGCTGTTGCGCTGGTGTACGCTTTACAAGATAATGCAGCGGCATACAAACCCACATATCTCGGGTCCTTCGTGAAGCATCTGCCACGCATGCTCGACTCTAGCCCGGCGTTGACAGCGACCGTTGCCTGCTGCTTGGACGCATGCACGAGGAAACGTCTCCTACCTCGATTCGTGAGTAGACAACTGGATCCTGTATTTCATGGTCGAGCGCTAGGGGAGATTCACTCAGCCCTAGACGACCCGGGACAGCGACTACTGGATAGTACTTTCTTTGCGCTTGTCTTGTTGCAGCGTATCTGGACAGTCCTCGCGACCAGAAGAGTGCACGAGATTCCGTGTTGGTGCGTATCATCCCATCTTCTGGTTGTCTATGACTCATCCGATGCATCATACAAAGGTCGGTCCATGCCGGTGGAGTTAGCGAATTATTGAAATTCCGAGGCGTCATCGACACCGGCAACGAGCTTGTCTTTGATACATTTGTGGAGAATACCGGTCCGGTAGTTTCGCATTGCTTCACTGTAGGCGAAGATTGCTTCATCACTGCACCGGAATGGCAAGCTCTTCTGAAGGAGAGGCCGGCAGGCTCCATCGAGGGACAATTGCTTGCAAGGATTTTCGCGTTGGGCGCATTTCTGCCACACTTGGTCGCGTACATCCATGCTTGGCGTAAGGGCCACGATTATCTCATACAAGCCATGGATCTCGCACTCGACGTGCTGGCAGAGTTGAGAAAGGTGGGGGAGAAGTTGGATGAACTGACTGTCCCTAAACTCAAGATTCGAGCAGCCACCTCGCTCGGGTCGCCTGTGAAGAGCGTGTATCACGATGTCCCACGACAGGCCGCTAGAGTGTTATGCTGGCATGCGTTGTTGACAAGCATTGTGGTGAATAAGCTGGTGTTGCAGCTTTCCCAAGACGATGGCGGTGCCGCATGGTGCTCGCCGACAGAATTGACAGACCACAATGACAGATTGAGCAGGCGCATCTGGATGTTCTTGGACGACGCACGAACAATTGGCCTTTTGAGATACTATTTCTATCCAGGACCGTTGGCAGTCTCGTGGTATAGTGCTGCCAGCATTTAGACCAGGCAGTGGATCGTGGACCTCATGAACGACGTCCTTGCAGGGTGCGTGGCCGAGTCTTTGTGGACGCATGCGACTGTCAAGCATGCATGTGATGCGATGAGCTCCACAAGAGAGGACTTGTGCCTACGAAAACAGACCTCCGAATGATCGGAAATTTGGGCAATTCGGTAGCTTGTCGATGCCTGGAGCGATTCTCATTCGCCCGGTATGCTATCAAGCTGAGCGAGCGGCCAGTCGGTCCATTTCAGGTACTGAGGTCCCATATGAGAGCGAGCAGCATCGATGGTCCATTGGGCCCATCCACGGGTCCACCATGTATCCTTCTGTAAATGGAACAGAACCGCAAAGTGGGCCAGAATGACCAGAGCGACCTCGTTTCGATCCGAGATGAGGTCTAGGACAACCGGGTCGATCATTGCGATCCAGCTCATTGTCAGTTCAACAGCCATGAGATCACCCTCGTTTGCCATGCGATACACATCGCCATATATCTTCTCGAGTTCGTCGATTGCGTGCAGGCAAACATCTCGCTTGGAGGCCTCCAGAGTCTGCACTTGATTGACTGGAAACTATATTAGCATGCATGCGCTTGCAACTTGATACAAGGTGGTCGAGCTTGCCGAGTTCCTTGAGATGTTGTATCTCGGGCGCGGGACAGGGAGCGGGGTCTCCGCAGACGACCGACTCAATGGCCGTGATGACATCTGCAACCTCCGAGGTCATGATCCTCATCCTGTGCTGAAGGACTGTGGCATGCACGCCTTTGGTCAGGCGCATCCAGTGGAGGAGGTCGGCGATAGGGTCCGCAGGAGGGCTCACTTGCGCGACTCCAAGACTATGGACGATCAGCATGCCAGATATGGCGAAGACGGGGGTGGCAGAAGAGGCGTCGACAGTCTCCAGTTGACCTCGTAATTCTCCGATGGCGATGCTCATATGAGAAGAAGATAGCTTGTATAGCTCTTCACTCTCGTGCGGGTATATAGTGGCTTTGTGAACGGCTGCTATTGCCAGGACACCGTGGAGGAGGAAGAGATGTCGAAATCCCAATTCGACCAGAGAATTCTGCCACATATCATGGTGTCTCTTGGCGCAACAGGTGCGGTAGGTGTTTGTTGTCCAGAAGTGCAACAACTTCAGATCAGGCAATGCCAGTTCCCAGGAGGGGTTCGCTGATGAGATCGATGCCGGGGAGGCCAGTACATCGAGCCCATTGACATGGCCAGGAGACCATTCACATTTGATACCGAGCCTATGACACGCCGAACACGTCGGTCGCTTTTCATCGCACTACAGACCATGGACGTGGTTAGAGATTGTGATGCTCGTATCATATCGTGTTCGGCTTGCGGCAAACAGGGGGAAAAGTATGTATGGAGAAAGCAGGGGCTGGGTGGGTTATGCTGGCGCGGATGCGGTATGGGGTACCATGCAGCTTGAATCTTGACGCTTCTTGAACGCACCTTGACGTGCCGTCGTTTGCAGCAGGCGCACCCTTTTCTGCTCTTGGTATGCGTCTTGCGGACCATGTTGACAGGGACAAGACGTAAGGGACAGGTCGGATGAAAGACTTTGCGAAAGGGGAAATGGGGTGTGGGTGTGGGTGGGTGTGGGTGTTTGTCTGGTACGAGACATCGGGACGGGCCCCGGAAGTGGCATCAGACTATTCCCAATCAACTAACGAAACTTATTTCATCCTCCAATCTGTACAGTGTCGAACGCAAGGCAGTACTGTATACGAGCGAGTCCTACTCTGAATAATATCATCGCGGGTTCCTCAGGATTATCACGTTCGCACACGTGATGAGACGACTTTCTGCGAGGTTGGTGGGAGCAGGATCATCACAGTCTGCTCTATACCGCAGCCCACTATCCGCCTTCATAACCGTCGCTACGTATAATGACTGACCGCAAAGGGTATCATCACCAGTACGAGTGGGACAAGGAAGCCACAATGCCTGCAGGCACTTGTGGCATATGTCATGACACTCCGCCCATGGAGGCATTCATTGCGTCTCTTTCATCGTTTGTGAATACATTTCAGAGGTTCATGCCTCCTGCCGTGTCCATTTGCGGATGCTTTGACGGCAGTCTGCAGGAATCAGGTACCGGTATAGGTGCAGATGTGGAAGCATATAAAAGGCTGCAGATGGAGGGACAGGTTTGGGTTCAGGTTCGGGTTCAGATATAGGAGGTACACGGCACATGTCCATCGCCCTCTTCCGCGGTCTCGTGATCCCGATTGATGAAGATGGCTAGCACTCTGTACTTTACATGTAACTGCACACATCCCAGCATCTCTCCTCCTGCGAGCCATCCATCCATCCATCCATCCATCCCCCGCCTTTTCTGCACCCGTTGCACCCGCACCCCATGCCCCCGAGTCTATACTACATACATAGAGTGAGCCAGAACGACCAGGCATGATCCATCGCCCATTCTGATTCGTGGAGATAAGATACAAGTCTCTCTACTCTAATGATCCTCACGGGGACCGTTGCGTTGTCATCAAAGACTCACGCAGTAGTGTGCTTGGGAACCTAAAGTCTCGCGGATGTGCCGGGAGTCCGGGACGCTTTTTTGACTTTCGCACGTTATCTCGGGTGCAAAGAGTGTGTGGAATGAACCTTTTCTTGCTGCTGCAGGGTCTCGCAAGCTCCAATAAAACACAATAATAAACCGCTCCACTTTGCCTGCCACTTCACTTGCTCACGACCTTCTTCCTACATCTTGGCATCGAGTAGGGCACGACCAGTCTTCGCCCATGACCATGGCCGAATCCGAATCTGGATCGACCAAGTGCACAGACACCTGCGTGGACTTCGCCAATGGTTACAAACTGCCGTACAATGCTTCAGCGCCAGGGAACTACACGATACCAGGCCAAGACGAGCCGCTGGATTTTGGCGTCACGCCCGCATATCTCAACCAGTCTCGCGACGCAGACGCCATATCCGGCCTGATTGCCGTCTTCGTCATCGCACTGCTCATCTGCACGCTCCGTCTGTACTCGAGGATCACGACGCGGCCTCCCAAGACACCACGCTTCGGCTGGGACGATGGCATCCTCATCGTCACTGTGGCATTGTATGCCGCTTTCCTCGGCCTGGCCATCACGTGCATCAACTGGGGCGAAGGAAGGCATATCGAGTGGATCGTTCTGCAGGGCATGCTCGATCAACACGTCGTCGAACAGCAAGAGATTCTCGATTTCACCCTGCATCTGGTCTACAATACAGCCTTGTTCAGCTGTCGCTGCTCCGCCCTGGCCTTCTTCGCACGCCTGCCGACGCCTAAATGGATGATAGCAGCCGGTTTCGCCATCATCTCAGCCTTCTATCTCCCACAGATGTTCACGCTCATCTTCCACTGCCAACCCGTCACGGCCCTGTGGCCCTACGACTTCCAGATCAATTCCAGCGACTACACCTGCATGAGCTGGGGTCTGGTCTACCTGATCAACGGCTGTCTCAGCGTAGCCTCGGACCTCATCATCTTCATCGTGCCCGCCTGGCTCGTCTCCGTCTACAACGCACCGTTACTCGCGCGCCTCCGCCTCGCTCTCGTGCTCTTCCCCGGCGTGCTCGTCATCGGCGTCTCCACCGCCCGTCTGGGCCTTCTCTCCAAGGGGATCTACTACTCCGACCAATCCTGGTATTATGGACCCATGGTCGCTCTCGAGGGCGCGGAAATCGGCGGCACCATGATCGCCATCTCCGTGCCCGCGCTCAAACTCTTCGCCGAGCGCTCCATGAAGCTCGCGACCAAGTACAGTCTGATGATCAAGCGCAATCAGGAAGCAATGGGCAGCGATTCCACGCTGTGCGACAAGTCGAGGGGAAATAGTGTACCTGATAGTACGGCTGAGAAGAGGAAAGTCGGCATGCATACTAGTCAGATCAGTACTCTGTCCATCTGATCGAAGATCCACGATGTGTTTAGGATTATTATTTCCCACTGGCGTTTCATGGTGGGTGGAGGGAGGGGACGGCGCAGATTGGAGACACGAAGTAATGGCTACAATGTGGAATGACGATACGAAGATTGTAGCGCGGCGAACCTCGAGCTTCTCAAAGCTTTTATACTTTGACTGCGCACAAAATGAAGATATATTCCTCTATCATATATCATCACGACGCTACCTCCCCTCCTGGCTGCGCTGCTGCTGTCCCTGCTGCTGTCCCTGCTGCTGTCCCTGCTGCTGTCCCTGCTGCCGCTGCCGTCTCCCCCCAATTCTTATCCCACTCCACATTCTCCAACCACTGCAAGAAATCAGCATCATTCCCGATGGGAAAATTCAACAGACTCTCTTCCTCCGCCACCACGAATTCCCCAGTCGCACCACCACCACCGCTGCCAGCACCACCATTATTACCACCACCGCCGGGATTCGTCGGACTCAGAATCTGATCTAGTACTCTCTTCAACGCGCGTCGACCCTGATCGCAAACGGAGAAATTGCCCTCCCCTGGTCCCACGGCCGCGAGAGCAGAGATGAAAACAGACAGGTCCTGGACCGTCTCGGAGCGAGGGAGGAGGTCGGGCATGTACTGACGGGTTTGCTCTTGGCGGAACATCTCGACTGCGAGGACGCCGGCTGCGGGAAGGCCGTGGAACGCGAGCTATTTCATTCATATGGTCAGAATCTATATGTTAAGATACATGTTTGGCGAGTACTCGTGCTTACCATTCCGACGAGATCGCCCTGGAAATCCCGGAAGAATTCACGTCGCGATTGCGCTAATAAAACCAATTGTAGCAGCCTTCTGGAAATAGGAATGAGCTGTTTGGTATCGCGGCGAAGTCGAGATACCATAGCTCGTTGCAAGAGGAACTCGGTGTGCAAAAGTCCCGCGTGGATGCATATCACGAAGATGCTGTTGATTTGTTTATTGGCCTTGTCGTTATTGAATGTGGGAAAGTGGACGGCAAAATTGGCGTCGCAGCTGTTGAGGACCTGCTCTGGTGTTACTTGCATGAAGCCAGGCATAGAGCTGTGAAGACGGTCGAGTTTGAGTCGGACTTGCTTTGCCTGCATGGAGATATCGTCTTCGCCGGACCCGAGCGCGATCTCGAGAATGTCCTCTCGTATGCGGCAGTGCTGGAACCAGACTCGCATCCAGGTGGTACGGTTGAGGTTTCCGCTTGTGTTCCAGCCGTTCTCGTCCAGTGTGGCGAGCGCAGCTTCCAGCTCCGGACCTTCAGCCATCAATTGATCGTCGGATAGATCTAGCGGGAAGTCCATTTTGCAGTACCTGTGAGAAAGTCTAGGGGGACGGCCGAGAAATGTCGCAACGCTTTTGTCATGGCCATATGCGGAAGAAAAGATCTTCTTGCGTAGCTCGGCGAGAAAGAATGGCGTTGCGGCATCGGCTTGATTGCCTTGATGTAAGCCCATCGCAACAATGGCATCACAGACTTCGCCTGTCCGTTGCCAAGCGGCGTAGTGCGCGTCTCCCTTCAAGTACTCGACCAGAACCAGATCCTCAAACATGAAACAGACGTAGATGTCGTTGAGCACTTCGCTCTCGTAGCAAAAGCACAAACAGAATTCTGAAGCTTTTCGCATGCGCTCTGCAAACGTCGCTCGGTCGATGAATCGTTCCCGAATAGAGTCGAATATCGAGTCCCAATTGCTCAGATTCACGGCAATGAGGCCAACCAACGACAAGACGACACCCACCACTTCCCATCTCAGATTGCGGCCTGACGCAGATCTCGCCCACTATAGCACATGACCTCAATCAGTACTCAATTCAACGAGATACACCACGACTTGTGGGCACGGATGGACTTACTTCTCGTGCAGTCATGTTCCCATGCACCCTCATCGGGCGTCGTGTGTTCCGCCACACCAGTTCCGAAAGGCTATTCAGTTGTTGAGGACTGCCCTCAACCAGGATCTGTCCGAACTCATTCCACAATTCGTCAATCCAGATCTTGAAGATGGGTTGCATGACAACAATGCCGTCACACAGCTCAAACCACCGTTGCGTGAATTTTCGATAAACGGGAATGTCTCTGAGCATCAAGAGAACTTCGGCGCCTTGACGAATCTTGTCAAAGGGTATTGCTCCCAGGTCCGGTGCATCCTCCATGTCGGGCGTCTCCAGGATATTGGGATTCTCGCTGTAGACTGCGGAATAGCTGGTCGGGCCGAGAAAACCAATCTTATTGAAAGACATAGCGCTCTCCGGGCTTGCATACGAGGGCGTGGAAGATGCCCTAGTCTGATCGTCTGACGGCGATGCCATCAGTGATCCAGAAGGTGGTGGTTGTGTGCTCATGGTCTGAGCAAGCGTCGAAGCCGCGAGGGAGCTGTATGCGGAACGGCCTTGCGTATGAGTACTCGAAGGAGGGCTCACGAGTCCATTGTGATGTCGTTCAGAGCTAATGGGCGGGTAAGCGCCGCTGCTGGATGACGGTCTGGGAGAAGTCAAGGACCGATGTGGTCCAATGGCGGGGGAGGGTCTGGGTTTTGTCAAAGGTGCAGGATGGTATATACATTGCTCAGGCTGGACATGGACGCTATTAACATGTGACTATGACCCGGAGGGAGAGTCAAGCAGCATACCTTGTTCCGACGCGCACATCTCCCGCAGACTGGAGCGTTATGATCACAACGCAGTTTCCCTCGGCGGCAAGGCTCGCAGGAGAAGAGTTTCCCATTTCGACGATAACTAGGCGTGACAGACACGGCTGGGCCCTCGGCCGCCGCCATGATGGCGAAGATGGCTCAATGCTCGACACCGATATGCAGACGGCAGTCCCAGTCCAGTGCGAGTTCAGTGTGATGACTCAAGGTTCCAGCCGTCGCTTTGTCAGCTTTGGGAAGTGATGGAGCCAGCTGCGGTAGTGTATGTGAGATACATGTACAAATATCGCATCCAGCCAGTCTGGTCATGCTCCCGAGTCTTGGTATTCTGTCTCTGGACAGTATTTCAGCCTGGAGCTACTCGACGCGTCTGAACCCGCGTCAAGATAAGTTGGGTATGCCTGAGGATATTACAGTCCTAAGGTCCAGTCCGGTCAGCTTACGCGCTGAGACATAGGGATGGGGAGTTGTCAAGGGAGGCCGCAGAAGATGGATGTGGGAATGTGAATGTGGATGCAAATGCGGTGTTCATGAGGCGACTCCAGGCGGCAGGCAATACAATGCGATACAATGGAGCTGGTATGCTCTAAGACAACACAAACATTGGCGAGGTGTAACACCGCCTTCGGTATCCCGAGGTGTGTTCGTCCATTTTCGCATTTTCGGGGAAGGAGCAGTCACGGACTTTGGGAAGGGACGACAGGCAGGGCAGGTGCGTTCGGTGTTCGCATGTGGGGCCATCGTTGACTCCGCACTTCTCCTCTCATCCATCCACCATCTAAGTTACCATCCACATCAACAACAACCACACGCCAATATCTCAGCGACACTTTCAGCTCTTGCTCTCGCCTCATCAAGCTGCTCTGCCACGTCTCACTCTGCTGTGAGTGAGAATGAGCGACATCGAGTCAATATCTCAACGGGACAACACCACGCTTTTCGGCCGAGTGCGAGCACGTCGGATACCGAGCCAGAGACCGAGAGATGGACTGTCAACCTATTCTAGCGCCATCCGTGAGCCAGCTGTACCATCGTCTTCGCGTGTTTCTATTGCTAGCAAGGAGGAGAACACCACCACCTGGTATTTTCTTCACAGCTCAGGAGGCAACTGCTAATCAAGAGAGATGGTAAGAACTGAAGCCCGACTGCTGTCCCCGTAATGCCCGTCTGGCAGACGGACCATAGTCCGAACTCCGTATGCTTACCTCATGCACGCCATTGCATCTTGTCGATGGCCTGGGTCACGCCTCTCACATCGCCACTACTGCAACCCATCACAGCCCAGCTGAGATGCAAGTGTGGGTCTCCTGCCGCTCTTGTCAAACTGAGGGATTCATTGGTCAGCATCAGCATCATGTTGTCGAGCCTGGGTGTGCTCCGATCAAGGGAGCGCCCTCAACATGGAAGTCTATCCATCCACGCAGCATAACAACTCTGCCGAAGTAGTGCATTCTTGTCCTTGACAGCAGCACGCGGAAAAGTCGACGGACAATGACATGGACACGGTATGACAAGATGTAGCAACCTGAGATTGAACTACTCCAGCATCGCGCTAGCAACAAAACAAGCTTCCGCAAGGGCTACCACTTGTATCTCAAATTCAATGAGATGAATGCATTCAACGTCAGAGTCATCACCAATCACTCATCGAACGATTTGGTTTTGGTAGGCTTGAACATTGCAATGCTTGGTTGTGCTTATTCCGACAAACTCTATCCATTGCGGTGCCTCCTCGAGCTCCGATGATTTGAGCCAATAGGAGTTCTGGCTGTGTGATGAGGCTGTGGAACAGTCTCCTGCAGTCTGCGGTCTCATCCAGGCTGTTGTTGTCCACGCAAGTCATGCTCCAGCTCACCGATATATAAGGAATGTCCTTGGCATCTCATTTTCTGTCCTGGACTTAACACTGGCGAACGTTCAATCACAGCTTTCATCATATTGACACCATCAATCTTGATCTTCACTCATCGAACCAAGACAATCGGAACGGCAACGATCAATATGGCTCAGCAACAACGAACATCTGAGGAATACCTCCCGGCCTACACTGAAACAATGAAGAGTCGCAAATTCATCGATGTCCTCGAAAAGGAGCCAGTACCAGAATACCAGAGATCCAGCAAGATGGCATCGCTCAAGAACATATTCAAGAGCAACGACACGAGCAATGTGAGCTCGAGTTCGTCCGCGTCCAAGTCGTCCACGCTCAAGTCCATCCTGACAGGTGAGCATACCTGCTGTTCCAATTCAAATCGATCAAGATGCTAACAACACGATAGGCGACGTTCATAGATACCACCCCATGTATAGACTCGAAGAGAGCTGCGACGCTCGAGTCGGACGGCCTGATGGTTGGAGGAGTTAGATAAATACACAGAGTCGAGCTTTGCGATGATTCGGCGTAGGTGGGATACCTCTGTCGTATTGGGATAACATTGAGTTCTTGGGTTGAGTATGCTTGACCGTCGGCCTCGAAATGATACCTCGAGGCCTCTAAATGTCGCTTCGATGACTGGACATGGGATGACCGGGATGGCGTTCGGCGTCATCTTTGCTGGTGGCTTTTATGATAATGGTCAAAGTGAGAACGGCGTTGCCGCTCGACACAAGACGAGATGACAATGACAACCGTGTCTTATTGTTGGCATTGTTATCATCACTTCATGTCTCCGTATAGTCGAACTATGGACTGTTCTCATATATTCCATCCCTTTATTTACCCCATTCGTGATCTGTCTGCATCCTCCACAGACGACTCTCAAACTACACGATCAAAGAGAGAAGAAAAAGACAAAAAAGTCTTAGTCCCGCTTCCTGACAACCTCAGGCTTATCAATCCGATACAAAGTCCTGGCCGTATTGAAATAAGCCTCATACTCCACCTCCTCCTCCCCATCATCACTAGCACCACCAGCACCAGCACCACCAAGAACATCCCCATGATAATGCCCTCCCCTATCCTCTCCACCCACAGAGAAACAATGCGTATGCTCCATCCTCAACCCTAAACCTTCCGGATCCGCAGTATGAAACACCGAGAGACAGACGATAGGAGCCTCAAACTCATGGAAAGTGAGCCAGGAATTCACCGCTTGGCCATCCCGAAAGGGCTCAGACGGGAAATCAGGCATGATGTGGAATTTTGCTTTTCCCTTTCTCATGATGAAGATGCCGCCGAGGCTGAGGGGTTGGGAGGGGCCGTAGTGGGAGGAGAGAGTGGAGCGGAGGAGTTCGGGGAAAGAGGAGACAGAGGGAGGTGAAGGAGAGGCATCAGGGGTCCTGTTGCCTTTCCTTCCGCGCGCGGTGATCTTAAGAACAGGTCCAGACTCGCCACGAGAGCCAAAGAGATTCATCATGAGCGCACAGTCCGTACTAGGACTTCTCGCACAAGTGACCTTCTTCCCATCCTCGACTTTCGTATAATAAGAAAGATTCTCTCCGACATTCCCGAACCCATCTCTCCAACTAAAATTCGTCGCGAGTTCAGAATTGATGCCGATATGGTGGAAAGGGCCAGCGCCGGCGCCGAGGAGGTGGCCTCGTGAGGGATCGAGGTGCATTTCTCGAGCGATGGAGGGCATGGACCATTTACAGTCGAGGCGAGGCGAGGGGAAGAGGTTGGGTTGACCGCCTATGTCTGCTATGCTTTCGTTGCCCGTGAGGCCGGGAGTTGCGAGATGGAAGGGAGGCTGGCGGAGATCGGGACATGGGGTGATTTCCACTGTAGTACTCTTGTAGTGTGATTCTAGGGCGGGTTTGAGGACTGTCACGAGTTCGTCGAGGGTTGGGGGAGACAGGGGATGGGTTGTGGTATGCATCGTGATGGTCGTGGCGGAGATGACAACGGGGAGAACAGGTACAGCTATTGAGATGCTACTCGAAGTCGATGGGTTGTTTTGCCCCTCATGCAACTGCGATATCGGTCCGTACTCTTCCAGTATCACCTGCAGTGTAATGGCGTTTCTGTTTTGTCATGTAACAGTAATCACCATCCATCCGGTGTTTCCATGCTATCGTGAAGAATCGAGAAAAACAACATAAAAGGGGTATCCCAGGTAGTGCACTTTCAATCGAGGCCTTACGATTTCTCTGCCTCCCCGTAAAACGCCTTTGAAGCATCGCCAGTACAACTCGTCGCTGCGGCCGTGAACTCGGCATGACTTCTTGCTCTCAATGCCGTTTTCATCGCCACCCATGCCTCGTGCCTTCTTCCGCCTCTTCGCGACAGCCCTCAAACCATGTACTGTTCAGAGCGTCGCTGATCGTATGTCTCACGTCAATGTCCCTCTCAAGACACCCCTTGACCAAGTCGATAACCTCACCTCCACCTGCGGCAGCGTTGCGTAGTGCAGTTTCGTCCCAGTCGGCCCGCAGAATCAGTTCAACCGTCTTGCTAGGCATGGGATGACGGAATGGTAGCTCGCCCGTACAAAGAGCGTACACGATGACCCCAAAGGCCCAGACATCACCGGCTGTCTCGTAGAGTTTGCGCTTGACGTAGAGGCCTTTCGGTGATGCATACTCGAGCGTTCCAATGATAGTCGAGGTGGTAGGCAGTGGAGAGTCATTCGAGCGAACAAGAAATTCGGAGTATCGGCCTGCTGTGGTTTCGTCGATGCTCTCGCCGTGGAGGAAGTCCGCCAAACCGAAATCGCAGAGTCGCAGATTGCCACCTTCCGAGTCTGCATTTAAACCAGTGAGGTCGACTAAGCAATTCTCCAATTTCACGTCGCGGTGGCAAACTCGTATGTCTTCGTGTAGGTATCTCAATGCACAAGCCAACTGATATGCGTAAATCTTTGCGAGATGTGGCGGAAGACCTTTACGCCCATCATTCTGTGGCGCACTCTGCCTGGCTTTCCGTACGAGGTCGAAGAGCGTTCCTCCAATGTTCAGATCCATGACACAGAAAGTGGCGTAGTCGGTGTCGTAGACGGCGTGCAGTCTCAAGATATGCCGATGGTCCAAGTGCCGCCAAATCGACACTTCGTGCTCAATTTCTTGTTGTAATCTGTCGTTGTCCGCCTCGGTCGCATCAGGTATGGTCTTGCGTACGATCTTGACCGCCTGTACTACCGTGCGACCATCCACGAGGGTGTGCACTTCTTTGACGACTCCAAATCCTCCGCGGTTGATGACGCGACCGATAATATATTTGTTGTCTATGCCAATCGACTGGCCTTCGTCGTCAGGCTTCGATTCAATAGTAGCTTCCTCTGAATCCGCCCCACCCCAGCTTGACAGAAAGGCATGCGCAGGGCTGACGGAAGTCTTTGAAGTAGATCGTCTTGAAGGTCGACGAGAGGTAGATGTTCTATTTGAGCGCGGCATCCGTAGAGATCGCGTGCTCGTATTTCTGCTGATCGGGTCATAATCGCTCGTTGGCGATGTCAAGGGCGAGTTCAGCGAGTGGTCAATAGGGATAGCTTCGGGTATTGTCTGTGGAGAGACCGTCAATTTCGCCGCGAGAGACTCAATCGACTCCGACATAGTGCTGATGTTTGTAGGCGACACAGGTGTAAGCAGGTCGAGTTCACTGCTGGACAGCATTGTCGATGCGGATGTCAGGGACCCTATCGGTGGCGATTGTGGTTTGCTTGACAATGTCATTGCCTTTGTCGTCGCTGTTGCTGCGTCGAACAGGTTGTCCTGCGTGTCATTTATATCAGCTCTGTAGGTGAAGTCTGAGGATGATTGACTCTTGAGCTAGCTCCGAACTTACCGGTGAATGGGTTCGTCTTAAACTGGACTGGGTCATACACGCCGAGTGATTCTCTATTGGACTGCTGTCCATCGACCACTTCATCTTTTGTGGGTTCGATGTCTGCAGCTCTTCGTGGTGGGGATTTGGTCCGTCCTTGCTTCCGTCCTCGTGGGACGATGTTTGAGGGTCGTTCAGATGCCTCAGCAACCGGGACTCGCTCCCCATCGTCGGTTGTAGCGAGCGGACAGAAAGAGATGAGCCTTCCACGCTGTCTGAGGCTGGTCTGGAGAGCCTCGACCTCGGCGAAACGCTGCTCGGCGCGACCTGCTGAGAAGGCGCGCCATGAGACTCCGGATCCATTCCTATTGGGCTTGTCCACCCGTTTCACCTCGAGATGCTTGGATTTGGACGGCAAATCCTCGCCAACGTCCTCTGTGCTATTTTTGCGGGAGCTGACAGCTTCCTCGTCACTATCGCTGTCCTGCAGGTATTTCTACGGAAATCTGGGGTTAGCGCTGAACAGCTTCGAGTCACGTGATGTCAGGAGATGCTCACAGTGCCTGCAAAGGGAGATGCGACGGTGTGTTTGGGGACCACAGTAGTGTTCAGGCTGCTATCCTTGCGTCCTCCTTTGTCTCCCCCAAGTGGTGTGTGTGATCTGTTCCCGTGATTCTCGTCAGACTCGGTCCTGGGTGACGGGCTGGGACGTCGATCGCTGCGTCGCACTGAGAGAGCTTCGTCGTCGTCGCTGTCGTCAAGGTAGGCAATCTGGCCAGCAGCAAGAACGGCAGCCTTCCTCGAGGTATCAATGCCGGGCAGAGAGCCACGGCGTGCTCGACTCTCTGCAGCAAATTGGTTGGGCGCCGGACTGGGGCGACGGTCTGTCCTCTTCTGCGCTGGCAGGTCTAGGAAGTCATCGTCGCTGTCGGCTCGGAGGGCGTCGATGTGTGCGAAGGGAGAGGCGGCACTGTTCACCGAGTCGTTGGGCTTGGGAGGCACAGGGTTCCTTGTAGCAGTCTTCTTGGTCCTACTCTTTGAACGGCTCTTCCTGTCCTCGTCACTGTCATCCTCGAAGCCGGTAGCGAAAGGGTCCTTTCGTCGAGCAGTCTGAACGCGCAGGCCGGAGAAGTGTTTCTGTATGTCATATGCGGCCATGTAAGTGGCGCGGGCGTGAGATGCAGCACGCCCCCGGGGTGTTAGTAGGACTGCCGAATCTGGCTGCGTGATGCGAGCTCTACTGGCATAGAGATGGCAGCAACAACGGCAACAAAGGGAGAGGCACGGCCGGAGCAATCAATGCGATCTGGTGTGATGGCAGGAGTGATGGAGACTGGAAGGGGAAACGGGAGGGAGCTCTGGCAGACGGATGCTGATCGAGAGAGATGAACAATTGTGGTGTCAAGCTACAAGGAGCGCAGGAGAGGGGTCGAGCATGTCGACGCCATGGTTAACCTTGATCAACAACGGCCGGTGACGACGGGAAGCAATGCCAAGCAGCCAAGGCCTAGCACAGCCTACCATGCCGCCTCTCGTGATGAAAGACCTTGGACACCGCCCTATTGGTTTGATGCGTGCAGGAGAAAGCTTGGGAGAGTCAGAGTCAGAGTCAGGCCTGGCGCAGAGAAGAGGTAACGGGACGCGATGCAACAGGTACATAAGTATACATGGCACCAACGCCTTCATCAACAGGGCCCGCCACACACACGGCTATGCCCGTATGGATTTACGATACAACAGAAGAGCTGAGTACACGTAGTGTGAGAGTAAGCATCTAGGTTTGCGGCTTCCCCACAATAATCGCCATTGAAGGTTGCTCTATCCTTTCCTTTCGCAGAGCTGTCTCCATCTCACTATTCGATGATGATCCAGCGCTAGGTTGGACTGCGGCCTTGCGAAAGCCAGCTTGTTCACTGCGATCCATCATTCGTCGCTGTTACGGCATAGCTGCTGACTGCTACACATCGCAGATGGCTCGCATAGTGGGCACCACGGCCCGTGTCTCGCTCTGTGTCTACTGGTAGCTCCCGTCCGGGGACGCGAGCTAGCACTGCAGGGTGAGAGGTGGGGAGTTGCGAGATCTACAGCCGCGCGCGAGCCAAGAAAGCGAGACAAAGCGCTCTTTGTTTGCTGTCGTGTCTGCATTTTAGCGGCGGCTGTGAATATCAACGATATGAGAACAGCAGTCGAGCGGAGCAGGTCTGGCGACAACGTGCCCTGCTGGATTGGACAACCGTTATCCAGCGCTCGCATGGACGGACCTACGGCAGACCAGTCAGTCAAAGGGAGATGTCATCATCGGCGTTCATGATCGTATAGTGAGGCAGCCTGCTCGGGTCGTGGTGCTTCGCTTGTTGAGCCAACCATATTTCGCCTGCCCCATAGGCCAAAGCAGCTCTACCTATGTACAGTAGTAGGCACTATCACATGTCAGCGGCCATAGGACGCTCGTACGGCATGTGGTGCAGGTGAGCTTCTCGCGTGCGGTCTCCTAGCAGAGTGCCAAGCATAGTCGGTTGTTGGTAAGAGGTGAAGTTGGAATAAAGATAGACTGATAATCAACGTCCTTGCCTGTATGCTTTCGCGTGCGTGCCGATGGCTGCACTGCTGCAGACAAAAATGCCGCATCGTGGATTAGTCTTGTCTGCCCGCAGCTTGACGCGTGGGATACAACACGGGTGGTAAAGTGTCCTCAAGCTTTGGCTGTTGACACGACCGAGATGCTTGGGTAGCTCAGCTAACAAAGAACTTGGCCATTTACATCGGGCGATATTGTAACCTGTAGTCAGTCGAGCAGATAAATACCGCAATGGAGAAGTTACTCGTCTGTCACCACCCCAATGCAACGATCCCGAGCTGACACAACCGCCACAATTCGATGAAACGAAAGCCGCCGACGCCAGCTCTGGTTGCAGAACAGAACTCCTATGGGTGTATCGGTGTGGCCGGCAGCCACTCACTATAGTGAAATACCATCCTTAAGGTAAAGGCGAAGTTGAATTCACTCTGCTACAGTGATAACGGAGCTGCAAGGAGATTATGTCTCCCAAGTCGCGAAGGCTGTGAATCGCTGAGAAGAGACAGTCTCATCAATCTGCTCGGAGGCGTGTGATGCCCTTGATGTAGATGAGAAGATATGGGACAGTACACCTAAATGTAGTGGTTCGTCTGCTTTTGATGTGACGAAAGAAACTCAAGTTTTGTTGTAGCCTGAGACCTTCAAGGTCCCCGTCAGCCTCAGACTCGACATGGTATAACGTCATGTGATCGCTCGAACTTGCTAACTATAACGGTTTGGCGCGCTCGTCGTGCTTGCTTGTTGCCGTCGGAGATGATAATGAACACGAGAAGCGACCGACATCTCGTCCAAGAACGGTAGTCTGCACGCATAGTCATAACAATATGAACATCGACTCCAGTGTGTATACATGTATGCGGTGATGGTACATTGCAGTCAGCTCTGAAGCAGTATACTACTACGGAGACACAGATGTTTCAGGCCGGGCTGCATCACCTCATGCGGCTCGTGGTCCCACACTAGACTCCTTCACACGCCAATCGCCTTTCTCATAGACTGCGTCTCCACTCCGCAGCTCCTCTCCCACTAGAGCAACTCCGGCACGACACCGAGCAACAGACGCAACACCAGCAACACCAACACCAGCAGCAGCGACACCTGCGCGCAAGCACCATCAGACGGCCTCGACGGCCACATATGCAGACGGCGGACAGTCCCACCATCAGCCCATGATGGCCCTCTGTCGCCGCATCTTCTTCTGCTGTGGAGGTGCGCCTACATCCTCACTAACGCCCATATCATACTGCATACTGACAGGTCTCACGCAGCACGCGGCAAACCAGACTACTCCAACGACCTCGCCGACGCGGAGCGCGAAGCCGTGGCCGATCTGCTCGCCTACCTCGAAAATGTACTCGTTCTCTCCACCCTTGAAGCCGGCCTCGAGCTGCTGCAAGGCATTCGCTCGCGGCCGTCTCCACCTGTACGCGCCTGTTAATACTGACCGACTCGCAGCGCACCGAGACCGACTTCTTCTCCGGCGACCCGCTCCATGCCCTGTCCACCCTTGTCTACAGCCAGAACATCGATCTCCAACGAAGCGCGAGCTTGACGTTCGCCGAGATAACAGAAAGAGGCAGGTATTCGCGGTGTCAGAGACAGTCGCACAGAATGGAGTACTGATTGTGGAAGCTGCAGATGTGCGGCCGGTAGATAGGCAGACCCTCGAGCCCATTCTGTTCCTCCTCGAGAGTCAAGATATCGAGGTTCAGCGGGCAGCCTCAGCTGCCTTGGGCAATCTCGCCGTCGATGGTATGCTGTCACTTTGCATCTATATGCGCGGAAGCGAGTATGGCTGACTCGCGTATGCAGGCCAGAACAAGACGCTGATCGTCTCCCTCGGCGGACTCGCACCCTTGATACGGCAGATGAACAGTCCCAACGTCGAAGTCCAATGCAACGCGGTCGGCTGTATAACAAACCTGGCCACGCACGAAGAGAACAAGGCAAGGATAGCGCGATCGGGCGCACTGGCACCTTTGACTCGATTGGCAAAGAGCAAGGACATGAGAGTACAACGCAATGCTACAGGTGCACTGCTCAACATGACACATTCAGATGATAACAGGCAACAACTCGTCTCTGCGGGAGCCATACCCGTGCTCGTTGGTCTACTCAGCAGCCCGGACACGGATGTACAGTACTACTGCACGACAGCGCTCAGCAACATCGCGGTGGATAGCACGAACAGGAAACGACTGGCACAGACCGAGTCGAAATTGGTGCAAAGCTTGGTGTTCCTGATGAAGGGACAAGCGCCCAAGGTGCAGTGCCAAGCTGCTCTTGCTCTCCGAAACCTGGCCAGCGACGAAAAGTACCAATTGGAGATCGTTCGAGCCGGTGGTCTCCCACCATTACTCGGTCTGCTTCAGAGCAGCTATCTTCCTCTCATCTTGTCGGCCGTCGCATGCATTCGGAATATCAGCATACACCCAATGAATGAATCGCCCATAATCGACGCTGGCTTTCTGAGACCTCTGGTGGACTTGCTTGGCTCTACCGACAACGAAGAGATACAGTGTCATGCGATCTCAACGCTGCGGAATCTGGCCGCGTCTTCAGACAAGAACAAGCAACTTGTTCTCCAAGCCGGTGCTGTGCAGAAGTGCAAGGAGCTTGTGTTGGAAGTCCCGCTTAGTGTGCAATCAGAGATGACCGCCGCGATTGCGGTCTTGGCATTGTCTGACGATTTGAAACCACAACTTCTCGAGCTTGGTGTGTTTGACGTGCTCATTCCTTTGACGGAGAGCGAGAGCATCGAAGTGCAGGGCAATAGTGCGGCGGCACTGGGCAATCTCAGCAGCAAAGGTGAGTCCCTGGGATATGATTGTGTGCACAGCATAGCTGACCACACCACAGTTGGCGATTACTCTCTATTCCTGTCTTCATGGAATCAACCGTCGGGAGGCATCCACGGGTATCTGAATCGCTTCCTCGCGTCTGGTGACCCCACATTCCAACACATCGCAATCTGGACTCTCTTGCAGCTCCTCGAATCTGGCGATCAGCGACTAGTCGAGACGATCAACAAATCCGAAGACGTCATGAGGATGGTGCGCGAGATTAGCGAGAAGAGCGTCGAATCCGAGGACGAAGGCGAAGGAAGTGAAGACGGTGAAGGCGAAGTCGTGGCGCTCTCGAGACGATGCGTCGAGATCAGCAATGGTGATTTGCCTTCGAAATCTGACAGCAGTCAGCCTTCATCGCTGAAGGCGTAAGACGAAGTAGCCGAGCGAACACACGGAACACAAACTACGACAATCACATTATCGACGAGAGAGGGGAACACGGCAAGAGAATTGTTTTGTTTTCTGCATTTTGAGTGTATAAGTTGAGCGAGCAAGCGAGCATTGTTTCGGCGTTCATCGAGGGAGGCGTTGCCGGGAGAGTCGAAGCTGAGCGATTCCGGCCGCATGCGTAATCATAGGAGATCTTTTTCTTCATCGTTCGATCAGTCCAAGAGGGTGTATTGGATGCGGAACATGAAGCGTATCTTATATCAGCTTACATCGCTGGTATCGCGTACAAAAGCTGTCCACGATTCTTCTCATGCAGGCAAGGTGCTGGTCAGGTGCGTCTGCGCACTGTAGATCTGCTAATGGTGATGATGAAGAGAAAAGTATATCTTGCGTTCTCTTCGACAAGAGAACGAGAGCATATGCGGCCTCGAGCGAAACCACGCATCGCCATGCTACCTCTAATAGTAATAACAATAGTCGAAAACTTGTCGTGATCTGATACTTGCCCGAGGCAGCAGATCGCGCAGGACTTGCTGCTGCATGTTGATGAAACCGGGTGTCCATCAACCAATGGAAAATCAATCTGCCACATTTACAAACATGACCAGGCTGCAGCCCTCGAACGTTGGCTGATTGGCTCAAGCGGAGAGACATTCATTTCCTCGAAATCTGCTGGGGAAGAGGGCAAGAGATCTACCTGCAGAGCCACACTGGGGGTTTTTTTTCTTCTCTTCTGAACTTACTTCATTTCTTCCACCACCATCCATCCTCGCGACGTGTTCGGAGCGCTAGGTGACGCTGCTGCCACGACAAGAGTACGCAAAGTCGGCTTTCCCATCAACTTTCTTATGACATTCAGTTTATTCACAGCGCTCTCTCACACGACCTTGGCCATATTATTGATCTGCATTCCGCAAGGGCGAGCTGTGAGATGGGTTCTTTCGCTTGGTGGAAGTGAGCGCAACCGGAAACGAGGCTTATCTCGTGCGTACGTATGCTCCATTCGTTGGAGCTGGTGCTTGGATCTCTGCCTTGCGTACAGCGGATCCTGCTCTCAAGGGCAGCGAGAATGGGATCTCTCAAGTCACTGGGAGGTGGACGTGTGCTGATGCGGTCTTTCTGGTGCTGCTGCTGCTGCTGCTGAGATTGGAAATAATTCAGCAGGAGCAAAAGTACCTCTGACGCTGTGCTGTTTTCTTGCAGAGTTCCAACATCGCAGAAAGCGCTATTAGGAAAGAGATCATGCAGGAGTAGCAGTGGGCTCGAGTTTCTATTGGTAAACCTTTACCTTTATGCGACGGTCAATGGATCAACTGAGTATCATGAGCGAGTCGAATTGCTGGTATCGACCCAGGTTTCAATTTCACTCTAGACAACTAGCATGGATTCATCATTAGACCTCCTCAGTCACAAAATCGTCCAATCTCTCCCTCTCCCTCACAGCTCTCCTACTCTCATCTCCCTGGTGCAAATCATCAAGGTAGCATTTGAACTCTCGAGACATCTCAGCGACTTGCAAGATGTGCCTCTCGTCCACAACGATACATCCTTCCTCGTCCCTCTCATCTTCGTACTCGGCTAATGCCACTGCGGTTTGGAAAGCTGGACCCATGGTCAGTACGTAGTCAGGCATTGAAGAAATGATAAAAACATACCATTACGAATCTCACGTCCGTTGAACTCGAGAGCTCGAATCTTCCTGCCCTCGATGGCATCCTTGGCGTCTCGCGTCACGCGCATGTCCTTGCGTTCGCGCATCAATTTGTTCATGAACGTGGTCCAGATCTTCTTCCTGTCGACGTCGCGAAGCGGTGGATAGTAGAGCTTGACGTGGATTCTGCTGACGAAAGCATCATCGAAGGCTGAGGATGATCGTCAGTCAAAAGCTTGGAGCACTTGATGAAGAACGACTTACCGCCCACCCTGTTGGTGGTCAAGAATAGGATGCCTTCGTAGGACTCCGAAGCTCGAAGAAAGCTAGCGACGAGACTATTTCGGGTCAAGTCAGTGGCGGCTCTCTTCTCCATATAGACATCAGCTTCGTCGATGAGCAGGATAGCGCCCCAATGCTTCGCACTGGCGAAATGCTTTCCCAAGTTGCGCTCGACCTCTTCTGCCTCGGTGCCGATGTCAGTGCACGTGAGGGTCATCAATGGCCTTCGAGTATGTTCAGCAAGGCACTCTGCTGTGTATGTCTTCCCAACACCAGGCTTGCCGTGCAGGAGGAAGATCTGGCTCGACCCTTTGCCCTCTACAAAGTCAGCAGACCACATCCTGCGGGAGTTGCCATCACCGTCTTGACGTGTGAAATTCTTCGAGAGAGCCTTCAGCATCTTGATCTGGCCTGGTGCCATCACAAGAGTGTCGATCATGTCTGTTTTGAATACTGGCGGCGAGAGATCGTCGACTTCGACACAATGCCACGCTTTAGTCGTGAAGTGGTATGCCCAGACGGCGGCCTGGCAGAGGAAGTATTGGTGATCTGTCAAAGTCTTTTGCTTCTGAGGGTCAATACCGGCATAGCCCGAGAACTTCTGTTTCGTACACTCGATGCCACGCTTGGGCGCGCATACCTGACAGGCACAGTTGATGACCACGCTAGTGAGCGATGTGGGCAACACAGGAATCCGCGGCCGACCATTCATGAATGCAGTGAGATGGTAGCTCTTCATGTCCACCATGACAAGGCCGTCAAGCTGCGCCTGTGGAGAATTAAGTCGCTTGCCTTCATGCTGCATGCAGCATACACTTGTCATGGCGTAGAACCGCTTGCCCCTTTGCACGAGCTCCTGGTAGGACGACACTTCGGGGTTCCCTGTGCTAGGATAATTGGCGGGGATTATCTCGAGATCAACTATGTTTATCTCGCCCTCAAAGTGGTCGATTGAGCGGATACTTTCGCGCCAGTTGAGATGATCCCCATCGAAGTCGAGACTTTGTAGCGTGATGCTATACGGGCGGCGCTCAGCCTCATACGGTCCGCCATTTGCGGACTTGACGACGAAGCCACATATGCGCGAGCGGATACGAGGGCTGGGCCTGAAATTCGCTGTGACATCGGTGCCTGGTCGATACAGAAGCCAAAGCATCTCCCAAGTAGCTTTGCCTCTTGCGTGACGCGCTCTCTCGGCTTTCACTTTGGCCATGAGCTCAGTACCATCCATATAATCGAGCAGCAGTCCTAGGTCATGGTAGGTACTTTGCTGTTTTATGCAGTACTTCTCATACGAGAAGTTCGGACCTCGCTCGTCTCGATAGGCGCGCAGTTCGTCCCAGTGATGAATGAGCATTCCGTATGGCTCATCAAGGAAGATCATGGGAGCGTCGTTCAGCAGCTCCTTGCCAGGGTAAAACTCTACAATGTCCTGGAGAGCAATAGCTATGGCACTGGAGTATACTCTGATTGAGGTCTTGCCCTTCAGAGACGTGATCTGTAGAGTCGGTGGATCAAGACTTTCTTGAGCAAGCTGTGGAATAGATGCGAAAATGTCTCCACTGTCTGTGCTTGCGGATCTGGAGCAGCTGGGGCTGCTTGAAAGAGCACGATTGAGCGAACGAGCATGGTCCAGAGTGGGAAAGGGAGGTGGCGGAAGGCCAGGGTTGAAGTCAAGGAATGGGTCCTTCAAATCGTAGCTCGTGACAGTTTGGTAATCAGTGACAATATCAAAAATGATATTGCCCTCGACATCGGCGTTGTGATTGAAGTCAACCTCTTTTGGGGGACCGAAAGGCCGTGCCGAGTGGGCTGTGTGTACGACGATGCCTTTAGGGGACTTGTAGTTGACAACATGTCTAACGCTGTCGGCAAATAAGAAGTCGTTGTTCTCATCGGTGGGCTGTGGTTGACACTTCACAATGAAGGTCTGTGTTGGCTGCTCGTTGTCTCCAGGAAATCCCCCTGGAGGCGGCATTGCAACACCCATGCCAGCAGCATTCAGGCCACGGCCGGGGTCAAGTCCAGCAAACGGGTCAAACTCCCCCTTGTTCTCGCGACTTTTCTTGTACTTGGGCATATAGTCTTCCATGAGTGGGTCAGCAGAACGATGGCCGCTTATGAAGTCCGGAGGATGAAGTCGTCGACTACGTGAAGGCTGGGTCTTGCAACGATTTAAATGTAGCAGAGACGAGAATAAAGTCGAGCATGATCGGAAGCATCAGCTAGCAAGCTATACCATTCCAAGGCAACGAATGGAAGCCTGCCTGTTGTTGGCTTTGTGATGGCGTGGGAGGTTTCATTGTACAAAGAGGGGCTAGCATGCGCAGCCCGACCAGCCATGTGCAGAGGTTTATTGTCTCTTCCTGCAGTACAACCTGTTGTAGCTGATAAGGCCTGCTGGCGCCTGCAGTGTCGCTACTTGGTACTGTGCAAGGCAGGCTGAGCTCCCATGTTCGTTGGCGCCACGTTGGTGACCGGTGAAGTGAGCTCTTCTGCTGTACCGAGATCATCGATGGTTTCCCATCTTGGCAATTCAGTCACCACTGTGAGCCGGCTCGATGACTACCGCCGTTCGTATTGAGTAGTGGATGTCATGTGCAGCAATTCGATGATGATGGTGTTCAGAAGAGCAGCAGCAATGAGAAAAAGGAAGAGTTTTGCTATTGACGCTAGCAAATAGTGAAATCCGATACCGAGAAGTACGCTGAGATGTACATACTTCGCCTCCCATCTCAGCCCATGTCTCAACTCTCACCTACATCATTTTCAACAAACATCGACTCCCAATCCGCGTGTGCAGTAGCTTTCATATACGTCGTGCGACTGTGCACCTTCAATCAGGCTTACTTCAAGGCTCATAGCACAATGCGGAAAATCTTTTGAGACGCCGTCCATGATGGCCAGGACTTGGAAGGAGTCAAATAGTTCCAGGAAAGGATGTATCAGGAGATTAAAGTCTTGGTCAAGTCCGGAAGTTGTATTGTTTGGAATAACAGCACGGTGCATTGAAGCGGTCTTCCACAGCGCGATCAGACGAGGAGCATTGGCTGTAGGTTGACCCACTGCACAAAATCCCAGACCCATAGCTGGGCGTTCGCCAAATGCATGCTATATTCCCACAGCTTTCCCCTCTGCTGAAGAAGTGCAGCAGAAAAGCGACATCTGCCGCAGGTGTGCCAGGACGAAACATTGGCTACACAGGACTTGTGGCGTTGGAATTGGAATTGGAGCCTGAGATCTGGAAGGGAAGATCGCACAATCGGCATCGACCATTCGAGGACCCTGAGGATACGGAGAAGATGTTGAGCTCAGCTGGTCTTCAACGGGTTTGAGCTAATGGTTATGACTGATAAGTACGTATGGGGAGTGGGCGCATAATCGGGGACGAAGATCGCCGCTCCTCCTGGAGTCCGACCGTACCAGCTATTGCCTGACAGGGTCGCCAGAAACAAAGCATATCGTCTTGCAAATTATATCTCATATGCCTATCGGGCGCGGCAAAGTGACGTATAGATAAGCAGTGAAGTGAAAGGTAAGGATCAAATTACTGTCAATCGGACGTGAATAGTATATGCGATGTGTGTTGTCGAACACTACTTACACGACCGCCCGGCTTTGTCATCACCGCCTCCCAGGACCTCGCGTGTCATGCCAGTATGTTGGCCCAACAATTCGCGATAGATACTGTTCAGACAACTCTGGAAAGCCTTAAAGTATGCTTCATTCGACTTGGACACCGCTGGCACACTTCCCCCCTGGCCATTCGCAACGAATGGATCCCACCAAGCCTTGCCAGGAAATGCGACACCTTCTTCTCGGTTCTCGACTACGTCCATAACGACATATGTCCTTCAACGCACCCGCTATGCCATCTGCACAAGCTGCATAGACTTGTCGAGCTTTGCCAGACAGCTACCACTCAAGACTCGCGAGGAAATTATCTCGTGATGTCAAAGGTCTCAATGGATGCATTCAAACTCTTTGCATTCAACAAGAGTTTGGTGGTTCCTAGGATCATCGTGGAGGGACAGATATCCTTCCTGCAGCCTCAAGCTAGCTTGAGCAGCAACCAGATCTTGGAACAGGCAATGCGGACGTTGGGTATCAGCCATGAGAAAGGGATCATCACTTGATATTTGGGGCTTCCCATGATCCGAGGACGGGGATTAAGCAAAGAAGAAGCGTTCGGCATGGCTGTTAAGCTTGCCGATGATGAGACGAAGAAGACATTGCTGTGGATGCCGAAAGTGAAGGTCGAGGAGGAAGTCCAAGCGCTACAAAGGTTATCTTCCGGAACTCTGGTAATTCGGGGGCGGAGGAGTGGGAAGTTGATGGCCTTCAATTGGCAGAGAATACGACGAGCGTGATGTTTAGAGATGCCGACGGTAGTGAAAGATCAGAAGGCGGGCAGCATGAAGTCAAGCGCTTTGTTTCTCGAGTGCCTCAGGCGTCAAACAATAAGGAGACGCAGCTTTCTAACATTGCCATTGTCTGGCTCTTTACCGTATACTCGACAAGATGTCTTGCCCACCTCATTCTATGATGAATCGCTTGCTCGCAATGACAGCATTGTCGTCCTATGTCCCCTCCTGTAGCCGCGTATTGCCAACTGCCGCCACCGATAAATCGCGCCCCAATTTCGTATAGCCACCATCCTCTCCTGCGATCTCATTTGCGCTTGCTAGCACACAAAGCCATCAGTCAAAAGGAGGAGCAAATGGCTTCAAATGGCTTTCGGAGCCGATTTGTGACGAAGTGGTGAATGCGCAGAAGTGGCAGCTCTCCTGCTGCCACAAAAACCACTATGGACGCGACTCATTGGCCTCTCTTTGGAGGCTGCGTGAGGACCGTGGCCAGAGGGAAGTGGTATTGGCAGGGCGCATATGGCATACATGGATGCTTCGACACCTGACATGGACCACTCACGTCCGCAGTCACTCTGTCACATATTTGCTGCCAGGACACATTGATCTCTACAGCGGCATCCTGCATCTTGCTTGTAACGCGTCACAGCCATGACAGCTTACATATATTGATCGGCACCTCGGAAACAAGCCCGCCACTCATGCCGAGAAGCTTAGTCCTGCACCTGAACATCACCATTGTTCGGAAGTTCTTTTGGTGAACCTTGATTGGGAGACTGCTTGCCGAGCCATCAGAGGCAAATGAATCCTTCAAGGATGTGCCATGAAGTATCATGTACAACTGTGTCGTGCTACTGACTTCTCCCGGAGACCACAGCCAAAAACTATTCACAGCGACAATACTGCTGTATTCCGTGACTCTTCTATTGTTGGCTGCTTTGCCATCTCTCATTCACTGAGCGACATTGTCCTTCTTTTCCGCGTGCGCAGCGAACATCCGCCACCAGGCGGTTGTTGGAGGTAGCCGCCGACGACTTATTCTCTTTCTTCGCAACACTTACTTCCTGCATCTTCTCACCGAGCACGCTTTCCTCTCAGCATAGCGCAAGCATTCTCTCAGCATGATATCTTTCCTGGCTACCGCGGTTGCGGTGACAGCAGCGAGTTTGCCATTTGCCACGGGGACTGCTCTCAATGTCAGCGACGACGATTCCATCGTGGCAGCAGCCAGCACCATCGCGTTTGGAGTTCAGTCGTTGTACAAAGGCAACCTGACGGGCACAGATCCAACGGCGGTCGGCGTCTTCCCTTCGCCTTATTATTGGTGGGAAGCTGGAGCTACCTGGGGAGGCATGGCAAGTCTTCCATTACCATATCCGATACTGTGTCTAAGCAACCCAAGTACTGATTCAAATCACGTACGAATAGGTCGACTACTGGGCATACACTAATGACACGAGTTATGTGCAAGTCACCACTCAAGCACTGCTAGCGCAAGTTGGTCCTGACAACAACTACATGCCACCGGCATACTACACGTCCCTTGGCAACGACGATCAATCATTCTGGGCATTCGCTGTCATGTCAGCTCAGGAGTACGGCTTTCCAGTTCCACAAGGCAATGCATCGACCGTGTGGCTGGACCTGGCGATCGCAGCCTGGAACACACAGGTGCACGTATGGGACACGGCGACTTGTGGAGGCGGGCTCAGGTGGCAAAAGTTTTCATCCAACGCTGGCTACGACTACAAGAACAGTATCAGCAATGGTGCGTTCTTTCAAATGGCCGCTCGGTTGGCGCGCTACACTGGGAATCAGACCTACGTTGACTGGGCAAACACATCTTGGAATTGGATGAGTGAGATCGGCCTCATCAGCTCAACCTACCAGGTCTTCGATGGTACCGACAGTACGATCAATTGCACTCAGCAAGACCATACTCAATGGACCTACAATCCGGCGGTCCTCCTTTACGGCACGGCAACATTAGCGAACTATACAAACGACGCAATCTGGAAAAATCGCACCGAGGGCTTACTGACATCGATAGAGAGTAGCTTCTTCACTCCGTTCGACAACTCCACTGATATGTAAGCGCAACGTGCATCCTTCATCGCCGAGATCTTGACTGACCGAGCACACTAGAATGTACGAGGCAGCATGTGAGCCCGAGAATACCTGCAACAACGATCAATTCTCGTTCAAGGCATACCTGGCTCGCTGGATGGCCAAAGCAGCAGCAGTCTACCCATCCATCGGTCCAAATGTCTACAAATACCTCTCAGCCTCGGCCCAGGCAGCCGCGCAATCCTGCTCCGGCGGTGACAACAACCAGACTTGCGGTCAGAAGTGGTATGTGGGCGGCTATGACACCTCTACAGGCTTGGGTCAAGAACTCAGCGCTCTCGAGACTGTCCAGTCGCTCCTATTGCTCAATCGGACCATCGTCCCTGGCCACGAGGCGAATGTGACGATCCAGATAGCTCCAGTGACGAGTACGTTTCCATTGACTCCTCCCACGAACACTCCGGGTTCACTCTCTGCCCCTGATAATCCCTCTTATGGCACACCCGAACAAACATCTGGAACGAAGACTAATCAAAGAGATAGAGCGTCGAGCACGGCGTGGACTGCATTAGCTGTTGCATTTTTGGCGAGCATGTCGTTTTGTGGGTTGGGAAGATGACGACAGACTATCGCAGGTGCTGGTAATTACAGGACAGCAGCCACCATGATATTATGAGAGATGAGTAGAAAAAAGGCATGGATCTTTCAACTTTTGCCCCCTTCAAAATCGATGACTGTCATATGTGCACGTGACACTTGTTCTAGCGTCCTTCAAGTGCCGGCATGACATCTCGCCGCCTCATACTTCCACGCCTTGACACCAGATTGTTTCTCGCCCAACACTTTCGCGGTGCATCCGCACCCACAGACTTCCATTCTTCTTTGATATCTGCTTGAAGACGCGAGGGGTGTTCATATTCATCTGCGCTCTCGGACAACGGTCCTCGTCAATTCGAGAAGAACCACGTATCGGCACTTCGTCACCGCGGATATGGCGTTCGCGCCAGTCAGCATCAACCAAATCGCTGCTGCGACGACAGAGATATGGCCGTCGGTGACTTCGGTACTGCAGGCGCCTTGGAGTGGCGTGGCGGGCAAGAGGGCGACGAGAAGGCGTGGCAAAGAGGCGGAGCAGCACAAGAGCAGCGCACAGAAACGGGTGGAAACACGGGTAGCGATACCTGACTTCATGGCTTCGGTGCCAGCATCCACTTTACGTCCCGGCATTGTCGCAGCGTCAAGTCTTCAAGGCACCTTCTCGACGTCCTCGCTTCTGTCCGCTGTGCCACGAGGCACTCTACGATATGCGTCACCACTCACCAGAACCTATTCGTCGTTCTCTCCGACAGCACGATCGTTCTCTTCCACCTCCCACATCGGGTCTCTTACTCTGCGCGCACCTCCGACAACGAGCTTCGTAGGCTTCAGCCAACAGCGGACAATCTTTGGCTTCGGAAATGGCTCCTCGAACACCAACAACCGGAACATGCTGGCGTACGTGGAGCAGACGGCGAATAACAATCCTGGCAGCGCCACCTCTCAGAACGCATTCTATCAGGCCCTCCTGCGCGCGAACATGCCTGAAATTCTTGTTGAACGATATCAGACTGGACGTTTTGCCACAAATGCTGCGACTGAGCAAGCATATCACAAGGCTCTTGAGCGCATAGGCGCTGCAGAAGTTGGAGCTGCCGGCGTGGGAAGTATGGCTGGAAGGATACCTGCTGGACAAAGTAATGGCGGCGGTGGCATGACCGCAGAACAACTGCAGGCCATAGGACAAGCGGTTGCAGCCAAGTCTCGCGGCAAAAACGTCAGTATCTCGAAGAATGCATCAGGAGGCAAGAATGAGCCGCTGTATGTTGTCGTTGATGAGAGCATGGGCAGCACGATCTTCAAGTGGTTCAGATTCGTCGCCGTCTTCCTACTGGTCGGGTACATCATTCTCGTCGTGCTCACGTCCGTCGTTGACGCGTTGGGCATCCTGAAGAAGGTTGGCGGTGCTCAGAACGCCGAAGCAAAGCCGGAGCTACAGACGACGAAGTTCAGCGATGTTCACGGCTGCGATGAAGCGAAGGACGAGTTGCAGGAGCTGGTCGATTTCCTTAAAGCGCCCGAGATGTTCAGCACCCTTGGTGGCAAGTTACCCAAGGGTGTGCTTCTTGTTGGTCCTCCGGGAACTGGCAAGACTCTGCTCGCTCGAGCCGTCGCTGGTGAAGCTGGTGTTCCTTTCTTCTACATGTCTGGCTCTGAATTTGACGAGGTCTACGTAGGCGTAGGTGCAAAGCGTGTCCGCGATCTGTTTACCGCAGCAAGAGCGAAAAGTCCCGCCATCATCTTCATCGACGAGTTGGATGCGATAGGAAGCAAGCGGCACGAGCGAGACGCAGCTTACGCCAAACAGACCCTGAATCAGTTACTCACCGAGCTGGACGGTTTCGACCAAGGCACTGGAGTCATCATCATTGGCGCTACCAACTTTCCACAGTCGCTGGACAAGGCACTTACCAGACCCGGTCGTTTTGATCGCAACGTTACTGTACCCCTGCCAGATGTACGAGGTCGCATTGCCATCTTGAAGTATCATCTGCGGAATATACGGGCAGACTCAGCTGTTGACGCTGCTGAGGTTGCACGAGGATGTCCCGGTTTCTCCGGTGCTGAGCTCGAGAATTTGGTCAACCAGGCTGCTGTCCGGGCATCCAAGAACAAGCAACAAAAGGTCATGATCGAAGATCTGGTCTGGGCAAAGGACAAGATTATGATGGGCGCCGAGAGGCGTAGCGCTGTTATTCAAGAGAAAGACAAGCTCATGACAGCCTATCATGAAGGCGGCCACGCTCTCGTCTGTATGCTTACCGAAGGCTCAACACCTCTGTATAAGGCTACGATCATGCCGAGAGGTAACGCGCTCGGAATCACCCACATGCTCCCGGAACTGGACAAGGTCAGCGAATCGAAGAAAGAACTGATGGCCAGAATTGATATTGCAATGGGTGGCAAAGTCGCGGAAGAGCTTATCTACGGACCAGATAATGTGACGACGGGTGCCAGTTCTGACATTTCTGGGGCCACGGCTGTCGCTTACCACATGGTTACGCAGGCTGGCATGTCCGATCTTCTCGGAAACGTGGACCTTGCATCAGACACCGCGCGATTGTCCAGTGAGACGAAACAAAGCATCGAGCGAGAAGTAAGGCGGCTTGTGGAGGAGGGAAAGCAGAGGGCAGAGAAGCTTCTTACTACGAATCGGGAGGCGTTGGAGAGGCTGGCAAAGGCGTTGGTGGAATACGAGACTTTGAGCAAGGACGAAATTGAAAAGGTGGTGAGAGGGGAGAAGCTACCGAATAAGCTCAAGGTGGACATCGACTCGCCTATAAAGAAGCCTGAGCAGCCGTCGAGCGCGGCAGGGTTGTTGCCTCCTGGACTCTCGCTGCCACCAGGCAATGGAGCAGCAAAGGGCAATGGCGGCGCGGGTATTGTGGGTAAGGCGTAGTCCAGAGATTGAGACAGCCCAGAAGACCCTTAGCTTTCGGCCGAAGTGGTCGAGAGAGAGATATTCGGACGCCGTGTCCGATCGTTTCGCATACGTCCGCTGCAAGAGCATCGCCTTCTTTTGCAGTCTAAGATGCCCAACACTACTGCCTCAAGCGGAGTCACGGCAGGCGATGAGACGACCATCGAGAGGAGAGAAGAGGGGAAAGGAAGAAGAATTTTGGCCGTGTGATGAAAACGTATGTTCAGCGAGCAAAGGAAGGAAGAAACTCCCATTTGTACTGTATAGCAAGGGCACTGAAATGTCACGGACATTCTCCAGCAGTCCTCTTTGGACTCACGTGTACATTCGTATGCGCTCAGACATGTCTTATTACTGACTATAGGCACGGCGGGGTCCGTAACAAGCATCGACAGCTGAACAGTCGAGTTCAGGTCGTTCTGGAGTCCCACCCTGAGAGGCCGCCCAGATTATTCATCATATCTGTGCCTCGACACCTGATGCCACTAGCGTCGCCCAAGTACCCACGTACTCTTCCAACATAAAATACCCTTGCGACCACCTGGAGCCAGATTGCAATTGTGACCAGCGACCATGGACTTCGAATACGACGACTTCTGGACGACACCGGCGGACTCGAGCGATCCGCAATGGCTCGACCGAGCTATTGCGGAGCTGGAACGATTGGAGGAGAGGGTTGAGACTTCGAGGTATGCTTGCTTGGTTTCCTTTGTCGCCCTCCGCTGGACCGCGAGACCCGGGAACGCGCTGGGGACTGACCCGAGAGAGAATGAGTGTACTAATTACCTCACAGTCACAGAACCTCGTCAATATGAATGCGGCAGGACCAGCACGTCGGTGACCTGCATGCCCTGCAAGCACTGCATGTCGAGATGGCTTCATCTCATATCGCGCCGTGTCGAACTCGTCGACGTCCGAATCACCTCCAAGCTAGCTACATGTCTTACTCAGCAGCAACACTGTAGGGAAAGCTTCATGTCGATGCTACTGGCTCGACACAAACGCGCAAGGCCATCGAGTGTACCTTAATTTGGTGCTGGAAGATCAGTATGTCAAAGTAACAGAGAGATCGAATCTAGCTGAATTATGTCAACTTACATCGCCGCAGCCATTCGATTTCGATATACTCGACATTCCTCACGCCGCCAATACTCTATCAAAGTCTCATTTCCGACTCGGCGTGCTCGCCTAGGATATGGCGACTCTGCACCTCAGCACCGTCGTTCACTACCGATCCCACGCTATGGAAACCCTTGCACGTTCCGTATTTATTTGTGTGAACCATCTCTGTCATGATCAACGGAATACAGTCTTGTATCTCGTACATCACTCGCAACATCTGGCTTCGGGCGAAGCCTTCTCACTCGTGGCAAAGCTGATAAAGCAGCAGTAGTGAGGCACAGATGACCAACAACGGCCTGTCGTCAGCTCTCGATACGCCTTTAAACGAGCACAATCGAGATCAAAGCCCGGGCATGCACTTCGACGAAACATCAGTCACCACCGCAGTGTCTCCAATGCGCAGGGAAGATGTTTCGATCGCTTCCGCTCGACAAGCCTCCTCATCAGTACACCCTCAGTCTCGCGACTCGACTTCCACAAGCACCAACTACACGGCCATCTTCCACAAAGGCATCCTTCTCTGCCCAACGATTGCTTCCATTCCTCCAGGGCGTCAACCAAACAAGATTCTCCAGTGTGGCATGTGCTACTCCGACAACCTTTTCCACAGGAAAGCCGATCACGAACGATATAAGCGCACTCACTTCGCTGGGACGTTTGGTTGCCCGGTGTCAGATTGCACGCGGATGGGGAAGATGGCGTTTAAGAGGCATGAGCATCTTAGGAACCATTTGTTGAACGTGCATCGGACTAGTGGTTGAAGAGGACTTTGTCGCATGGCTGGGATGATCGTTTCGGTTCGATGTTCTGCTCTTGGGTGTTTGCAATGCCACTTGCTCAGAAACACAAATCATTTTTCGCAAAATCACACACTTTACGACCCTTCCTGACCATGTAACCCTCCGCTCCGCCTGCAGCATGTGACAGCCACTAGCACAAACAGCACTACGTTAGCGCCAAATCGCCCTCGAGCCTTCTCTGCCGTGTCTGGCAAGCATATAGACATCCATCTCTCCCTCATCGGTTTTCACAGAGATTTCCGCCCAAATTCCAGAGCTCCCGACAACTGCGACCAGACTCAGCCCTCCCCACAGCCAATCAGCACAGTCGCCCTCCTCCAAGTTTCCAGGTTGCCTTGGCCCTGCAAGCCACACACGCACGATGGCCTTCTTCGACAATGACGACGCACCGGCTTTCGTCAGCCCCTTCCTCATGGACGACGATGATTGGAAGGAGTTTTTTGCCTCGCGACAGCGAGAAGTCTTGGCTGTCCAGGATGGGGCGGCTGGGGAGTGAGTTAAGAAAAATCGCTCTGACCGATGCAAAGGCGAACGAGTTTCGATATCGTACCCATTGGCTCCCGATTAGTGGTCTCTGAGCACCACCAGCCTACCGTCACCCTCCGCGGCTTAATCATCTGCCCGACCATCGCCTCCATCCCTCCCGGCAAACAGGACAGAAAGAATCTACAATGTGGTGTCTGCTTGTCCATAACACTCTACCGCCGCAAAGCTGATCTGGAGCGACACATGAGGACTCACTTGCCTCCTGCCTTTCCCTGCACCGTGCAAGGCTGCAACAGAGCTGGTGCGAACGGTTTCAAGCGCAATGAACATTTACAGAATCATCTGCGCAACATCCATAGCGTTGGGCAGAGTAGCTATGGCCACGACGATGTAGCTGATGAAGAGGATCAGGTTGAGGATGGTGAGGATGAGTATGCCTAGAAATAGTGTATTTATGATTGTGGTACTGATGTGGTATTTCTTCCGTATGGAGTCGGGGGCGTGCGGGTTTAAACGACAATCAGAAACTCGAGACATCAGTAATGAAAATGATAGCAGTATATAGATATTGGTAGGGAGTTGTGATTCGCATATCTTCCAAGTTGTTCTGACGAGGCCAAACGGTAGGACATTTGCTTCGTGGTCTCATCTCAGAGACTCGCTGGCTGGACCATATGCGATAGCCACTCTCCTCGGACGAACTGCAAGAGTGGCCCGCACTCCGATGTTGCTCGTCTAGTCTGACTACACGTACTTTGCTGATCAACTCGCTCTCTCTGCCAAATACCGTCGTGAAATAGCATGAAAGGAGCAAGCTGTCACCCCGTGGACGGAAAGAAGTACGATAAGGCCTGTCGATGACTATGGCGTTTGTGCTGGGATTAGTGTTGCTACGTGTACTGTTTGACAGACTGCACAATGCATGTGCGCGAATCGCTGACGCAGTGGTTGTTTGAGACATTTCCTTTCGCTGGAACGAAAGACGTCTCGTGCAGCAACCAGTCATTACATCAATACTTATCCGACGACCAAGAGTATTCATACATGTACAGTAAGGTGTAGTTGCGCTTCAATTTGGGGACATACTCGCGCACGCCATGAGCGGGCATCAACATCAACCTCAACACGGTTTTACTTCCCTGGGAAAACTGGAATGCGAAGCATCTCAGCATGTGAAAGAGAAACGAGCTTCATCACATGTCAAAAGGCATTCCCAGTAGACAACAAACTTCAGCAGGGGTCATGCCATGTGTCTCGCAGATCGACCCATGGGCTATCGCGGGTACCTGCTTCTGCCATGCTGGAGAAGATCTAGACCGACGGCTACCTTGTCAAGGGTACGTGTAGCTGTTGTACAACGGGCCTGGAGTTTCCGTGCGAGGTGGACAGAAACGCCGGCATTTGTTCTCAGGCAGAGATGATGGGGGGAGCCGTGTGACGCGTGCTGGCTGATGTGTACGTAGCAGCCGTGTTCAGCTCACTGACACGCCACGAAACGGATTGCGTACAGCCCTGAGCCCGGTGCTTGGAAATGGTTCGGCGAAGGATGCCGGGATGCAGTCTGACCGTGTGGGAAGAGTCTTGCCTCCCCGGTGGCAGGCGTGGGGGTGACTCAGTTGATCCACCATGAAATGTCTGAGATATGGCGTTTACGCTGTAACCAACGATAGAAATGCTATGATGATCTGTCCGGCGGTCCGATCGATTGACTGATGGAGACATATAGAAGGAAGAGGAGGAAAAGAACGAAAGATCCTCGGCAAGACAACCGGAGGCGTTGTTGATCATTCATGGTTGGTGGCCCCTGAAACAGTTGTCAAACCAGTTAAATGGCGCGGGCCGATTCGGGAGTGACGTGAGGAGGTCTAGGTTCTGTGGTAGGCGGTACATGTACATGTACTAGTAGGAGGTAGGAGACAAGGTGGGTAAGGAGACCCTGGATTCCTGTTCCTGTCCAAGTACCGCTACCGCTACTGCTACTTATCCTCTCACATGCTTGATCGTTACACGTCTTCCCAGAATAAACATCCGCGTCCAACTACCATCATCACATCCGCTCTTCGTTGGCGGCGCCGGCGGCTGTTGTGCGCTGGCAATCCCGGACCACTCTTGTTCGCTGCCCAATCCTGCCCCAAAGCACTCCCTTAGATGCATCCGAGACCCGCTGCTGGCCCAGAAGTATGAATTCACCGCCCATCGCCGTCGAGGCTACCACGTCCATAACCCCGGCAACCACCGCAGCCCCCAAGAGTCCACCACTCGCTTTCGAGAAGACTCCCAACGACGCCCTCGTTCCGCCCACCCACCTCTTCAGCGCTCACGGTAGTCCGTCCGCTGGCTCACCGTCGAATATGAGTCGCCGTAGTCCCATGAGTCTCGCGAGCGAGCATGAGATCCACCTGCAGGTCCTCGTCGACCAACAGGCGAACGCGATACATCTGCTTCATGACGCTTTCGCTGCGGAGAGACAGGCGTGGGGTTTGGAGAGGGAGAGGTTGTTCCAGCGCATAGCAAGTCTGGAGCAACTGCTCAAGAACGGCAATCATTACAGGTGAGGTCACGTCCTGAGAAGTCTGCCTCGACTCCGTCGTGCTGATCGCGCCGCGACAATACAGTCCTGCCAAATCCCCTCTCATGTCGCCATCGTCGAGCGTCGGCATAGTCTCGCCCTCTTCGAGAGCCGTCATCGCCAGTCAAACGTTGCCCACCATCACCGAAGACGAGAACAGCCGACCACTGGCCTTGAGACGGGAAGGCGCGCCCAATTCCATCCAACTACCCAACTCCGAGTCTCGTAGGGAAAGCGCAGTCAGTTTCACAGATTCGAATGGCTTCAAAGTGGAAGAGATTCCGATCACACCCGGGCGAACTACAACCCTTTCACCACCGCCCCCAAACAATCGCATGTTGGCCGGCCATACTCCTTCCCGAGTCCCGAGACCGCCAACTCCACCGCCTCAGAAGATGACCATGGACGGTATCGAGGACACACCCACTCGGAACAACACTCACATCAACGCGCTTCTGACACAGACGCATGAGGACGAAGATCCAGAGCTCAAGGGTCCACTCAACATGCCAGAGCTGCCTCATCAGCCAGATGCCATGAACTTCACGCTGGATGCATTGTCGAAGAGACTCGAGCAGATTGAGAAGTACCCTGAGCATGGCAAGCCTCTTGTCTTTGCGCAAAAGAGTCCTGGTCTGGCATCGCCCGTTAGTGAGAAGGCGAGCGACGAGATCAGCCCTTCATCACGTGCAAAGTAAGTTTCTCCCTCTATCTACTGCTTTTGTTGCGCAATGTCACTGATCATATCTGCAGGCCAACGACGGATGGCGAAGCTCCTTTCGCGCCGGCTGCCACTAAAGTTCCGGAGTCTGTTGCGAGCTCCAACGCTCGTAGCACACCAGGTATCATCTCTCCTCAGGAAGTGCACGAAGCTCGAATCCAGTCCGACTTCGAGCAAGGTGGCATCAAGCTGAAGAAGAAGGCCAGTGTCAATTTCGGCGCACCTTTTGGAACTCTGGCGGGATTCGCTCCTCCAAGAAAGGCCTCACAGGATCAATCCTAGGACTATTGATTACGACTTTCATCTGTTAGACGGCATTCACAGGAGTTTGATTTCGACGATGACGGAAAAGGGATACAGCGACACGAACACAGCGGAGTGAACCCACTAAGGGCAAGGAAAGTCTTTCCTCGGCGCAATGATAGAACAAGAGCGGAAGACCCCATCATTTGGACTTGAACGAACGATACCCCCGAAGAAATGGCCAGAGTCGCCATTATTACACATTTCTGCATTCAAAAGCCAGCTCAAGGGAGGCGATGGATAGAAGAGGCGGCCTATTCTGTTAGACTTACAAGAGTAGCTCAGAAATACACCATCATTCGAGCAGGGAGCATGTCGCGAAGGAGAGGGAGGAATCAGAGACGGAAGAATGCATCCCTTGCTTTCGCTGCACCTTCATTCCTTCGTCATGCAAGCTCTATATGCAAGCACTTTCCAACACGTCTCTGATCATATTCCTGTATCGTCGGCTCTGGAGACACAAAAGTGCCGACTGGTGATAATGGTCGCAAACCATGTTCAGTCGGTCGGTCATGACTTCGTGTACCTGCATACAGACCTGGACGGAAGCTGATCAGACCTTGCAGGATATTGTGGCGGGGAGTGGATCGACAGAAAAGCTAGGTCTTGTCAGTCAGAAAGGAAGGAAGGATAAGTATGAAGGATCAGTATGCCTTTTTTCCCCTCTCAACTTTTCCTATTCGAAGAAGATTGTTGTTTTGTCGTGATCGTGGTCCATCTTTTTCGTTCTGGAATCAACCTTTACTTTTCTGACATTCGCTGCTGCTTGCTGCCTTCGAGGTTCTCCCTGACGACAAAGGCCAAAGGACACAGAAACAGACACAGACACAGAGAGGGAGGAGACAAAATCCCTCCGAAAAGAAGAAAAAATCCTACCACAAACCAAATCGAATCAAAAAGACAGAACCATGCTCTACTTCTCGACATCTCCCTTCTGGCTCCTGCTCGTCGCTGCAGTGATGATGACGACGACCACGACCACCACTACTCTGGCGACTCCCGTTCCGATTCCGACTAATATGGAAGAGATTGAATCCCGGTGGGCCAGGGGCGAGAATGAGGTATGTCTCCTTCTTCATCATTCACATATATCGGGCTTGTCATTTTCACGCTTGAGTTTTTTCGACGATAAGATACGCATGACGGAGATCATTCAACGAGAGTTACGAAAAGATCAGGGCTTTGCTCTCAGCGAGACGTTCTAAACTCTCCTCAACCCCCCTCCTCCTCATCCAACAAAATCTCTCCCGCCATCAGCCATTTGAAACGGATAATCTCGACCTCGACTAACCCTCTCTTCCCTTCCCAGCGAGACATCCACTCCGGCCTCTCTCATCGCGACATGACGCCCGCCTGGCCCATTCTCCGCTCTCCCTCCTCCTCATCTCCCTCGTCGTCACCATCATCATCATCAACCTCTTCTTCTCCCTTCCCCTTCTTCTCCTCCTTCCCCTTCCCCTTTCCCTTCTTCTCTTCTCCTCCCGCGAAACCTTTCGCCCGAGCTACAGATTCCCGCTCTCTCGCCGTACACCAACGCGATGCAGAAGAAGCGGGAAAGAGTATCAGAAGCAGCAGCAGCAGCAGCAGCTTGCTAGATCGAACGCGAGATTTCGCCGAACGGACCATCCACCTCAATGAAGCCAAAGGGCGACGGGGACGTGGACGAGGACGAGGACGAGACGACGAAGTGCCGGTTCTGAAGCCAAGGAAAGCGATGCGGTACTATTTCAGCGCTTGATGATGATGGGGAGTGGAAGGGGGAGGCAGATCTTCGGGTGGTTGGGGAAGATTGTGGAGATTATTATGGAAGATGCAGTGGCGTTGGCGTTCTGGTTTTCGATGATGATGATGAGATGAGGTGCTAATTTGATGTGGTTGTTTCTGGTTGGGTGTATGGACGAGTATTCAACAGAGTTCCATGCAATAGAACGAAGTCAGGTGTTGTTGACGTTTTTGCTTAGGAGAAAGGGGACTGGTTGTTATACATTGATTGTTCTTCTTTTTGTTCTCTTATTAGGTGAGAACCTGCTCATTTTATTGCTCATTCGGGGTATCTCAAAATCCGGCCGTGATGTTGTCTAAACATTACTAAATGCGACCATCCCGTTCCAAAAACTGTGGTGACAGGTTGCTGAATGCTGAAGAGATGAGTCGCTGTTGTTTTCCGACCTTCCATCGCCTTCCTCTCTCGTCAATCTGATTTCTTGCTCTCCACTCCCAGTACCTGCGTGACCTTCTCCACCCGCGCAAGCATTGCATGAAGAGAACGCAAACTATCGTTGATGTCGCTAACATACGAGAGCCGATCGGAAATGTTCTCGCTCATACGAGAGTCGTATTCTCGGAGCTCTTCGAGACGTGCGTCATTTGTCTGAATACACGTGATATTGTGTTGGAGTTGCTTCTGCAGCGCTTCGATCTGGTCGAAACTGTGTTGACTGCTGCTGGTAGTCGTCGACCTGGTGGCGACGGTGGCGACACTGCTGTGCGTGCTCTTGGGAGAAGCAGGCGATGTGTTGTTGGTGGTCTGCTGCTCGCTCACGGACGAGATGCTCTGACTTCCGGTCTCGCTTGGCCGCTGCGGACATATGTCAGTTTTGGCAAGGAAGCCAGATTGGAGAGAGTCACGACATGGCAGGACAAGCAGGGACATACCCTCAAGAGTGACAACTCGGCATTTCTTCTCTTCTGCATTCGCGAGTACCAATCATTGCTGGCCGTTGTGGCCATTGATTGGGTCGCCATGATATCGTTGGGTATCTCGCTATCTGGCTGCCTCCTTTCTTGCTGGCTTGTGGATCTTGGAAAACGTCGAACTTCGAACTTGGTCGAGAAGGGTGTACCGCTGAAAAGGGCATTTCTTGGCCGTGGCGATGGGGTCTGACGGCTGGTATGTCTCAGAGATCCAGATCATGGAATGTGGCCAATGTGGCCGTGTTGCTGTGTCGCAGTTCAAGGTCTGGAATGTCGCAACGGACTGGAAGAGCCGTTCGTGATCACAGGGGATGAGTGTTTCAGAATTGACGGAACCACTTGTTATCCGGTAAACCAGGTCTGCCGCTTCCGATCAGAAATGTCTCGAGAATGCATGCAGGAGCCGCGCGCTGGTTGTAACCTTGCTCGAACGTGCTGCACAATTATCATCGAAGAACAGTCGTGACGAAGGGAGTCGCAAGAACAACACCCAGCACGGACAGACGGGGTCGATCGAGTATATGTACCTTCTCGTCTGATGAAGCGCCAGTGCCAAGCGAGCGATCAGGGAAAGAAGCATCAAACTGACCTTGTCGACGATCCGGTAATGACGTGAAAGATCTAAACAATTGATCATTCACACTGCCCCCATCCCGACGCCCGCGTCCTTTCATCTTGCCTCACATGCGCAGCCTAATATGAGCGTAGCCTCCGGCGCCGCGAGACACCACTCCCCACCAGGGGAATGGTATGTATCAGCCTCTTTCTCAGGCACATCGAGGCGTCGGCCAGGCGCATATGCTGTTGCACACCGCGAGCGAGCGGATGCACCGAGGAATGAAGAGGGTCTCCATCTTCTGCTATTTGCAGGGGCTATCGGAACCAGCAGCGAGCATACGCAGATGCATACTGTACGCACACCACGATAATAGCATGCACACGCCCACGCATACCGTCCGGGATGAGGCGAAAGTCAGGAGATATCCTTTTTTCTCCCCCTGGCCCGGCTTCGGCAATGCAAGGGATCCTCATCAAAGTGAACGAACCATGCACGCCAGCAACCTCATAAACCAATACACCTTATCTCTCCCGAACATCAACCATCAATCTGCGTAAGTAGCGTAGACTCCATGTCTTCACACCTTTCCCATTCGCGCTCCTGAGCCGACATGAAAGAAGGGAAAAGGGAAAAGCAAGTGTGCAAGGGTCCGCAAGTGTGCACGCACTTTTCTGAAACAAGAGAAAGACGAGTGAAACAATAGCTCCGATGATAGCCTCAGGCTAGAACCGCACGTGTTGCCCGCCGTTCTGAAGCTACCCACTTGGCATGCATCCCATGCATGGATGTCTCTCCGCTTGGTCTGCGCGAAGAACGTCGCCTCCGCTACTACTCGACTCAAGTCTACGGAGCTTTGGCTGATCGTTCGCAGCATGTTCGTCACCAGATGATAAGCACCAGCGTACATGACTCATGACTTCTCTTCGTATCGTGAAACGAGTCGAGAAGACTGAGCTCACGACAACATCCCTCACCGTTCATTCGGGAGCATCGCGTATCTTCATGCTTGATCTCATTGGTATCGTGCTGTCTCTTAAACTGCCCCAGTTCTACCATGAACGCCCAGTGCTATGCAACATCTTCCCTCTGTTTGTATTCGTTTCATGTCATAACGACTGCCATCACACCGCCACCAAAAACACGGCGAATCTCCATCCATTCAACCTCTCGCGGATAGTCGATTCCAGCATACAGCTTGATCCATTCTTTCATCCAATCGCCCTCGACCTTCTCATTTTCTCGCAGGCATAGCAATAGTTCCGCGCCCGCGCAAAGAGTGTCAGTGTCGCGCCAATCAACTATAGGGCCCGAGTGTGGTCAGACTCCCATGGTGAAATCATGCTCGATACCGGGTGTGACAGAAGCCATGAACTTGAGGAATACAACGAGATACTGGTCCACACGTATCGCCGGTACATCCGCTTCTTTGGGACCATCGGAGGAGAGCATTTCCCAGTCAGCCTCGTTGTCTTTATCTTTGCCTCTCGAGCTTGTTGCCTTGTTGATGTCGAGGGCTGAAGCCTGGTCTACCAGACCCTCCATGCCGGCAGATGAGGGTGTCTCGCCATGCTTGAGCTTCTCAGTTCGAAGCTTCAAGGCAGCATCGGCTCGGTCTAGCAGTACTTTCATGACGCTTGCGTGCTTGCAGGGATGCACCGAGGCGGTTTTGATGGACGGGTTGGTGAAGTAGAAGTCCTCGAGTGTGACGGTTTTGTCTTTGTAATCGCCGACAATGTCCTCCATCATGCTCAGTGGTGGAAGTGGGGCATTAGTAGCCGCATCGTAGCCCAAAAGATACAGACGTGGTGTTCGGTAGTAAGGTGTGTAGGTGATGTAGAGTGTGTAGTTCCGTAGTCTGGGCCAAGTCAGTCATGTGTTTCTCCGCCCAAGATAAGTTGTCCATACCCGTTGCTGCCGTCCTTCTTCATCGCGCTCGTGTCACGAATGATTGCTTCTTCGTCATCTTCCTCGTCGTCCATGTCCGGGATCTCATCCTCTTCCTCATCTTTGTCATCCAACTTGCCATCCCCATCGACCGTCCTAACATCTTTGAGGAGCTTGCTGGAGCTTCCCTCACCGCTGTCGCCGCCAGCTTTGAGCCAGCCATCGTCCTCACCTCCGACCTCAGCTCCCGTCTCTTTCAGCATATCTCGCACAAGCTGGTCTTCTCCATCCGCCGAGCCAGCAAAGTCGTCGGCTTTGATGCGCTTGCGACATGGCACTCCGCGAGTCACGAGATACTGCTTGCCCGGCGGGAAGTACGGGACTCGCTGTGCCGGGGTCGAGGCATCTGCCCATGACCAGCTGGGGAATTTGTAGACAAGAAAGTCGCCTGCAGCTTGAAACTCGTCGGGAGTGATCTGACCAGTACTGCGGAAGGTGGAGTTGTGGTTCAGCGGCGCGAAACGATCCCGGAGAGGGTCGATGAAGGTGTGGATGAGGTTCTGCATGTTGGTAGCCGTGGAGGGGGCCTCGGGTATGCAACGTTCGCGTTGTCGTGGTAGCAGTGGAGATGACGGGATGTCTGGAGTGGTGGATTGCGAGTCTGCGGTTATTGCCTGAAGACAAGACAAGCGGAAAGGTGAAGGAGAAGAAGTGAGCTCAGATTGCTCTTACTCACTCCGTCAGGAGCACGAGTAGGAGGCTGTGACCGGAGGCTGTGGTGGGGCTGTAGCCTGTCAGGCTCGCGCCTGCCTCAGCGGCTCATAAACGATGACCCCGCGGTCCCTGACACGTGCTTGCATGTGCGGGTCACTTCCGCCTCTAGCGTGATGTCATATGCCCACCAGTATTCCCCAAACGCAGTGACTGCCGTCTTCAGCCTCGCGCGCTGAGCTTGGTTGCGCCCTCACCACAGAGTCGGCTTCATCTTCGCTTTATTCTACTCGACAGCACCGCTTGACTGCGTGTTGCTGGAACGCTCTTTACATAGAGCACAGGCGCCGCGATTCCATTCACGTCGAACCCAACCTACCGTCACCACCTCGTACACACACCCCGACACACCACACGTCTTCGACATCATGGCGGAACTCGCGCAGGAGCTCTTGCGCACGACCGCTCGAGCCTTCTACACGCCCGAGTATGCGATCGTCATCGATGCCCTCATCCACCATTGGACACTTAAAGACCAGGACCTCGCCGCAGTCCTTGGTATGCAGCCCAAGGCACTGCGCAAACTGTGTGGCCGGCTACGGGAAGACGGCATGTTAAACGTCCACACTCGGCATGAGCGCCGCACCGACCAGGCCTTCCACGGTCCGAATGGCAAGGAACGACTGAGCTCGCGAGACTGGTACTACCTGAATTTTCACCGCGCCATTGATAGCATCAAGTACCGCCTGCACAAGCTCACCAAGCATATGGAGAGCCTTGGACTGCCGACGACAGAGAAGAAGGATCTTTCATGTCCTCGCTGTAAGAGTCAGTACACTGAGCTCGAAGTCATGGACTCACTGGATATGATGACAGGCGAGTTCCTCTGCCATCGATGCAAGCATCCTCTGGAGGCCATGGAAGAGGAAGAGCGCGCCAACGAAAATGAGAGCATGAAGCGGCTCAATCAGCAGATGGACAAGATTCTCTCCCTCCTGCAGCAGATCGACGGTGCTGCTGTACCCGAGAATGATTTCGCCAATGCCGAGCGCAAGGCGGTGCCACTGACCAAGGCCGGCAACAATCCAGGCGCGAGGGTTGAGACGGTCGACCTCCCAGGCCGCAATGTGCAGAGCACAAAAGGAATGGAGATCAAGCCGGAGGACATCGCTGTACAGATCAAGGACGAGAACGATGTCAAGAAGGAGAACGCGGCAGCCGAGGCTGAGGCGAGGAAAGCCAGAGAAGCGAAACAGAACTCTCTTCCTGTCTGGATCACTGAGAGTACCGTCAACCAAGGCGAGATTACAAAAGCTGGTGCTAAAGAGCTCGAGCAGCGGCGCGCGCGCGAAGCACACGCCGGCGGTCTTAAGCTTGAGGAGTCCGAAGAGAAGAAGCCTACTACTGGCGACGACGACATCATGGCCGCCTACTGGAAGGAGCTCGAGCGTGAAAAGGAGGCCGAGAAAGCGCAAGAAGATGAGGACGAGGAGGATGATGAGGATGAGTTCGAAGACGTTGATGTCGAGGGCAGCACTCCCGCAAATGGCGTCAATGGCAAAGCTGCAACATCGACAGGGATGAACACCCCTATGGGCGAGAGTAGCAATGCCACTGACGACGAGCGAGAGCCGAAACGAGTTCGGATCGCAGAGCCATCCTCATCTGCGGTCGTCAATGGTGCGGATGGGCCGGCTGAGAAGCCTGCCGCCGACACACCGGCTGCCAGCGACGAAGACGAGGACGAGTTGGAGTTCGAGGAGGTTTAATTAGAAGGCAGGGATTACGATCGGCTGCCGACCAACCTTTGATTATTAGCGTGGCGCTCGGAGTTCTACAAAAGTGAGCCTATGATACTACGTCAGAGACTGCAGGACGCCGTTCATGATTGATATCAATTGCCACTGAGTCTCCAGCTTCACCTCAATTGGCAGACCAGATTGTGCTCCTCTCCCAAGCGATGATTGACAACTGCTCCTAGGTCAGGGTCCATTTATCGGCTAAGTCTCCGGAAGCGCCTGATACCGGCATTTCCTCAAGATGAGCTATCTTCTCAACATCATGCAAGCGATCTGTCTGTCCGCCTACAGGCATCGGTGGTGATACCGAATAACATCCACCATGACCAGATTAGGCAACTGCATTCATTGTCTCGCCTCTAGGCATAATCAAGGGAGTTCTTGATCTGCTGCGAACAAGAGCCCGAGACACAGAAATGAGTCGCAAGGTCCTCCGAGACGGATCAACAAGCAGGATCACGGATCCTTACATTCGTGTTATATCCCCCTCGTTGGGAGTCCTCCACAACGACACTGTCAAGAGTGTTCCTAGGAAGAGTCTGCATAAGCCAGACTCAATTGCAGCGCAACTCGACCTGGGCTGTCACAGATTCCCAAGAAAGCTGCAAGGTAAGGGCGGTCAAGGACAAGTATAAAGAGGATATATCCACAGTTTAAGCGCCGTTGAAGGAGAGCTTGAACGAGAATGAATACAGTACTCTATGCAAAGCGGTTTCAGGCACTATGAATGGTTAAAATCAACAAGTAGCTACGGTCAACTCATCGTTCAACCTATCAACATGACCATACTGACCTTACTTGAGAACGATACGGAGTCTCAGCACGAGCTCATCATGCAGCGATAGCTAGCTAATCTTGTCGATGACCCACCTGGTCATCGCAGCAATGGTATGTGTGGAATCGTGAACATTGATAATTCAACACGGTGCAAGACTGTTCACCTTGTCATCCATACGATCTGGGAAGTGGGAGACAGAGCTCCTTGCTCAACCACAGCCCTCGTACGCCGCCGTTGTTGTCGTGCCCAAATGTGATAATAAACAAGCGTCACTAGCACGCTGTTGAAAGTGTGCACAATAGTCCGGCTGCCGACACCTCTTCGTAGTCGAAATTTTGTCACACGCTGTCAAAACCCACAGTGCAGTTGATATGATCAAAAGCAAGTAAACTCCATGCCGGGTGGTCAAATTGGGCTTCCCGCTTAAGGTACCTGAGCCAGATCGCGAGCGACAAGCACCTTTACCTCCAGCGACCACTTCCAACTCCACCTTCACGGAGATCTGCATGCGAATCGCAAGACTTCGCTTCCGCATAGCAAGCCATGCCATTGGGTTTCCCTCAGCACGAGTCGACACCCCACGAGTCTCTGCCTTCTTACCCCTCCAAGACTCCAACATGAGCGCCTCTACCTCCGTCGGACCCACAAAACCTGTATATCAATTCGATGAGACGCTCCGAACACATCCGACACAAATAATAGCGGTCACTTCCTCGTCAGAGCTCTCTGAAGTCGAACGACCGCTGTTCCAAGCACTCATCACGGCCAGAAGTTTTGCATCCAAGACCCCTCCACCTCCTTCAGCCCTCATCGAGACGAAAGAGACCATCTTCTACGCGCAAGGTGGAGGACAGCCATGCGATCGAGGGTACATGACTGTGGCTGGCAAGAGTGCACGCTTTGATGTCGAAGCGGTACGGTATGGAGAGGGTGGAAGGATACTGCACTTTGGCTGGTACAGCGAACGGAATGTTGCAGACAAATTCGAGCCGGGTGATATGGTCGAGCAGCATATTGATGGCAAAAGAAGAGATCTGAACAGCAGGAGCCACACGGCTGGACATATCATTGGCTTGGCTGTCAGGCGTCTGGCGGAGAAAGACGAAGGGTTGGATGTTACGGAGTTCAAGGCTTCACATTACCCAGATGCGAGCTTTGTCGAATTCAAAGGCATCATCGATGGAAAATACAAGAAAACGATCCAGACTCAATCAACGGAGTATGTGCAAAAGGCCCTGCCCATCACGTTGAGCTGGTACAAGCCTGATCAGCTGGGAGAGAATCATGTCATCACAGCAGAGGGTATGCCTATTGTCACTAGGTCTGATGGCACTGTCAGAGTCGTCGATATCGTTGGTGCCGGTGCGTATCCGTGCGGGGGTACACATGTCCAGAATACCGGCCTGGTTGGCAATGTTGTCGTCAAGGGCATCAAGCGGCAGAAAGGCATCAGCAAAGTTTCATACACGATCTCTGCCGGGACGTGAAGACTCTGGGCAGATGCGATATCCTGGAGTGTCAAGCTGGTTCTCTTACGCACGACAGAGCACCCAAGGTTGAGCGCTGGCTCTCTAGCAGAGGACAATGGCGTCGAAGAAGAAGAGTTGGGCAATTGCGCAATACTCCTGCCGTGGAACATGTGCTGCTTTCAGGTGACGGAACTAAAATCAATTTACTGTCGAGAACTACCACTTCTTGAGCACTACGATAGCCCGGGCTGCTATCGTATACAAGAGGAATATGGAAATCGGTCGCTCAACCGCTCTTCGTCATTCAGCCCTAGGATGTTTTCATGCTGTCACGAATCCTCCAATATTGAGTCAGTGGCGGCAGAGAGCTGCTTAGGACTGGGATTCGAAAGCTGTCTGACAGCTCTTTGCCCGAATTCCTTCGGCTGTTACCCCATCCACAGCCATAGCTCTTTCAGCCGCACGAGTGGAGAGCTCTCCCTCAGTCGTCAGCCCCGAGGAAACGACAAACAGACAGCCATACCGGCTCTACTTCTTATCCCGCAACATGGCACACCCGATAGACACACATCGCATGACGCAGTTGCCAATTGAACCCAATGATCGACCACGATACAGCAAGTCGCAGCTCCAGACCTACTTCAAACGGATAGGCCTTCCCGAGAAGCACCTATCTTCGCCAATTCTCGAGAATGGTGATCCTGCTTCAGCCGCCTCCGAAAAGGATGGATTGTCTCTTCTCCGAGCACTTCATCTCCATCATCTCTCATCAATACCATTCGAGAATCTAGAACTGCACTACTCCGCCCACAAGAAGATTTCCCTGAACATGGACGATCTGTACCAGAAGTTTGCCGAGCGAGGTCTACAATATGGAAGAGGTGGACGATGCATGGAAAATAACGGCTTCTTCGGTACAGTGCTGCGAAGCATAGGATACGATGTTAGAAACTGCGCTGGGAGAGTGAGCAGATCCTGGGCGCCAGACGCAGAGACTCGGGAAAGACAGGGCGACACATACGACTGCTGGAACCACATGCTCAATCTTGTCAAGATTGAGGGAGAATGGTGGGTTGTAGACGTAGGTATGGGCAGTATGGGTCCTGGGACGATATATCCTTTGCGAGATGGATGGGAAGAAACAGCAGTGTCACCGCGACTCATACGGCTACAGAAACGGGCGATTCCAGAGAACTATGGAAGCACATCAGAAGAAGCACAGAAGCTCTGGTGCTACGACGTATGCCACAAGCCTGACGTCCCAGAGCACAAGCGGACATGGATCCCAACCTATTGCTTCACCGACACGGAGTTCTTGCCGCAGGATTACGAGATGATGAGCTGGTATACATCCACGAACCCAAAGTCGTTCTTCACGTATTCAGTCTTGTGTACGAGACTTTTGATGGACGAGGCACAGGAGAAGATCGTTGGGGACACCACTTTGTTCAACGATGGAATTGTGAAGAGGATTGGTGGGAAGAAAGAGGAGAGTTGGGAGCTTAAGATAGAAGAGGATAGAGTGAGAGCGCTGAAAGAGGTTCTTGGGGTTGAGTTGACTGAGGAGGAGAGAGAAGGGATCACTTTGGAAAGGAGATTGGGATAATGGTATGTTTGCCGGGTATGCTTACAGTTTGGTGCTGACTGTGGGATAGATATCCTCGTTCTATTCGCGAGAATAAAGAGCGTACCGAAGCATGTCTTCCTTGGTCCTCGTTTGCTTCTGTTCATTTCTGCGGCCATTCCTCCGACGTTAGGTCCGGCCTTTTTGTACCTTCTGAATTACCGCTGGTCTACATGGCCCGCTTTCAGCACAGAAACAGGCTTCTTGAAGATGTGATACTCATATCGGACCTCTTCAGAATCCCTTACCAGCTTTCAGTCGACGCACGAGCTTCGTCGAGCTAGAACACTCATGCTGGAGTGGCTCCTGCAACGCTCTCGGTGACTACGAATGTGCTGACCATGCCATATCGGGTACTGCTCACGACGACCTCCTCCGATTGAGGAGCACCAGCTCAACACACGACGGAAGACACTGCTGACTTCAATAGCTCCGGAGACGATTGGCAAGCCCGTACCTACAGACAGGCTTGCAATACGTAAAGGTCCCGCAGCTGTGAGGATACCAAATCAGGTATTTGCCCCTCTTCCATGTCTCTCACGAACATATACTAGTGTTGCGTTCTTGCCGTAGGTCAAGAACTAAACAAATGACCATACCACTTTGTGGTTCGAGAGTCGTCCTCGTAGACAGTGGTCATGAAGCTGGAGCACATGCTAATGACGAGCTGTCCGCGATGGCGCCTTTCTCCGAATCGGGGCGTCTTGGATTTGAGGCTGCTATTCAGCCAGCCTCATACTCAAGCGAATTGCCGGATTGCCATGATGTCGATCTGCATGAATCCTGACTAGACTCTCCCACCGTCCACGTCGAGTCAGACCGGAACTTTGACTAGAAGATTACATTGCATACCCGAGCCTAGCAACATTTTGTCTACCAAGCCCCTCGACTTCTAGCTCATCGGCTTCCTCTCCGACGAAGTCAAGTTGGAAGATCCGATGATCGTGATGTCGTTGGTGGAGACTGCCTCGGGTTCCTTTCCTTTGGACGGTGCGTACGCTATGGCGATGGAGCTGAGGATGCCCACATGCGTGAGTTCTGTACCACCTTTTTAGTCTCGACATTCCGACTTTGCTGACTACTGTTTTTGGCATTCACCTGGGTGTCCGTGCTTCGGCAGGACTAGCCGATCGGCCCACTATTCTCCTCCCGAAGCATGACGCTGCCGAAAGCGGCATGCTCTGCGCCCAAACTCAAGACGCCTCGTCGCCGCCTAGACCGTGGATGCTCAACCTCACGTCGTCAACTGCGACTCTAGCACTCTCGAGACTAGCCACAAGTGCGCGTCTTGATGGCCGCCATGCTCACTAGGATTGCACACCATCGTCATGCACGGTGCATGCAACATTAATGCCTCCGGGCCTTCTTCCGATTCTGTTGATCGCCAGGTTCGGTCCTACGCACAGATGCCAACCCCATACCCCAGAAAGGCTCCCCAACTTTACCCAAAGGCTATTCTGCTGTGCATGCGCTTCGTCAAGATGATCGAAGTCTGTTACGCAATTCCACGGCAGCATCAAACTGCTGGCAAAATCCCGAGAGTCGAACCCTGTCTTGAAATCCTTGCCAAGACTTTCACATGCCCGACTGGCTGCGCTCGCTAAAGTCGAAGAAATTCCGGCCGACAGCAATTGGGGTACTTATACTTATTCAAGAACTTCGGCATCATCCGACCGCGTGATCAAGACAGGGTCTAATCGATCCAAACCACCTCCTGGGCAGTGGATACATGGCCGCGTGATCAAGATAGGGTCCCATTGCACAGGACTGGGAGTTTTAGAAATAGTTGTCGTGAAAAGCATGAACGTAGAGCTCCCACCAAAGCTCTACTTCAGATACGGCGATGAAACGTCTTTTTGCTGCCTGGGTTCGAGTCACAGTGCGCCTGAGAGGACGATGCAGGTATCCAGTTTCATTTTGCGCAATATAGCTTGCCTCCGGCTGCAACTGCGAGGCTGGGCCACGAGTCTCGTGGTCATGACTGCAAATGCTCCTGTAGAGTAAGGAGCCATATGGGCGGGGCGAACATACCACCATAACAACCTAGGTGTTGGAGCCGGTCTCTTCAAAGCTCCGCGCTTTGTAAAGTGTTCAAGATATTATACGAGCAGATGTGACGGCTTGTTTCCCTCGACGAGGTGAGGAGGAGAAAGTGGTGTCGAACAGAAGTTTGAAATACACTATAAGCACAGCGTCAACGAGATATAAGCTTACAATCTCTTCGTGCGCTGACAACTGGCGGTCTGTTCTGTTACCCAATGCTCTTTAGACCTTCCTGCGACAAGATTTGGGAAAGACAATGCCCCTGTCTGCTGACCACCTGAAATGCAAATTGACAAGCACCAGCGAACACCAGGATGCTCTCTCAAGGTGATGGCGCGGTATGAAAACACAAAAATCACAATGCTCTTCCGATTCCTATGATCTTCACATACGTAGGGACAAAGTACGGCCCTCCCGGTCAGCCTCCTACAGACACGAAAGAGATCACGCACTCATCACGAACGTCTCGCCACCCTGCGTCCGCGCCGTCACCATTCCGGCCGGCGCACCTCCATAAAATTCACCTCTCGCCGTCCTCTGACTAGGTCGCCTCCAATACGGATCCTCATCGTCATCATACCCGCGATAGTGGCAGAAACAGGTATACTGCATCGCGGACAGAAACTTCTCGTACCACGTACCCTTCCTCTTCGCGAGCTCACAGCGCCAGCACTTCGTACGCGCCATGCGGTGATGCTATGTGCCGCGTTTGTTACGCCGGTGCACCAGCTAGGCGCGCCCGGGAGCTGTGATAGCTGATACGGTAGTGTCGACTCTGTGGGCGCGACTGAACGCGGGATCGAGGGTGAAAGTGCTGCCTCCTGGATTGCTGATGAAGGTGGTCCCTGAAGGCGCTGTGGCGAAGGTCTCGGCTGCGGTGAGGGATGTTGGACAGTATGATATTGAAGGTCCTCGTCCACGCGAAGTGCGAGGAGGCATTGCTGGAGCGATGGGGGATCCTCGCGCTTGTGACAGGCCTGCCGATGATCGGAGCAGACTGGTTCCAGCATGATCTTGAGCAGTAATGCCTTCAGCAGGTCCAATCGCAGTGGTCCCATCGAACATGGTGGAGAAGGATGGGATCGTAGGTGCGGCTGTAGGGCCGATGTTTCGAAGGTGCTTGCACCACGTGTCTTGGTGATGGTCGTAAATGCGAGCAGAAGGCCTGTTTTCATCATTGATAAGAGTTCCCGAACATCCGTGCCGAGTCTCCGTTTCCTCGTGAGAAGCAGCAGCAGCAGCAGAAGCAGACACTTCAGTTTCAAATCCACCTTCCCTCCTTGGGTCATCAACAGATACGCCGCTATCTCGTCTCCGATTTCCTGTCCGAGATTCTGGTTGTAGCATGATCCAGGGTACTCGATCAGCTCCAGGGGGTAGTTCATTAGGTGGAAACAAGGACCAAGATGCTCTTTTTGGAGTCTTGGTCAGCTTCCTCCGTGTTCGTTGTGCGATAGGCGGATCCGGAAATGCTTGCAAAAGGTCAGCGGTCCTTGTGGTTCCAACCTCAGGTCTGGAATTCATGGATGCTGGAGCGCGAGTGGATGAATCGGGAGATCGAAGTTGTTTAGGAATGGTGGCTGTCCGCAGACTCGCTTGTAAAGAAGCTCGACGAGGAGTCACTATCACGGGATTGCCGCTGGCAGAAGTCAGTGCTTGCTGAGCATCAGTAAGGCCGCCTGTCGAAGACTTGACCAATCTAGGGTCAGAAGTGCTTCTCGATGTAGACTCGATAGCGGTTGCTGTGATCTGCGGGTTTGGACGAATGCTTTGTGTCTCGTCTCGCATCTCATGTGGTTCGGTCGGTGACTGGACGTCTGCGATCGGGGCTGTATGAAAGGGATGTGCCCAAGGATGGCGCTGAAAGATTGTCACATGGCCGCTTGCAGGAGGTCGCCAAGATCGCAGTCGGCCTGGATCGTACTGCTGCAGTGGTCTCTGTCGAGATGAGCGCGCTACGCCTAGCCATTCGCCGAAGCTTCGCAACCTGGCCCCTGCAGATGCGAGAGTGGACGACTGAGTGCGTAAAGGTGTCTCGACGGGCCATATGGGGCCATCTTCCGGACTTCCTCCACATACCGGAGGCTGATATAGTGGCTCTTGTGGGCGAGATGTCAACGCAAGCTGGGCTTCGTCTAACTCTTGCACGTGAGAAGATGTCTGTGAGACCTCACTGCCACGATGCTAATGATGCAGCGCAGTCTCATCGAGTGAACAGCATCGTCGTCCAATGATCGCTGGCTTCTAACCTGACCAGACTTGAGGTCCTATCTTGCGTCGAGACTTCTCACGAGTCATCATAGGCAGACTTCTCTGCTCTCGAATTGTTGAAAGTCTTGTGCCGGCGCTTCTATCTCTCATATTCGGACTGCGATAGGGGCTGCCGTCGTCGTGCGCTTCCACAGGGTTGTGGTTCGAGATAGGTAGGGCATCGTATATCGAGCTATGGTCACTTGGTGCCATTTCGGAGGAGTCCATAAAGGCCATATTGGATGCTCGTCGACGGAATACCGGTCTGTTTGTTCCGATTATAGGTGGAGAAGTTACTTCATCGAGGTAAGCTGCGAAGGTTTCGATGATGCTGCGATAGGCATACCGGAACAGCAAGCCGCAAGCTAATTCTTGTATGAGTACATGTGACTTATAAGAAGCGTTGAGATGCAGAGAATGCAAACACTGCAGGGAGACAAACAAATCGTGCCGCAATTGACTTACCAATAGCCGTTGCAGGTCATTCTTGCCGGTCTCTTTATTCGCATAGATGACCTGTCACGTACTATCTGACCACTCTCGATGGTAGTCGCAACCACCGTAGGAAGTGAAGTCGCAAGTCAGCGCTCGCACGCCTGTGCAGTCACGGAGTAACAATCCGAGCAAGTCCGTATGTATGTATCACTTGTTCATGCAAAGCGGAGGACGCTCCGGCTCGTGGGCTGCACATCATTCTTGATGTTGTCGTCCATCCTCAACTGCAGCACTGCGCATGCATTCACTTACCGCAACGAGTAATTCTCCCGTCCAGTAAGAGACAGGTAGGTGCGCAAGTAGCTCCATGTGGAACGCCCATTGACGGCCTGGAATGATAAGTGTCCAGCCTAGTGAAGACTCTTGGCATGGTGATGCTGAAATGATGATGATGTGGCATGTCCTCTGTTCCAAAGATCAGGCCTAGACTCATTACGAATCGTCGATGTGGTCCTCACGGAAGTCCTCGTTGAGCGTCAGGGATGCAATGCTACGAGCGATCGACTACGCAAAGTTGAGTGGAGATGTCGTACGCAGTCATCATGGTCAGCATGAAAATCCGTGCGACAAACTCGTCGTGATGCTCTATATTTACTTTTCTGTGGCGGCTCTCGCTGGAGTCCATGGGACGGCGCAAATTTGTACGCACGAGTGTGCTCGTGGCAGCCCGGTCCACTTCGAGATTCGTGCCCATGTCATAGATTCATCGTTATGCGACATCCAGGCCTGAGTGCTGATCTGTGCCGCGCGTCCCGGCTTATGCGATGAGCTACGCAGAGGACATTGCCAGGAAGTCACAAGTGTCATTGCCAGCGTATCTTGCTAAAAGGATTGACAGAGACGAATTTGGTAAGACGGAGTGGTCATCCCTGTTGAGCAATGGACCCTACCATCGGCTACCAATCCGACTTATCCGTTCAAGCAGGCCGCTCCAGAAATCCAACAAAAAAGTCAGAATGGGATCACTTTTGGCAAGACATCACAGTTTGTTGCTGCAGCTTCGAGAGAAAATGGAATGATCCCGTCTACCAGCCTGTCTTTAAAGAACGAAGGCGATGCTTGTTCGGGTGACCGCCCGCGCGACCGGACCCATTCGGCGGGATACCCGTACGATCGGTAGCGAAGCGAACATCACATCGTGTATGCTGTGACTCCCAGAAAACCAATCAAAGATCACCCTCGGCGACGGTGAACAGCGATGTGGTATCATTTGATGCCAAGGGTGCAGTAGTCACCGACAGCATGAGCCTCATCCACTCGCTTGGGAAGGCTGGACTCTCCCCGCTCGCATGGGTCCAGCAGCCGTATTTGAAAGCGGTGTCGAAAGCAACATACTGGTAGCACCAGGTTGCCATGGATCTTCGACCAGCAATAGGTCGTCAGTGTCACCCGATTGTGTAACGAGTAGTCCGCATGAAGTTTGCGGGGCGTGGCTGAGGCATCGTTTCGCGGTGGATCAATGTCCTTCGACTCGGAAGCCTTCGGGGAGTCTAGCGGCGCGTTCTTGAGTATGGCATATTGCTGTCGTAAGGACGAAGTGTCTTTGGAATGGTCATCTTAAAAAGTCGAGAAGGATCCTAGGGAGCTGCTGACTCGATCGCCCAGAAGATGGCCCAATGTGTCATGGATGGATCTCGCATGAGCAAGTAACATCCCAGGTGGCAGATGATCCCTGCTTTGCGACTCCGACGCTACCATATGCCGGCTGATAGCACCCGAGAGCATCTTCGATATACGCAATCTGTGTCTGCAGAGTCGGACGCCAGGGAAAATCGTTGGTGTGGCCATATGGCAGAAGTTCCGGCGCCATGTTTCCGTTTGCGTGACCGGCGATCACCAAAATTCGGAGGCGCTTCATTGCCAATTACTGAGGAGTCGGGCGTGTTCGCTTACGCCGCGCAACAGAAGGGTTCCCGGCCACGTGGTTCTCCCGCCTATGCGATGCACTATGGGTGGTCTGGCATGCGTCTGACAGTCGCGGAAGCCAACCTGGTTGAAGTTTGTCTCGGTTGCATGATCCCAGATCCCTGCCTTTCCAATATCGCCAAAGTGTGTCTAAAGACCACCTCGGTAAAACGGACGTCCAGATGTAGTAGAGAGTTGATGTTAGGGCAGTCAGGTACCGATGGAAGGGCAAGGGGAATGCGAGCACAGCGAGTGGCTGCAGATCAAGAGAATTGACGTGGTGAATGCCAAGGCGAACGATAAGAAGTGATCAGAGTTAAAGGTGTCCCGTTCCGATCATGAGCTTAGGTATATCGGCCCCAAAGTCTGCGCGCATGCGGTGCCGAAGCACCTGAGCAAGTCGAATACTACATGTACTCGGCAGAAAGTGCGGTTCCAGCCGGAGACCAGGTTGGTGGACATTTCCTGCGGCTGGCGGATGCCCCAATCAAAAAGATATGTTTCATTTGCAGTAGTCAGTCGAGAGCTAAAGTAAGCGAGGCGGATCGACACTCTTCCCGCATACATCTTCATGGCTAACGGGAACCTCTCGAGTCATTGTCATTATTCTTGGTTGTCATCCCTCCACACTACCCGGCTGACATAGGGCCCTCCGACGACCTTCCAGGCATGGCAGACTGTGGGCTGCAACCACCCATCAATTATGTCCCTGGACGCGGGTCGTCCAGGAATGGCACCGGCCACGCCCAGGGCTACAACCTCCTTGCCTCGTAGCGCAGGAGCTTAGCATCTCGAGGATCAGGGTGTGGACAGCCGACATGAAACAAATGGAATGACGTCCAAACTTTCAAATCGCCTGCCGATATCGTGCAGGCCTACGATGCAAGATGCGGCCCATGCGGAACTGCCTCGCAGGGTGTCCGATAGACTAGCCTGGAGAGTTGCCAGGCACTGCAATTTGGTCAAACAGTTCTAAGAGTTGACTGAGACCTTTCAAAGCCGGGCGGTGCGAGTTTGAGTCGCATTGATCGCCCCACAGGGAACGCATGTATCGGCTGATGCGTGGCTGCCAACCAGCCAGTCGTGGCGTACTGATCACTGACGCTGATGTGGCGGAGACATGTGCGAGGCATTGCTCATTTTTGGTCTGGTATGCCATTCGGGCCAGTCTAGTGTGGTTGTTGAGGTTGTCGTGTATGTCGGCGTGCAGAGAAATGCGCCATGCGTCAAGTAGCTTTTCTCGATAGAAACGCTGCAGAAGCGGCACAACGGCTGCTGCAGCCCACGCTAGAGGCATGTATAATGCCATGACTAGTTTGCCTCTTGTGCCCACATACCTGATGCTCCTGGCTGGGGTTCATTGCTGGGGATGTCCAAGCTAATAAAAAGAGCCCTCGCTGCAATGTCTGCAATCTGCTGGAGTCATTTTGGCACCCACGGAGTGCTTGTCACAACTCGTTCACTAACCCAGGACTGCCATATCACCAACGCATATCTTCCGACTACTGTCCTCACATAAAAGACGGACAACGGCGACTTGTCGGCACGAACTTGTCTCTCTACACACTCCACTCATTCGTCATAAACATATGGTTCCACCGAGACCAGCCTTGGCTCAAAGCGAGTCGAAGGCTCGATTCTTTGAACGACTCGGCCTTGACGAGCACAATGAATACCATCGCCGGGTGTACGCGATGATGAAGGTACCTCCATGGCCTTAGACCTCGTTCCGGTCCCGAAGAAGATCTAACACAATCTTACAGGAGGAGGCGGTTGAGGGGCGAAAACGGATGACGGAAAGCGCAGACGTTCTGGTGCCATCGCTTCGAGGCAGTGCTTCAGTTGAACCTCCGTACAGCAATGCCCAGATCAGCGAGACTGTCACGCATCGCGAGATTCTTCGAATATATCGGTTAGCTCGGCCTGAAACCAAGGTTGTGTACGACTTGGGACGCGATACGGATCGTGTAGAAGAGGAGAACTGGGTCATCAGATGGATGCTGTGGCATGGTACGAAGAGAATGATCTCGGCGCCGTCCACATGTGCAGGATACCTGGCAGCTGACAAGTTCCCTACGCAGTGTTTAGGTATCGTGACAGCCGCAACCGGAATCGAAAGGTGGTCTCGCCCAGTCCAGAACGATCATCGGCACCGCACAGCAGTCACACATCCACGGCCAGCACAGCTGGACGTCAACAATGTAAGCTTCCCTTGCACGAGAGAATGTGTCGCTGGCGATAGCTCTGGCATTGAGTTCTGACAAACATGTGCAGATACAGCAACCGATGCTGGACACCGTCAGAGCTATTACTGGGATCCAGTCCGGAACCAATGGTGCATCAGATAACCCAGCTGAGCATCACGACGCGGAGGTACGCCTTTGCTTGTGTGGGTGTGCTCCCGAGCATGATTCCGCCGCGCGAGTCGTGGATAGCCGCTAATGGTGCGACGCAGCCGCAGGTACGGCCATCGTTGGGTCGCCACGTCATGGGAGAGGCAAGCCAAGCAGTGTCACGGACGACCACCGCGGTGTCGAGGCTCGAGGTGACAGGGGACCGACAAGAGAGTAAGGACTGAGGCCGAGCAGTGTACACGGCAGTGCAACGAGGGGGGGGGACCGGGTTTGCTCCACTTCAGGCACCGCACGATTCTTTCAACCCTGGGCAATGGTACGCGCAACTTCTCGGTAGGCGGGGATTGCATGGTTGGCCAGGTCGAGAGGACAAGAGCTGGGAAGCAGATCATGAGCAGTCCGGCTGAAACCTTCGGCTGAGCGAATCCGAATCCTTGGCTTGGCTTGCCTTGTCTTCCAAGGACACGAAGCTCCGTCGCAGCGTGCATGCTCCCTTACCCTGGCGGCGCGCCACCACCACCACCAGCAGCAGCTCAGCGGAAGTCGGAAAAGAAGCTCTCCTGTCTCCTCGCCGCTCGGTGGTCCATGTGATGGCAGGGATTTCTGGACGGAGACACGCCGCCGATCCCACGGGACGTCCCACGCGGCCAGCGGATCCTTTTGTGTCAACAGCATAAGTCACAGTACCATGCAGCTGGCAGCACAGGAGGAAAGCGGGTCTGGCCGTGGCTTTGGTATTGCCCTCTTCTCTGCGGCGACGGTGAGTAGGTGCACGTACAGTACTCAAACAGTCAATGCACGGGCCGAAGACACGTTACCTGAACTCATTGTACGAGTGTTGCGGTGAGTCGATGGAAGATGGTGGTCGATGGCGAAGAGCAACCAGGTCGTTCTTGGCCAAGAGCCAGCGAGCGGGAACGCCATCCGGCCCGCGCAACGACCGCCATCGTGATCCAGTCTCCTCCTCGCACTTCATCATTATTGCGTCCTTGTGAGCCACTGGTACCGTACTTTCCACGTGCAGGACAATACTATAGCACCACCAGGAATATGTGGCTGTCGTTTAGAGAATATACACATACTGATGATACACATGTTCTCGTTTCACGATAACAATGCTCGGAGTGATATTCACTGCCGCGAATCCAACCACACATTGCCCTGCATGAGGCCCGGATTGTCGTAGTCATGCGATAAGATCAAGTCCGCTTCGGATGCTCATCTGTAACAGGCCTAAACCACAAGAAGAAAACTTACCCACAGATGGTCCTCTTGGTTCTCGCCTATGTAAATTTCCGGCCCCAGCATTCAAGAACAATATCCTAACCCCTATGAAGCTGCCGAAGATCGCGCTAGTGGGTAGCGCAAGATGGAGCACATCGGCATTAGTACTAGTGGTTGTGGTACTCAAGCCAAGCTGATGGAAAGCTGCTGATAGGAAGCCTTCATCCCACGACAAGCTTGTCCTCTTCATCGCGAGGCACCGCCAGTAGTCCTTGCAGCCGCGGTACCACTATTCCTTACAGAGTTTACGACTATACTTGCAATTTGTGCGTACTCATTGCTGAGAGCAGCGCGCGGTGAGGTTGCCGCATTTGGCATTTCGATGGTCGTAAGAGCTGGAGATCTGCAGCAGACTCTTGACGAGATGACACATTCTCGGGCTCTTGCGCAGACTTTTGTGGCTTGTGAATTTTGTTCTTCACGACTGCATACTGCAAGCGATGCCGATGGAAGTTTCGATGTTGCAAGGTTCAGCGATGAGTGATCATGCTATCTGCAAAACCACAGGTCCCACCGTCACGATCTACGACTAAACATATCCCGCCATAGCTCCCTAAGGCCGTAGTGGGGCGTTTTGGTTTCACGAATGTGCTTCGCACTGCTCATCGAGAACTTCTCCATCAATCCGCCGGGCTGGTGTCCCATTACTTCAATACCCTTGAGTTTTGGTGCGAGTGCCCGATCACGAATCGCTCCTGCAATTTGTGGGGCGACGTCTGCGTAGCACGAATTGAGCTCCCGCTCCAGGTTGAAGTATGGCTTCTTCACAAGATCAGGCGCCATTAGGTTGTACGATCGCGTGATGCTGTTGAGATTCTGGATAGCCAGATTGTGATACGATCTCTCCATGGCTTCCCACCGCGGATCACGGAACGGCGAGATGGTGGTCCGCCTTGGTGCTTCCGGCGGTGCCGCTTGCGTAAGGGAGGGGGTTTCTATGGATATTACGGCTTCTTGGCGTGGTTGTTTGAGAGAACCATCGTCACTGAAAGTTTGCTCAATGACCTTGATTTCTGCTTCGATAGCGGTGGCGTCGTCCGTGGGATGCGTCTTCGATTCCTCAGTAATGGTAACCTGCGACATATGACCGTCATTGCCAACGCCATTGATTTGCTCTAGCTGCTGCTTCGTAGGGTTCACGAGGCGCTCGGCGCATGCATAATCGTCCGCAAGCTGGAGCTGGCTCTCCAGACTGCCACCTCGGCTAGAGATGCTTCGCGAGACATGCCGTCTCCAGTCATATCTGAGGCGACGCCGAAACACGTTTGCAGTCGAAACGATCTCCTGTTGCTTCTCAATCCAGGGTGGTACAATCTCTTGCTTCTTGATCATCTTGTTCATGAAGTACTGCAAAAGCGAGTGGAAAGGTCAGCCATGGTCGAAGACATAATCAATGCTTGCGTGCCTTGAGTTCTTACCTCTGTTGTGTTGATAAAAGGGCTGCTTGCGTTGTGGTCTCTTTCAATTTTTTTGCCTCTGTCAGGCAGGTTCTTGAACTGCCCCCTAGCAATCGCATCTTCGATTCTCTCGTTGGCGAGGGACTGCAGGCCAGATATCGTCGCAGCAACAGCACGGGCGCCAGGTTGATAGCGCGCTTTCAATTGCTGGCGGAACTTCTCGCGCTCCTCATCTGTCATCCCGTGTTGCTCCTCTCTCGTAGCTGTATACACAGAAGATCGATCCCGAGCAGATACAAGCCTGTTGCCAGTACTGGCTTTTGCCTTCGTTCGGCCTGTATCGACCTTTGGAGGCGGGCCACGGATGGACGGAGTCTTGGACGCAGCACGAAGCGGCTTATGCGCATCATTGAGCATTCGCAAAGTCGCGTCCTCGACAGTCTCTGTACCTAACCACGGCTGCGCCGCAGCAATGTCGCGCGTGCCTTTGCCAGCAGCGGCAGGCATGCTGATCTGTGCGAACGCGCTCGCCTTCTCGCTACGAAAGCTTGCGTCCGCGACCTTCTTCTCCAGCTCTCGCTTCAAGTCCTCGCTGAAGCCAGCCTCAGCAATGGCCTTCCGGGCACTCCGTCCACCAATTTCAAGGCTCGTCTCGCTCATCTCTTGCAGCCGTCTTGACATGGCGCCCCGTGCCTTCTCCTCGTCTTCAGCGAGGTCGCCATTGCTGCCCTGCTTGGGTGGCGCCGACGAGTCGGAGGCAACATGCCGTACGGTGGAGGCGAGCAATGTGCCCGGCAAGGATGAGCGGGCTCGCAGAGAGCGAGGAATAATGGCAAGGTCCGTTGCGGTAATGGCCGGCATGCAGTATTGAATGAGACGAGAGAGTTCACAGTGTCATCAAGCCGGGATGGAACATTGATCTTGAGCGCCACTTCTTCACGGAGCGCGGCAGATCGTCCCTCCGAGTGGCGCGATAGCAACGGTGTCTACAGTACTCCACCCTTGACCATCCGCAAGCCCCTACATCTGACTCAATCTCCGTATTGTCTCGAGCAGCAGTCGGTGTGATTAGAACACGTCGAGTCAAGCATGAGATCCGACATCTTGGTTCGCTGACTCGCCCCAATATGCCTGCTGCTATTGACAGGATTGCCGAGCGCCCTTTGCCTTGCATTTACCCCGTCAAAATGCATGCACGGTGTCATGTACCATGGACCTGCGGAAAGACCACGATCGCGGTAGTCAATCCCACATGTGTAGGGTCCGTGGGAAGGAGCCTGTCATTACGATCCACGCATCGACAAATCCATGACCTCTTTCGTATACCTCGCCCGGCAGATCTAAATCTTCAGAGCCATTAGATGCTACCATGCTACAGCCGGCCTCAAGCACTCCGTCAAATTCCAATTGGTGTACCTGCGTGCCTGGACTCCCACGAGCGGACGACTCAGACTTGAGTCGACTCCAGCGGTGTGTAAGCAGCCCCTTATCCTTGTGGTCGCGGCTCGTCTGCCGAGACTTGTCCTTGGTCTGCTTCTCGCGATGCATCTTCATAGTTTATCGATGTCAGTGGGTTGGAGCTGCATACACACAGAAATAACAACGCCAAGTTTTGTTGACGAAGATGGCTTCCTCTTTTGCCCTAAGACCTTAGGAAGATCGGGCCATCCAAACATAGTATTTCCTGGCAAGCACGGCAAGACTGACCGCAGACGCTTCGCTCACACACGCAACGAGCAGTCGTTGCTTGCAAAACAAAAGTCAAACATTCCTCCAATTGTGGGTCTTGCTTCTCTGGAGCCATTGTCTGCGCTTGTCTATGTTCGCAGAGTGATTCTTATGAAATGTCGAAACTTCGAAAGAGAAATAAAACATTGGGTACTTCAGCTGAGGTTTGAAGAGGCGTATCGAAAGGAATGCACTCAAAACGGACGATACTGCCAACTTTGGCTACGATACATCATTCATGCGCTCAAATGTCGCCGAGATACCTCTTGCGTCTGGGCAGAGCCTTCGAGGCTCGGCAGATATTCGGCTCTGCATCATCTCGACCTCAATACTGCATTGCAGGACCATCTTCACGCCGACCATGGCTCTTGACAACGTCAACGACTTTCGCTTTGCAGACGTGAGTGACCACATCGAAAAACTGACGACTCTATTGACATACTGATAAGTCCGGATGCTAAAAAGGTCGGCGTCACGCCTACAGCAAAAGAGTTTGCAGGTATCTATCGAGGCAAGCAGCAACATGTCTCGGACTTTAATGTTGTCATGGACCGAGCAATTGCAGCCGGAGTCGACAAGATCCTGCTCACTAGTATGAGCCTCCACGACATTGACTTCATCCTTGATATCTGCCGCTCTCGATCTGGACTTTGCTACATGACCGTTGGTGTGCATCCATACCATGCTAATGAGCCCGAGGACGAGGACTCGGAGTATTGGGCGCAGTTCGCCTCCAAACTCAAGTCGCTCTCGCAGGAAATTCCAAGCCCAGTCAAGGCATTTGGCGAACTAGGTCTCGATTACGATAAATTGAACCACGCCTCGAAAGAAGTTCAGGTCCGAACATTCACCCATCAACTTGATTTCATGGTCTCAGAGCAGCTCGACCTTCCTCTGTTCCTCCACTGTCGGAACGCCTTTGACGATTTTGTGTCGATCTTGACACCCCGTCTTCCTAGCCTGTCCCGCAAAGGTCTGGTACACTCTTTCGTCGGCACAACGGACGAAATGCTTGTGCTGCTGGCTTGCGGCTTGGACGTATCCATCAATGGCTATAGTTTCCAGACTGCCGAGTCGATCGAGATGGCCAAGAGCATTCCACTGAACAGACTGCACCTGGAGACAGATGCGCCTTGGGGCTACATCTCACCAAACTCGCAACTGGCAAAGAGATTCCCGAGTCCGATCAAGCAAGTACAAAGTAAGAAGAGGGATAAATTCGAGCTGGGATTGATGGTCAAAGAGAGGAACGAACCTTGTGCGATTGCTCAGGTCGCAGCCATCTTGGCCGGGCTCAAAGGTCTGACAATCGAGGAGGTGGCAAAAGTGGCTAGGCACAATTCCGCGAAAATGTTCAGGTTTGATGAGTAGCGCATTGATGTCACACCTGAGTATGCGGTCTTTCTCCTCAAAGTCTGCCAGTGACAGTAGTCGTTGGGAAGCGTGGGTCAAGAAGCAATCACAGCTGATATCTCGGTCGTTTCGAATATCGGATTGCATTCGTTGCTTTCCTGTTCAGTCTCCCAACCCTGTTCGATATCATCACTCTGTAGGTGACCAGGCATCGCGGTGTCGGGCGAGAAGCCTATCCCTCTTACCCACAGGCAGAATATGCTGACAGGTGTTGCAGCACCACATAGATCCTGGAAACAAGTCGTACATATGCTGCCATCCTATCAGCTACAGTTCCAACTGATGTGTACCCATGCAGCCAACCGAACAATCCTCTCACCTAGACATTTGGCTCATGCCATCTTTTTACCCACGCCGACTCGGAACATCCCAGCTCACTGTTCGAACCTCCTTCCACATCAAGCAGGAGACCCGTCAAAACGCATCGCGTATAGAGTTCAAGACTACCGCATGTCGAGAATGCAGTGCTGACACCGAGCCGTGATACCACTCGTCTCGTATAGTCAGGGGTATGAGACTATGTCGCAGTAACAGTCGCACTCCTACCGACTGCACGAGAGTGACCTGCCGGACGCCGCATGAAACCCATGCGAACTTGCTTTTTGCAGCCCCAGTTCCAGTGGCCGAAGCATGTGATTAGAGATATCAGACTCTTTTAGGTAAGTACAAGATGCATGTACATGGTTGTTTTTGGAATGTGGAGAACCACATAACCACAATTGCCGAATGTTGCCAACCACAAAGCCATGACGCCTTACAGTAGTCAAAGGTGGCCATGATCGTCCGAGGTCGCCCGGCCCTCGACCGCTAATCACGAAAACAAATTCGCTGCACACGAGTAATGTTCGTGGTATTGCTCTACCTTATCGCAAGACATTCCCGCAAGAGCCGGAAACGAGGCTCGAGAGCTACTCAATCTGAGACCATTGGGCCATACCACCTAAGCGAAAGGGTAACCAGGTTCGTTCTAGTCGCCGCGACCATGAGTGGATCTGGATGCAGTGAATGTGGTAGACTGCGGCTGGAATGTTACTTCAGCCCCTGATACCATCGGATTGACGAATATATGGTTCATAGCTGCAGCTCATATGCGGACAGGTGCCGCAATTGCACTTCTGACGCAAAGCTGACGTACTATTGTAGCAACAAGTACCCGTGATGAGTAAAATGCCAAGTGGATTTAGAGACCTGTCAACGTATTACCAGCAAGCGAGCTAGCCCTTAACTCCGCTGATATCTACGATGCCGTATCGATCGAATGCATGGCGACGCCAGGCGACTTGCTGCCGAGACAAATCAACGTATGTAACTTTAAAACACGGCCAGGAGACTGATGTCACTCGTCGTCAGGCTTCCAAGTCATCGCAACATGGGCAGATCGGTCATCTGAGACATCCTCGCCGTTGAATTATGGGAAGAACAATGTAGTTCAGGAGAGAGGTTCCGACGTGTCCGGGCGGTCCGTGGATCGACGTGAAGGCAGGCTTTATTGAAGCTGAAGCGGCATTACTCAAGGACAGTCAATCACAGAGAAGTCATCGTTGGGCTCAGCATTAGCCTTAGCAGAAGGGCCTTTACCGACGAGAAGACCGCGTACCTTGAGTTTTCCCAGAAGCAACCTGTAGCCTGAAGGACAATGGAGATCTTTGCACTTCAAGAACTTTTCCGGACTACATGTTTGTACTTTCGCAGGGTGGTCGATCCACTCTATCTCTCTAAGGTGGTCATACCTTGCCACTCTCGTCAACAAAAGATGGCTCATGAGGAAAAGGGATGATCAATAGCAACTTACATCTATATCTAGCCAACGATTGCAGAGCAAGGAGATGTCGAGCTGTACAGCACGATCAAAGCAGCGTATTGCCATCATAGCCCGGTGCTCGAACGATCACCCCGTCCGCCCACCAAACTCATTTGGTAACTTCCATCTTTCGTCCTGCAGATTCTCAAGCGCTCCCAGTCGCGCCGGTGCACGAGCCCTCATCTCCCATAGATTTCGCTGCATACAGAGCTTGAGATTCGCGTTCTGTTCATACATGGCAAGATTCTGGACCTCCTTGCTCACAAACGCCCTCGAATTCTTGGGCGCACTTTTCTTGTGAGACCAAGGATCGAAGTACACCGGATCAGGTTGCAAATCCAAAACTTCGGTGAATGCGAGAGACCAGATAGCATTCTCGACGCCAGCGTAGATGTACGGAGAGTGTGGAGATGAGGAAGCGAGAGAGTACACGCTGGACTCGGCAGATCGGTGGCGTCCTTGGGACCAATTGCTCCCACGAGCAGTGAAAGTGTCGTTGCTCGGTCGTAGGAAGATGTTGTAGTTTTGCTGAGGTCCGCCAGCTGAGCTCTGAGAAGTGGTGTCCAGGTAGCTGTATTGTTTGGCACCAAGTCGTAGATCGACGACTTTGAGAAGATTGTGCCTGCTAGACCCCAGGAGGAAACTCTCTTGTCCACGAGGGAGAATGCTATAGACTGGACTATCATCTGCAGGATCGATGTACACCTGCTCCACTTGACGATTTGAGCGCAGATCATGGAGTCGAACGACGCCGTCGTAAGCACCGGACAAGAAGACGTCGCCACTGCCAGGAGCGCTTGTGCCTGATGGAATTGCGACCGTGGTGTAGATTGAAGACATACGTGACTGTTCTGTGTCTTCCTGGAGCGCAAGCTTTCTCAATGGTGCCTGCGTGAGACCCGATTCAGTCAGCGTATAGATATGTATAGGACTCTCTGAGGGCCCAACGCCGACTGCCAGTGTGGATGAGGACAGAAAATTGGTCGACCAAATGCGATGATTTGGTGCTGGGTTGCCGTCCGCTCGCAGAGAAGGTTGTATGTCGACCTGGCTGGACGGGCCGATTTTGAGCTGCTCAGGATCTACCTGATAGAGGGCCAATCTGGCGTCTCCAAGGGACGATACCAAGAGTTTTGCAGTAACACCCTCTTGATATAGACTACTCTTTCTCACCGGCAAGCCTTGCGTAGCGAAGTACGTGATTCTAGCACGTCCACAGCCCGCGTCGCCGGAAGGTAACTGCAGCAATTGCAGATCTCCATTGGCCGTACCCGTGATCATTCGGATCTGACGAGTGCCGTCAGACTTCAACAAATGCATGGTAGTGACATCGTCTCTGCCTTCGCGTGCTGAATGCGGCCGAAACGTTGACCAGCGTATGTCCTCCACTGCGCCATGTCCCTGAATTTGCCGTATGCACACTTCTGCGCCCGCACTGAACGCCAAAGTCTCACTTCTGTCTCGCCATGTTGATCCAATCTCTTCGTGCACATCCAATTGAGGCGTGAAGCCAATGGTCTGCCCTCTCGGTCTTTTCCATTGATCTAGTTTTGAGCCATCCGGATATGCAGTGATATCACCTCGAGGCTCAACGTAACGGGCGACAAATGCCCTTCGGTCCCATGCCCGTGACAAGGTCGTCAATGTGCGGGCGATCTCTTTACTTGAATTGTTACTAGGAAGGGTTATAGATGGAAATCTGGTCCTTGAGAAGTTCTTCCAAGCATCTTTTTCTACATAGGCGTGGAGGGTTTTGCTAGTCCGGCCGAGGCTAGAGATGGCGGAGGCTGTCGGTAGATAGTTCGTGATGTGATCCCAGAGCTCCGGCGGTAGGTCGGTGAGGGTAGTGCGTGGTCTGGCAGCATGGGTATTCATATCAAAGGCTCGTGTGCGGGAGATGAAGCTCGATCGTTGACTCGAACGTGGGAAGACGCGAGGGCGCGATGAACTTGACGTCACCAACGATTCGACTTATCACTGTCGTGAACCCGTAACATTGATTCGAAGTTCCTTCTACTACTTCATCACCATCGACGTTCATTCACGCCATCATCTGTGTCCTCTAGCCTACATTGCATCGAGACCCTCTCCCTTGCTCAGTTTGACTGGATATGTATGAGCAACAACACTGGTAGTCTTGACAATGAAATTCTTGTCCCGTTAATATCCGTACCTGGATTGACCAGCCGGCAGGACTGACTGCATTTAAGATGGCCATTTGCTCTCATCATTTGCCAATATGACGAAGTGTACGTTTACTTACTGGCTACGTTGTCTGAAGAGCTATCCTCCTCGTATGCAGAAGTATGACAAGCTGAACGCGATCCAGACGAATAACTAGTATTTGTCTCCCTATCTAAAGCTTGCAGCATTTAATTCTTGTCCGCGTCACAGTCATGACGCTGTCATGCTTGCCGTCTTCCACGAATGAACGGCATCTCAACCGCTTTCCACTTAGCATCAACATGTCGAGGGTCGGGGACAAAATAAAGCCGATTCAGGTTCCGGGACGAGCATTTGGAAATTGAGGGACTACCTGACCATAGGCGAGCAATGTCTTGCGACCACACATCCTACCGATGAGGACTGCACCGATCGACTGACCACAGGAGGATGGAAGCGATGCTCCAGTGAGCTCGACCGTTGTAGGCTGAAGTGATAATGATCACGTTTGTAGAAGGAGCCATATGTAAAAATCTGCGGACCTGGTTCCTCTACTGACAACCGCTCCATGCAGGCGCGGCATGTATGTGCATTTCAACTCCGTACGATGCGACACAAGCGGTTCTCTCCGCTAGTATGATGGACGGAAACATCCAGAATGGTATAGCTATGACCGACGAACGACCTTCACTCGGACTTCGATTGTCTTGATAGCACTTGGTGATCACTTCGAGTGCGTGCGCCAGACAACCATGTTGCCTGTATACCTGGCCTCGGACCTTCGCTGTCCTTACTCCCACAGCAATAATTGTCCTCGACCCATGGCCAATCAGGCGCTTCCGAGAACCTAGTGAGATTCTGCAAGCTCTCATCGTAACTGGTGATGATCATACCTCCTCATCATTTTCGAGATCGCGCTGGCATCTCATACAACTATGTTATGCAATAGTCTTGTCGAATCAAGGATGTGTGGCGTACATTGTCAACAATATCGCCACCCAGAACCTTCCCACCGGGAACTGTGGCCTGGCAAAACATCACTAAAGTCGCGTTGTCCTCTTCCGGCTTCTTCTCGACTATAGTGCTGACTCAATTGATGATTATGTCAACAATCAATCTCATTCGCACATTCGAGATGTCGATGCAGTCTATGTGAAGCAGCACGAAGTCCTCATCAATGGCGGTTTCATCGGTCATATCAATGCCGAGCTGCTCAAGCTGGGGGTTGCATTTGACGCGTCGAATGTTTAGGTCAAGCCGGAGGCGAGCAGATCTACAGAGATGGAGATTTCTCTGTTGCAGATCGAGCAGAACTATGCTGTTCTGCAGGAGACGCAGTAACTCGGGCGTGGTAGGGATGGGGAGTATGCCCAAATGCAGCGGGCTAAGAAAGAGCATGAGAAGACGATGATTTGCGCTCCGATATCTTCATGGTAAGTAGACGGCTGATTCCATCGTACGGCTCCTCATGGCCACAGTCTGTCGTCGTGATCTGAAGATGAACGTGAGCCGTTGCTCATCGTTCCACTGTCTCTCAGCATCTCCTTGCTCCAGCTGTGGAGCCTCCCATACTCTTCACCATCACGGAGTCGACGAAGCCTTGCATTCTCTCCTTCCATCCAGCAGCAACAGACTTCTCAAAAACACCCACCCTCAGCTCCACCTCGACCCTCCTCTTTCCCTTCTTTGACTTTCCACGCCTCGCTTTCATTTCGTCCTCGCTAAGGATCTTCCGCGCAGGATAAGCTCGACTACTGGATTCTGCCTTTGCTTCGTCTGGGCCCAATAGCGTGTTGAGGGTTTGGGATCTCTCTTGGTGACGCTGTTTGCTTCGAGTCCGGGACTGATCTTTCGACTCCACCATTTGCGAGAGCATGAATGAGGCTCTTCTGCTCCCGATTCTCGCGATTCCTGCCCGCAGCTGCAGCATTGAGTCGAGCACTCGACTGACCCAAGCACGACCGTCGTTGAGATGGCGAGCTACCTCGAATGCCTCGACATCAGTCGAACAACTGGCGAGCTTCATACTGGCTTGGTCCGACTGCTCCAGCGCCAGTGACCAGGCGCGGAAGAAGGGATCACAGCGCCAGGATCGAATCTCGATGCCGAACTGGTGATGAACCAGCTCGCATTGCTTGATCTCGACGAACCAGGAGCGGAGCTTCGGGTGAAAAGCATGATATTGGTGTCCGAGAGCCATGTACTCGGCCGCAAAGCGCGAGAAATTTATCCGTATATCAACGATGCCCTGGTTGATTCGATCCTTTCTCTGCTGGAGCGTCGAGCTGATGCATTGAGGCGTGCAAGAGCGGTAACTGATTCTGATATACGCTTGAGTTGGTGTCATGAAGAGGTCGGTTCGCGCTTCATTTTCGTCGAGCAATGGTGTCGGGGACATGAGCAGTCGATCGCCCCTGATAGGAACAACGCCGAAGTGGGCGCATCGAAACGTAACAAGAGCGTAAGTATCAGCCATGATGATGGTCTTGTCTAAGCATGTTCAGATGAAGGTGTTCCTTGTAAAGATGTTTAGGCTCGTGGAGGAGGCAGCGAAGCTCAGACCCACTTTTTTTTCGTTAAGTGAATGAAGCACGTGAGAACCTCCGTTTGTCGTTATTGCTTCCGGCATATGGAAGCCGCTGAAGTATGAGCAGCTCTATTATACTGTCGGTCTTCAAGTCCATTGGTCTTGAAGTGACATGAAGTTCATGATAGCGCATGCTTGTGCATGTAATGTTTCAATGACATCTGGCAACTTCATAAGCTGCTACTGCCTTGAACGGAGCCTGTCCTCCACTTCTGTAAACCGCATGTCCAGAAAAGCTTACACCACTACAATACTGTGGTTTCCGTGATTAAAGCAATATCCGCCGGTCCATCTGCGCTCGAAATGATGCCATCTTCTTGATACCTTCTTACCTACGAGCCGGTGCTTCCAGATGCGTTTCAGTGCGACAGTACGATACGTATTGAAGGTCGTCCTTGCAAACACGCGCTGTACAAGCAAGTCATTATTACCGCCAAGGCCCTCCATGCGGTAGAAAAGACAATCTATTAGGGGAGGAAAGCGGAGACTCAACCCAACTGATACAGTAACGAAATCTCAACATGTCCTCAATCTATCTCGAGGAGATCATAGAGAAATTCATAATGTCACTCGGAAAGACTGTATTCATGGGTGCCATAGAGACAGGTGCTTGCGTCCTGGCGCATTCTTATGCACCAAGATTGTCCGCAATCTTATAGGCGCCTACCTGCGCCGCGGTCCCAAGAATACCTTCTCGATCCTCTTCACTGAAGGTGATGCCAAAGTACATCTCTAGCGCTTGCAACCTGTCATTTTCGTTGTTGAATGTGATCTGAACAACCTTCTTGCCCTTACGCCTCCATTTAAGAACGTTGTGATACATCGTGATCGCGCCGTCAATGTCACCATCCATGGCGGCTGCGACAGGAGATTGTGGACCATGCGTACCATTCTGTTCCCCAGAAACAGTGAAGCGCACGGCAACGGCCATGTGCGTGAAGAATGTATGAGGATTCAGCCATGGCTCCATGTTAAGGCCTTGTATGTCTGCCGGGATGAACTCAAGGTCTGGAAAGCAGTAGTGGGTTACCCATTCCGAATCTTCGTTATAGCGGGACTGATATAGCCAGACCTTGTGGTCTTTGTTCAGCTGTTGGGGGATGGCCTCGAAGAACAGCCTCATCTGTGCAGGCTCAACTTGTGTCTGAGGTACGTCGTGCTCCAGAACAACAGCTCTGGAAGGTCCAGGGGCACCGTAGCCTCCGTCCAGAAGATACTTCGTGCCCGCGATGATGACGATGTTCACAGTATGGGTAAAGCCGCCATAAACCTGTGTGTCCGGGTGGTATATCCTTGAGCCACACAAGTAGGTGTCGAAGCCCAGACTGTGGAGAATGTTGGAGAAGAAGAAGTTGGCCTCAAAACAGTAACCACCCCGGCCCGGCTGGCGGACGATCTTGTTGAACAGATGCTTGGGCTTGACATTGACGACGTGATGCCAGGAGTAATGTTGCGTGAGATTCTCCCATGGCACTTTTACAAGCTCATGCTTTTGCAGAAGGTTCAGAAACTTGAGCTTCTCTTCGTCTGGGAGCTTGGACACATCGTAGACTCGTTTCAGCTCAGGAATACAGAGCCGACTGAAATATTCCTCTAACTCATCCTTCGTGTATTGGTGACGGCCGGCCATGATGCCGACTGGTCTGTGGGACTGTCGCTTTTCTGTCGTCTCTATGCTGTTGGCTGTCCATATGATGTCGATTGTAGCCTCGCTGACGTGTGGAATGCGTATATATATCCTGACGCAGAGAGGATCGGATCTAAATTTTGAAGGAGTAGATTTGAGAGAAGGCCAGCTCCAGACGCCTTACCGCAGTGCTGTGCATATTATATCAGTAATAGGCTTGACTCACTCCCTCGTTTGCCTGTATGTTCATGGGAGACGAATGACCGAGGGACGAACAATGCCATTGTAAAGTGGCAATGCGGGACGGACTCGACGCTAGTCAACCCTGTTCCTGGCCCGCGATCCAGCTCGGACTCTGATGTACCTTCCCTGCGCCATGACGACTTCCATCTCATCAGTATTGACATGCTGTAATGAAACAATAACCACTTCAATACACTGTAAGCACACGTAACATCCTCGAACCAGTGATCCCAAATACCTTCGCCAAAACTCCCTTCGAATTTCGAAGAGATGGCCTCAAATCTGAGCTTCCGCGACCATTTCGCCTACCTCCCACCGCCTGCCGAGTGTCTCGCCGTCCTCGTCGGTTGCGCTGAAATCGCCATCTTCGGCATCGGAGGCCTCACAGACCCAGCCGCGTTCGCCAAAGGCTACGGCATCAAGAGCTCCGACACCGACTCTCCCGAGAGCAAGAAGACGAAGGAAGGCCTCATCCGAGCCATCGCGGCACGAAACATTCAGAACGGCGCCTTAATCCTGACTTTCGCGCTGTACACGAGGGACAGGCGGAGTCTGGGTCTTGCGATTGCGTATGGAGTCATCACAACACTAGCGGACACGTGGATTGTGAACGCGTACGGGGTGAAGGAGTTGGTGGGAGGACACGCGATTGGTGTTTTGAACAGCTTGTTGGTCGGAGGGAGCTTGCTGTACTGGGGAAGAGAGGACAAGTTCTTTCCGTGAGGCGGAGAGCATGAGGATGGAGATACGATACTACGCAGCAATGTCATTGGAAGAAAGGCGAATCAAGCGCCGTACAGTAAACTAACTCTTGCACGGGTCAAATTGGAGCAAGTCGCCGGAAATGAATAACGTATTGGATCTCGCGGGTGAGAATGTATGCTGGTAGATCATGAGGCTTTGCAGAGTATAGCAGAAAGCTTCATCTTTATAGAAGTGAGTAGGGCTCAGAGCAAGTCTGTCCAGACAGCTCATGTCGGAGACTGGACAGCCAAGGCAGTGGGTTGAAGTTCTGTTGGCAGTCGGAGGATATGCGGCACATGTCGTCTTTTATCTTCTGCAATGACGTTCGCTGAGCTAGAGCTAGCTCTCATCAGGATGTCGAGTTAGGCATGGACCACATCCATCCGTTCTTTATTGATATTGGAAGTCTTTCTTTCGTTGACCCAGCATTATGCATCCAGCTCGATTGAAACCTCAGCCTGGCGGCTTGCGTGTAGATTTATTCAGATGCGCTTTAAACACCTCGTCTCGGTTAGTCTTCAGGCTTGCTCCTCCTTAGACTCTACAGGTATGCATTGATTTGTATATTTCGGCAGATGCCTGCAGATACGTTATAGGCGTTCCTTACACGCGTCAATCCATGCCAATTGGAGAGGCTGGATCTGCGTATAGCCAAGCAAGGGCCACCAAGAGGGATAGCCGTAGACTCGGCCGTGAAGTCTGGTTCTTACATTATGTGATGGTGATTGCATGATCAAAAGTGGGATGTAAGGATGCGGGAGTCGAGTCCCTGTCAGTTCAGCTACTGTAGCATGTGACTGACCATCGTCACTACCGTATAACTAGTGGCGTTCAGCGCGACTTCCCGCTCGTGCTTGAGATCGTTCAAGACATCCGTTACATTTCTTCGACATTCATATTACATTACCCAGCCACGACCAGGAACCGCTGCGAAGTACTACCAGATCCGCACCAACACGACGTGATCATTGGTGACTGCAGTGACGTGCATACGGATAGCCACAGTAGCCTCAAGCTCCAAACCTACCTGGGCTGCTGCCCCTCCGCTTTGAGACTTCTGCTGCGGCAGCAGGCTTGTCGTTGATACAGGCCAGTCAGGAGGGAGTCGACGACTATCGAGATCTATCCACCCCCTCGTCGCCATCATGTCTATCAAGTATGTTCATCCTACACTGCACATGCTCTCACAATGCAGTTCGGCGTGCTCATTTCGAACGACGCGGACGAGCCATCGCCTTCTGTCTCCAAGCGCATTCGCTCATATGCTCGCAGCTGGGTGATGCTCTCGCCCCAAACAAACCCTCCCTTCACACCGTTACCGGGCGAACAAAATCTCTTCACAACACCGCCGCGCGTCCAGCTCTCAATAAAGACTCCATCCCACTACCCTGGCAAGCAACAAGATCCTTTCTCTCTGTCACATCCAAGCGGCACCGTATACCTCACGAATCGACGGATAATATACCTTCCCGATAAGCCGACTGAAAGCCTGAAATCACTCACGGCTCCCATCCTGAACCTCCACGATTCGCATGTGTCCGCGCCGTTTTTCGGAGCGAACAGCTGGACTGCGCTATGTCAGCCGGTACAGGGCGGAGGGCTTCCTGTACCGAGCAGTGGTGTACTCGAGCTGAAGCTTACTTTCAAAGATGGGGGCGCATTCGACTACCACACAAAGTACGAGCAAGTAAGAGAAAGGCTACAGCAAGCAGTGGAAGTCTCGAGGATCAACGGAGATGGATCAGGCAGCTCGCGAGCAGCTATGAATGGTGTGGACGCAGCCAACGTGCATCTTGACGATCTACCAGCATACTCAGAAGAGAGCGACGGGCCCTTGATAGCGCCTACTGCTAGTGCGGCGACAGTGGCAGCGCATGCCTCGCAACATATCACCAGCCCTGCGCTGCAGCAACAGCGGGATAGCGGCGTATCTGTAGAGAATGAACGACCACGGCCTAAGCCTACAGATAACGCATTCAGTCCTCCAGACGAACCTCCGCCAGGGTACGAAGAAGCTCAGATGTCTGGGTTGCAAGACGAGATGGACCGGCAGAAGTGAGAAGTTAGCAGTAGGTCATGATGTGCTTGGTGGTTGCAAACAACATATTGAATCACGATGTATGTGTTAGTCGAAGACAGCAGGTTGGAGCTGTTGAATGAAATGAACGAATGGAATGAAATGACCATGGCAAACTGCATGCTTGACCCGTTTCATCCAAGTCAAAGCAACGTTCCACAATGCACTCCCGTAGCAAAGATGGAACAGGACACAAGACCCGGCAATGGGCGTTGATGAAAGGGATGAAATGAGACACGTCGGTTTCCGAAAGCCATCAGGATTTACATCAGCAGTTCCAGCACAGTAGTCCGGCGAACAGATTCGATGCACCGGGATCCGTGGGAGCAGCCAGATCCATCTGCACGTGCATTCCATACAATATCGAACTGAGCTCGGATGGGGTGTGACACGTGGTAAAAGCAGGCTAGTCCTGGTGGTGAGAGGAGCCTGGAAGTGAAATGCCGAATTGACGCTGTCGCCAACAGCGTGTTGGGTGTACGTGTAGCCACGATTAGCATGACGCGGAAGGGGTTTCTGATTCGTACGAGTCGGCGCGATGGACGGTTGAGGCTCATGAGGGTTCAGAGGGACTTGCGGCACAGTAGCATGCAGGAGCAAGGAAGTTGCTCATGTCGATAGCTGAGTGAATGAGAGAAGATACTCCTGACGATCAGTGTTGTGCCCTGCCCTGCCTAGCCTAGTCGGTGGTAATGAGGAGGGTTAGTATTGCCGGCAGCTTTGACCTCTCAGCCTGCCCTGCTGCTGCTACGACACTTCATCCAAGCACCACCCACGTAACCATACTGCTGCCCCACAACACACAACAACGACAACAACAACGACCATCGCGCAGCCACGAAGAGAAGAGGTTCATGTGGTAGAGGTTGACAGTCCCAATTTGCGTCATCTCCATCACCATCATCATCACAGGCACATGGCGCACGGCGACTTCCGCTGCATCTGCTGGCTGTCCTGAAACTTAGTTTACCTGACCTGACTGAGGTGACTCTGGTGCACGCGATCACCTTCGACACTCTCGCCTTCAGTGCTGGCTGACCGCGAATCTGCCTGCTGCGTACCTCGCTTCCACCCATACGGCCACACGTAGCCAAACGTCACGTTGGTCGCGCCGTGCATGCAGCACACCACGGTGACGCATGACACCCCGGACTCGACCGCCAGCGCCGAGTTCCACCTCACTTCACGACATCACCACGACACAAATCGCCGCCGCCCAGCATGTTCTGGCGTTTCGGCGGTTATGCCAGCATATCTTCGCTGGACACCGTCCTCGACAAGCAGGATGTCACGATTGAGGAGCTGCTCGACGAGAGCGACCTGATCCAAGAGCTGAAGCAACAGAATAGTAAGCTGATTGAATTCTTGCGCGAGGAACCGGTCCTCAAGAAGCTGCTCACGTACGTGACGGCCGAGGCGAAGTCCGAAGAGGAGGCCGAGGAGAGCAAAGATAAGCAGGACGAGAAAGCAGATGGCAAGGAGAAGACCACGACTGGCATCTCGTTCTTTGGCAAAGGCAAAGACCGTTCACGCTCAAAGTCTGTCTCGAAGAAAGATGCCGACGGCGAGACTGAAGAAGAGAAGAAGGAAGCACAGCGGAAGAAGTACGCGTACGTCTCGTGTGAGGTGCTTTCTTGTGAAGTATGGTCTATAACAGAGGCCCTGCTGGATCAGCGCGAACACATGACAGAGTTCTGGCAGTTCGTGTACCGTCCGGCTCCTCTGGATCCTCTGCAGGCTGGATACTTCACCAAAGTCAACGAGGCATTAATGGACAAGAAGGCCGAGGAGATGCTGGTGTTCTTCAGATCTCTGGACGACATCGTGCCTGCTATGTTGCAACACGTCGACTGTCCCATGGTCATGGACCTACTACTGAAGATCATCTCGTTAGAAAAGCACGAGAGTGGCCAAGGAATCGTGGACTGGTTGCAGGCTAAAGACCTTATCCCATTATTACTCGGGTACTTGGGGCCTGAGCACAACTCCGCAACGCAAACCTCAGCGGGCGATTTCCTGAAGGCCATCATCACGATTTCAGCCAATGCTACATCACAAGACCAGTCTGTCATTGGACCGAATGAATTGACCCGAGAGCTTGTCTCCGAGAGATGCATCAAGACGCTTATTGACTACATGCTGAAAGGCGGCAATCCTCTTACCGTTGGCGTTGGTATCATCATCGAAGTCATCAGGAAGAACAATAGCGACTACGACCTCGATAATCAAGCTGGACCTGAGCCAAAGACGTCCGATCCTATATACCTGGGCACGCTGTTGCGCCAGTTTGCAGATCATGTGCCAGACTTCATGACTTTGATTAGATCACCATCGGCGCAGAAGCCAGACCTAAAGGCAGCTTTTGGACGAAAGATTGAGCCACTGGGCTTCGATCGTTTCAAGACTTGCGAGCTCATGGCAGAACTACTCCACTGTAGCAATATGGGCTTGCTGAACGAGCGCGGCGCCGAGCAGGAGACTCTGAAGAGAGACGTGGAGCGAGAGCGTCTTAAGGCCGAAGGTAAGCTAGCGACGCCAAAGGCACCGGCCAGCCAGAGTCCTGAGAACAGCCACGATGAATTTGGCAGCTCAGTCGACTCGCACGGTTTTCACCATGCTGAGCGACCGAGCGATGACGAGATGGACGAGAAGGCGCGAAATGCTGCGGATGAGGACGGTTTCGAGAGAGTCAACGTGCCTGAAGCTGCAGATGACCTACCTGACGAAGTCACGTTCGACGATCTCAATGAGAAGATCGAATCGGCCACAAAAGGCGACTTGTCGTCCCTCGAGCAGGTCGACCAGCACCGGCTTGATTCAGACAGCACACCTCCCCGATCGCCCATAGACGCTGCCGCTATGCCTGCGCCCTTGTCTCCAAACAAGAAATCCGCAATGATCTTCGACCCTCCTCCCACCCAAGCGGCAGACTCGCCTACGACAGCCGGAGTCACAGACCAGATAAACAGCCTGGGAGTTGATGGAGATACCGTGATGAGCGAATTCGGCGAAGACCCGGATGATGAAGCTGAGCGTAAGTCATTCTACACCCTGCTGCAAGGAAAGCGGCGCCTGATCAATGCACTTGCAGCCACATCTCGAACCCAAATCGAGAGATCCCTCACTCGACACGCAGATAAGCCTGCACCACTCTTTGTCAGAAAAGACACTGCTCCATCAAAAGAGCCTGAGGCCGAGTCATCCCATGACATTAGTGAGAGCGTGGCCACTTTGCAAGGCCAGGGACCAAGCCAAGTCAGCCGCGAAGGCGCAGCTTTCGATACAGACGATGATGGCAGTCCTGTGGTGGGTGACTGGTTGAAACTCCAGTTCGTGGAGAACCAGGTTGTGCCGACTATTCTCGTAAGTGGATTTCTTTTGACGTACCTTGATTGCTAGTCGCGCACGTTTGTACTCACATGGGCTCTAGGATTTCTTTTTCCGTTTTCCCTGGAACAACTTTCTGCATAATGTGGTTTACGATGTTGTACAACAAGTTTTCAATGGCACGCTGGACCGTGGTTATAATCGAATTCTGGCTTTTGATTTGTTCACACCAGTACCGACGGAAGAGGAGAAGTCGCTCGAAAAGATTGGCCTCGCTAGTGGCAAGGACATCACAGAGCGCATTCTTGATGGCCAGAAGGCTTCCGAGATCTCGCAGCAGAACAAGAACATGCGACTGGGATACATGGGACACCTTACCCTGATTGCTGAGGAAGTCTGCAAATTCGGCAATCGACAGCCAGAATCACTGGAGCAAATGGTGATCGATCGCGTCAATCAAGACGCATGGCTCCAGTATGTCGAAGGTACACTCGCGGAGACGAGAGACAAGGATAATGCAGTCCTTGGTGGAGTTCGTCCGGAGAACGCAATTGGAGTACGAGCCATGGGAATGGGTAGTCTGACCAGCGGATTTACCTCAAACACAGCCAATACTCTTGCCAACGCTGGTCTCGGTACGAGCGACACCCCACAAGACAGCCTCGCGATGTCGGAAGGTGCTGGCGCCAATTCATTCGAAATCAATTCGGGCACGATGCTCAGCGGGTTCGCTGACGGCGGAGACGACGACGAAGAAATGGAGGATGAAGCAATCGTCCGCGAGCGGGAGCGAAGGGCGGCCCTCGAGGACGACGAACAGGTCGGTGAACTTTCGTTTGATGTTGACATGGACTACCGTTGATGCCCATTGCACCAATACCCCTCCTTGCATTCGCACTTGCACTTGCACTTGCACTTGCACCTGCACATCATTGCACGCTGTTGTAAAGAGAGACGCATAGCGTTCACTTTCACTATGAGACACGACGAAAGAGACAGGATTGTGTATGAGGCCTTTTTGGGAGATCGCTTTCTCATTACCCCTTGTCTATACTGTTTCTTGTCTAACACGAACCTTTTGAGCTGTCCCTTTCTGCAGGGCGCCGCGGATACCGAAGACGAAGGGATGGCTTGTCGAAAATAGTAATGTTCCTTCTGGGTTGCATATCAGCCGCGGACGCATTCGTCGGACCGTGCCTTCTTTGTTGTCCACGACGTTGGCTTGTTACGCGACGCCATCTCGTTGGTTGCTCTATGCGCCTGGAATTGGTCTTACTACAGTTTTGGCTCGTGATTTGTCTGCTGGTGTTTGGTGGTATTCGGCGCCCTGCTTCTTTTTCTCGCTTACTTCGTCGCTTCATTTTGCCACGCACGCATGTCAGGTACGAGCTTACGCCTTCCTCAGAACACCTATACTGACTAATCACTGTCTTCCAACAGGACGTCATCGAAACCACATCACCTGAGGAGAAGAACAGGTCCCCATCGACGGCGAATGTCGCGCCGCTGAACATTCCGCCTTCGAGAGCGAGAGTCAGATTAGCCGAACGACTTGCGAAGAGGAAGAACTCGGCTTCCGAGCAAGATAATGAGAATGACGCGCCGACTATCGACTTGAACAGAGCGGAAGTCGATCGTGAGGACGAGGGTGGGCACGAGGGAGGGAGTGGTCTGCAAATTACGGGACTGAGAACGCTGAGGCATTCGAGTGGGTCTGCGGTCGCGGGGAGGTTTGGTGGGCTGTTCAACAGCAGCGACGACGATTCTGATAATTCATCGGATATCGACGAGGACGAAGCTGGACGGGACTTGACGATTGATCGTGCGGAAGGAGATTACGAAGACCACGATGGAGGTGGCGCGGATTCATCGTCGAGACGAATCAGGAGGCCGAGTACGACGCAAGCAAAAGAACGGCAACCCCTCGACGATGACGACGATGATGACGACGAGGGCGATGATTTGATGATGAAGACCAGGAGGTTGAGTCTTCAAGCTGGTGCGTCGGGTGAAGGACCTTTTGCGGACACAAACTATCACGAGGAGAGTAGTGATGAGGATGATGGGTTGGTTGAGATCAAGACGCGTAGGACGAGCTGATTGATTTGCTTTAGGAAGGAGGCGAACGGTGTTTCGACATGTACAATAGTGAATAGAAAGACCCGGACCCGGACTGGGTATATAATAAAGATGGTGAGAGAAGTAAAGACGTGGTTTATCCAGCCATCAATACCATCAGCTTGCAGTGAAACGAAACACGAATTTGCATGTGACGACTGACTGGAACTACCAGGCATCCACCACCCACCATCAAATTTTCCACCTCACACTTCTCTGAACGTCTCCTACCACTACTACCATCAGACACTCGGCTTCTACCACACAGCAATGCAGTCGTGGCCGACAACAACGAGACCGACAACAACGAAGCCGACTCCACAATGGCCTCCAACGAGCAGGAGCAGCCTGACTACATAACACGTACGTTTGAACCCCCAGCTCACAACTCACAACCCATACCCGCCATACCACACTCCACGCTCACACACTCCCACCAGGCTACACTGAAGCGCGCCAGCGCATCCACGAGCTCATCCAAAGAGAAGACCACTACGCCCTGGCGAACGGAATCCTCTACGAGATGACCCGCCGCGCCCTCGAGCAGAACGTCGCCCTGTCCATCGTGAACGCCGAGCTCTATGGCAGGAACCGGGACCTGGAGGAGCTCAATCGCGAACACGTCAGGGAGAGGATCAGTAGCGTTGAGGACTCGCTTGCGCTCGCGCAGAGATTCCGTGCGTTGGAGGGAGAGACGAGGAGGTTGGAGGAAGAGATGCGTCGCATGGAGGATGCTCAGCAGCAGCAGCGGCGGGGGGAGAGTCGGAAAGGCAAGGGAAGGCTTCCCAAGATGCGTAAGAAGGTCAAGAATATGCTGGCCGCTATGGGCTTGAAATAAGGATTTTCGAGGTATTCGATGCTATGCGCGATATGACCTCCCATCGGAGACTCCGTCGCTTACTCTGTTTTGCTCTCATGCTCCATCTTGCCCAAACTCATCCGAACTCAAGAAACATGCATGCACAATCACATGGGTCGTCAGCGCTGCGCCATAGCCTCATCATAACTCGGCAGTCTTCCGCGTCCACCAAATAAGTGCTCGTCACCGATGATTGATCCGGCTCGACTCGCTGCCGCTGACCCAGGCGCTGGATGCACAATGATCGGCGACTCTCTTCTCATGACAACCGTACAATTGGCAGCGTGAAAGTGCATCTCGATGCTCAATTTGTGTGACTGACTGACATCTTCCCCAGTAAGGACATGACCAAAGATGCCCAGGTCGACAGTCTTCGTCCAGCTGCTGTCTTGAGAGAACGGGCCAGCAGGCCTTTGCGAGCTTGCTTTTTGCCGTAATACTTCGATGTGTGAGGGAGAAGAGCCACCGGTCTGGGCGGTGAGCGTGACGACACACGAGTCCAGTGAGACTTCTGGTTCCCGTGTCGTCGTGCTCAGGCTCGAGTTGCCACGAATGGAGACATCGAATTGGAATCGTTGGCCGACGTGGATCTCCTGTGGCACTCCTATACACGAGGCTTCGAAGACATATTTCGGATATTCGACTGACGTAACATATGCGTAGGCTTTGTTTCTGCCCAGCCTTCGTTTCAAGAGCGATCGGGAGTCATCCGGGAGCAGCGATTCGTCTTGCACCTCAAGCTGCTGGGCGAACATTCTTGTGCAGTCGCCAATGTGACCAATGTTGGTCTCGTCCCGACAGACTGGCTCTCGATGGTAGTTGAGAGAAAAGTAGGACGCCTCACTAAGAATCAAGATTTGAGATAGTTGTCGGTAGTGTGGTAGATCCGTGGAGAAGAGTCGAGACCCGTGGTTTCTCCATCCTAAGCGCCAAAGCGTGTGTTTTGACTTCGACCCGGGGTTGAAGCTTGACTTTCTTGGAGCTGGCATGTCACACGAGTCGGAGGCTGCCGGAAGTGACACGAATCCTACGCTCACCGAAGCTGGTATGTACAACTACTGCGGTTGAAGGCTTCATCAGCCGCTGACCGGCACAGCCATCGCCTCGGTGTAAGATGGAAGTTGCTCCCCGTCGTCAGGCGGAGGACGCATGTACGCCTCAGCCTCATCCGGCCATGCCGAGTGCTCATCGTCCAGCAACGGTGGGTGCACAAACACAGCCAGTTGACGTGTGATACGCATTGTCTGGCCCAACGCAGATAAATGCAGCACGACTCTCATCTTGTAGTCGCGACCAAGTTCGCTCTGTGCGAATGTGCTTGCGACCGAGCCAAGGATACCAAGGTCAATCGTCTTGGTATAGTTCTGTGCCGCCGTGAATGGTCCTGGTGGGACGATATTCGCGTCCTTTTGACGGACCGTCGACATGTTGGAAACCTCCTTGGCCGTGAAGTCTGACATTTTGCCTTTGGTGAAGGAAATCAATGATACATTGCACAGATCAATGTCAATGTCAGGTGTGAGTGAGGCCGTAGAGTGCGACTCGTTGGCCAGGAGAGTCACGTCGAATTTTATGGGTTGACCAACGAACACATGCTTTGGAAAACTTCTGCAGTCGACAATGAAGCTGTACTTTGGTAGCTCCACTTGGTCGAACAACGCCTTCACTTTCCCTTTGAGGCCTTGAGGTTTCTGTTCCTCCGCAAGCAGATGCTTTCCTTGGGTCGTGAGGTGCTGGCTGAAGGCATTCACCTGCTCAGATTGTGCAGCTGCCGCGACTGCAGGCACCCTTGGTTGTTCGTAAAGGATAGTTTGAGGTCGTACAGGCTCCACGATGGCCACATCGATACCTGGCATCCTAGCGCTGACATTGAGCTCGTAATGCACGTAGATCTCCTTCCTGGTGATAGACTGCCAATCCAGGGAGTGACAAGTCGGTGGAAGTTGCTCGACTGTAACATCGGAGATGTGCCGCTGGAATCGCCATTGCCCATCGGTGCCTTGAACTGCCTCCACTGCCGTCTTGCGCGTTGGCCGAGTATGCTCTGGAAACGGAATGGAGAATCGAAATTCGTGCTCTGTATCTGACTCGAATCGGAATGGGCCTCGATGAGCGTGCTTGGAGTCGGAGCAGATGATTTTGGGAATCGCCCGTGCAACTTCATTGTGGCTGCTCGTCACCAAAGATACGCCCCTCAAGGTGACATCCAGTTCAAGAGGCCCGAAAAGTTCGGTGCCAGTCCGAGCATTTGGGATATGTCGCGCCCGTATTGTGCCATACACCGGATCGTCCGAACCATAATGCACGCGGCGAGGCTCGTCCAAGGTCAACGTGATACGAAGCGTGCCAAGTCCGGCGCTGTTGCTGAGGACATTCATCGTGGCAGGGACGTCCAGCGGTCGTATAGTGCTCAATTGAACGATGATGTCTCCATCTGCAAGTTCATTTACACCTACGAACGGAACATTGCAGGGAAGATAAGACGATAAAGAAGTGTGGCATTGTTGACATCCATCGTCACGACCAGCCCGACACAGCCCGACGTATCCCTTCCTGTTTCAGCTTTAGTGTAGGACAGACACACGACGTCACTGGCTCCCCTGACCTTGAAATCCAACACCGGACTAACACTCCGCTCCAAGCCTCGATGGCAGGATCATTGTGTCGGTAAGATTTCGGTCAGTGGTAGGTTTGAAACAACCCCTTTGTTCGTGATGGATGCTTGATAGCATAAGAGTATGCGCCACAGGTGGAGAATCACGACCGCGACACCGCCATGACCTGCAAGCCACTGTAAAGCATCAACCACCGTCGGGATATCACTTGAGCAATGTGGGCTGTACACCTTGGCAGATAGGGGGCCCAAGGCCTTTGTCACTTTAGCGCAGGTGATATCCCGAGGTTGAACAAGCTGTCTGTGTAAGGAAGTGAACTTGGTACCGCTACTTCAGTGTCAGTCAAAGGACGTCCAGCGAGCTCCCCAGCCTACCAGCTTAGAGATCAGGCCCGATTGGACGCTGAATCGTGTGCAAATAGGCTCTCTAAAGCTCACCGAGTAGTCTCGAAATCTGAATATATGCTAAAAGCTTCGTCGCAAGCCAAACACCTGAATGCATCGTAATTGTCGCAGAAGCAATTTTCGATGTGTCTGACTGTTTGAGACCTGTACTGTAGCTAGCCATGCTGGTCATCGGTCATGCAATGCTTGGTTTATATAGGTTCAGCAACCTTGACGTGCCCGAAGAATAGTACTCTTCTTCGTCCTTGCGCTTAGGAGCTGTCAACCAGGCGCCGTCTTGTCAGGCTTTTCAATGCTGGGACCATACGGCGAGGACTTCACCGGGTGGGTAATTTGATTGTTCATGACTGTCATGGATACACGATGCTCAGCTGCAGAGATCAAGCACACAAGCAAGCACAACGCGCTTCTCGCCCCGCCAGTGCCATATCTTGTTTCCTCTGGTGTATATATGGGGAGAGGTAACACCCAGCTCGGATGTAAGGTTTATAAAGTTACACCTAGGAATTTGGAGCATCAGTGGGAAGGTCTAGCAAGCATTTCAGCTCAAAGGGCGTCTCGCAGGAGAGGACCTCTGGGAAGCATCAAGTGACACAGTGCCTCTTCGCAGGCTGCATCGATGATATTTTCTGGATTTGAAAGGCCAGAGAGGAGGCTATCATGATCTGAGTATGTCTAGTACAGCGCAGGTAGAACAGCAATCCACGTGACCGTGGCAACCGAGCCTCCCAAGCAAGACATATTTTGGTGTTACATGTTGTGCTTAGCGGCAGAGGAGGGCGCGAAGTGGTATGCGAAAAGATTGCACGGTATGAACGAGGGGATCTTTCACTTTCAGAGCAAGAAACCCGAGATGATTTGGCTACTATGAGAGGCGGCGGACATCTTGCCCTCGAGCTCCTCGAGCTGGTCTGAACGCGTTTCTTGGTCTGTTGCTCCTTCTTCTCAGGCCATACCGGCCATGTCCGCCTGCTATCAGAAACGATGGGATCGTGATCGTGACTGCTTGACCGTCTTGCATAGTGATATCTTGTTCTTATCTTTCTCGATATGGCTTGCGAGCGCGGCAGCGGAGGGGATGTCAGCCTCGCCAGAAGGCAGGTGCCGGAAGACGGCGGAACAACGAGAACAATAGCTCGGTCGATTGTAGATGTCCTTGACACTCGGTAGGTACATGTGGTCTGCCGCTGCTGTCTTCCGATGGACCTAGCCTGCCGAGCTGCTCTCGAGGGTGGTGGGCGAGGGGTCAACATGGTGCGGAGTCGCGTGCCTCGAGGGCGGTGAGGTGACATGAAGGTGCCGGCGAGATTCAGCGAGGCCTTGTTGATGATTGCGACCTCTTCCGGTGTGCGCATGGTGTCTGACTTGTGTCTTGGCATCTATCTCGTGGTCAGTGGTTCTACGCATCATACCCGTTAAAAGCCATAAGCCATAGAGAAATCGTGAAGCATCGAGAGTTCCAAAAGCTGACAAAGGAGAATGTCTTTTTTTGTAGCCTCCACTCTCAGAGAAGCCGATCGCGTGGTGGTTTTCGAGTATGTACAGTGCTAGCCCTCTTAGACCGTCCTGTAGTTTCGGCGCTGTTTCCCATCTAGAGGAAAAGACCCAGCTCGCTTCGACGTAATGTTACAAATGCGTTATAACACCCAGACGCGTAGTACTCCCAATAACCAGTCGCTTAGACGAACTTGCACATCATGGCAACCTGTGACGGACATGTGTTAGCAATGCCGAGGTCCGTGCAAGGGATTTGCAGATACGTACCATGAGGTCGAAAAGACCCATGGCCTCGACGAAGGCGAAACCCAGAATGGTGTACTGGAAGAGTTGGCCACGGAGAGATGGGTTGCGGGCGAGGGCGTTGAGGAGAGCGGCGAAGACGAGGCCAATACCGATACCGGCACCTCCGAGGCCAATGGCTGCTGAACCCATACCAATGTTCTTGTGACCGTCAGTCATTATCCCGAATCCATCGTGTTTTCATCAGATACTTACCTGGGAGACCTGGACGAGGGCGTTGGCCATCTCAGAGGAGTAGGCGCGCTTGGCCTGGGCACCAATTGGGCTGACCTTGGTGCGGGCAGCGTTGAGCATGGTGGAGGTGCGCTTCATGGTGTTGAAGGTGGCGGTCTTTGGGGTGGCAGCTGCATCACGCGTGTCAGCAGTCGTCGACGGCCTTGTCGATGGGCCATGTCGAGCTCTGATGAGCTTTCAATGGCAGAGTTGCAGCTCACCAGAGTAGGCACGGGCGAACTTGTTGAGCTGCGCTGGCTTGAAGGCCGGGCGAGCGACGCTCTGAGCGGCCATGGAGGCCATCTTGGGGGCGGTGGTGCGAAGAGAGGCGGCCATTGTGATGAATGGAGATGGTATGAGGACGAAAATGAGGTTTTGGTGATGGAACTGATGAGTGGAGTGATTGAAGAAGTGCTGGTCGGCAAAGCTGAGAGAGGAGAGCTTGTCACGGGGAACTTGGGTAGGGTGGAATTTTTGCTGGAACGGCCGCTTAAACACCGGAAACTCATTTCGACGCTTGGGCCGGCTCACCTGGTGCAAGAAACGGTACTGATTGGCCCACCCACCCCCTATGCGATCCACCAAGCTGCGGTGGTGTTCCATCATGCAAGCCATTCCGCCGGTCCTCTCCGATGGTCGACGACGAGCATATAAACCCCAAGCCCGCAACATGTTAACTTGACGGAAGTTTGGCCCTTTGCTTCGCCGGCTCCAGGAGTTTGGCCATTCTTTTTCGAATCCAGTGTCCACCATCTTACCGACGGCCATCCTAATTTAACGACCATCACTATGCATGTCCATCATAAGCGATCATCCCAGGGCGTTAAGCAGTATCGAGGCGATGCAGAGTGATGGACTCGGATGTGTTTGCAACAGGTGGCACGTCCTGCTGGGCCATCGAGGGTTCAGAAGAAATTTCATGTCAATGCTCACGTCCGAGTCCGGTTCCACCCGAATAGGGGCTGCTGGGGTTCATCGCACCCAGCCTACCGTTGTTGTCGATGAACGACGATATTTCTCGGGGTTGTGAACGTGATGGTAACCGCATTTGCACTCTAGAGGTGTCTCCAGGTCTCACCACACCTGCAGGCATGGTAGAAGTATGGCAGGCCTTCGGTAGCTAGTAAGCTTCGATCACATGAGGTCGGACTTTTCGGCTCATTCCGGACCGGCTCTTGATCCCGCGCGACGTTCCGAGGTCGAGTCCGTTCTGTCTCGCGCTGACGAGAAACCATTCGAATCGCATTCTATGCTCCAAGGCTCTTCTTCTGCAATTTGGTCCTTTCAACCACCAGCTGCTGCCACTTCATATTATCGTATCTTGCGATCCCACAAATATGACAAGTCTTGCATCCGCGTGGTTCTCACTCGAATGTTTCATTCGTTCTGAGCCGAGTCCTTTCGTGGATCTCCAAAAGCAAGGAGACCGTCAGCTCGTATCACCCGTATGATGGCTGTCCAAACGCGGGATGCCCGCAGTCTCGGATGCGTGAAGGTTGTATGATGCCATAGTGCCCTTCTCGACCAGTCAAACGCCGTCGTGGACGAAGGTGTTTGGGGCGTTGATAAGAATGACGCTTGAAATGTCCGGTCGACGGAAGGCCCACTCCGTAGTCTGGCTCGCCGAATCGCGACCTCGAGACAAGACCGTGTGGATCCGAAAGCGTGTCTTAAGGTTCGGACTTGCTGTGCACTCCAGAGTCAATTCGGCTAGCTATAAGAACGGATGTATAGCGTTGCAAAGCGCTTCGATCAAGGTAAATCAGATGAAGATGTAGGAGTTCAGGAGGCTCATGGAAGTTCTCCTGCTCTGTACTCCGATACTTCGTTACAATGTACAACAGCATGGGTATGGCTTGAGGGGTCGCGTGACACTTGCGGGGAAGGCATGCTTTGCCGAGGGTATCGTCCCATTCTTGGAAACACAGATCCCTGCACTTTGGGGACGTATCGACTGGAAGGAAAGTATGCCAAACGATGTTTCCTCACCTGTGGAAAGAATACAAGGAGAAGCAAAATCGCCCGGAGGAGGTTGATGCCATCTTCAATATCCCAGGAGGACGTCAGGTCTAACACTGCCAGTATTCGTCTTGCTCAAGCTGCAACACTAGCTTTTTCTGAGGGCTGGATGTTGAAGTGTGATCAAACAAAGCTGGCACCTTGTTTATTTCGTTATATACAACGCATCAGGCGGTAAGAATCTGGAACCGACTATTAACACTATCGTGGAACAAGAGGAGGAGCGAGTAATATACAAATGAGAAACTAATGCAGAACGGGCCATCGATCGAGCGACGACGTGTGTTTGAGAGTTCTTGGACATTGTTCAGTGCGAAAAGTCTTCCACCGGACGTCAATGTCACATAACAGATGCCTATCGTGGTCTCCGTAATGATGACTCTGAAGGGCAGTCCGGCCGTGATAGGTACAATAGAAGTGCTCTGTAAGAACGTAACCGCAATGAAAGAAGTGACAGGGAAACGTGAAAATTGCAAAGTAGTCTGAATGACATATATCATGACTTTCATCTACATCAAGATTGTCATCAAATGTACAAGCGTAGAGAACTTGAAGAGAATTCGAAATCTAGTAACCACTCGACCACAAGTCTTTGTCATCAGCAACCTGATCCTCTTCAGTGATCGCACCTCGTAAGGCCTTCTCCTCTTTCTGCTTCTGCTTTCGCTCGTCTCTCGACATTATGTGCGGCGTCACGGGCGTTATAGGAACTCGAGGCATGTAAGGACTGTATAATCTCCCAGTAGTCAGAGGCCCACCCAGGTTGCTACCCGGAGCCTCCAGCGTCGTTGTCTTGAATTGCGGAGATTGCAGAGGGTAGCCGCCTGTAGTAGGCAAAGAGGATTGCCAACCATCGAGACCAGGAGACGTCGGGTATGCTGGAGGTTGCGGCTGGTACTGCGCTTGACGAAAGGGCAGGATTGCATTGTTATTCGTAGCATTGCCGCCACGTCTTCGCTCTGGACTCTCGGGATGGGATTGGGCCGGGTTGTTGACACGTTGGGGATATGCCTGCGGTACATCGCGAACATGATCAATACCTTCCACCTCCGCACCATAGTGTCCAACGAAATCAGCGGTCACTGTAGACCCCGGGGTGACTGGATAGCCTTGACCCTCCAAGGTTGCTGCCGATGGTGGTTCTGGGGGGGCGCCGGGATTCGTGTAGAACCTTGGTGAAAGCGGTGTACGTGCACCATCGTCGTTATCGCCGTCTCGTAGTCGTTGGATCGGCGCACTGATCTTGAGATTCTTGATCGACTTCCGCAAGGTCTGTTTATCGCGAGCTTGACCCGTTGTTACGGAGTCTGAGACTTTATTATTATTGAACGAAGTCGCTCGTGTCCGTTGTGAAGATCGCGTGGCCACAGGAGATCTAGGAGCTTCCGTCGGCACTGGTCTGTTCGTATTCGAGGGGTACTGGGGTGGGTATATGGCGTGGTAAGGAGATCTCGGAGTTGTTGGACTGTAGGGAACAGTCTCAGCAGTCTGTACGCGCTGCAAATCGAGTCTCCCAGGGCGTGGGACAGATAATTTAGGCGCAGTGTTTGCATACTGCATTTCCGTGGTGGACACCGCGGGCTGCACCTTTTGTTCTTCCTGCTCGTACAGAGTGTCGTATATCCTTGCCATCTGCTCATTTGCCCTCTCTTTGTCGCGCTGAAGTACGAGCTGGTCGACACTCATGACACTGAGTCCACCAGGCGATATAGCATCATCCCCGCTTCTCAGACTGCCAGCCATACTCCTTTTGCTGCGTATAGATCCACCCCACATTCTACGTCCACTGAGTGGTGACTGCCCGAAAGCACCAAGTGGCTTGGTCATCTCCGTTGGTCGGTCTGCCATATTTTGCGCTTGTCTTCGCAATCGTCTTCCAACTGTGAGAAGCAGGAAGCCAATGATCAGGACTGTACCTAAGTACGATGCGACCACGCCAATGATCTGATATGGTAGAAGTGCCCGATTTCGCGTTGCGTGTGCTGAGAAAGGCGGTCCGTCTTCAGGTGATGGCGCGGGATCCAGATCGATATCAACGTCCCAAAGGCCAGCACTGGCAGGCGTAAGAGCAGATAGGAGAACGAGGGCTGTGTAGCTCAGATATATGGCTCCTCCTCTGCCCATCTTGACGGCGAAGGGAGGCACAGATCGCTTCTGGAAAAATGACTTTGCGGCAGTGATATGGGAGACGATCTTGAACTTACTCTAGAGGTGTGTCTGCGGCACACGTGGACATGTCGCCTATGTATAACTCTTGCGAGTGCCATCACGGCTGGTGTGCAGCGAGGCCGAGCGAACGAGGAGGAGATGCAGTGAGAAAGAGCTGATATGCGAGCTCATTGGCCTGGTGATGGGCGCTTGGGGTGGACCTGCAGCTCGTCTCCCCAGCATTGGACCAGTGAAACGCCACGGCACCTGCAGCTTCTGTGGTCGGCGGCTAGAGACGTCTTCTCGACCCTCGCCAAGTCAGCCAACGTTGACCAAAACCGCAAGGCCTCTGTTTCGGCCGCAGTGCAGTACGTTTCTGAACAAGACCATGACAACCAGAAGCGTACTTCTGATAAGCACACTCATTTGCGGGCAAGGTCAAGACCAGCTGCGGGAACTCATCACAGGGGGCATTTGTCCCTCGCCGTTCAATCTGGTTGGACACGAAATAGCACTACTGAAAGAGAACTGCTCCAATCACATCAACCTCAAACCCATGTCGCAGCCTACAATCAAACTCAAGAAACTGTCGTTGAGATCTCTCAGATCGAAATACTACTCATATTGCAACAGTTCCCGCTCACACATGCAACTGTTTGAACACTCATATAAGACAGAACTCCGCATCCTTCTGCTTCTGTTCATCCTTCCCACGCAAAGCTTCGCCAGCCATGAGGCTGTCGACATAGCAAGGTCCGACGAGTGAGTACCTTCCACCTTTAACATATCGCAGAGCGAGTGGCACACGGCTACCATAGAGTACCGTCACGAGGTCTCCATCCTTGAGGAATTGTGGACCGAGACCAATACGACCGCATTGGGTGACGAAGAATCGACGCCGCGAAGAAGCTCTCGCCATGGCTGGGAACCACCAACTCGCCTTCGCCGTGTCCTTGTCGTACTTGCCGTTGTCAAAGCTGCCGATTCTCGGCGGATTTCTGCGATTCATGCGTATGTAGTTCAAGGTGACTGATGGGTCATCCAAGCTCGAAGGAATCAGGCGTTGTTGGAAGGAGCTCTCTCCACCCATGAGCGTAGCTCCTAATCGATGATCAGAGGCCGCGACCTTGTTGAGGCCCATGACCCTATCGATGTCCTGTAGAGTTGGCCATGCGTTCTCGCTGAACAGGTCGCCAATGCACCTCGACCGGCAAGTCACTATATCGACAGCACGGCCAACAAGGCGGAGAATATTCTCATCTTCACTTGACATGCGCGTAGGCATCGTCGTTTTCAGACGACTGTCTGCGGCGAAAGAGTCTCCGAACGACTGCGGTAAGCTCCTAGGGTCAGCACCAAAGTTTACTGCCCAAGACGGAGCGAGAGGCATGACTTCTTTTGTTGTCCATTGGCGAAAGCCCAAAATCGACAGTGATCCTGACTCCTCGATCATTCGTCTCGTTACATCTCGAAACACAACATCGTTCGGGAGTCTGTAATCAGGAACGATCGGCGGCAGTCCTCGATTATCATGAAGACCCAAGATAGCATAGATCTTATCCCTTGGCTCTTTGCAATTCATGCTCATACACGTGGCCCAGAGTGTCGACAAGTTGGCAGTCTTTTCGCGGATGTATTCAAGTGGGATGCACTCGCGGTCGACTAGATCAAATAGGTTCCCTGCCTTGTACAAGCCATCGCACTGCCTCATCTGATCTGGCAGACGGCCGATATTATGATTGAGCCACATCGCGACTCGCAGGATGTCGAGCAATTGGAAACTCTCCGGACCGAAATAAGCAATGCTTCTGAGAGGCAGTGCTGCCTCTTGGACGATCCAGAGCCGTCCGAACCAGGGAGCAGAAAATATAGCCAGTAGTGGCATGACGTTTGTCCTCAGATCAAGCTGGCTTCCCGCGTGCGATAAGGCCGGATACTTGTGCATCTCCCGAGTGATTTCGAACAATCTCTTGCCGTTATTTGTTGCAGCTCTCATGTTGCTCAGTACTGCATCCATCGATTGTCTGACCTTGCTCGCACTCCCTCCATCGTTTCCCAACCAGATCACATTTTGAACAGTTCGTCGATAGATCTCTCCCATGAACGCCACCTGGGCAGTCTTCTCGTCCATATCATCCTGGTTGATGCAGACGGCATCGATCCATATCACTCTGTCTTGCTTTGGGTACCTGACCCTACGAATTACCTCCGCAGCGCTTCCCGTAATAATGACGGGCATGCGATCAAGCTGAATGATCGCTCGTCCCGGATTGGCTCCCCAGCAGTAGGAAATTGTCTCGTATGGTATCTGCGTCTTGGGACCTAGGAATGTATGTTGACTTTGACATCTGATCGGGTCGTTCTTGTTGCCAGCAAGGACTACCAGGAGACGGATCTCCTTCTTAGCCGAATTGACTCTGTGGTAGATTGGTTTGGTAGCTGGCATGGTTTGCACCGAATGCTGCAGGAGAGCCTGGACATTCTTGGTTTCTTGCGTTTTCTTCGACGCGACCGACGCGTTGGAAGACTTCTTTCTGAAGAACAGCGGCATGCTGGAAGATAGTCCAAAGTAAGAACATCAATAGAAATAGCAGTGATTTCGAAGCCGGCAGCAGAGGAAACGATGGACAACAAGAAAATCAAAGACTTCATACCTTTCCTTACCCGCCCTCTATGGCTACTATTTCGAGGAGCAGGCAGAACAGCGGCCTTGAAGCCAACGAAGCTCGGCGGCTACGTTTCATACTGGCACTGCTGTGCCGCATAAATACATGAGCTTCACTCAAAATACTCGGCATGTCCTAGCTCAAAGTAGTGCAATGATCAAGGGCTTGGTGAGAGACATGCCAGGATGCTCATGGGATTCTTTCGGTCACGAATCGGCTTGTTCTTCATACCGTGTACCCGAAATAGCCCGCGGTATATTGAACATTCAATAAGTCGCGGGAGACGCGTCCGGTATTCGATGAACATATCAGACTCGTGCACACACGTTCGATGCATTTTCGTTCAAGCGTGGGAGAGACGTAATTAGATGGTCGTGCGAAGACTTCTGGACAGCTCTTGGTGATCGTCAACGCGTCTTGGAACGCCCAGGCGATGCTGCGAAAACACTTCAAGCGGCGAGCAGATGGCTCCATGCTTGAACTCCATCCAGAGCCTCTGAAACGACACGTGGACTGGGGAGCATCAAAACATCAAAGCGAGATTCACTTCAGCCAGCCAGTGGGGCAGATCGAAGTGACGGTGTGAGTGAAGGTTCCATCGCACCTCTGCCGCCGTGTGATGAGACGTGGGAGAAAAGTGACAGAGTGACGGGGAGCGTTTCCACCGCTGAGCCCATCCTTGCCTCACATGCAGAGCTAGTGCACGCCTTGCCCCAAAGAGGACATCCAGGGTCCGGGTGTGCAGTGAAGGAAACGTCACGGGCTGCAGCCAGAGCTCCGCGAGAGTGCAGAAAGTGTTGAAGAGAGCTTGCGTAGGAGGCGATTGGCGATATGGCTGCATCAGCGGTCAACGGATTGGCCGGCACCGTATATTGTATGATGCGATCGGTATCAGCAGTAACAACGTTGATAATGAGGGCAATCTAGCTGCTAGAAGAGCAGAAGGATACGGGGAGCATCCAAGGATCGCGTCTAACGACTGTAAAACGTTTCTCCAAGCTGTGACTTCATTGTGGTCTTGCAGCCCCCAGTCCATCCAGTCCACTCGAGTCGGAGCTCCCTCGAGAATTTCCCCATCATCACGCCTGCCTGTTACCCTTGGCATTTGACATTCACTCAAACACCTTTTCACTTTGCACCAGCATCATCCTCACCACTTCTTCCATCACACTTTCCTCCCTCCACCACTCACACCTCACATCTTCTCCTCCCTCTCCACCCGCGCTGACCTCATCTACACCATTCATCACCAGCAAGAGCAACCCTCAACCACATCGTCCTCACCATGTTCAAGAGCAACCTGCTTCGGCAGGTCTCGAAAGCTTCCACCACCGCTGTCCGCACTCCCACCGCCATCCGCCTCACCCGTCCAGCTGTTCGCGGCTTGAAGGACACTCCTCGAGCCCGCGATTCAGACAAGCATGATGAGTACACCACTGCTGGCAAGCCGGGTGCCTTCGAGCACGAGGGACAGTTCTCGCGTACGGATAAGACCATCCAGATCCCACACCCCGAGGAGGAGGAATACCCGAGCTCAAAGCCAGTCCAAGGTCGCGGTGGCTACCACTTCAAGCGTACCCTTCACACCTTCAGCTTGGAGGGACGCGTCGGTGTCGTCACGGGAGGTGCCAGAGGTCTGGGTCTCGTCATGAGCCAGGCATTGCACACTAGCGGAGCTGACATTGCCATTGTCGACCTCAATAGTGAGTTTCATTTTGGCATTGAGATGACAAGGTCATGAGCTAACAGTATGCTTAGAGGAGGAGGGCGAGAAGCAGGCAGAGCTGCTCATGAAGACGTTCAGAGATGAGAACCCAGGTGCCACTCACATTCCCAAGGTCACCGCTCACTACTGTGATGTGGCCTCTCCTGATTCGGTCGATGCTGCCATGAAGGAGATTCTGGCGGGCCACGGCGGCAAGGTCGATCACCTCGTCACGTCCGCTGGCTTCACTGAGAACTTCGACGCCATCGAATACCCATACGACCGTCTGAACAAGCTGTGGGGCGTCAACGTCAATGGCACGTACCTCTGGTCTTGCGCTGTGGCCAAGCACCTCATGGAGCGCAAGGCATCCGGCAGCGTTGTCATGATTGGCAGCATGAGCGGTGCAATCGTCAACGTTCCACAACCTCAGGCTCCGTACAATGCTGCCAAGGCTGCCGTTCGCCATCTGGCAGCGTCGATGGCGGTTGAGTGGGCTCATGCTGGTATCCGCGTCAATTGCATCTCTCCTGGCTACATGCTCACTGCTCTGTAAGTTCCCGCCAATCTATTTATTCATACAGGGAAAGTCTTGGTCATCACGCAGAGACCTGGCCATTCTTGAAGAGGGCAATTTCTGACAAGTGAACGCAGTACCGCCAAGATCCTCGACGAGAACCCAGACCTCGCCCAGAAGTGGACCAGCTTGATTCCAGTAGGCAAGATGGGTCGCCCAGAAGACCTCATGGGCGCCGTCACATTCTTGCTCAGTGACGCAGCTGGCTACGTTACCGGTGCCGATCTGCGCGTCGACGGCGGCTACACTGTCACCTAAGCGCATCTTACCATACGAAAGCGATACTCTAAGCTTCTCTACGACTCGAGGAGGCAAGAGTAAGAGCATGAAGAGGGGGTGGAGCATACCAGATCGAAGCTGACCCATGAAGGGCTGGCAAGAAGATCATCCACACGGCGTACAGGCGTTCAGGACTTTCGGATCACAAGGGGTTGAGCGAATAGTGTACCCTTAGAAGGTCCTCGATAGAACTGTACTAGTGTCACATTGAGAGCTTCAACTTCCATCACGTCCGCAGAGTTGAGGATGGGAATTGCGTAAGTTGACAAAGACTCGAGATGAGTTGACTGACTTGTATCGCAGATCTGGCACTAGACCTCGAAATCTTCGAATCGCTCTGTAACATGACCGAATTCACCCGTTATCACCACCACCACCACCACCACCAATACCATACCCAATGCCTTCACAGACCCCTTCCGAATCAAACCTGACACCCAACATCCGCCTAGCAACCCACTCGGCCGTCCTCGCATGCAAACTCGGCTCTCTCAACTCTCCCTCACCCTCTCCACCCTCTTCCTCCATCCGCTCCCGCCCAGGATGGACTTCACATCTCCCTTGCGCCAGAGCCTGGAAAATCACCAACTGATCGCGCATATGCTCGTCTACGCACGCGCCGGAGTGATAATCTTCTGCTAATTTCTCGCTGGCGTGGTGGAGGAGGGATGTTGTGGCGCGTTCGGGGGAGGGGGACTTGTTTTGGTGGAGGGTGTCGTTGGCGAGGAGGATGGGGGTTTTGGTTTGGGGTACGGTGAGGATGAGGAGGAGGTGTAAGCGTTTGGGGTGCTGGGAGTCCAGGAGGGTGGTGGTGTGGGTGTGGGTGGGGAAGTGCTGGGTTAGGATTGTGGGGAGGAGAGAGAGGAGGTGGGTGTGGCACGATGTAGGGGCGAGGAGAAGGGCGTGGATGTGAGGTGGTGGTGGTGGTGGTGGTGGTGCTGCTGCTGCTGCTGCTGCTGCTGGAGTGGAGGAAGGGATGGGGAGGAGACTGAATTGTCGGAGTGGAAGTGGAGAGGCTGAGGGTGGGATTTCGAGAGTCCAGGTTCCTATACTGCTGCTTCCGCCTTGAGACCAGCCTCGTTTGGTGAGAGTGGGAGTCATCACGGGTAGGCCTATGCGGGCCAAAGTCGGGAGGAGGACGAGGGCGATGTAGTCGTATGAAGGCGACCCGGAGACGTTTGTTCCGCCGCTGAGATGTAGTCGGACGGGCAGATTTGACGGCCGTCTGGAGAAGAGGATGTATGGCAAGATCGCCTGGAGTGCAAGAGTGGTACTCCCGGCACTTCCAATATCAAGAGAGCATTCGTAATACGTCCCCTGGACTTTCTTGAATGCTGGGGAGAGACCACCGTGTATCTCTCCCGGGACGAAGAGGAGCGTTCCGCTGCCCTTCTCAGCGCCTTCGACGCGTGCATTACATGCATGTGCGAGCCAGTTCAAGCACGCCAAGTGTTGGGATTTGAGACCACCGCCTCCGGAGCGATTCCCGCGAATGTGTGTGATTTTGACTGGAGTCGAGGTCAGGGCGGAGAGGCAGAGGGCCATGCGGATGAGCTGTCCGCCACCTTCCAGGGTTCGACCGTCGAGTTCGATGGGATCCGCCATGGCGGTTTTGCTTGGATGGCTCTGAAGAATGAGGTAGGGAAGAGTATTTTATGAGGAGGAGGTTGCCACGCTTCTCGAAAGCAGGTCGATTCTCTCTGTTTTTTCGGGACGGCGATTGATTGACTACTGTCGCGATTTCGCTTCTGCACAGGGAAGTGTTGATTGGGAAGAGTGCGAACGTCTATGGATTATCATTCATAGAGGCAGTCACAATAGAAAAGGGCTGTGTACCTTACATTTCATGACTCACCAACATTGAGCTTTTCATGAGGGCGCTGCGCGCAGCCGCAGCCATTGGCAAATCAGAACTTTGAATGAACGTGTACGAGGAGGGAGCATCATGTCAAGTTCCAGTCTTCGTAGAACTCGAACTCGACTCCCGCGAATCAAAGGTACGAGAACATAGCGAAAGGCCGATCCCGAGGAGCATTTCAGGAGGAGCGAGCAGAAAGCGATGGTTTTGGGTGGAATGGATGCTCATTTCGAACAACTGGTGATAGATGACGATTGTGAGGCTGGGAATCAGGTGAAGTCAGGTAGCTATTGTCGTGAGAAGAGTTCACTCTGCCAGCCTCGTTGGGGACTTTGGGCTCGCGTGACAGGCATGTGATGATGTGTGAAGGTCACTCCAAACAAGACCGAAACTTGGCAAGTCGCGAGTGAGACAGTTTGCAGTATGGCCCGCGACGTCATGGCGTGCAGATTGGGCTGATACAAGCTCGGTGACGATTCGCTGGGAGCCGGGATACGCCCCGGTCCTTCGCACGAGGGTTACTAGTAGTACAGCCTCTGGCAATAATCATGGAAACCCCTGCTAGCGTGCATCCTTCGAACTATTCCTAATATATACAAGATCACCACTTTGTATGACCACCATAAGCCTCAATTACTGCCTAACACCTCTATCTTATTATCTAGCAGATTCTAGATATATCTGCTATTAAGATAGCCTACTATTTAGTCTATATAGCAAGGATAACCTCCTCTCTAGTACCTAGAAGATATAGGCTAACCCTATATTTAAGAAGACTCTATAGGTTCTTAATTAGATTAAGATCTAGTAAATTAGCTAGCTACTAGATAAGTTTAATCCTATAATTAAGAAACAAGGTAAGGGTAGCCTATACCTTATAGATAGAAGCGTTGTCTTATATAATAAGGCTTGTTTCTTAAAACAATAACCTAGTTTGCTGCTTTTAAATAGTAGTTTTAATTAATAGCACGATCTTGTTTTAATAGATATCGCTATCTACCTTACCTAGCTTAAAGATAGCTAGTTCTCGAGTGCCTTCTATATTAATATAGGCCTATATTATATAGGCTAAGTATTTGCGGAAGCGTAGTATAAGGCAGTCTAAATTAAAGGCTTTATCTACCTTCCTTATAACGTAGACTTAGCTAAAATAACTATAGTAAATTAATGCTTTATCTATCTATAAAATCTATAACTACTACCTATCTATCTAATTTACGTACTCCTAAGCCTAGTAGAGCCTATTAGCCTTATGTTTATTAGTTAAAAGTAGCTTCTTTCTTATAATATAACGGTAATATCCTTCTTTTATAAGTATAGCTCGAATCGTTCGAATATCGTAGAGTAGGCGCTCGTACTAGCCGAGTTAGTTAAGTCTAAGACGTCTATAATACGTATCTTACGTTAGCCTATCGACTAATCGACGTTATTTCTATATTGTTATAGTAGGTAGTCGCCCTCGGCGTAGTAGAGTTTATAGCTCTCGTTTAAGGCGAAGAATTAGTTTTGAAATAGCGCCTTTTATATATTCTAGGCTATCTACGATTCGTTGTAACGGCTAGTAAGTATGTTTATATAGGCCCTATATCTGTCCTTGTTTAAATAGTGTAAATAGACGTCGAGATAGCATTTTAAAGGGTATAGAAGGGCATTAACGCGTGACTGAACACGTTGTTTTGCGGTATGTCGTCCTAATTAGGAATAGTTCGAAGAATGCACGCTAGCAGGGGTTTCCATGATTATTGCCAGAGGCTGTAGGAAGAATATAGCAGGGCGGGAGCAGCCTTGGGGCGAGGGAAGGGATGGGAAGATGAGGTGATATTGGTACCGTTGCGGGAGGGAGAGGCCGGCATTGCCTGGTTACAGTCTGGAGGCGGCATCAGGATGGCCGTGCACGGCATATTGGGATATCTCTGTCTCTGACAACGAATGCCCGATGATGGCCGTGCGTGGTGACGGCCCCAAGCAGAACGACCTGCAGTAGTCAGCGGATGTCGATTGATGGCAGACCAGACCAGACCAGACTGGACTGGACTGGTCTCGTCGATGCCCAGTGGCAGCAGTAGGACGAGGAGGAGCCTTACTAGAGGAGGGGGAAGGGGGGGGGAAGTTGGGCGACGTCAGCATGCAGGCCGTCTCTCATCACTCTTGCTTGTCACTCCACTCCACCCACGCACGCACGCACGCACGCACGGCAGACGTCCACTCGACGACGTATCCCAGTGCCCAGTCCCCAATCCCAGTCCCAGTCATTGTCATAGTCTAGGAGCACCTGCACGCAGACCCGCTGGCGGAGCGCACACACACAGACACACACGCAGATACGCCTTGTCTGCACGCTGCTGCTGGCTGGCCCATCAGACCTCATCATACATACGCTGCTCGCTTGACCATTCGCTACTTTTCTGCCACAGCCCAGCCCATCGGCGAGCCTTGTTCTTCGTTGTCGTCCCGTTGCATCATCAATAGGTTCGTTCAATCAATCAATCGATCAATCAATTCTCATACGGCACGGTACGGCTCCCACGCCAACTGCTGCTACGGCTACGGCTACGGCTGCTGCTGCTTCGCTTCTGAAACACTCGTTTCCTCGTTTGCCCTCAAGTGCCACCTCCTTCTTCTGCACCATTGCGGCTACCACTGCCTCTGCCTCGCATTGTCGAGAGCGCTTGCTGGTGTGAAAGAGAGTGTGCAGTGTGCAGTGTGGGTGTGGGTGTGGCCGAGCAAGCGACCTTACACAGTCACAGCTGCTTCCTCCTCCTCCTCCATCTCGTCGTCCATCCCGTCGTTCACCCACAACGACTTCCTCACCTGACACGTGCTATACAACGCAGCACCTGGCCCTTTCTGCTGACTACTCTCTCGCACCAAGCGCAGTCAGTCTGCTGCCTCACCCATATCGATCCATCAGCTTCTGATCTCAGCCTTCATTATCACTTCCTCTCTTCACTTGGAGAAGCTTGCCTTGAAGCGCTACCATGTCTCGGCACCCCCGCGAATACCCGGTAGCCGACCGCTATGACGATCGCGAGAGTGAATTCTATCGTCGCCCGCGCAGAGATCGCGGCTACGATGATCTGGAGGTCGACATCACCCGCACCGAGCGTTCGCAGTACCCAGAACCTCGCCGAGCGGAGACTCTGGTCAAGGAGAGAGATACTGTCGTCAGCGATCGACGCTCGGAGAGAGGCCCGAAATTGCCCGATTTCCTGCGCGAAGACTACGGCAAGTCTTCCACTGCCGGCCCTCTGGTGGTGCGGGAAGAGCGAGACGAGGATGTATACAGCCGAGCTCCGAGAAGGCGCAGGAGCGTGGAGACTGTGAGGTCACGAGCTCCTACTGAGAAGGTGGAGAAGGACAAGTTCGTCTTCGAGGAGCGAGAGACGTCCGATCGAGGCCCACCTTACCCACGAAGTCAGCGTAGCGAGGTCGATTTCCGAGGTCGAGGTCGGGAGGAAGAGGACACCAAAATCATCTACCGCGAACGCACTCGCTCTCGGCCACCACCTCGAGAGGAGCGCGAGTCTAAAGAAGAGATCGACATCACAATTCGACGAGATGAGAGCCGACCACCGCCTCCTCGCAGTCCACCACCAGTCGAGGAGATTCGTTTCAGGCGTGGAGGAGGTGATCGACCGCCTGCGCCACGCAGTACAGTCGAGAAGACCGAGATAGACATTCGCGAGACAAGTCGGCCACCGCCTCCGAGATCGTCCAGGACGGTCGTTGATCGTGAAGAGATTGAGATCCGTGAGACTCGCTCGCCAGCCCCGCCTCCTAGACGTGAAGTCGAGAAGGAAGAAATCATCTTTCGTGAGCGACGCTCGCCTCCCAGAGGCCGCGAGGTCATACGCGAAGAGATTGACATCCGGGAGACCAGCCGCCCACCTCCTCGACCACGGTCTGTGAGCCGTCCAGTCCTCGTCGGCAGGAAAGAGGAGGAATGGGTTGTGCGCAGGCAACGAACGCCCCCACCCAAAGACTATGAGAGAGAAGAGATCATCATCAGACACAAGAAGGAGCGGACGCCGTCGCCAGAGCCGCCACCACGAGAGCCGACTCCAGAACCATCACCACCACCGCCTCCGCCGATAGAACCTATCTATCGACCACCCATCATCCAGGAAGTCATCACGCATCACCGACACATTGACCATGGAGTCGAGCGCGCTCGCTCACCAACACCGCCTCCACCGCCACCAAGTCCACCAAGGCCTGAGACCAAAGAGGACGACCTGGAGATCGAGATCAAGCGCAAGGGAACTCGCAACGGGAAGGCTTATGAAGAAGACATTCACATTGACATCGATCACAAGGATCGTGAGGAGCCCAGTCGTGAGGTTGAGCGGTATGAGGAGCGAAAGCGTGACATGAGTCTTGTGTCGCGTCGCAGATCTCCATCACCACGTAGGAGATACGACGACGAGCTGGCCGGAGAAGCTGACTACTACAACCGCAAGATCGCTTCTCGAGCCTATCCTGGAGAAGCCTATAACGGAGCAACCAGAGATTGGAGTCTTGTGGACGTTCCGCCAGGCACAGAGCGTGTCCGTATGGACGGAATAGGTGGAGGTGCTCAGGAGGTGCACTGGGATCGCTACAGCGGCCAGCGGCGAGGCAAATTCATCTCTGGCGATCGCGTTTATGAGGACTCATATGGTAATGGATACTCGTCACCACCGCCCCTCCCTCCTGCGCCTCCGCGGGAAAGGGAAGTCGATAGAGAGGAGATCAAAATCACCCATACCCACACCGAAGGAGGAAGGTCGCGCAGTAAGCGAGACAAGATGTGGACTGAAGTCACCAAGGACCTCGTTATCAAGGAGGCATGCGATGAGATGGGCTATGAGTATGAAGAGACGGACGACTTCTTCTACGTGATGGAGTATCTGAAATACGTAAGTTTTGAACGTTTTGACCAGAGAACGAGATCTTTATATTGACGACATGACAGGAGGACGTTCTACGCCTCGTCGAGATCACCGAAGACATCAAACGCGAGCGAAAGGAGCGTATTCGCGAGATTCAGTGGGAACGCGAGGAGCGTGAGCGTATGCCGAAGATGCTGCCTCCACCACCCGTGCCTGCGCCACCGAGGTCGCGGTACGATGAGAAGATCTACGAGCGGGACTACTATCACGAGAGAGATAGTCGAAGGTATCGCTGAGACGATCCAAGACTCGGACAACGTGGTGGCGCGATGACGGGATCATTCTCTTCTTGGGGAACAAGACCTACGAATAGAGGACACGGAGCTTTTTTGCTGAACGGGATCAACACAAGCGGCAGCCTTACGAAGTAACGACTTATCGAGCGAGCATTGCAGATCGAAAGCGAGCGAGCGAGCGAGTTGGGGCATTCTCTGTTACGAGAAGGGGCATTTCTATATGTAGTTTGAGCGAACCTTTTCGTCTTTTCAGCTTTTCTTCTTTTTGGAATATAAATTCTCATCACGGTCTTGACGCTTCTTCGCTTCTCATATGCTAAGACATCTTCTGCTCGTGCCATGATCCTTGCCCGCCGGACTCTCTGATTCTCACATGTCGAAAGTGATAAAGTCTTGAGTTGTGCTGCGGGGGAACGGGTGTTCCTTTGCTTGTTGTTGAATTGGAGCAGCTTGGGGGCAGGGGGGATTCCGGGTTTGGATTCTGGTATTGAAGTTCTTTATAGGCCCGGAATGAGGTCCTCTCTCTCGTGAGTACATTTGGTTTCCTGTGGAGTATAGAGTCTAGCCTGAGATTAATGACGGGAAGATAGATAGCTGGGTAGAGGAATGCTCTTGACACTGATGCTTCCACACACAATGAAAAGGCAAGAAAGATTCCACGTCAACGATCCCACACATCTCTAATCATGGGAGAAGCTCAATCTCGTCTCGCTCATGTCAATGAATGATAGGTATACTTGTGCTGTTCTATTCATATCTGATAGATGAAATTCACCTAAAGCAGCTATTGACGAAAAGCAGCTATGATTGATTCTCATCGCTCACTCTCCAGTCCGATCTCGCTCACCATCTCTCAAACATTCCTCGGTCCCTCGATCAGACTCGCTTCCACCCACACCTCAACGATCCTCTTGCCACCATCCATGTCCTTCTTCGCCTTGAACAGGTCGTCGTCTCCAAACCACACATTCGTGAGCTGCGCGACTTGCTCCGCCCTCTCCACATCGTGCAAGCGGAAATTCGCACAGGTGGGCGTGTACGTCTGATTGACGAAGAAGTGAATAGCGCGAAGGTTTGCTTGGGCGATGTCTGTGTTGATGATGTTCTGATGGAATGTCTCGGTGATTTTGATCTGCGTAGGGGTGGTAGTCTCTTCGAAGAGATCTTTGGTGTCGTCGTCGTTGTCGCCGCCAGATGATGAGGATGCTTCTACCTTGATGGTCTCGCGCTGCTTGACGATGTAGACGGTCTTCGGGAGCGTCTTGGCTTCGGCAGGAAGCCATTTGGCTGTGGAGATGAGCTGTCTCTCTACCCACGTCTGCAGTGCTCCGTGGTCGCTCTCACGCGTCCAGAGCATAAGACCATGTTCGAGTATCGTTTTTCCGATCTTGAATTCGCCCTGGATCCATGATGAATCGTCAGACCTGCGATTACCAGAGGATTCGCGGGCAGCATACGTGTTCGCTTCGTCTGGAGTGTCAAATTGCTCGGTCATCTCGCCGGCGATATTGGCGACTGATTCGGGGTCTTCTTGATACTCGATCCATTGTTCAAGTGTCAGCAGGCGACGGTAAACGAAGTAGGTGAAGTGCTCGTTTTCAAGCGAGTCCTCGTCATCAGGTAGAGAAGGATCATTCTCGTTGTCCGTGTCAGATTCCTCTCTGTGCATTTGCTCGAAGTAATGCATCATCGCCTCAAGACCCAACGTCTTGCCGCCTGTCATTGGGTGCGGCTCAACAGTGCTCGATGGCGCTGTACTACGTGCAGTGGCCGCCACAGGGGAAAGAGCATATTCCACTTGAGCAGATCGCGGTGATGGTGCCAACTTAATCTTCGGGAGCGGGTGCAGGTCTTTCCCACAGACTCTTCGATTAATCTGTCGCTCGGCCTCCTTGTCTCCATCACGAAGCCTTGTCAAAAGACTTGGGGCGATTCCGGCTTTCTGTACAGCGTCCTTGACCAGTCTATATCTTGCTAGAAGAGTTTCTTCTCTCATGATATTGCCTGTGCAGGTCTCATAGTCAATAATGATCTCGCGCCACGGTATTCCTTCATCACGCCAGTGAAGGAGCTGGGCGTCACTCTGTACGATCTCGCTGTCTTTGAGTGGAGCGACATGACTACGATCTTGCGGCGGAGGCAGTGGCAGTGGCAGTAGCTCAGGATTGAGGTCTCGCCCATGGACAGAGTGGTTAATCTTTCGCTTAGCCACAACATCGCCAGCTCGAAGATCATCCAACAGACTCGAACTTATGCCGGCTTCCTTGATAGCGTTCTTGACTTTGTGATATCGCCGCCGTAGGGTAGTACTGCTCGCTTTCCTCTCCGTGTATTCCTCGTTCACTTTGACAATCTCGCTCCACGGCATGCGGTCATTATCGTACCAGTAGAGCAGTTGAGCGTCGTGCTGTACGATCTCGCTGTTTCCAAGCTCGTGCCTGTCACGGCGTTTCTCCTTGGTGGCTTTGACCGGAGCCTCGACGTTTTGCTTGGCCGACTTATTCTCCGAAGGAGGTGTTGCGAGTGCTGCGCGACCACGGAAGCTGGTCAGCGACCTTGGTCCATTATGCTGCGGGATGCTGTTATCTGAGTTAAAAGAAGTGCTGGGGGTGGCAAGAGGATGAGGGAGGGGTTCGAAAGTCCTTTTTGTAGGCGAAGAGGTCGCGACGAGAAGTTCTTGCTCCTCTTCGCGTTCTTGTTGCTCCTCTTGTTGCCGCTTCTTGTTCCGTTCGGCGAGGATCCTCACGCGCTCTTGCCGCTTTCGTTCCAGCTCCTCATTTTTCTTGTCAACGACAGGCAGAGGCTTAAGAGTAGCTGCAGCTGCTGCAGCGGCTTTCTGCTTCGCAACCTCTTTAGCAGCAAGCTCCTCCGCCTCTTTCAGCTTTGCAGCCATAGCGATCTCTTGTTTCCGCCTGGTATCACGCTCTTTCGCAAGTCGATCTTGCTCTTGTTGTCGAGCTTCCTCATGGCGCTTCGCTTCGTCCAAATGCCTCTGCTTCTCCAATTTCTCCCTTTCAAGTCGTGCACGGTCTTCTTCAGCACGCTTCTGTGCTGCACGAGCTGCTTTTCGGCTCTCTTCTCGAGCCAGTCTTTTGGCTTCTTCGAGCTTCACCGTGAGTTCATTTCCCAGAGCCGGGCTTTGCTGCGATGTAGGTTTCGAATTGTTATCGATCTGGTCAGCCGCGCTTGTGATCCTTGCTAAACTGCTTGGCATACCGAGGGACGTGCGAGAAGGTGGCGTCGTAATATGCTTATCATCCAAGTCTTTCACAGTAGCTGACCCGTGATGGCGACGCTGTTCTTGCATTGCCTTTGTCACCAATGTCGAGGGACCTTTGACGTCGACTATACGCGGTGCGCGTACAGGAGGGCCGCTTGTAGAAGCCGGAGGCTGTCTAGATGTCGGCTCCATACTATCTTTCCTTGGAAACGAGCCGCTTGTCCGTGCTGGCAGTCCACTCTTCAGATTTCCCGGAGTTGACTGCTCCTTTGTGCCATTTTGAGTCGTAGACTGTAGTGCAGACTTCGTGTTCGTCCCTGGTGCCCGGATGCTTGCTGGTGTTGCCACAGGAATTGAGGGGCCCTCATCGTCGCTCGTCAGATCGATATGCTGCTGGAGCCAAGGGCGTTGAATCTGTGGAGGCGACTTGCCTGCAGCTAAAGCCACCTTCTTCCTTTGAGCGTGTTCATACAATTCCCTGCTTTGTTGCTTTGCCACATAGGGAAAGTTGGCGGAGTTCGCATGGGAGGAGACTCAAGCTTGACCGCCGTAGGCTCTTCGTCATCCTCGTCAGAAGAATCGTCGATAAGGAATGGGCCTTGCTGTTTCGGCTTCGCGGACGGCGCCGCTGTCGCAGATCGCCTGAAGGAAGGAGGTTTGGCATCTTCGTCGCGATATGATTGATCAACCTTTTGTCTTTTCACGCTGTTTTCCGCATGAGACCCTATAGTCCTCTTTCGTCCATTTCCAGAGCCCGAAGTGAACGTCTGAGAGCCGACATCAAGATTTGGCTGCTGCTGCCGAGATGTATGGTTTTGTGCGTCTTTTCCGTCTCGTCGCTTGGGCGCCGATGAGCGTCCGCTGATGAATGACATAATGTCGAATGTCATCGTGGGGTCGCAATGTGAAGAGCTGGGCTCGAGGACTTCGGAGCTGAATAGCTTTCTATGTCAACGTCGCGGCAAGCCTTCGCCTCGATGATGCTAGTGGCGACTGTGTCTCGTTGCCACCAAGAAGATGTAGCGTGTGGGTGTAGCACAAGATGAGCTAATGCTGAGCTGGAAGGCCACTAGAGTTATTGTGGTCAGTTGAAGCCATACTTCTGGTCTTCCCAAGCTTGTGTCGCCGGAAGCAGTCGCAGCTAAGACCATGGCTTTCCGCTGTCGCTCTTGAAAAGAATAGGTCGTGAACGTACATGTGGCCATATGGCGAAGGCGAGGAGTAGAGAATTGAGGCTTTCATGTGATTGAAAATGCAGTACCACTGATCGCAAACCGGTTAGGGCGTAATGGGATCGGTGATAGGAGTGGTTGAGCTTGTGGCGCTCGCTTTACGAGGCTGGTCAGACAATGCCGACCAGAAGATGTCAAGTCATGAAGCTGTCCATAGCTTTCCAGATGAAGAAATGATGTTGGACTGTGGACTGTGAAACCTGGATGTCGTTGCAATGGAGAGGGTTATGTGAGAAGATTGAAGGCATTTTGTAGAAGCTGCACTGTGAGCTCGTAACGCGCTTTCATGTGATAGCCGGGTACAAAAATGTTGGTCATCTCCGGCTCGGCGCATGTATGGCATCTGATGCGCGTGTTGCTGAGCAGAGGTCGCGATGCGGCAATCTCGAAGTAGGGATTGGCTATTCCACGACCAGGTCTGGTCGATCATTCCTTTGGCTTCAGCATTGAGACGCCATCCACTCCTCACGTGCCATATGCATTGAACCTGTAAATGCCATGTCTTTCGTGATTTCATCCAGGAATATAGTTGTCTTCACCCGGACGCTCGTTCTGAGCGCTCAACTCTGCCATCAAGCCACCCTTGTTTCTCCCCTGATCATCTTCCTCCAATCTTGCTTTGACGAGCTTGTCCATGATCTTCGCTTTCTCCAATGCAGTGTTAGTGCAGCTCAATATACTCAGGCCGTCGATGGGTGCGCCTCCATACTTGGCGATCTGGCAGACTTCACCAAAGCGATTGATCGATATGGTGACTTCGCCCTCTCGACATTGCTCTTCCAACAGCGAGGCATCCTGAAGCATAATCTCGCCGTTGTCGAAGTACGACGTCGTGACACAGAATGGTTGATGCTGCATAGACAGCTTGATAGGCTCTCGCTCTCTCAAACCGTAGATTGTGACGTCTTCGCCATGTACCTCTACATCCGGTCTTCTGAAGTGCATCAGACCAGCGACCAGCGCTAAGCAGCTCGCATCTACGAGGTTTCCATCGTGGTCAAGAACGTGGATATCTGCCCTGATATGGAAGCACTTCTGGCCTGCGACGATGCACAAGCTCTCGGTATCTAGAGCACCAGATCTCCGTATGGTCTTCTCAAGTATTCGTGACAGTAGCACTTCGGTCTGGTCTTGACTGCACGATCAGTCAGTCCATCCCTGGCTAACTCTTGATCTCGACTCTTAATCCTACCGTCCTACTTCGAATGCGGGATGCGCGATTGGACTCAGCTCCGTCGAGATTGTGAAGATGCCCTCGAACTTCCTGTCCGTATAGGGCGCGACTACTTCGGCGGAGATGTTCACCAAGACTCTTGTCCTGCCAATGCGCACATCTGCTACGCCATATTCCTCTCCAAACGCGAGGTCGATAGGCCGGAATTGATCGAACGCACGCCCGTCCAAGCGTACATTTTCGCGTAGAGCGGTGAGGATGAACTCGCGCTCGTTGGTGGAGGGATCAGCTTCGCGCGGCATCGTGTTGTTGTCACCGCATTGTTGACGCGACGGGTGTGTTGTAGAAAAGTTCTGTAGGTTATGGAGTGGTTCACTACGGCGTACCAAAGCGGAGGATAGGAATTAGTCTCGTACTACGACAACTTCGCTTGCTCTTTCGCATTGCAATCACCACACCAAACCACACCAAACATACAACGAGACAAGCAATATGACGACCGCACACAGACCGACGTTTGATCCGGCGCGTGGCAAAGAAGCGGCACGAGGCGAAGCATACCACCAACGTTTGCTCCCGGCGCATAAGACTCTCAAATACCGACAAGCCACACAAGGAACTACAAACGAGCAAGCGAAGCGTGATCTGCGTGCAGAGCTGCTGAAGAAAGAATCGAAGCACTTTGCTAAGAAGGAAGGCCGAGAAATTGCAGATGATGATGACGACAACCAGCCCACACGCGAAGAGCTACTACAGCTCGAAGATGGCCATGGCGCGAGTGAAGGCGTGAAGCGCAAGCTACATGAAACTCAGGAGTCTGGTGCAGATGACGACCCAGAAGAAGATTACGAGGCGAAGAAGCGGCGGGTGCTAGAGGAGACGCGAGATATTGACGCAGACTCGGAGTCTTCGGATTCTTCGGAAGAGTCAGAGGACGAAGATGACGACGAGGACGAGTCTGCAGAGCTTATGCGCGAGCTGGCGAAGATCAAGGCGGAGCGCGCTGAGACGGCTGCCAAGGTTGCTGCAGAGCAAGCGAAGAAGGACGAGGAGCAGAGGGAGAAGGACATTGCATTAGGCAATCCACTGCTCAACTCACGAGAGGACTATGGCGTCAAGCGACGGTGGGACGACGATGTGGTCTTCAAGAACCAGGCGAGAGGTACGGATGAGAGGGGAAAGGAGAAGCGTTTCGTCAACGATCTGTTGCGGAGTGACTTTCACAGACGGTTCATGGACAAGTACGTGAGGTAGATGGACCATCAAGCGGAGTATGCAATGCGAATGATACTGCCGGCTTTGCAATGACGAGACCTACGTTACAAGGAGATCTTCCCGCTGCGTTCATACCAAAGTGGCATTTCTCGAGGACAATCTCATACGACCCTCTTCATGACTTCAGCTGCATCCCTGCCTGCAGCAACCTCCAAGCATGCCATGCAGCCGATAATGGGTTGGGAGTTCTCGAAGTGTCCGGCCGGGACAGCGATCTTGAAGTCGTGTGTGTCGAGACCGTCTTGCATGCGCGTAGTTCTGCAAATACCGCACGCTACTGCTAAGCCGCTAAGAGCAAAAGCAGCTTGTCGCTCACTGTCACATGAAAGAAACTTCCTCCTTCGAAAAGCTCTTTGCCAACCTCACCTCGATTTCCTCACGCACCGTCTTTTCGATCTCCTTCCGGCAACAATCACAGCCACAACAACAATAAGAACGACGACTACATCGCAACCATCAATCCTTTCATAACGATCTCGCGTTCCATCAACCCTACCACAACGATCTCGCACTTCGTCAACATGAGCTTCCACATCCCTCCCACTGTACCCAACAACACACTGCCTGATGGTTATTACCCAGCTTCTACACCTGGCAGCGAGGTACTATGGGACCCATGGTGTATCGATCTCTATATTCTCGTCGGCCGCAATGACAACGAAGCACTCTTCAAGGTACACCTTCAACCCCAAAATCAACTATTCCATCTCGCGACTGCTCTGACAAAGTCCATCACAGATCCACGAGAGCCTCATCTGCCACTACTCTGGCAGCTTCACGATGATCTGCGCCTCCGACATCCTCCTCGACCGCGAAACAGGCAGAATTCGTCTTCCGAACGAGAACCCACAAATCTTCAGGATAGCTGTAGAGTACCTGCTCACGCGTGCAATGCCGCACCCAGCCGAGCTCGACTTCGACACCATCGTGTCCCTGTACGATTTCGGCGTTCGTCGCATCATACCTCTCGTCCAGAACCTTGCCGTGGACCGTTTCGTCCTGAAGATCAAGCACGAGAAGCGCCTGCCAGAACGCTGGAGCGCCCAGTACCTCTGGGAGACCACGCCTCCCGGCTCCAAGCTCCGCTGCCTGCTCGTCGATCTGGTCCGTGCAATGTGGATCCCCACCGGCCACAAGGACGAAGTCTGGGGCCGCATCGTCGGTGGCCAGGGCCGTATCGACGACGTAATCTTCGTGATCGAGGGGCTACAGCCTCACCAGATCAGGGTGAGTGCGAGGATGCAGAGGAAGTGGCAGGGCTGTGAGTGGCATGCTCACGAGGAGGGCGTCTTTTGCGAGGGGAGCGAGGAGGCGAGATTGGCCCCTGGGGGCAGGCCGAATGGTGAGCCGTTCTGGTCAATGAAGAGGAGGGGAAGCCACGTTGACTGGTGATGCGTGGTCGGTGGAGAGAGCGAGGGCGTGGCTCTGGCTCGTGAGGGAGCGTAGCATATACCATTCGCCCAATACCAGCAGTGTGAACACGAATCCTCCCATTCCTCTCTATCTCATCAACATCATCCCAGGCCCTCGAACCCTCACCAGCACATACAGAATCCCAACTACATTCTAGAATTCTTCCCGGAGTTTCGAGAATTGCTGCGGAAGTACCTCACAATCATCCCTTCCTCTCTGCGTCCGTTGGTCCGACTATTCCAGTATACAGCTCTTCCGCTATTTAACTGATAACTTCAGACTTGAGATGCTTTTGTGTATAACCAGGTTCAGGCCAACCACCTCACTATATCGTAGTGATATGGCCCGTCACTTCTGCATCCTCTACGCACAGTATTCCAACTACTGCACTATACAGCTCTTCTGCCATCTGAACAACTACTGCATACTTGAGATATTTCTTGCGTACATCTAAGTTTGGGCCAACCACCTCACTATCTGGTGGGGATATAGCCTATTACCTCTACCTCTCTTACAATGTTAATTAGGCTATCCGCGCCGGTAGACAGCTCTGCCGCCTTCTGAAAGCCTACTCTAGGCTTGAGATGCCTCTTGCGTATGTATAAGTTCAGGCTGATTACCCCACTTCCACATGCCAAACTAAAATTTTGAGGTACCTGGCCTCTCGATTCACCCTCTCCTTCTACACTTGCTATCTTACCTGCGCTAGTATGCAGCTCTCCCGCCGTCTAAGAATATATCTTAGGCTTGAGATACTTCTTCAGGTGTATCTGGGTTTGACCCGAAACCCCCGTTGATGTGCAATCTCGAGACCACTTTGGGTAATATTGCCTTTCACTTCTATCTTCCCTTTCTTCGTCAACCAGCCCAACCGCGTCAACACATAGCAATTCGGCCGTCTGAGTGTTGACTGCAGACTTGAAATGCTTGTTGTGTAGATATGAATTTGGGCCAAACACCCCGCCAGGCATGCACTCCCGAAGTTTCTCCGTGACATGGCCACTCACTTCTGCCTGCTCTCTCTTGGCTAACCAGTCCTGCTGCGCCAGTATATAGCTCCACATCCGTCCGAAAGACCACTTCAGAAATGAGATACGTCTGGGGCAGGTTCAAGTCTGGGCCCATCACGTCACTTTCATATACGCAGATCTCTGGGATTTGTGGTGATATGCCTCTTATTACTTCTGCCTCCCTTCCTACACTAACAAGGCCATGTGCTCCAGTACACAGCTTCCAAGCCATTTGCTGACCACTTTGTAGGCGAGACATTATTCGTGTGAGAGTCCTCGCATAGTATGAGTACTTACTTAGTGCCTCATAGTCTCGATGCCTCTTCCTTCTCCTTCTCCGCATTCTCCTTCGTTTCGGCAGCATCCGCATGACCCTCCTCGGCCTCTTCCTCTGCTAACCAGCCCTTGGACATCGTCACTGCTCTTTCCCATCTACGGAACATCTTCTTGCTGCTCTGTGCATCCATTTCTGGCTTGAACTCTGTTTGGCCAGCAGTATTGACTTCCTTGAGTTCCTCGAAATTCTTCCACACGCCTGAGGCGAAGCCAGCAGCGATGGCAGCCCCGAGTGCAGTGGTCTCTCGCATCTTCGGTCGTACGATGGGGATGCCGACGAGATCGGCTTGGGTTTGCATACATAGAGCTGAATTGCTCATGCCTCCGTCGACTTTCAGCTCGCTTAGCTTGTGGCCACTGTCCTTCTCCATCGCGTCTAGGATGGCTTTCGTTTGGAAGCACACGGCTTCGAGAGTGGCTCGTGCGATGTGTCCACGCTCGGTGTGGTGTGTTATGCCGACTGTGATATTGTTAGCGGACTTCAATGGTATATAGGAATGGTAGACTTACACATCGTTCCATGTGCATCATCGATCCAGTAAGGAGCGAATAACCCGCTGAAAGCTGTCACGAAAACGAGACCCCCGTTGTCTTTGACAGTCTCTGCAAGTTCACTGATCTTGTGCGACGCGTGGCTGAAGCCAAGATTATGCATCAGGAACTTGACGCCTGATCCAGCCACCGCGATGCTACCTTCCAGGGCATAGACAGGTGTTCCATCAAAGTCGTAAGCTACAGTGGCAAGGAGTCCGTGCTTGGAGATGACTGGCTTAGCACCGACGTTGTAAAGAAGGAAACATCCTGTGCCGTATGTATTCTTGGCTGATCCAGGCTCGAATCCCTTTTGGCCGACAAGTGCTGCTGACTGGTCTCCTAGCACTCCCATGATCGGCCAGCCTTTCAATCGTCCTGAGTCGATCTTGCCAAAGGCGTTCTTGTCTGCCGACCGCACAATCTCCGGAAGGTGGATCTTTCTGATGTCAAACTCATACGAAAAGAAATCGAGCATCTGATCGCTGTACTTCAATGTGTGAATGTCCATGAACATTGTTCTGCTCGAGTTGGTCGGGTCTGAGACAAAGACCTTCTTGTCGGGCCCACCATTCAGCTTGTACACGAGCCAGCTGTCGATGGTGCCGAAAGCGAGATTGCCGCCCTCATATGCCTTTCGTACTTTGTCGCTGTTCTTGAGCAGCCACAGCAGTTTTGTGACTGAAGGGTACGTTGAGATTGGTAGGCCACAGATATCAGTTAGCTCATCGCTACCAGGTCTCGCCTTCAGTTCTCTTGCCAAAGCTGCTGTTCGTGTATCCGTCCAGACAATAGCGTTGTGCAGTGATTCGCCAGTCTTGATGTCCCAGCATACCGTAGTCTCTCGCTGATTGGTAATGCCGATCGCCTTGATGCTCTCTCGCGAGTGGCCATTGTCCTCGAATGTTTTGATCGCATTCTCAATGCAGCTCTGAACAGACTGCACAATCTCATCAGGGTCATGCTCGTGCCACCTATTGGTAAAGTCAGCAAATTAGGAAGCCAAGAAAATGTCTTTTATTCAACTCGCCCTGGATTTGGGTATATCTGGCTGAACTCCTCTTGGTGCACTGCAATGGGCTCGCCAGCTTTGTCGAAGATGAGGAAGCGGGAGCTGGTAGTGCCTTGGTCAATGCTGCCAACGAAGACTTCGTCAGATGAACCCATGTTGGTCAATGCGGTTTTGACACAAGGCTCTGATTGTGTCTTTACGAAGGCCGTAGACGGCAATACTGAAAAGGAGCGGCTCTGTGCCCGCGTGAAAGCAGCGGACGCGCTCTGGTTATGGCAAGGCGTCCAGCGACGAGCTCCGGAGAGCTGGCGCACATGTGACAATCCCAGTCCATTGCAGTGGTCGGTTGCAGCAGGTCGGAAGCGGAGGAGAAGTCTGGAGCATGTGATCAAGCGATGCACTGCAGATTCCGTCAGCCAAAGTCTGCGTCGGCCTGCACATCATCCCTCCTCCTTGGCGGTGGTGGCGGCGCCTAAAGGTGCTGCTGGTGTGATCCTTCGGAAGAGTAAGACCGACCGGGCACAAGCGTATAGAAGAGGGGAAGAAGGAGGAACAACTTTTTGATGATACCACGGTAGCAGCAGCGGCGGTTTCATGGCGTTTGACGGCGGATTTGGTGGTTGTCGCGATGCAATTGAAGCTGTCGAGGTGATGTTTAGGGGGGGTTCGATTGAGACATCGCTTGAAATTAGACGTTGCAAATGCGTAGACTAGAATCCACAATCCCCAGAATTGCGGAGCAAGTCCGGGGAAGGACTCCACCACAACACGCGACTTCTCTGCATGCATCAACATCACTTGTCATCCACATCCACATCAACTTCAATCTTCAACGACTTCGACTCCGTCCGACTGCTGCTATATTCCTTGCCCATTGACAACGATACCACCCGCAGCAGTTCCTGGGTATCACTCAGCAAGCCTTTTGCCCCTCTTCATACCCCGCAGTCTACCATGTACCATTTCGCTAGTACTTGCCACTGGTATACGGAGCGGCAGTCATCATGAATACTGCGTCGCGGCTGGGCGAGCCGTATTTGTCGCATTTCCCGTCCCCGGGTAAAGTGCAAAGCTCATGCCGGCGTACCAGGCCGGCTGTCTACGGCACTCACGACCTTCGCAAACCTCTCGTATGAGGAGCGGACCTCAAGCCGCGTCAGCAACCTCGCTTGGAAGGACGTTGAGGTGTGCTGGTAGACCGGCCGTCCGACGAACGGTGACAAGCTCAAGCCAAGGAGTGAGTTGGTCATCGTTCGCAGAGGTTCTTACAGCAAGAAGCACCGAGCCGGTCAGGCCTGTAGGACATGTAGTTTGCATGGCGATCGCCGCTGCACCCTATGAACAATTCACGGAGTACCACTTTCGAGGGTACAAGCACGTGTGTCGTTCAGCATCCAATTACACTGATGTTTCACGTATTCCAGGGCCGCACTGAGATTTTCGACCCCTCGAGGAGCAGTATGTCTGCTGGGTTACGGCTGGTTGTATACCCTCATAGCCGACCCAAGGTACCAACGAACCTGCAGGTGCAATTGGAAACGAATCAAGCTCTTCGTTTGACCAGAGTTCCGGTCAGCGGAACCGATTTTGGTCTGGTCAATATGCGCTTGGGAGGGCAGTCCCGCCGTCCAAGCTCACTACTGCTTGCCCTTCGCGTGCGTCTCAACGGCACGAAGGGACTGTGGATACACTTCTGCCGAGAGACCGATGGTGAACTGTTGACATCACGAGATCAGGTAGGATGGTCCGATTGCCAGGATGAAGGTCGATACTGGTGCTGACTGCCTTCTGCGCCAGAGTTTTACTGCCAGAAGCATTAAGGTCGTTCCTTCCGTGCAACGGCTACCAAGGGCACCCGTCTCGACAACGACATCGATTCCCCTCTTCATCGCAAGGGCCCAATCCCTGCACATTCACATCCTTCATATGTTCGTGTTCTCGACAGCCATCACTAGAATCAATCCCATCACTACCGTATAGTATTGGCAGCTATGAGCGTCACTTCAGACTACGCCTCGTTCGCAGGAACGGCAGGTTTTGATACACACAGAAACGAGGATATCAAATTTGGCGTCATGCAACCTGAAGTTCTTCAGCACGAGCGAGTGGACTCCAATGGACATCGACGACTAGAATCGGCTGCCACAAACGAGACCGCGTTGACATACCAAGAGACGGGCGCCCCTATCAACAGATCTCGGACAGCGGAGAACCTCAAGGAGTCGAATAATGCACTGAAGTGGTCCAGGTTCAGAAGATGTGTCCGAGAGCCATTCTCAGAATTCATGGGCACCTTTATTTTGATCATGTTCGGCGACGGAGTAGTGGCGCAAGTTGTGCTCAGCAATGGCGAGAAAGGTATGGTTTTACGTCTTGGTCGATACCATTAATGTCGACTTTGAGTTCAGAGACTGACTCGCGATAGGTGACTACCAATCGATATCATGGGGATGGGGCATTGGAGTCATGTTGGTGAGTTCAGAGCTTGTCGTCGTCTCGAAGATCTGCTGACGTTCTATTAGGGTGTATACGCCTCTGGTATCTCGGGAGCCCATATTAACCCTGCAGTGACATTTGCCAATTGCGTATTCCGGAGATTTCCGTGGAAGAAGTTCCCAATATACATGGTGGCCCAGGTTCTCGGAGCTATGTGTGCATCTGGTGTCGTCTATGGTATCATATGAAAAGCCAGTCCACATCCCACGAGCATTCGCTAATGTTCGTACAGCAAATTACAAGTCAGCCATCGACGTTTTCGAAGGAGGCGCAAGTAAGTAGATTCGCTCCAGTCTCATAAGTCCAAATTACTGACATGTGTCAGGTCGCCGCACGGTACCAGGCTACAGTGAGACTGCTTCAGCAGGAATCTTCTGCACCTATCCGGCCGAATTTATGACCAATACTGGCCAATTCTTCTCGGAGTTTATTGCGAGCGCCCTCCTTATGTTCCTCATCTACGCTATAAAAGACGATCACAACATAGGGGCCGGAAATTTGACTCCCCTCGCATTGTTCTTCATTATCTTCGGCATCGGAGCTTGCTGGGGTAGGTTTCATCAAGTCTGTGTCGTTCAAGGATTCCGTACTGACAGGTTGCAGGTTGGGAGACTGGCTACGCGATCAACCTAGCTCGAGATTTTGGCCCAAGACTCATGTCGTATATGCTGGGGTACGGAACCAATGTCTGGAAAGCGGGCAACTATTACTTTTGGGTGCCTATAGTGGCACCATTCTGTGGTTGCACCTTTGGAGGGTTCCTGTACGATGCGCTGCTGTACACTGGCCAAAGTCCAATCAACACGCCATACTGGGGACTGTACCGCATGATTCCCGGCATGAGACACAAGTACGACGGCATCAAGTTCAATGACGAGTGGCTGAGAGAGAACGAAGGCAATGAGAAGGGCCACTCGTCCGCAAGTTCAGCCGAGTGATGAGGTCGAAAGATCACCTGTGTTTAGGAGCTGTTGGTAGTCTGAACGTTCTGCGACGTCTATATCTCTTTGCATTCAGTTACGCGAGGTCGAAATGCCTCATCGAGAGTGATAGCCGTCCACATTCCGCACAGCTGTTCTCGCTCGATCATGTGCAAGCAATGGCGTCGACACCCCCACATACATCGACGTCAGAGCTGATGACGGGGATGATGGCACAGAGCTCCGCGCTTCGCCAGCAGCCCCAAACAACCACACATCATCTTCGGGGGCTTGCTGCAGCTCCGCTTCCAGCCTGTGCCTTGAATTCAGCTTCAGTCCGCTCCACCTGCAGGCCACACAGCGCTGAGGATCGTCGGGTCTGACGCCACTGGCTCCGCCATACCTGGCACAACGCGTTCCAGAACACGTCTGCTTTCCAACTTGTGCAGGTTTCCGGCAAGCACGCGATGGAATCCCTCTCCCCATGCCAATTCCCCACGGCTGTCCGATCGATTCTGTTGCTGCTCTGTGCCCACGTGGCTGTTGGCTGTGACGACGATTGCGTAGCTTGGGGAGCTGGAACTTGGATGGCTTGGTACTCTAATAGATTAAAGCAGGAAGTATATGAGGGGGGCAGGGTCTCTGTTTCCCAAGTTATTTTGTTATACTAAAATCTATCCTCTCCATCACAAAAGAAAAGCTCAAAGAAAACAACTCTAAACTATTCAATCAATTGAACAATAGTCAAACATGTCTTACGGCGACAGGGACAACAGCGATAGCTACGGCAGCAGCGGTATGCATCCCTCGCGATATCGCGTGCAGGAACAGCTTCCTGTTCCTTGCGATTAGAGGCTTCCATTCTGAACATCTTGCAGGTCGCCAAGACGACTCTCTCGGTGGCTCTGGAGGCTACGGAGTACGTATCACGTCTGCCCATGCTCATTGGTCGAGGGCGTCTTTCTTATCAGTGACGATCACAGAGCAACGACCGCACCGGTGGCAGCGATAGCTATGGCTCCTCTGGCAGAGACAACACCGACAGCTACGGCTCGTCTGGACGAGGAGGAAACGACACTTTTGGGTCCTCGGGTCGTGACAACACCGACTCGTACGGTTCGTCTGGCCGCGGAGGAGACTCGTATGGCTCCTCTGGAGTCACCGGATCTGATAGCTATGGCTCCTCCGGCCGTGACAACACGGACTCGTACGGCTCCTCCGGTCGCACTGGTGGAAACGACAGCTACGGCTCGTCCGGCCGTGACAATACCGATTCATATGGTTCTTCGGGACGGACTGGTGGAAACGACAGCTACGGCTCGTCTGGACGCGACACCAGCGACAGCTACGGCTCATCTGGGCGCGATAACACGGACAGCTATGGTTCGTCAGGCCGTGGCAACAACGCTTCCTCATATGGATCTTCAGGAGTACGTTGACATCATTCCCTTGGCACTTTGTTCATTCGACGGAGCTCTATCTATAAGAGCTTCATTCAAGAACATTGTGTAGTGTTAGAACAAAATTGCTGACTGCGTATCTAGAGAGACAACGATAGTATGTCACATCCTCTCTCAGGTACCGCCAGCGGACCTGGTGACATTGAACCTCCACAGCTTGAGAGTATTGAGCAAGACTGATTTCCTCATCTAGGCTATGGCAACAAGACGTCCGGTGGCTTTTCGGGTGACAACGACACCTCGAACGATTCTACCAAATATGGCAGTGGTCTGAGCAACACCGACTCCTACAGCGGCTCGACCAACTACGGCTCCGGAACAACTGGTGGTGCCGGTAGGAAACATGTTAAGATTGTTGATGTGAACGTCAGTCTAACGATTTCAGGTTTCGGCAACAAGAGCACCAACGCTTCCGGCAACGATTACGACAGCAACAGCCAGGGCGATGGCACCAAGTATGGCAGTGGTCTGAGCAACACCGACTCCTACAGCGGCTCGACCAACTACGGTTCTGGAACAACCGGTGGTGCTGGTAAGGAACATGATCACCTTCTCGATATGAAGACAATTTAACGTTCTCAGGTTTCGGCAACAAGAGCACCAACGCCTCCAGCAATGACTACGATGACAACAGCAACAGCAAGAACGACTCCACCATGGGCAAGCTCATGGAGAAGGCCGGCGGCATGCTCAAGAAGGACGGCCTCGCCGAGAAAGGCCGTGAGAAGCGTGAGAACGCTGGGTATGGCAACGACGACTCGTCCAACTACTAAGCGGTCATTATACTGCTACGAGACTATGATTGAAATCTCCAAAACGAAAAGTGTATTATTGAACCTGAATGAACAATGAACTATTTGCTCTTCAACCTCGCTCATCAGGATTTTCCTGTGGTAGCTTTTTCTTCTCAACCGATGTTGTTTGTCGACCCGATGACATCCCCCTACTTAGGTACAAGGTGTGCGACTGTGCTTCCAACTGCTTCTTGAGAGACATGAATGCCTTTGTGTGGGGAGTACCAAACTACTCTATTCACACACCAATGGCAGGCCTCGCTGAAAAGCCGCACTTGGTAGGTAATCTGAAGCTTTTGTATTCCATCGCTGTACTCGCTCTTGCTGCCGCTGTGATAAGAGACAAGAAAACGATGCTATCGAGTTTGTAGGACGAAGAAGCATGGTGCATCACTGGATTCTTTCCGTGCGAACCAAGGAATGCTCGAGTATCTGGAGTGTATGTCGCTCGGAGTACGGTTGCAGCTCCTCCAAGATTTCGAGGGCATGGGCTATAGGCAGCAGTCCCCAAGACAAAATGTTGAATTTGTTGCACTATTCACAAGAAGCGGCCAAGAGAAAGGGATCGCGCAGAGATGCGCTTCGATTCAAGGCATAGACGATACTTAAGCTATCCTTCCATCGTTCAGTTCAACTGCCAAGCATACACATTCCCCTTCCGTACGCCATCCGTGTCGCGTTGGCACTCCCCTGAGAATGATGTGAGCATCATGCCCCCTCACGATTCCACCAAAGCAACTCCCGGAGTGTTCCTTTCCCATCATCTATCGTTCAAACATAGTGCTCTTCTCAACCTCACTGCCTGTACTCTTCACACTGGCCGTAGACGAGCTGGTAACCTTGGGTTCCGCGACAATAGGCTTGTCTAGTAGGCTCTCCTTGCCCTTTTCATTCTGCGTGTTGCCAGCGTCCGCCTCGGCAACGTCAAGAAGATCATGTCCATGATCTTCCGCGTCTTCGTCTTCATCGTCTTCCGTGCCGCGGACTGATGCTCCACGATCAAGTTCTTTCTGCGCCTCGTCCATTCTTCGTTTAACCTCTGCGGCGACGCGCATCCCGTCGGTGACGATATTATCGAGCATACCACGGAGACCCTTGCCGGGGGCTACAACGCCAGCACCAGGACCGCCAGGGCTGATTGCAGGCATGCTCAGCTGGCTGCTTGCGCTCGGTGCAGCATTATGGAGGTTGAGGAAAGATGGTGAAGTCAGCGTTGAAGAAGGAAGTGGGGCGTCTGCAAGATGGAAGCTATTGGCAAAACCAGAGTCGAAGAATGACTCTAGTGTTTCGTCCGCTAGCACGAGCATGCGAAAGGTTGGTAGTGTGATGTGGACCGGGCTGGCAGGATCCAGCGCTGCATTTGCTTCAGCATGCTTGGACCTCGTCTGCCCAAAGACGTTGCCTGAAGGCCGGGATAGGATGGAGTCCTCTCGAGCGGAGGTTTTAGCATTCTCATCGAGCGGATGCTCTTCTGTCGGATTCGTATCCTTGTCTTCCAGGTCTAGCAGATCCTCTGCGCCGTCATCAGCCATGCTGAGGTTGCCCATGCCAGCAGTAGAATCCTTCTCGCCCTGCCGTGACGGATGATCGGGATCTGCGTACTCGAAACACCTGCGTATAAATGCCGACACTGCAGATAAGAATTGCTCGTCTCGCGACATTGGGATGCCATCTGGTCCGTCCACTTCTGACGCGCCATTTGGTCCGTGTATCGAGCCCTGCACGCCTCTCCGCGACAAGAAGAGTAAAGCTTCAGATATCCGTAGTATCCCCTCTCTGTCGACTTTGCCGTCCCCGTCATCATCGTAAAGCTCAAAGAAATAAGAGATGCTGCTCATGATGTCTCGGTTACCCTTGATGGGAGCCAGACCATAGACAACATTTTGCAGGCTCAACACTCCGGTGCTGTCCATGTTCCATTTCATGAACAGTCGTTGGAGGAAATCATGGTCTGCTGGCTCTGGCCCCGAACCCCACGGCGAGATCGGGACGCTCTTTCCTCGCAAAGTATTACTGAAGTAGCCGTTACTCGACTCCATCTTGGTTGGTGAGCTAGGAGAGTCTGTGACGGCCCACTTAGCGATACCAGCCAGGAACTCTCGGAAGGCATCATAATCCATAGCTGAAGAGCTCGACCCGAGCGCGACTCTACCCATCTCAGGAGCATTGCCATGCACTCCAGAGACAATTTCTGATGCTCTTTGTCTGGCCTGCTTCGCTTTCCGTTCACTTTCGGCCTGTTGAAGCTGTGCCCGCAGCTGTCTATCATAAAGCACGGTATAGAATCGGTCGTACAGAAATCCTAGGTCATTCGTCGAGAGTTTCTTGCTCTCCGGCCCTAGGTTCCGAATTGAGGTCCTCTTGGCGAAATTTTCAATGTTCTCCATGACAGCCGCCTTGTGTTTTGATCGCTGCTCGGAGATTGTGTGTTGCGTAATGCCTTCAAATTCCTTGAACGCCACAACCATCAGCGCCTGAAAGTTTGTGATCGCGCGATGCTTGGGATTCTCGGAGGTAGGATGCGCCGAATCACCCAGACGAGCAAAGTACGATTTCAGGACAGAAATGAAAGTTCCATCGTCTGTGGCATCGAGCAGTTCTTCGCCATTGATCTTCAGGATGGCCAGCCCGATCTGGAAAAGCACCTTTGGACCTTCAAGAAAGAAGACATCTAGTACTCGGAATGCGAATATCAGTGGCATGCTGTTAATGTAAAGCGATAGAAACCAAGGTAACGAGACGACAGAAAGCTGAACGTCATTCTTGGCAAGATGCTCAGAGATGACCGGCATCGTCTTCTCGACCAGGCTCTCGAATACCTTTTGGTCCAGAAGGGTGCCATACATCGTTGTCGAGTAGTATCCGGGTAATAGACGATCGCAGAGAATGGAGAGAAGGTAAAAAGCTTGGGTTTCGGAAAGGTAACTGGTTTGCACTCTTAGCTTCGAGGCAAAAGATAGAAGGGGAAGGGCTTACATACATCAGCAAAGCGGCGACGACAATATTCATCGCTTGGCAATATCCAACTTCCTCGTTGGTCCAGCTGTATGCGGTCAAGACTCGTCGTAGTCTGCCGATACCTTCTTCGCTTTGGAAGCCGGCGTATTCTGGCAAGCTGCGATTGAGATCCTTTTCGATCTCGTCAATGGCTAATGAGTTCTCGCCTTCGTGCTTGGCTAGCGTCTCCTGGTAAAGCCTTGGTTTCTGCAGCCGCAAATATAACGACCCTGAACTCAGCTCCCAGATCTCGCCTCTCAGTAGATTCGGGAGTCCGACTCGTATCAATCTGTGAAAGTCCGGCTGTCGTACTAAAGTGGTATTGCGGCCGTTGTCTTTCATGTACTCGTGCCATAATCGCATCTTGCTTCGATCCCGTAGCTTCTTCGCATTACCTGGATATCTGAAGATGCTCCCCAGACCTGTATCTGGCGGCGTCCTAGGCGTGCCATCTGGCTTCTCCGTTGCAGGTGTTGCGTCAAAATCGTCGCAAAGAAAGTACTCCGAGTAACACTCTTGAGCAACTGTCCGCATGCTGTCCACCTCCTTAATGCCCTGTCTGAGACCCCTCTTAAGACCATCGCAGAAGCGCTCACATTGCTGCCGACTGCCCTCAAGCTGTATAGTCAATTTGGGCGGCGCGGGAGCACCAGGTCTCGTGTCATTGCCCGGCTCGAAACCATTCCAGGTTGTTATAGATAAAGCAAACATGTAGCTCTGTGTATGCAGTCTCTCGACTCTCCGCACCGCGCAAAGCGGTAATGTGAAGCCATTGCCTCCAGGGCCTGTCCCGTGAGTCCGTCCAGTAAACGCGCTGCTTACACTCGTGCTTGCGGTGCTGACGAAAGATGTGCTGACTGTGGAGAAGCACAAGAACTGCTCACTGAGATGAAGCTGGCCAACATAGTGGGTGCCTCGATCTCTATCCCAATTGTTCTTATCCCAGCTCTTCGGTGTGCCCGCGGACTTGGAGCTCGCGCGAGTCTTTGAAGGGAGCGTTAGCTCTGCCGTGATCTCATACAGTGGGTTCTGCGAATCGGGAAGTCTGAATTGATGGCGGAATAGCTGGGCCTTGGAAGGACGTCCAGCATTGCTTGCGCCCAGGGAACCAGGGAGTTGGGTGGGATCAATGAACTGCTGGGCCGCCTTCTGCACGAAGCCTTGCAGCGAGGAGAACATGGCGGGCGGATAGCAGCGGCTGCGAGCTCATGTCGCGCCCCAAGCATGGATTGGCGATTATCTCATAACGTCGTATCAGTCATTCGAGGCGTCAATGTCATGAAACAAGCTGGAAAGCGCTTCAATTGGGAGGATGACTTGTCGGTGGTTGCGGTGTTGAGACTCCCCAGATCAGCTCCTCATGCCTGAGGCATAAATCTCAGATATCGAAGACAAACTTCAACTTCACTTTGAGCCGATACAGAACAATTTCGCCATTCATAGTTTCGTAACAGCGTTGTGAACTAAGATATACAATGCCTTCCAACATGGCACTTCCGGGACAAGATCTTGGATCAACCAACACGAACACCCTAGGCGACGGAGTCCATATCCACAACACCAACCTAGTCGCCAGCATCGCAGGCCCAGTCTCATCAGTCCCATCCACATCCAAAACGTCCAAGCAGACTACAACCTCCATCGCGCGCTCAACGGGTCCCCTCCTCCCCTCAGTAGGCACCACAATCCTCGGCAGAATAACGCGCACAAACCCGCGCCAAGCCAACATCTCCATCCTCGCCCTCGGACTGACGGGCGATCACGTGTGTCGCGACACCTTCCCAGCCGTGATCCGCCAGCAAGACATCCGCGCCACCGAGATCGACAAGGTCAAGGTCACCGAGTCGTTTCGCGTGGGCGATGTGGTCAGGGCAGTGGTGATCAGTCTCGGCGATGAGCGGAGCTATTATCTGAGCACGGCGAGGAATGAGTTGGGCGTGGTGATGGCGACGAGTGAGTGGGGAAATCAGATGTATCCGATCAGTTGGAAGGAGTTCATGGATCCGGAGACGGGCGCGAAGGAGTTGAGGAAGGTGGCGAAGCCGGTTTGAGCTAGTATGACTTTCGAAACCGGTCAAGGGAGTCACCAGACGGCTGTTTGGACTTCTTCACTTGAGGCGCAAAAGAACCCTTTTCGTCTGGAACCAACAAGGGCGGTATTTTCACTCCGTGAAACAATGGCAGAAATTTCGCTACAAAGATCCTCCACCCATGAAGCTCCTGCCTTCGACTATCTCGAGCACTACGGGCTGGCCACCAAGTGGTGCACACCTTGAAGCAGTCGAATCGTGCCTTCAGAGATGGCCAAGGGGAGGGGACTGATCATTTGGCATCGCTGTAGTGCCATGAGGCTCGGGTGCTGTCAGCATGAATGTCAAGCAGTAGGGAGACATGCACACCGGGCTGCTGCGTCCATAGTATAATGACAGCGATTCGATAAGAGCTATATTTACTACTCAGCTCGGTATTACAGCCTGGCTTGTTGCATTAGAGAGATTGCTCTGCTCACAAGTATTCGATTCAGACGGAAGGACTGCCCCACTGGTACGGAGGTATTATTTGAAAAGCGCAAGCAAAACGAATGCTCTGTACAGTTTGCCGATCTTAATCTGACCATGGTATTGTGTATTGGAATGACCTGCCCCCTAACGCCGCATGATGCATAGCAGAGCCAGAGCAACATAAGAAACTCAATCAGTTGTTTCCGGCTCTAGCATGAGCAGCCAGAGTCCTGCTCTCCGATGTTGATGGGAATCGTCTCTGGGAAGTCGCCGTTGAAGTCTTGCGACTCTTCTTGGGCGAGGGCATTTCGTGCAATTACTGAGAAGCAAAGTCAGCTGTAACGTCCTGACGAACATGGATGTTTTCCGTCCTTCTCAACCCACCTTCAAACGCCTGCTCCACATTCACAGCCTCCTTCGCACTCGTCTCAAAATAAGGTATGCCTCCCTTCGCCTGACAAAAAGCCATCGCCCTCTTACTCGAGATCATCCTCTTGCTCTCATCCACGTCCACCTTATTGCCCAGCACCACAAACGGGAAACTCTCGGGATCCATGGGACTAGCCTGGATCAAGAACTCATCCCGCCACGAGTCCAGCGTATCGAAGGATTTGCTATTGTTCACATCGTAGACCAGGACGCAGCAGTCGGCGCCGCGATAAAAGGCTACGCCGAGGGATTGAAAGCGCTCTTGGCCAGCTGTGTCCCAGAGCTGCATGGTGACGAGGCGGTCGTCCACGAGGACTTCTTTGGTAAGGAAGTCGGCGCCGATGGTGGCTTTGTAGGACGCGCTGAATTTCTTGTTGACCTATCGGATGGGTTGTTAGGATGAGAGGTAACGCTTGCTTGTTGGGTGGTAGAATGGACACACGTATTGGTTCATCAGACTTGTCTTGCCAACACCACTGTCGCCTAGGATGATGACCTGTCTCTCTTTAGTATGTATTCCGATACTGTCGCCTGGTCCTCCCTCACCTTGAGCAGTATCTTCTTTCTGGAGGCCATCTTGAATGCGCAAGTCGTAGATCGGAGCTGTTGTTATCGCAGGAGTGACGGTTGCTCGCCGGATGGTAGGCGGCCTTCTTAGGCTTCAAGTATTGCAAGCAGAAGCTGTAGTGAAGGATGATGGGAGTCACAGGACGTGGTGCGGCGAGTGTAGGCGCTTGTGTGGAGAGGACGAAGCAGGTGATCGTGACGGGTCGATGTGGCTGGACAGCTGCTGTTGCTGCTGCTGCGGGCAAAGAAGCAACGGCGATCTGCGGGCGCAAGAGAAGAGCCGCACGAGATGGACCCACTTTTGTTGGTGCCTGTCTCGTGCGCCGCCTCCCTTTGTCCTTTCAACCCTCTTCCTTCACATTCACTTCATCTTTCATCATCATATATACCTTGAGTTCATATGTACTGGTAGACACCAGGCACGACTGTCTAGTGATGATACAGCCTGCATCACAACAGCCGGCCGGGCAAACCCGAATAGAAGGAGGAACGCATCTTCAGCCTCGCATTTCATCATATACTGCCCATCAAGTCCCGTCGCCCAACCTCGTCATCAATCGGAATTCCAAAACACTCTCTATACGCTCAGCTCGGCGACCTTTGCGTGCGATATCGCCTCACTGTAAGGCTGCAAAGCTGGCTTTACCTTAGTCTTGACAAATCTGTCCACGATCTCAGGACAACGGCCAATAAAGGTCTTTGAGTCAAGCAGGCTGTCAAGCTCGGGAATGATCGGCTCGAAGTATGCGGTCTTGCGTATTCTCTCAATCAGGTCGTTGGGTTTACCTTCTTGCTTCACAACAGCGCCTGCTTGGTGGGACAGTACACTGTGTTCCACGTCAGTATTCAGATCGTGAGTTCATAGATGCCACAGACTTACCGAATCTCCTCATGAACCTCCTGTCTCGAAGCGCCCTTGTCAACCATCGCCATGATGACGTTCTCGGTGGCCATGAAAGGGAGCTCTTGTTCCACGCGCTGGTTGATGACCGCTTTGTTGACCACGAGACCATTGGAAATGTTGTTCAACTGCGAAGCATAAGTAAGGGACGATACACCAGCTCAAGCAAATGACTCACCAGAATGAGGCAGGCGTCTGCACAGAGGAAAGATTCGGGCAGCGATATACGTCTGATCGCCGAATCGTCCAAGCTTCGTTCTAGCCACTGTGATGCATATGTTTGCTCGGCATCGGCGCTGAAATTATGCAGTTTACGTCCAAGCGAGCAGAGTCTCTCCGATCGCATTGGGTTACGCTTGTATGCCATAGCGCTCGATCCGATCTGGTCGGCTTCGAAAGGCTCCTCGATCTCCTTGAACATAGCAAGATGTCGAATGTCGCTGCCTATGCGTTCGCAAGCACAGCCAAACGAGCTCAATGCATGAAGCACGTCGACATCGATCAGTCGCGAGTATGTCTGGCTGGTGGAAATTTCTGCGTCCTTGAAGCCTGCCTTCTGCGTGACGAGCTCATCGAGCTTCTCGACCATATCGTGCTTGCCCTTGAAGATTGCGAGGAAACTCGCTTGCGTGCCAGTCGTACCCTTGACACCACGAAAAGAGTTGACAACCTCCTCCCGCTGCTTCTCCAATCCGCGAAGGTTTCGAAGTAGGTCTGTGATCCACAAGCTGGCTCGCTTGCCCACTGTCACAAGCTGAGCTGGCTGTCCATGGGTGTATCCCAGACACGGCAAGTCCTTGTACTCGATAGCGAAAGCCGCAAGTCGCTGAACCACAGCCGCGAGCTTGGGCAGGACAAGGTCGAGAGCATCACGGAGGAAGATGAGATCAGCATTATCAGTCACATAGCAAGACGTAGCTCCCCAGTGAATGATACCGGCCGCCTCAGGCGCCACAATGCCATACGTATGCACATGGGCCATGACATCGTGACGTCTTCGCTTCTCCTCGGTAGCGGCTGCTCCGAACTCGTCGTCGTCGATGCGCACATGGTCCTTGAGCTGTTTGATTGCCAGATCCGAGATCGGAAGACCGAGTTCCTTTTCAGATTCGGCGAGGTAGACCCAAAGCTGTCGCCATGTACTAAATCGATTCCGAGGCGAGAAGATGAATTTCATCTCCTGCGAGCAGTACCTCGAATTGAGGGGGCTAAAGAACACAGTCAGCACGACTGCTAACGCTCCAATTGATGACCACAAAATTCTCATATCTCGTCGATCACGAGCCATCTTCTTCAAAGCAGGGCACAAAAATTTCCCCCCACCAATTCTGGCGGTCCGCGCGCGGGCATCGCACTCGAATAAGTCTCGTGCATCAGGCGTTCTTCACTCCAAGGGACTCACTTTTGGTAGGTATCATGATCGCCCGTCATCATGGAAGTTGGCATGCCAGATACAGGCTCTGAAAGAATCGGCATTCTCGGGTGCGAGTCGAAAAGTCGATCTCTTGTGTCTTTTTTTTTTTTTTAGCTTCTGCGGAATGGAAGGACCCGAGGCACAAGCGAGAATAGGCAAAAATGACGAAACCTCGTCCCTGAACTTCGAAGACCAAAATGTCACAAGCAAGTGCGCCTGACTGCTGGCAAGATCTAAGGGTAAATTAAAAGAAAGGAACAGAGTAAAGGGACAATGGCAGAATGACGTTTCTATGTGATATTGGCGATGCGATATAAGGTTTTATCTGTGAAGTAGGTCTCCACAAGTGGATCTTGACGATCATGTGCATCGGAAAGAAACTAAGTGGGATGATTGGTTGAAGACGAGCGTCAAGATATCAATATCAATTGAGGCCATGAATAGACCTCACAGACTAGCAGATGTATTGATCGTAAGAGCATTCCCCAGAAGACCCCTCCACAGATCCATATGTATCCATGCCCAGGCATGTGGAGCCGTGTCCTCTACATTTTCCCGCCCACAGCACGGCCCCGGTCTCTCTCGCACCGAACAGCATCACAACTTCGCAAAGACAGCCAAGCTACTCAACGCCTTCCCATTTGCATCAAACATCAGGTTGTTCTCACAGCTACTTCCCAGGCCAGCATTGTCCAACCAAGCCGGCTCCCAATAGAATACTCCTGTGCCTCCAGCACTCCCAACCTTGCTCGCGACATCCTGCATCCACGTAGTCTGTCCTGCCGCCGAGAAAGGAATACTCGTAGTATCCGAGGGGAAAGCGTACGCCGGCTTCGAGCATTTCGTAGGCCAATCCGTCTCCACTACCATGATCTCCTTTCCATACTTCGACTTCATATCGGACAAGCTGGTCCCCAGAGCCGACAGAGTGGCAGCGGAATTGTAGAAGGGATAATATGACACCGCCTGCACGTCAAAATCGGAAGTCGTGAAAGGTCCTTCGCCGAGGACGGTGTCGTACCAATACTTCTGCGTATCCCAATTCCAGCCATTATCGATATGCACCAGAATCTTTGGCTTCGGCGACAGTTTCGAATCTTTGATACCCGCCGACGCACTATGCAACAACCTCGCAAGGTTGTATGTCCCGCCCGACTGGCTGATCTCGCCTAGAGGCCACAACATCCCGGCTGTGATCTCGTTGCCAATACTTACCAGCTTCAGCGCCGTTCCAGCCGTCTGAAACGCATTCATCGAGTTGAGGGTGTAATTGTATACAGCATATGCCAGATCGTCGATGCCGTAATTCGCCAATGCCGCGGGTGTTGTTTGATGGCTGGGGTCTGCCCAGGTATCACTGTAGTGGAAGTCTAGGTAGATACCCAGACCGGCCTTTTTTGCGCGGGCGGCGAGTTTAAGGTTGTAGTCAAGGTTGTAGTTACCGTCTGAAGGGTTGTTCCAGAGACGCTGTCGAACAGTTGTCACGCCGGCGGATGCGAGAATGGTTTCGAGAGGTTGAGTCGTGCCGGCTGCATTCTTGTAACTTTTCCCAGCTGCTTCTTCCACGAGGAGAGACGACCAGTCGACACCTTTGTAGGTGAGAGCTGCATTCGCGGAGAGTGCGAGGAGAGCTGTTGTTGTTAGAAGGGAAATCATCTTGTTGAATTGGAAGTGGTGACAGAATCGTCTTTGTGACGCCCGCCGCTATTTGTAGTCCATCCGTACGACCGCGAAATCTCGCTTGGGAGAATGAGAAGGAAAAATATAGTATGAATGAAACAAGCCGAACCAACCTGCCTGTTTCGGATTAATCCACTTCCCCGTCGCGGATCCTCCACATCGGGAGTGACACTGAGCCGCGGTCACTTGACAACGCCTCGCAAGCTCTCCAAAGACAATGGCCAGGTTCCGATGATGTTTGGCTTGGCGGCATATAATGAAGACTCCATTGATTCCGCATTGCTTTGGAGACGGTGGCCGAAACCGCCCCCAATTAGTAAGCTTCTCGCATGTTTGACTCAGACGAATGGAACCAGGAATCGAGAGCTCTACGATGCGAATATGCGGACCATAAATAAGGCATTTGGTCCTGGTTCTGCGCGATTGAATGTATGTCCAAGGTTCACATGATCCTCGTGTATAGTAAGAGCTTCGAGATGGCTACAGTAAGTCTCTTGGTGGAGCGGTGGTAGTCAGGGACATGCAGCTGATCCTCATCGAGATGAAAGCAGTCGTGGTCTATAAAGCTGGAGGTCCTGAAGTACTCAAGCTCGAGGAACGCCCTGTTCCGAGACCTGATGCAGGCTGGGTCCTCATTCAAGTGAAAGCGTTCGGCCTCAATCGCTCCGAGCTGTTCACTCGTCAAGGCCACTCGTAAGTCGGGACTCGGGCACATGAAGTTGACGAAGGCCCCCTGACCATGACCAGGCCAGTCAAATTTCCACGCATTCTGGGGATTGAAGCCACGGGAACCGTCGTTGAAGCACCAGGTGGCGAATTCTCTAAGGGTGACATCGTCGCGACGGCCATGGGAGGCATGGGACGAAACTTCGATGGGTCTTATGCAGAATACACTTCGATTCCAGCAGGCCAGGTCCAGAAGCTGAAAACCACATTGGACTGGTCAGTCCTTGGAGCATGCGGAGAGATGCTACAGACAGCATACGGCAGCCTCTTCAAGGCATTGAAGGTGCAAAAGGGCGAGACGCTGCTCGTTCGTGGAGGGACCACAAGCGTGGGACTTGCAGCTGCGGCTATTGCGAGGAACCACGGTGTCAGGGTGGTCAGTACAAGTCGGAAAGCAGACAGGGAAGAATTGCTGAAGAAGTATGGGGCAAGTGATGTGTTCGTCGACAGTGGGCATATCGCGGATGATGTGAAGAAGATAACAGGGGGTGGAGTCAACAAGGCGCTGGAGTTGATCGGCACAACAACACTGCTGGACTCGCTGCAATGCACGCAGGAGCAAGGTGTTGTGTGCATGATGGGCATGGTGGGTAACAGTGACTACACCCCACGTCGAAGTAGCGATTAGTGAAGCATATGCTGACCATTACAGGCTGGACGCTCCAAGACTTCGAGCCCATGGCGACAATCCCATCGACGGTATGTCTGACAACGTACAATGGTGGGCCGCGAGAGTTCATCGAAACTCCTCTGCAGGAGATGGTTGAGCAGATCGAGGCCGGCACGCTGCCGGTTGCACTGGGGCGGACCTTCAGGCTGGATGAGATCGTTGAGGCTCACAGGGTTATGGAGAGCGACCAGGCCGGTGGTAAGATTGTCATTCTCGACTGAATATGATGATGGTTGGGGCGTGGCCTTTGCCGGGTCACCCGAGCGTGGTGGCAAGGATTGAGTGGATGGTGATCCGCGTTGGGAGAAACGTCACGTCCAGAGCGTTTTCTTGCTCGCTGTGCATAATGATCCGTCAGGGCGCACAGCCGCCTCCACAATCTGCTCGCGATGCCTTATCGTGGTATGTATCTTCTCCTGTTGCTGTGGTGGACCTGGGCAACGTACAACCATTCACTAGCCATGGTGTGGGCGCCATCAAAACGAAGGCGGGATTAAGCATTCACTTGATGAGCCCGATGAGGGACGATGTTGGTTGATGTAGCATTTGATGGACGATGAAGTTGTGATACTGTCGTTGTTGCTGGGAGGATTGCTTCCCGGAAAACGTGGGCAGGCGGGGCGGAGCGGGTGGTGTGGCTGCAGCTTTGCTTGGGGCTTGCTAGAAATGTTGACTTGCCTTGAAGTTGACTTAGCCTCAACAACCTGAAATACCTACCCATACGCATACCCTACTCTACCAATCAACTTCCCTCTAATGTCCGCCTGCTGCTCTTCTTCCAGTGCTTCTCCTCACAATACCCGTCCCACGCTGCCTTCAATCCAGCAGCATACAGGAGTTGCGGCAGGCCCGTCTGCTCCATCACGAACCCTCTACATCGCAGGACCTCCACCTGCAGTGTCACATAGCACTGACGGCGGCAGTGAATCTCACGGCCAACAATAACGAACGCACATGAAGCTAGAATCCACCTCGATGCCACTGCCTACCTAAATTTGGAAGTGTTATTGCAATACGAACAGCTACTCTACAAGGAGTTCACGCAACGAGCATCCCCGCAACAGACATTATGGCCCGCAATGCCAAGAATACGACCAACGACCTGGTCTACGATCTCTTTCTATGGATCTTCAATGTCGTCGTTGATCTCTTCTTCCGCGAGATCCACCCTCGCAGCTCGTGGCGCATTCCCAAGAAAGGTCCTGTCATCTTCGTCGCCGCGCCCCATGCCAACCAATTCGTTGATCCGCTCCTGCTCATGCGAGTCGTGCGTCAGGATGCGAAGAGGAGGATAGCTTTTCTTGTGGCCGAGAAGAGTATGCGCAGAGCCTTCATAGGCGCTGCAGCAGGACTCGTGGGCTCAGTACCGGTCGGAAGAGCTCTGGACTCGAAGAAGAAAGCGAACGGGAAGATATACCTACCGGACCCAGAGAACGATCCTACTCTGATCAAAGGCACCGACGTCAACTTCAAGAGCGATCAATTCATGCCAGGTGGTCTCATTGTGCTGCCAAGCGTCGACAACGTTGCCGCGAACTCTGAAATTGAAGAGATTGTGTCTGAGAATGAGCTTAGACTCAAGAAGCCGTTCAAGGGTGATGTCGCATACAAGCAGCTCACAGGAGAACAAGTTGGACACGGCGAGGCAAACGGACACGCTGACGGCAGCTCTCCCAAAGGCACCTCGTTTAATGTCGCCCCACACGTGGACCAGGGCCAAGTATACGAAGCTGTATTTGACCGAATTAAAAGCGGAGGATGCATCGGCATATTCCCCGAAGGGGGTAGCCATGACCGAACAGAGCTTCTCCCTCTGAAAGCCGGTCTGGCCATTATGGCATTGGGAGCTCTCGCAGAAGACCCAGAATGCGGCGTCACGATAGTGCCAGTCGGCATGAATTACTTCCACGCACACAAGTTTCGTTCGAGAGCCGTCATCGAGTTCGGAGCGCCGATCGAAATCGAGCCTCAACTGGTCGACATGTACAAGACTGGCAGCAAAAGAGATGCAGTCGGCAAAGTGCTAGCTACCGTCTACGACAGACTCTCGGCGGTCACTGTTCAAGCGCCTGACTACGACACCCTGATGCTGATCCAGGCTGTCAGGCGACTATACAACCCCAAGGGCAAGAAGCTGCCGATTCCTTTCATCATCGAGCTTAACCGCAGACTAATCAAGGGTTACCAAACATACAAAGACGATCCGAGGATCATCGAGCTCAGAAAGCAGGTACTAGCCTACAATCGAGATCTATTCAGGTTGAACATTCGTGATCACCAGGTATCGTACGCGAAATTTGCCTGGTATAAAGTCGTCTTCACACTCATATACCGAATTGGCAAGGTTCTGGTATTGGGATTATCGGCACTGCCCGGTGTGGTTCTCTTCGCACCTGTCTTCATTTTGGGCAAGATCATATCCAGAATCAAAGCGAAGGAAGCACTTGCAGCGTCGACAGTCAAAGTGAGAGCGCGAGATGTGGTTGCAACCTGGAAGATCTTGGTCTCGCTTGCGCTTGCACCAGCCCTCGACCTGGTATACACCATTATTCTTGTCTACTGGACCTGGAACAATCGCGTTAGAGGTATGATCCCAGACTATGTTCCTCTCTGGTTCGTATTCGTCTTTGGCATTTTCTTCTTCCCGGGAATATGCTTCGCCGCGCTTCGAATTGGCGAGATCGGCATGGACATCTTCAAGAGTCTACGACCCCTCTCAATGGCTATCAACCCGACACAGAGCAACACAATGGTGCAGCTACGACAGCGAAGAGATCATCTCCAAGATAGGATCAATGAAATCATCAATGAGCTCGGACCGGAGTTGTTCCCAGACTTTGATCACCAGCGCATCATCACAGATCCGACCCACCCTCTCCACTCACCTGAGCGTTCAAGACCGGGAACGCCCACACATCGGCATTCTGGAAGCGGCGAGATCGATTCGCTATCCTTCACACCTGCCAACAAAATCTTGGCTTCGTCGGCTGCCCACACCACCACTGGAGTTAATTTGCCTCACAACGAGAGCTTCAAGAATATTGGCTCGATTGGCCTCTTCGCTACGCGTCCCGGCACTCCCAATCGTAGTCGCAGCCGTAGTAGAGCTGGCAGCAACGACTTCAAGAATGGCGGCCTGAAGGGTATGACTTCAATCGACACACCAAAAGCGAACCTCGAAGAAGTGAGCAAGAATCTGCACGACGCGATGCGAGAGAGAGGCCGCAGGAGGAAGAGTGATGCTGAGTATGAATTCGAGAGAATCGATGCGGTGGACACGAACACGGCGGACTTTGAGCCAGAGGAGGCGAAGAAAGATCTTTAGTCGTCGTCTCTCTGCCGACTCCGAGGTTTTGGTTGGAGGATTGATTGATAGCGTTCTTGTTGCTCTTACGAGGTTATGATGAGATACCTAGGCTTGATCCGCCGCAACGGAGCCTGCAATCAGTGAGACGATCACAGTCCATGCACGTATGAATTCTAGTTTTGACTGTCACATGCTCATCTTCGACACGCACATGGTCATGCTATGCGTTCTTTGACCTTTTGAATCTCAGCGAACGTGCCCCTCGATTGGCTTAGTGCGGGCTAGGGGGTAGCTGAGATCCTTACTCCCTCGCTCTCTTCGCGTTCAGGCACGACTTCCGCTTCGCATCGACATCAACTTTCTTCTTCGGTAAATTCTTCTCATGTCATTTTTCCTGGACAGTTCTGAATACATTTGGCCTACCGCACTGAGTTCCTCGCGCTAGAGAAGTAAAACCCCTTCTGAGTTTATCGACTCAGTGAGGCCCCGAGGCGCCAAGAGCGAAACATACAGAGCCATCTGATCTCTTAATTGAAAAAGCAGAGAATGGTATCTCTTGTCGAATCCTGCTTCTATTGAATGGCATTGTCATCAGAATCGGCGAATTGTGAATGTCGCACCTGAAGACGGGAGCTGGCCCACGCCAAACACTACAAGATGCTGACATTGTTCTCACCCGCCATCCCAGTCATACCGGTCATACATCGCTCCACAGACCGCGCTGCTCATCGCAATGGTCTGCCATGGAACTCGTTACCCAAGGGTCGGGTATATGGCGACGCACCCTTGCCAGTTCTACCCTCGGAGAAGGCTCCTCGAAGCGCGCGTATTGTGGCGCGCTATGCTGATCCCGACAGAGTCGCGTACACTGTCAAGATCGGCGAGGAGCTAGTCGAAGATGTGCGCTTAGATGAGGTGCTGGATTACGTTTCAGCGCACGATCTGGAGCATTTCGAAAATTTGCAGTTTGTTGAGGAGGGAGAAGCATTGAGAGTCGCAAGGATTGCTGAAGAGGAGGAGGCGGAGCAGAGAAGGGAACGGGCGAAGTTGAGGGCAAACAGTAGAGGTGTCGTGGTCTGGCAACGTTCCGATGATGATTCTGAGCAAGAGGAGGTGGCGACTGGGAGGCATGGGCGTGCACGGCCGACTTACACGCATTTGTTCTCAAAGCCCGAGGAGCGACGGAGACGACGGAAGCGAGATCCTATCACAGGCGAGTTGATGCCTCTGGGTGATGAAGAAGTAGAAGCTCAATACCAAGTCCACGATCGTAGGAGACGACGGAAGAGGGATCCGGCTACAGGCGAACTCATGCCACTCAGTGATGAGGAAGACTTCATGATGCCGACTGTGATTTCGAGTTTCACCAAAATGCGCCCTCCTGCGCCAGAATTTGCAGATATACCAAAACGGCGCCGCCGCAAGCGCGATCCGGTCACTGGAGAGCTTCTACCATTAGATCCGCTCCCGCAATATGTACTGCAACCGTCGAGCTCAATACCTGGTCCAAAGGAACGATCGAGGTCAATACTGAGCGATTCCAAAGCTGCAGGTCCTGAACTCGAGAAGAGGCGCCGGCGCAAACGTCATCCGCTGACAGGCGAACTTATGCCAGTCGGCTGGCGCTACGATCCCGAAGCTGCGAAAGACTCATATCAAGAGCGGCCAGATGGCCTCTCCAGATCCTCGAATGCCGGTAGCCCGTCGATGCACCGCCTGAGCATCTCGCAATCGCAGGAACATGCTTCGAAGCGAGTCAAGGTTGGCTCGGAGTCCTCCTGGGATGGCCTACCTGTCGAAGAGACCACGCGCAGTCCAGGCTCGCGGTCACTGTCGCGGCAGGCCATTCGTCTTGATAAGGGAGACATCATTGAGATCTCTGAGAGCGACGATGACAAAGCAGACGACCTGCAAGGTCAAAACCTGCTGTCTACGTTTCAGGCTCGTCCGACACCGAAGACCTCAATGCTACATCCTACAGCTAAAGCTATGCCAGCAGTCACAGCGTCAAACTCAAGCGGGGCTGAATTGCGGCAGCCACTTACACTGGAATCATTTCTATCACGCAAGGACGAAACTTCATCCGAAGGCTCCGGCTCGAGAAGCCCAGAGGGTGAACCAGTGCGGCCACCTGACAGCCAAAGAAAGACGAGTATCATGAATCCAACAGCCACTCAGGACAATGATGATCCGGCGCAAGATGATGACCAAGAGGAAGAAGAGTGGTTCGTGGAGGCTATTCTAGATCACAAGCTATCTGACCCACGAACGCACCCAGGCAAACCTCGCACGATGCTCTACAAAGTCAAATGGGAAGGCTATGACGAACCTACCTGGGAACCTAGAGAGAGCTTCGCAGATCCAGAGACCATAACTGCATACCGCCTGCACGTTGGATTGGACCAGCCGATGAAAGTCGTGCCCAACAAGGCTGGAGAGAACGAAGAAGCCTATGTCGTTGAGAAGATAATGGCACACCACATGTCGGATCCAAGAACGCATCCTGGCAAGCCACGCACGATGTTATACAAGGTAAAGTGGGTAGGATATGATGAGCCGACATGGGAACCTACAGCGAGTTTTGATGACGAGAGCTTGTTGAAAGCATATCAGAAGAAACATGGGTTGAGATGACAATTTGAGTCAAGAGGCTGCACCTGAGGATCAGAAGCAAATCGACCGCGTCTGTGGCGAGCAGTTAGTGCCAAGGCTGCATCCAACGTTGTTTTCCAACAGCTTGGGTGTAACGTGGAGCTCATATTTGAAGATCATGTGATCTTCCTATCTAGCTCAAATAGGCTTGCATTTCCTCGGAAGTGGGGGCAGGCCTCTCTACGCCGCAGATAACAGAAGCCAGGAAGATCAGGACGCTGATTGGCTGGATATGGTATCACAGCATTATGCAGCTTCGTGGCAGCGAATCTCGAGCGGAGCTGATGAAGGAACGACGTCCACGACTTGGACCTCGAAGGTTGGGATGGAAGGTGTAATACTTGGGATTGACAGCAAGCGTAGCGACTGCCTGGGACATCCTCTTCCGATTGTTGACAAGATCATCACTACATCGGACTTGACGATAGCGGCACAGCAATCATGGACTCATGCTGGACTTACTTCGTCTTCGCGCTGGCAGCAAGTACATTGGCCTTGACCTACCTGATCACCGACAGGAAGCAACGATCCGCGATCCTCAACAGGCTCAGCATACACAGACGACTGTCCAGCGCAGCTTTCACACCATACGAGCTGTCTCCAGAGAAGCATGGCCTGTCCAGCAACAAGGAGTATCCTACGTATGTAGATGTGTTCCCTACATGCATCAAACGCTTGGCTGCGGACTATAGCAAGCTCCTTCCGGATGACGCAACCTGGGAAGGCAAAGAATTGCTGGATCATGTTTCGGCGACGGGATTCAGTCTATGGGAGATGAAGGAAATTGGCGACTTTCCGAATTACGCGGCTTTGAGTGGCGTGCCATTGCCGCAGCCTTACAAGGAGTTTGACATCAGAACGGCTCTACCGAGGCCTTATCGGCCATTCAGGTGGGCTTATCATCAGACCATGTGTGAGTTCTCATAAGATAGGTTCCAGAGTTTTAGCTGACATTTGAGTCAGCTCTCACGAAAATGGAACCGGACTGGTGGCTCGAGCTGGACCGCAACTACGCTGAGGTGGTGAGGCAGAGAGAAAGGCTTTTTGAAAACCATGGTGACGGTGTTATACAAACACTACCAGGATCCGAGCTCGCAGCTAAGGAACTCATGGAGATGTGTCTACAATTTCTCTCTGCGAGATATCCGCAATACTTCAGCTTCGGCATGGACGGAGGTAGATTGATGTTTCACAATAGGATTCTGGAGACCGCAACAGATCTGGAGAGAACGCCACCAATGCACGCGCTTCTACACAACGTTCCTGAAGACTTTGCTATCATGATGCGTGATCCCAAGACTGGGCTCTACAGTTTTCGTGGAGGCATGATTATGAGTAGTCTAGGCTGGAACCTGGGGAGCAAGATCGGTCTGAAGTTACACGAAATCCATGAGCCAATTCCAGATTACCGAGAGAAGATGCAGTTTTCCATGGACCGGTACTTCGCAAAGATGACTACAGATAAAGCCATCCAGCGCGGCTCCTGGGGTCTCGAAGTCGACAAACCGCTTTATATGCCGCCAGGCCATGCCCATGAGAAGCTGCGCGAAGCTCAAGATCCGAAGCACTCATTGGACCAGATCCATCTCCGTGTCGACTGGCAGACTCTGCGGCGCCTCCCACTCTCTGGAGCCATCGTCTTCAATTTCAAGGGCCTCTTCACGCCCATCACGGAGTTCAGAGACGAGCCGTATATCCCGAGCTTGGTTTTGAAAGTGCTAAGAGAAGGAAAGAAGAACATGATGGAGTACAAGAGCACATGGCATACAGAGCACGTCGCTATTCCAGCTTTGAGGGAGTGGGAGAGAGAACAAATCGAGAAGGGCATGATAGAGAAGGGATGGGTGGAGCATACGTTGGAAGAGAGTCCGTTCTTTCCCGGCTGGGAGGAGAAGTGGAGAGCACAGCAGGGATTTTGATGGGGATGTCTGTGAGTTGGTGGCCTGTAACTTGGGTTGAATCGTTGTCGTTGTGTACCGGCCACCCCGCTTTACAGCTCTTCACAGCTTTCATGCTGCGCAACTTGCATTGCGAAGAATGGTTGGATATATCTTGATGTGCGGCAGCGACAGCGGTGACGACGGCACTGGGCGTATAGCAGGCGTCAAGACGATGCGTAGCTCGTCGATGGACGACGTTATCACAGCATATCTTGACGTACGAAGACAACGCAAGGTTGCATGAGCTCCTCCTCAACCAACCATGATGCTCGCCATGTCCGCAACATGGCGCCATGCCAGTGCGGAAGGCCGCGCCGTGCAGTTTTCGTGCTGTACCACATGGCCAACATGCGGAGAAGGGAAGTACATGTCTGATTAACCGAATGCTTGCCGCCAGCGAGTCGCACGCCACCTGTCGCTGATCGCTTAGTCCCTTCCTCTCGACCAGGCGTTCCCATCTTCTTAACTCCATGCCTCTGGATGAGATCGGTGGAGACGTCAACTTTGGATGTACCACTCTCACCGACTTCTAACCTTGTCACTGCAATCTCCCTGGCTTCTACTGCACTCATCAGCACTCTCCAAAAGGAGTAGGAATCGCGATAATGGCGAAGGACGTGCCTTGGCCGCGAGTGCCCATTGGCAACAAGAACCATGCGAATGCCGCTGTGGTGATCATCGGCGGCGGTATCAGTGGCATCTGTGTTGCCATTGACCTGCTCAAGAGAAACAATTGCCGGAACTTCATTATTCTGGAGAAGAGCGCCAGCTTGGGCGGGACATGGTGATGCTTCTCTTTGTCTGTTGGTGGTTTGACACGTATCTGACCTCTGCACAGGAACGATAACAAGTACCCAGGCTGCTGCTGCGACGTTTGGTCTATGCTCTACAGCTACAGCTTTGCTCAGAACCCAGACTGGACGAGAGAGTACCCGGGTCAGGAAGAGATTCTTGCGTATTTGATGAAGGTGGCGCAGGAGTACAAACTGCTACAACACTTTCGTTTCAACACTGCGGTGGAAGAGGCGAGCTGGGACGAAGGGGAGAAGAAGTGGGGGGTGAAGGTGAAGGTGAGTGAGGGTAGTAAAGAGGCGGAGGTCAGTGGCGCATATGAGATTAAGGCGGATTTCGTGGTGAGTGCTGTGGGACAGTTGAGTGAGTTTGCCTTTGTATTGCAGCAGGTAGGTCCGTTTGCTGATCAAGTTCGAACAGATGTGCCTCGGTGGCCGGAGATCGAGGGCTTAGAGAGCTTTGAAGGGAGGACGATGCATTCGGCGAGATGGGACTGGAGTTATGGGTTGGAAGGCAAGAAAATCGCACTGGTCGGCAATGGTGAGATTCCACTTTCTCGCGACAAACGCAGATTGGTATCACGACTGACATGTGTTTAGGATGTACTGCTGTCCAGATCCTCCCAGAGATAGCCAAAGTTGCCAATCATGTCACCGTCTTCCAACGGACGCCAAATTGGGTCGTGCCTCGCCTGGATGCTCCTGTATCAGACTTCAAGCGAGGCATCTACAAATACATCCCAGGCGCTATGGCGCGCAAGAGGGCGGCACTCATGGACTTCCGCGAATCGACACACGGCTTTATCAAAGATATCGACTCGGATATCGCCAAGATGTTCAAGCAGTGGTCGAAAGACCTAATGAAAGAACAGCTACCTGATGCACCAGAGCTACGGGAGAAGCTCACACCAAAGTACAATCTGGGCTGCAAACGAATCATCATCTCGGACGACTATTTCCCGGCCCTAGCACGGGATAATGTCACGTTGGAGACCCGCCCGATCCAAAGTATCTCCGGCCACACTGTCAACGTCATTTCTGAATCTGGCGAGACCGTCCCTGCGGAAGATGACTATGACCTCCTCGTCTGCGCCACAGGCTTCAAGACCGTTGATTTCATGCACCCGATTCAATTCTTCGGCAGGAATGGTCGTGCGATCAATGACGTCTGGAAAGATGGCGCCCAAGCACTATACGGCATGTGCGTGGAAGATATGCCGAATTTCGGCATGCTGTATGGTCCGAACACAAATCTGGGACACAACAGTATCATTCTCATGATCGAGGCGCAGAGTCGATATATCAACGGTCTGATCAAACCTGTACTCGAAGCCAGGAAAGATGGCGGAGCTCTGTCACTTCTGCCGAACGTAAGTGTCTTGCGAGAGTTCAATAGGGTCTTACAAGACACTTTGAAGAAGAGCACATTCAACGATCCAGCTTGCAATTCTTGGTATAAGAACGAAGCGGGCCTGATCACGAATAACTGGAGCGGCACGGTCGTGGAGTATCAAAAGATGGTGGAGACCGTGAACTTCGAAGACTTTGTTGCGGACGGCGTAGAGCTGGGTGAGAAAAAGGTGCATGTGGGACGGGTGAAAGAGGAGACTGTGGTTTCTGATAAGACATTGATGATGGCCGTCGGGTCTCTGGGCTCAGCGGTGTTGGTTGGCGGTTGGGTGTTAAGGAACTCGAAGTATCTCCGAGGTTTGAGGATCAGATAGAGAGAAGACGAGTGTGTATTCAAAGCTCCGTAAGTGGCATGTGTAGTCTTATGTCAATGAACCTCTCCTTGGCGACGAGCTCGAGTGTATTCGGCTGGTAATCGTTATGGTTCAATAGAGGAGGCTCTGATGTAGCTGGAGCTGATTTCGTCGCACGGTAAGTGGTAAAGGCGTTAAGGAAGTAGTATATCAAGAAGGAAATCCTGAGCATACCCATTTCATTGTTGGAGAGGCTTGTGTGGCGGTCAGCCGCAGCTGCAAGCAGAATCTGCACCTTCTCGTTTGACTTCGATCCATGTCATAGATGTAAAGCGCAACTCGACGATCAACGAGTCCCCAAGTGTCAATAACGACTCAAGTCTCAAATCGACGTGCCTCAGCCATCGACAATCGACAAGACATGTCAAGCATCTGCGAGGATGACTTCGTCTGGGATTCCTACTTCGGCCCCACCGATACTACTCTACAAGACTACAAAATCGACCGCTTACAAGTTTTTGAATGGTATTCCGACGATAAAAGACCTCAACAGATCCCGCTGGCAACTCCATCAGCTCTGCTCGAGCGAGACAAAGACACGACATGCAGCCTCCGTATCGTGACAGCACCCTTCTTGGCACCTGGACGTAGCATCATCAAGGCGTTTCGTCCAGTCTGCAAACACTACGGGTTCACATCTGCGGAACTCTCAGAGATGCTGCAGTACGCGACCAACTCTTTCGGAGCGGAGGCTGGCTTCGGTGAGGTCGAGTCAGTGGCCTGGTGCACTTTCATCGCCAACGACGTTGTAGCACCTCCGCCCGAGAATGAACCCGGCCCGAGGAATGCAGCGTGGAGTTCAGATGAGATGAGAGGGCACTGGTGGTGGTCATCCTACCATCTCCATGTCCGCAAGCGAGCAGATGGGACCGCACAATGCGTAACGCTGCTCTGCTTTGGAGCTCCGCAACGACTTGTCGCACGCTTCGAACGTCTGCTATCACACAAGCGTTGGGAAGATATTTTGCAGCAGCCATTCTTGATCTACGCCGTAGTCTTCGACGAGTTGTACCAATTGGTCGACAATATAGCGTGGCGCTTAGCTGATCTGTACCGGCCGATGGAAATGGCAGTACTAGAAGGGGCCAAGAGTTCTCGAAGGACGTCGAAGTTTGAGGCAGTCGACTTCGCCATGTTGCATCTCACGGCGAAGAACGGTATTGTGAGTGAATTGCAAATACAGATCGACGACCTTGGACTGACCTTTGTGTGGAACAGTACATAAGCGAAAGCGCCGAAGCAGCGATACTTACACTCGATAACATGATATCGCATATTGAGCACTTGCGATCATATGCAGTTTGGTCTGCGCACGCATCACCAACATCTTCAGCAGCGATTCAGGTCCTGACCTACCGCAAGCAAATGTTTCAATCCACCCAGCTCAGGCTTCGGAGCCTTTCAGCGCGGATGGACAACATCATCAGTCTCGCCTTCAATCTCGTCACGCAGCAAGACAGTCGCACCATGCAGACCGACTCCAACGCCATGAAAGCCATCGCTATACTGACGCTGATATTCTTGCCAGTGACCGGTATCGGCTCCGTTTTCAGCACGCCGTTCTTCGATGTTGACTTCGAGGATGGCATGCTTCAGGTTGCCAAGTCATTCTGGGTCTTCTGGGTCATTACCATACCTTTCACCTTTCTTCTCTGCGGCGCTTGGCTGGTCTGGTATCGCGATGTAAAATCGCGGAGAACGGGAGTAGCCAAGGGGAGACCAAGTCTGGCAAAGGTGTACAAGGAAACGGTCGGAGCGTGATACGTCGCGACAACCAAGCCTGCTGTCTCCGCGTCGGAGTGATTGCCGTGCATCCTTGGTATGGATTCCTCGTTGCTGCTGAGAAATCGAGTGGTAACGCACCCTTTCAAGCAATACCCCGACGACTTATTACGTGACTTCAAAGCGACGCCACAAACGGATAGGGGTACTAGGAATAGCAGCGAAAGTTGCGCCTAGGTCTTTCTTTGCTGCATCGCCGGAACCCTGACGCATGCAATCCTTCAATAGTTCATTTCCGCCACTTGCATCCTTATCAAGCCGCGAGCCGATCTCAAGCCATCCACGTGGGTCATGCCGGTCTAACTCCAAGCTCCCTCGTAGCCTCCATCCGAGTAAGGACTCGCGGAATTGCAAAGTGCAATAACGTCGGGAAAGACTACACCGAGAAATTGCCCGACCCTCTCTTCTAGCGGAGGAAGTTCACATTCCTCGTTTGAAGGCAAGGATGAACAGGTCCAGGGCAGACCAACACATCTTCAAGGAGGCTGACAAGTCCGGCAAGTCACCGAGGCAAGCTGTCCGCTGGAGAATTCACTCTCGCATCCTTGCGGATGTCGGTTCATCCTTCCTGCGCATTATGTGGTTCGCAAGCTATTAGTGTCCGTTGGCGTCCATACGTGGATCTATGCAAAGCGATATTTTTGGAACTTATTGGATGTCAAGAAGCACCTTGGCCACAGCAAAGGATCAAGCCAGCAACCAGGGTTGGCGCAGCCAAGTCACCGAGAATGAATGTGGCTGTCATAGGCTCCGAGACATCAGTTGCTGTCATAGACCTTGTCGTGCTGTCCAGCAGGATGGACTGCAATGTGAAACCTCTGTCGTTGAGTAGTGATGCCAAGCATATCCAACCCGGTCGGGCGGTGGCATTCGTTGACGTGGTCAGATATCGTGAGTTCCAGAGACTAGCTTGCATCGATACCAGTAACTTTTGATACACTAGGTGCACGCAGCTAACGCAGTGGAAGAGGCACTCTGATCTGATTTTCGAGTGCATTTCAGTCTAGGACAATGCATAGCAGATTGCCTGATTGACAATCGTCCGCAGTGCCGCGGTCCTGTCTTGGGACTGCAGAAGTCGCATCTCGTATTGCTGAGGCTCACTGCAAGACTCGGTAATTAATTGCAGCAGCCTTAGTGGTCATTCGGTCCACTTCAAGTCTCTAGCTTTGTGATTCAATGCTGTTGTCAACATTTGATAGATGAGCCTATGGTCGCATTTTAGCTCGTTCAATGACCATGTGTATATAACAAGGTACTCGACCGCACAAAGCATCCTCCCGATATGAGCTGGAAGTCGAAAGGTTGCATGTTGCTTGTCTGCATGCGCTGACAAACCTAGCGGCATGCAAAGCGCCATGTAGCGTCGCAGAAGCGCTCAGCTTATCCACAAAACAGCTTCTTCTGTCCAACCAGTCGGTGCATTGGTGAAGCAGGAGACTTTCCCCACAAGTCTCGCGGTGCCGTGGATGCTATGCCATATCCGTGTAGTACGATGAGCTCATATCTCTGATCCTGAACGTATCAGCAACGCGGTCAGTATGTCATCTACTCCATCGAGCTGCAGTGACGATGGGCATAGCGTGTCTTGCCATAGGCGAAGTGAATTGCAAGGCGCTGTCTGGGTGCAAATGATCCACTCTTTGTCAATATGCTCGGTTGATAATGGACATAGATATTGGATCGGGCAACGGACGTTCGCTATGCGGAAAGCATTTCGAAAGATGACCACGTGTCACATAATTGTCATACAGGAAGGAGTGATTGATATCCAAAGACCACATGCAGCGTTAACTGCCTCCCCAAACCAACAGCCGTGAATGAGCCGAAGTCTTGACGCCAGAAGAGTCCACCAGGATTAAGACACGCAAGTCCACCAAGTTTCCTGCAGACACAGGAGGACTGCCACAGTCATGGCGCTGCTCGAAATCGCCTGTTTCTCTCCAGAAGGTGCCATCATCGCGAGCGAAGCAGGCGCTGACCGGATCGAGCTCTGCAAAGACCAATCTGTAGGAGGAGTGACGCCGCCTTGGGAATGGCTGGAGTTTGTAAAATCAAGGGTCCGCGTACCTGTATATGTCATGATCCGAGCGCGTGGCGGCGATTTCGAATATTCAGACGAGGAGCTAGAGACCATGAAGCACGACATCGACCGCTTCAAATCAGTCGCAGACGGTTTCGTGCTCGGCATACTGGACCACGAGAAGCACGTTGATCAGGCGAAGACTCGAGAACTGGTTCAGCAGGCACATCCACGGCCATGCACTTTCCACAGAGCGTTCGATCAAACGCCTGATCCTATGAGAGCACTTGAAGATGTAATCGCCACTGGCTGCCGGTCGATCCTGAGCTCAGGAGGTGCTGCGAATGTCAACAGCGGCCTTGAGATACTCGGAGGGCTCATCGATGTGGCCTCTGGTCGGATCACGGTGATACCAGGTGGAGGTGTCCGGTCTATGGAGCTGGAAATGATTCATCGCAGGCTTCAGGCTTCGGTGTACCACTCATCTGCCATACTTGAGGGCGACGAGACTCCCGATCGAGCCGAAGTACGGCGGCTCAATGACCTACTGTCGATAGGCAGCTAGCACAGGAGGTACGCTCATCAGGAAGACGAATGTCCGCGGCGCGCCTATTGGCACTTTGGATGACAGTTCGCCTTTCGTGTTCCCTTTCATTTGGACAGGTCTTCAGTGCCACCGGATGTGACTTGCCAATGTGTATGACAGTGTGGGGATTGTGGTTGGGTACGAAATGAACGCCACGCCGCGTACCTCAGGTCTTGGCATGTATGCGATGCATTTGCGGTGTGACCGAACGCTGGGCGGTGGTGGCGAGATGGTTCTTGTTGGGCGTTAAGATCAGCGATGCTGGCTGCATCGTACCGCGCGTATGGTGCTCGTTGCTCATGAGCCGATGCGAGAGCCGGTAGTGGAACTCCTTTTTCGGGTCGATGTTGCTTGCGTCTGACGTGTCGATGCAACGTTGCCATGTGAACGCCACGAGGCCATGCAAACAACGGCATCGTGCAGTTGACATGACTCGCGCCATACAGCATTGCATTGCATTGCATTCTGGAATCTATATGCATCGCTTGGAAACGTCGGAGTTTGTTTCTCGATCGATGCTGTCGTCTACAGCACCGTAGCATTTCCATATGGCGCGATTTGTGCAAGTAGACGGTACAATCGAACACTCCAAACCTCATTGGGATTCACTCAACGCAATCTTCAATCAACGAGCTAATCTTGTAAAGCGACCAGAGTCTACCGAAAGGCAGATGATATTCGTGTCCAGAGCCGGGACTACCGTGAAGGGCTACCAATGGCGATACGCCATTGCTTAGACCTCCAAAGATGTTGTAAAAGGTGTGGCAGGGCTTTCCTGCCGTATGGACATGGAAAGCAGCCGTGCCTGTGACGACCATGTCTTCGAGGGCCTTGATACAGATTGTGTCAGTTCGGAACCACCAAGTCACAATTGAGGCACTGCCTTCAGCGGAATGAGACCGTGTGGCATCTTTCTATAGCTCGTACATCTTCGTACGCGGTCTGGCGGAAAAGTCGCTGTCGTAAGCATGCAACGAGATGACATAGATCGGACAGTCGCCCCGGCCAGGTACAACATATTCACCACGCTTTTGCAATGTACAGTCGGACATGTTTTTGGATGTCGATAAGTATGAACCCTCGTGCATTGATCAGAGGCAAGCGGCGCGTTAGCGAACGATCAAGGGTTGGAGATTGTGAGGAAGGGAAGGGAAGAGGCGATTCGCGACTTGTCCCAGAGCTATAGCGCTAAGCCGAAAACAGGCTGTCGAATGTATGAGATGAGGATACAGGAAATGGTCTATATTGCCAATAATGAATACATGTCGTGAATGCTTGATATTTACTCTGCGACCCAGACAGCAGCCATACCCATACCAGTTCCCACACACATGCTGGTCAGGCCGACCTTCTTGCCTGTCCTCTTCAGCTCATAGAGCAGAGTGCTCACCTGCCTCGCACCGGTGCATCCGAGTGGGTGACCGAAGGCAATGGCGCCTCCCTTGGGGTTGATCTTCTCCATTGGGATCTGGAGTTCCTTGGCACACCACAGACATTGAGAGGCGAAAGCCTCGTTGATCTCGAAGATGTCGACGTCGTCCTTGGTGATGCCGGACTTCTCGAGCGCGACCGGAATGGCCTTCCATGGGCCGACACCCATGAGAAGCGGTGGCACACCGACAATTGAGGCCTGCACGAACTTGCCCAGAATGGTCTGGCCGAGCTTCTCTGCGGTGCTTCTCTTCATGAGGAGAACTGCTGCGGCACCGTCTGAGACCTGAGATGCGTTTCCGGCGTGGATGCTACCGTCCTTTGCGAATGCAGCTCGGATCTTGCCTAGAGACTCCACGGTGACCTCACGGACACCATCATCCCTGGCGACAGTGATTTCCTTGGTCTCCTCGGTCTTTGGGTCCTCAAACTTGACCTTCATGGGTACGATTTCCTGGTCGAAAAGACCCTCCTTTTGCGCCTTGATGGCCTTTTGGTAGCTTGATGCTGCGAAAGCGTCCTGGTCCGCTCTGCTGATCTTGTAGTCCTTGGCCATGTTCTCGCTGAGGACACCCATGGGGACCTTGCACTCCGCTGCTGATTTGTGGTTCTCGAGGAGCTCACTGAACTCAGTGACAGCTCCTGGTCCGTACTGGCTGCTCATGCTTTCGACACCAGCACCAACACCGACCTCGATCATGCCGGACTTGATGGCGTTGGCAATGTCGACACATGCCTGCAGACCAGAACTGCACTGTCTGTTCAAGCTCTTGACTGCGGTGGTCTCTGGGAAGCCGGCGGCAAGGGCAGCAGCGCGGAACTCGGTGGCACCACCACCTGGCGCCAGAACACAGCCCACGGAGACGTCTTCGACGAGCTTAGGGTCGATGCCGGAACGATCGATGAGAGCGACAAAGGCGGCGTGGAGGAGGTCAGCGCCAGCAGTGTCCTTGAGGCCTCCCTTGCCGCCACGGGTGAAAGGAGTGCGCAGAGCGCCGGTAACGACAACATCGTCTGGGTGCTTCTCGAGAAGGCCTGGCTTGCCAGAAGCCTTCATTTGGCCCGTGACCTGGTTAAGACGAGCTTGTGCAGACATGATTGCGATATGTGTGTTGATGAAGATGCGGTGAATGCGATGATGTGAGAAAAGAAAGGAAGAAGGGTGTATTGTCAGTCGGACCAGCCTCGTTACATAGCTGGCATGTGATGAACGCTTTCTGACAACCAGACATTTGTCGATGTCACTCCACGGACCTCGGCTCGTCGGTATCGCATGATGGGTGCGGGCAGCAGCACTTCCTTGGGGCAACTGCTATGTTATCCCTCGGGTCGCCTTCTCGCACGTAAGATGGTCAGATAGTCAATATCATATCACACAAAACAAGAAGACTTGTGCAGATGTTGCGAATGCAGCTGGCTGACGATCCAAAATTCATGTGACATTGCGGAGTTTAGGTTTTCCCAGCAATGATCAGAGCCAGGGGCCAGGGCCAAGAGAATGTCAGCTGACGGGAGACGCCCTTGACGGTGAGATAGAAGCTCGGAAGGAAGATTGTTTCACCGCTCTCTCCACCCGAGTCATGTGTTGAGCAGCAACCACTCTTCGTACACCTGCTGTCCTGGTCTTCCCGCCGATGGACTGGGACACGGATCCTTCGCGCCACGATTACCTTTCGCCATAGAATGACTGGCCGCCGACAGACTCCGCACAGCCATGCGCGCTGGCGGCGACGAGGCCGTGGCACACATTTCCTGTGGCATTTGTCCGCCCTCATCAGGCTACCTGGCCGGTGGCACCGCTGAAATCGTCGTGCGAGCCTGATTATTCGCAGCATTAGCAGAAGTTAGCGGCTCGAATAATGCTGTGGCGTGCTCACAAGACTATCTATGGAGCGGGAGGATTCGAGCATGCACGCGGTGTACCCAGCTTCCATGCGCGCGCTGTGCTTTCGCCATCATCACGCTGACTGCGAGCCTGCTGGGTCTGTCAGTCAATGCCGGCATTGATTAAACATCGGACGACAATGCAAAAATGCGGACTAATACGTTCAATGCAACTCGGGCAGTCGCTTTGATAAGCGCCATACAGCAGACGTGGGTCCGACAAGCATTTGAAGGCCGGGTTGTATTGCCAACGAGGCTCTCACTGCAATTTTGTACCTCACCTCATCGCACGTCTTACCGCATATCGACTCCCGCGCACGCGCTGCGGCATCCCTGAGAAGCCGTCGAAGTAGGGTTCAAAATCTCTCTCGGCCGGGGCTGCGAAGTCTCATGCGGCATGCCGGTGGTACAAGATGGTGGCTGCCACATGCTTCGGTTCAGCAACCCACTAGCGGGGCTTGGCACATTGTCGAGAGGCACAGATGACTTGTACTCAGGACTGACTTCTACAAGTAGTACACTGTACATCCCACCAGCAGCAGTATAAACTAAGCCTTATCTCGGCACGACCGTCTTGCAAACCACTGAAGGCGCCGTATTCGTGGTGTTGAAACCTCCGTCACCGATACCGACGCATCGCCAACGCCTCTATCCTTCCACCAAAGTATGCATTCATACGGCACAGCGCTGTGCCTCTGCAATCTAGTCGCGATGTGCAGCTGCTACTGCCCATGAGCGGCTGAGCTCGTTCGTCCGGACGATTCTCGGTTCTCAGCTGCTCGCGGGCGACTGCACCTACAGCATGCTCTCTGCCCATCACTGACGAAGATGGACAGCCGATGTACAGTATTGCAGCCCCCGGGTGCGAATCTGCGGCAGTCTCCAGTCAGGTGGACGTCATGATTGATGGACGCTGCAGCGACTTAGCTCGTGTGAGACATGCACGCTAGATCCTTCGCTGTACACAAGCGATTTAGACCTAACATAGGCTCCAAGCGTCACGCCGTTGATGCAGCACGACAGGGCTTTCGCGGAACCACGAGACAGGAAAGAGTACGATGAAAGGATCATGCCACGGATCGAACGCATCTTCGTAGAAAGTGTCCAGTACCTCTCAGCGCTTCTAAGCGACCGCCACAATCCTTCAGACGTCCGGCGAGGTGCTCGGGCCCACTCATGTTCTTCCTGGAGGATGGTGATGGAACGATGTTCCTTCGAAGAAGAGTCTTTGGGTGCCTTGGTATCTTCGAGGTCCCTGCACGAGGAGACATGAACGGTGAACCTAATTGCAAGCCACAAAATGGCCTCTGCTGATGGCGAGGAATTTATTCTGTCACGCCTGTCATCATCCTCGCCAAACCCTTCTTTCGTCGCTGCGTGCGCGTGCGTTAACCTCATTCCGCAGACGACGCCAGAGCCTGACCGAGAAGCTTATTTCAGCTGAAAGCCCGAAAGGCCATACACGTCCTGATATATGTTAGCTGACAGCCGTCATCCCTCTACCAGGACCTTCGCACCAAGGCCCTTCTGCACACCCTCGTCGCCTTGCTCACATAAGGTTTGCCGCCCACGTGGCCATCGAGCAGCGGAATCCACAGAAACCACCAGGACCTCGTCACTAAGCGCATCTGGCGACTCCTGCAGTTGGGTGGCACAGTCAACCACAGACGGAGCTCCGTCTACTTGTTTGGACGTATCACCTCATCGAGGGGCAAGGCACAGTTCGTCCGCCCAGACCACCAACTCCTCACGCTCTCCTTCACATAAGAGCTTGCTCCGTACGGCCGCGATCATTTGCAACATGCCGACAGCCACTCGAGACGTGTACAATACCAGTGCTAAGCTACCAAAGCTGCGTACTGGATACCAAATCACAGTCTCATCTCCTTCACCTTCATCAGCCATGCCAATCGGAACGACGAGAGAATTGCCCATGCCAATCGTCAGCCGGATCACCAGCCTTACTCAAGCCCAAGCAACACTACAACATTGCGCGACCAAACTGTCGAGATCATGGCAGGGCAATCCCGCGAGATCCTCGCCGCCAAGTTCACCTATTGACGCATATGGGAAACGTCACTTTCAGCAGTGGCTCGAGCAGTGGGAACAAGCATTCACGGCCTATCTTTCTTTCGCCATGGCCGGAATGAAAAGTGAAGACATCACGCGTTGCCGAGTCCTCAAAGCAAATCACCTGTCTTGCACGATCCTGGCGTCCGATGGCCGCACATTCAACACCTTCGACAACGAGTTCCAGGCCATTGTCGATCTCGCAGGCGCCATCATTCAAGGACGAGCTCAACGGTCCGACAGCTCATCGAGGGAGCCCGGCACGCTCGATGTACGAGAACCCCTTTACGTTGTGGTGGCTCGTTGCAACCGAGTTTCCACTAGAAACCAGGCCATGGAGTTGTTAAACAGGTTCAGCTCACGTTGAAGCTCCGCGACGAAGCATGCCCTGCACCTGTCAAGCTATCGGCTTTTCACGATTAGCAGAGTCTCCATCGTCCGCCAAACAGCATCGTTATGTCGGCCGAGATCACCATGTCGAAGGATTTGCTTGCACCGCCGTTACTGCGGGAAAGGCTTCTAGGGTTCATAGTTGCTTGTAGCTCATTCCTTCCCGCATCTTGCGGGACGACGCTGCCGAAATTGGAAAGGCCAAACATTTCAGCTCAACGACTGCGAGTCCTCGGGGAGGCTCTTGCGTCGCTCGAACAAATTGAGTGTGCGACAGATGAACAGGCCTATGGATATGGGCAACACCAAGCTTTATCAAGCTGCCAGTTCAACAACGCCGTGGTCAGAGACTTGCATTGATAACGCGTTGAGATTACACGCTTCGCGTATGATGTGCACGTAAAGTGACAGTCGGGGAGAAGAGACGTGAGTCATCGGCAGTGGGAATTCAACGAAGGATTCATCTGAAACAGGGATCGAACAGCATCGGTCTAATACCACGGATCATCGGTGCTGAAACGCTTCACAGACGTTGAAGGTGACCCTGATCCTATACAGAAGAGAATTGTATCAAATTGTTGATCTCCAACTTGTTTACGTACCGTCTTCACCGCGAGTTCCACTTACACCGCTGGAAGGAATGGATGGTAACATCAGGCGTCCGGTCATCCAGTGGACCACGGTCAGACTCGGCATACGGTAAGGAGCATTGAAGGACCCGTAGACTAGCTCCTTGCACCTTTCTGCGAACCTCAGACAACACGCCGCAAAGAATGTCGTTCTGATCGGAGCATTTCGCAGAGCACGGTCTTGCCGTCCAAATGGATGACTTCGCTGGTTGGTGATCATCAACCGGCGACGAATTATCGTCTTGTAAGGTGAGACCTCGCCTATACTATGGCCTCATTGGCCGCATTTACTGATCTCCGGTGAGCACAACAGCACGGTATTCTCCATGTCATCTGCCCCCCAGGTCCAAAACTGGAGAAGTACTGCTCATGCGTGCGAACACCATGCGCACTGCCTGAAGACGGTCACCGCTGACCGACCGCATGGGTGTCCTTCCGAATCATTTCGGACATGAAGCGCTGGTGTAAGCGGACCGAGAATTTGTCGGCGGACCACCGATGAGCTGAGAAAAGCCCAGCGCGCTTAAAAAGCTCCCCCAATCCTTCGTGGACGACATTCTTTGCTTCCTCTGGCGCTTGTCGGAATCTTTCGCCCGGATCTGCGGCGCTGCGTGAAGACCAACAAGAGCGTGGCAAGCAAGGGTCCGTATGGCCAGGACCAACAACACAGGATGGGATTCTGCAAGAGCGTGGCAAAGTCCGGGCCCGTGCCTACTCGACGAGAATAGAATCGCCTGAGGCCACTGCGTTACCGACTCTAAGGCAGGGGCGTAGCCACTCTTTTCATAGTGGCGGGGTGAGGATCGATGGCGGTGTGGTCGCGTGCGCTAGAACATACGCTGGAAGGATTCTTGTAAGAAGGATGCCGTTCCGACGCTTGGGCTGCTGGCGTAGGTGTGAGAGATTCCATGGTTTGGCAGAGCGACGGTGGAAAAGGCTAAAGCCATGTAGGGCTTTGAAACCGGCCCACGTACGAGTACATCGCTGGCTATTGCCCATTTTGAGAGACTTGTTATGATTTCTGAGTGTATGTGCAATGCCACATTTTCCTTTGTAGAGGATTTGCCGGTGCCTATCTTCTGTGGCGTCAGTCTTCATGACGGTTGAGATTCTCAAAATCCTTCGGTTGTGTACTGCACTTTCTGGTGAATGAATCTCGCGTCGACAGAGCCATGTCATGTCCCCTTCGATGAAGTTATCAGGACGTGCTGTCTGTCATCGTGCCAAAGCAATATCAGCCCTCGTCGTCCTCGTCATTGAGTCGTCAACGCTACCGCAAAATTGCGCCGAATTAACGGGATGCATCTTCTCTTCGCACACGCCGAATCGCTAAGCTGCTACACCATGAGCTATGCAGAACTCGCAACCCTTGCGAAAAGAGCAGCTGTGAAGTCCAACGTCCTTTTATGAGCTGTCCACTTGGGACATGGACGTTCCTGATACAAGGAGGTGGTCTTTCTCTCGATGCTAGAGTCTCTGGTTCGTCGCCATACGCTTGCTCATAGCTGCGCTGCACTACATGCTGCGAGAGAAGCATTTTTGGCTTATACCGAGGTCACCTCGATTGGAATGATGTGCACAGTCAGAAATGAGGGTGTTGACGATGAGTAGGGTATGGCTTCGCGAGAGTGCAAAGACTCGATGCCTTTTTGAGCGATCCGAGCATCTAGCTTGATGGGGGAGTGTTGATGGCCGCATGACTTTTGCCCTTGGTCTGGCATGACCGCTACGGGTGCTTGTGAGCGACCTATACGCGTCCGATGGAACACGCCTCGACTTCTCCGATATACCTGCAGCCGCTGCATGTCCTTACTCTACTGTGACTTCTCGGCTTGGACCATGTCGTTCGACACCTTCGTACATCTGACATGACTCTCGAGCCATACAGATTTACGGATCAAGATCGATGGGTCGTGATGACCAGTGGTTCGATCCACTCCCAGATCCAGCAAATAATATACCGTACGCTGAAGGTAATGCACGAAGAGTCGAGAATCTCCTAACTCAGGCGAGGAATGTCGTGCGGCAAGGTATTTTACGACCCTTCTGCATACCGAGCAAAGCAACTGGAACTACTCTGGACACATATACCTGTGCTCAGCGGCCTGGTGGAGAACCCTCCGTACACTTCAACCAGGAGCATTACGGGCTATAAGCAGTGATTTGGGCTGTCATGATCAGCTGATGATCCGCAAAAGCGATATATGGCTAACTGGACACTCGAGGAGCTCACGAGCCCTCATGCAGATCCACTGGCCTCGATCGCCTGTGACCGCTGGTCGGAATAATCCATTATGTCTGCTTTTGCGCTGACCGGCTGTGTCCTCAACTGGGATCATATCGGTCGAGTCCTCATTGTGCAGGCTGCTGGAGAGATCAGTGAGGCATTGGGGATCTCGTGAACAATGTCGGTGTCCTCGAATGTGTCGTGGCCTCGACCTTGGACAACTGAGGCATGAATATTGTTGTTTACCAGGAAGGGGACTTTCGCGTTCCGTGGTTTGTTCCTCACTCAACATCGCTCGACGTCGATATCACTCGATATCAACATCACATCACCCTTGCCGTCGCGATGCAGTAGGCTACTCACGCTGCAAGCTCAACCCTTGGGACTGCATACAATGGGCAAGCAAACAGCATGTTGATGTACATGCTCCCGCAAGAGCTCAGAGACATGATCTACAGCCATCTCTTCTTCAGCACTCGCTTCTGCTTCGGAAAACGCGTCATAAACAGCAGAGTCAGCTGCTGCGTAGTGTCTGCAAATCGCGGCAAGTCTCTCGCCATCTTGCGAACATGCCGTCGCATCAGCTTATAAGTGGGCTCCAGCTGGCTTGGTCAGGTCCTGTTTCACTTCGAGCAACACGAAGCTATGCTGGACACTCTGACGCCTCTGGGCGCCTCTGTCATCGGCAAGATCAGACATATGCGTGTATTGGGGGAGACTCTCCTTCTCGTTCATGAAGGACACAAGGTCTGCTACCGTGTTTATCAAGCGCTCAAGCTACTGCCCACACTGTGTCTCGATCGTCTGACGATCATGGCCACACAGCATCCGCAATTGAGCTACATCGATTTTCACAAGGTTATTGCGTTCAGCAGTGGTTGGTAGGAACTTCGCTACATCACACAATGCTGCTTGATGTTGGCCTACGACACGCCTGAGTCTGACGACTGTCCAATTGACCTCGCGCGAAAGCCTCAACCAGAAACCTGGCAAGCCGTGATGGACCAGCGAGATGGCGAGAAGACTCATCCTACTGTGCAGATCTTCCGAACCACGACGAGAATACCACAATCTGTTGCACATTTTGCACAGCCTGATAAGCCCACTGTAGTCGAGCAACGACTCGCTGCGAGCCAGACCTTGAGCGATGATGGTGCGCAAAAGATCCACACGCTAGATGACTCAGGCGTGGAGCGCGGAGGGCTATCTATTGTCGTCAGACGTGGAACGGATGTGGACTATGCTGAAAAGAGTCCTACTTCTTATCTGATGCGGACGACATTCGCGAAAAGTTCTCGGTCTCAACATGGGGTAAAGTCAAGGCTCAGCAAGCTGAAAACGCCGCCGCCAATAACGATGTTGCTGATGATGGTGAGGATGATGACGATGACGATGATGATGCTGCTGCTGCTGCTGATGAGGATGAGGATGAGGATGAGGATGATGATGGTGAAACTGATGATGATGACGATAGCGACGACGACGACGACGATGCACTTAAGGAGGTTGATGGTCAGGCCCGAGATACTGTGGTGGACCATTACAGACACGTTGCTGAATACACGTGGCCGATTCTTTCCCTTCGGAGGACGATTCCGGCTGGCGCGAAAAACTCGGAGTGATTCTTGTATACCAGCTTCGTGCTTGAGGGACGGTCAGCATCGGTTGCACGACAAGACAACATCACGGAGCACTTTCATACGAGAGTGCGAGAGGATAATTGTATCCAAGCATCACAGATCAGTAGACTTTTCCGTGAGGACGGTTGACCCAGACACAGGTGTGATACCGATTGACGACGAAGCCTGCCAGAATTCGAGTGTGCTCCATTTTTTTGCCTAAGTATCTTTTCGCACAGATCTTCAACGCTCAATCCCGATATAACTTTCATAAGTCCTGTTCTGTCCTTCCTGTCGTTATACATCATTTCTGACCATCACCGCCCTCGAGGACACTTTTCACCATTAAGCTCCAGCAGTAGCTTGAGGTCTCATAATCTTCCTCGGCTTCTTCCTCTCCACCACCGAATCGCCATTCGTACTTGTCGCGTGTGACGAAGCCGGCGGCACAGGTTTCTTGACTGGTTTTGCAGCGGGAGTCGTTGTCTGGCCCGTCGAGGGAGTCGATTGCGCAGGTTTCTTGACTGGAGGGGTTGGCTTCTTCGCTGGCTGAGGTCCGTTGCTAGCAGACGTAGCTGCTGCTGCTGGCTTCTTCACTGCTGGAGGAGGCGGCTTCTTCGGCGGAGGGACTTTCGTCGTTGGCGGAGCAGGCTTCTTCCTCATCGGCACAGGCGCGGGCTTGGGTTCTCCTCCATCAGCTTGTATCGAGACTTTCCTGGGCGGCGCCGCCTTCTTCTTCGCTGGCGGTGCTGCTGTCGTTGTCCTCTTGACTGCGGACCCTGCATCTTCTCCCTCTTCTTCCACAACGAAAGCGCCATCCGTCGGATTCTTGCCATTGATATCCAGCACGTCCTGCGGACAAGCACTCATGACGACCACCACATCTCTTTCCGCTCTCAATCTGACGAAATCGCCTTTTTTGCTCTTCGGTGCCTTGAAACCGATATCTCCCTCGTCGTCCCACGGGATGTTCATGAAGAGATTGAGCGGCGCCGGGACAGAATTGATCGTGACGTCTGCGCCTACGGCTTTCGCGCCTTTCAGCCCAGCACGCTCGTTGAGCTCTTTGAGTGCCAGTACGAGGTTCTCTGCACACGAGCCATGCTGTTCCCATTCTGGGACGCCGAGGCCTTTGTATCGCTGTGGATCGCAAGCTGCGATCAACGTGTCGTGGATGCCAGGAGAGGAGTCTTCAACGAGCGTGAGGATCGGGTCTCGAATGTTCGTCACGAGGGTGTCGTTGACTTGTGGTCGGAGATGGAGCGTCGCGGCACGGGAGTGCATCATTGACATGTACTCCATCGCGGGAGCATTGGCGGCGTGCTTCGAATTCCAGGCTTGGTAGCCGGCGTACAGGGAGCCTGCGTACCCGGACCCAGTCGCAGCTGCCATGCCTTGGGCGTAAGTCAGTGTTAAAGGTCTAGAAGTGGTGGATGGGTACCTGAATAACCTGCTGCTCCGACGGGTGTTCGAGAGAAGTCTTGGAGTTGTTCGAGGTAGGATTTGCTCTTGTCTCTCTCATGCTTTTTGTCGCAATCATCATCAGCGACTTGACACGATCGCATCAAAAGGGTGGGCAAGGGACTCACCGTCGCAGCGAATTGACTGACGGTGTCCGTCGCTTGCTTCGGAATGTACGAACTGAAACCTTTCCCAGCAGTGAAGTACTCTCCCCATGTCTTCGAGTTCTTCGTCTGCTCACTATCACCGCCTTCTACATCCTGCTTCTTGCCGCCGAGTCCCAGAGAAGGTAGAGCAGTAGGCACATACGAGCTCCAAGTACTCTTCTTTGGCGTCTCCGCCTTTTCATCTTTCCCAAGAGTTTCCTGCGTCGCCTTCTCCGCTTCTTCTTGACTGGGGAGTTCAGATGCTTTCTTGTTTTTCGGTGTCGCTTTGGTCTCTTGCTGCTGCTTTGTGGCGTCTGTCTTCTGATTCGTACTGGTTTCCTGCTGTGTCGTTCCGTCTTTCTTCTTCGGATCGGGAGCAGGAAGAGCGAATGCCCAAGTGTCGATCACTTGCGTGCCCGAGGTGTTGACGATCTTGATCACTTGGCCTGCCGGGACGAAAGTGGCGACGCCGTGGCGCGCTGGAATGGTTTGCAGTTCCGCCATACCTGTCGAAGTTAATCGCTGTCAATGCGATATATTGTCAGTTATAATGAAGAGCAAAGAGACATGAAATGCACGAGGCTGTTCGCGTGGTGCACCTTGAAGTCACGAATGGAAGTTGGCAAAAGTGGCTGAACATTGACGAGGTCAGTCGCACTTGATCGCCAGGATCGCGTCACCACGACGAGAAGTTGGCAGCTGAATCGCGAAAGAGCATGGGTCTGATCCCACACCTTGGGGAGAATTATATCACGTTGCATGAGCTCATCCTTGCTTGTGGCTTATGGCGCGCGTTTCAGGTCCATGCTCCCTTGCGAACCATCCAGTCTTGGCAATAAACTTGTCGCGTCTCCGGGTCCCCAATTGACCTTTCGTCTTGAGTCGTATCGTCGCATGTCGAGCTGTACAGAATTTCTCAACTCATATAACACTCGATTCTAATTGAACGACTTCACACCCTCTATGGACCCGCATCCACTTTGAACAAGGAAACCTGAGCCAGGTGCAAGGTGCTGGCCACCATCCGAATACTGGAAACCAAGTCCGCAAGAGGGAGTTGTATACCACAGAAAGCAGTTTCCCGCGTCTGGGTCATCTTCAGACGAGGCGCAACCCTCAGTGTCCATGCACAACTGACAGCAAGCACTCGGATCACCTCCAGGGGCCAGACCTCTAGTGGTGTTGGAACTGCCACCGGTTTGGCCGATACCGTAGCCATTGACACTGTCGATAAGATTTGTGGGAGCGCATTTCATATGCTGCGTGGTGGTGCTCGACGCTACCGTGACTGTGCAAGCGCCGCCCGCAGTCGTATTGAGTGCATTGGGAGCCGTGGTGGTGCTGGTAATGGACACTGGAGCAGTAGGCTGAAACGCAGCCACGTTTGCTTGCGTGACGAACACGGTGGATGGTTCGGCAGTCTCAGTCTCGGTTGCGGGCTCTTCGATGAGTGTGGTGGTAGTGAGGAGATATGTGGTGACCTCTTCAAGACAGTCGACAGCAAAAGCTTTCTGGCCGGATCCGATCACATCCTGACCGAATCGATGAAACATGTTGAAATTGGCAGCAGCTCGAGGTGCAGAGAATGCTGAGCGTGCATCTCGAGCGCCTGGAGTACGCTTGGCCACGCTGGCGTCGTAGAACCCGGTGTACACTGTGACTGCGCTACGGGACCTATACATGATTCAGCCAGGCCATCTAGACTCAGGAAGTCCAATACTTACACCGTGCTAGTGATCTCACAAGCGGGTTTGGTCACTGCAGCAGACGCGGTGACGACGGCGACCTGGCTAGTGCCATTGACGAATCGCGTCGAAGTCACGGCATCTGGGGTGATAGTGATCGTGACGGTCGATAGAGTGTTGCATGTGGTGATGGTCGATTGAATGGTCTGCGAAGACGTTTGCGTACTGGTTGGCAAGGAAGCAGGCCTTGCTGATACAAGACCGAGCTTCGTGATGCATGTCTGCTTGCTGTCTATGGACGTCGATATCTCTGCTCGGTTTTGCGGTGCTGCGATTACTGTTACTGCGAGGAGGCAGGTCGTGAAGAGGCCGGCGGCGAGCATGGTTGCGGGAATGCGAAGTAAGACGACAATAGTGTTGTACTTTTCTTCTTGCACGCGATGATGGGTTGATGAAAGGAGATGAAAGACAGCAAGGAGGCGGAGGTGAAGTGGAGAGAAAGGGTCGGGTGGATAATTGGGCGAGGTGAAGTTGGGTGACAGTCGCGACTCAAGAGGAGGCATTGGGAAGGCACGGTGCATGTCATCCATTCACGCTCCATCCACCTCGCCCTCGCCCTTGCCCTTGCCCTTCCCCTTTCCCTTTCGATCCTATCGCAGCCAAGTGGAGGAGGGACGTGAGAGGTGGGAGGCGGGAGGCGGGAGGCGGAGGTGGATACACTCGACTGTGCGGTGGTGAATGCATTGAACGAGCACCCTTGTCCGTACCTGCCTTTGGAACATGTATCTTTGGCAACCGCGCCGCGTGCCATTCCGTCGGGTGCGAGTGGTTGACATCGGGATGTACGCAGAGATATGGAAAGGCGCGCGTCTTCGGCGTGACTTGCATGTTCGGAAGCGGTGCATTATCGTGGACGGCGACGCGAGAATGGACTCGGAGCCATCAATATGGAACGCATCCTCAGACAGACAGACAGACAGGCAGGGAGCCTCCTCTGCAAGTTCTTGATTAAGACTGCTTGCACACTTGTGCCTGAAGATCACCCGGCGCTCTGATCGCTCTCGGCTGGCTCTCCGCACGAAATTCCGCTGTCGTGAAACATCTGCCAAGCCTATACCTGGCGTGTTATTCTCCGTCCTGCTGCAAGGGTAATCGGCCGACCATGGCTTGGGAGCAGAAAAAAATGCGTGGCAGAGTGCAGCACGTTACATTGTTTGATCGCTGGAGGAAGAAAGGAGGTCGTCTCGGTTGGGAAAGCTAAATTCGAGACGCTGATCACGTGTCAGATCTAGAGTGTAGATTGGCTTTTGGCCGAGTGAAGTGAGTGGGTCGCCTGCTCCGACCACCTCTCCCGATGCTTCTCCATCCGCCGTCTTCACATCGTGCGACAATTTCACACACAAAATGCTGCAACACAACGCATGGCTGTATTCATCTCGCCAGTGATGACGGCATATTCGCTCGCCAGCCGACCTGACCCTCTTCCTGGATCAATCTCTTCCAGCCATCGATACCCACAATCCACAGCGGTCAAGATCCAATGGTACTGCCCAATCATCTTCTGCCAGGCAGAACTTGGGTCAATTTCATTCCGTCCATGACTCGATGGCTACACAACGACCGCGAACAGCTTAGGCTATCAAAGCGAGTCCAAAAACAAAAAAAAAACCAAGCCGTCCTTTGAGATTGCCCTGAAATTGGCATTGCATCCTTGCAGGACATCACGTTCTACTCAATTGACTACTCATTGCTCGCTGCTTAAGTTGTCCAGGAAGTCAATTCTCAGGAAGTAAAACCAGACTCAGCAACCAGAGCTTTCAGCTGCGTAACAAGTGACTTCGGTAAGTGAAGCTTTTGCTTGCTCATTGTCCGAGAAGCCATCTAGCAGCCTCTGCATTGCCTGAGTAAGAGACATGGCCTAGAGGACGGACACTCTGAACTTCGGAGACTGTTGGTGTACTCGGTTGACATCAGCATGAGCTCCCACCAAGAGATCCCATCTCTTTGACCCGCTGCGCTATTCCTGCCCCAACGTGTAAAGCATAATCCTCAGAAACTATCGCGGTCTCGATAGTGGACTCGATGCTTCCGTACCTGGCTGCATCACGTAGAGTATGCGACATGGTTGAAGCGGCCCAGCGATCTAGTAGCTAGTCAGTCGCATGTGCGTTCCAGATAACCTGGTGCAGAGCATCTTATCTGGCCATCAGTCTTGCTGTAACGCAAAACGATCGCCGAGTCATGTCAGGTGAGACGACATGCAGCCTCCACCACCGAGTCATCCCAAACCACACGCCGCAAACGACAAGAAGACTCGACCATTACAATCTGGACGCTTCTGCTGTAGTATTCAATCGCGCAGCCATCTCATCGAAATGACCGCCCCGCCACTTGACCTTTCTCTTCGTATGTCCCCTGGAACCCTTGAAATTCCACTCTCGATGGGGCGCCAGCAAGGATAGATTCCAATACTTCCTATCGCCAGAGCGTCTTTGTGAAGGATGGCTATGATATCTTTCAATGAAATTCCGTCGTTCAACATCGCCGGGAACATTAGTGCCCGTCTTCTGGCCTAACGCTGATGCTATCGCAATGGAAACGGCTATGTAAAAAGCCACTATGCTCGACGTTTCCCTCCAGATCGAGCCTCATGCCTCTAAATCCTTCGTTTGACATGCGACTCGCGGAGGGTTTCGTCAAGGATGACTCTACGACTTGAATTAGAAGGCCTTCGAACTGAAACGAGATTGTTTTACCTTTTCGATACGGGCTACAATACTCGCAGTGAATGCTTCCGCCATCTGCTCTGAGGAGCTTTGCTGTCGAACACTGATTTCGCCGAGGAAATGAATGGTAGATCGAGTAGCGAAGATTAGGCGCTGTCGAATGGCCGATATTGCCCAAGCACAGCTGCACTATCAGCATTGGCTATATGGGAGAAAGTGTGGAGACAGAGGCGCTGTACTACCTCCTCTGGAGTAAAGTCCGCATACCTATATTCTCGTCTTTATTCCCATCCTCTTCAACCTCATCTTCATATGCACATCGTAGTTGCGTCTCCCTCCGACGAGCCGATTCCCCTACCTATATCATCCTCCAGTCCAAGGTCAATGAACCATCTAACAGGAGCCAAGGTCACATGTCCGCTTCGAGGTCCAGGACTCACCATGATGCTGAGCTTCTCGCGCATCGATGAAGGAGACTTCGCGTCACCATCCCGACCAGTCACTGTGTCTTGAAGCGTGTCCGGATAAGGCCCCATTTAGAGTCTGACACATCATCACCATTGCCGCTGCCAGCCGTGCCTACATTTCGGAATCGATGCCAGAAGAAATGATTCTTCCGCTGCTTGATGGGCCTGGATAGAAGGTGAACTTGGATAGTTAAGCAACGTCTATGGCAAGAGCACTTTCCAGCTCGACGATGTTCACTCTCATCGCCTCACGCGATCGCATCAAGCTGCTTCTCGGGCGTAAGTCTTCGAAAGACTGTTGGAGCGCGAGAGCTCTTTATGGGAAGCCTTTAATAACAAGCTCAGGAGAGGAGAGGAGAGAAGAGGAAAGTAGCTGCATGAGTTTTCACCCCCGAACATTACGGTGGCAGACGCACTTTCCTCGTTTTGCTTCCTCAAGTTGACTCATCGACATCCAGCGCAAGCAGACGAAGTGCAGACTCGGCAATGCAAAAGATCGAAGTCCTTGCTGGAAATTAATCAAGCAAAAAAGGTGCCAGGTCGAGCGTGCCTTGCCGATGTAATGAACAAAGGAATGCAGCATACCCGCCAATCCCAGCAGCAAATACAGCGTGTCACAGCTATCAGTGATACAAACTCGATCATCTTTATACACCAGAGATAAAATGCTCTCAACAAAAGCTGAAATTTCATCGCACACCACGAAGAAGCGAGCGAGTCAATCGTGTTGAATCGCGTCGAAATTGTTCCCCAATTCTCGAGAGGGAACGGAATCTCAAGAGACAGAAAGCCGCATCTGCACATCAAGCTCCGAGCGACGTCGATTTGATCCTTTCTAGTAGTCCAGCAGTACCAAAGAGAGAACTGGAGGAAATATATGGGAAAAAGGATCATATGGAGCATATCAAAGAATCAAAAAACCAAATACAGGAATCTAGAAACCCAACGATCAATAGCCCCCAAAAAATCCCATCCCTCGGCCCCAGTCATCAATCGCAGGGTCAAAAAATGTGAATCACCACTCCCGAGGTTATATACACCTACCAATCTGTTCCTCAACCACAACCACTACACCTAGACTTTCTCAATTGTACTCTGCCGAATACACCCAGTGCAGCAGCGAAATAAACCACTTCACAAGTACATGTAGCTAGCTACCTACACGCGACAAGCTTCCAACTACTGCCATTTGCCAACTGCGTCATCCGAACCATACTGTGCATACAGCGCCGATCCATCATCCATCATCCGGGATCCATCACTGGTGGTTTATCACTGGTGGTTTATCACTGGTACTCATCATCGCAAACACAATCGCTACCACTACCGCCTCAGCGCACATTATCAAACAGCTATCAACCAAACCTGAACCATGTCAACAATGGAGAAAGTGCCCAACAACATCGTGCTATTCTGGTACAAAGCCTCACCTTATGGACGTGCGTAAAACATATCGAAATTCTGGCCCATCGGTTGGGCTGATATTTGAGTTGAACACAGGAAGAGTGAAACAATACCTCACGCTTCGCAATATCGCGCACGCAGAATGTGTCAGTATCAGTCAAAAAATATCTCATAGCATCTAGTCAGAAAACTGATAAAATCTCGATCGAATATAGCTACAACCGCCCATTCTTCCTCGCCCGGATCAGACGGCGCTGGGGGTGCAATACAGGAGGTCGCCGATCATGGCCATAGGCCGCGACATCTATGTCGATAGCAGACTGATGATCGCCAAGCTCGAGGAACTATTCCCTGCGTCTGCTGAGCATCCAGGTCTCTCCTCGCCGGAGACGGCAGGTGTGACGGCTCTACTGCGAAGCTTTGTAACAGATAATATGTTCCTTGCGGCGGTGCGTAACATTCCTTCAGGTACGTGTGACTGGGCTTTACCTCCTTACATTATCCAGTGAATTCCGGCGGCCATTGATTAACGAAACTTTTGAGCCTCCCACGATCGTAATGACATCGGACTGACCGTCGGTAGGGAGCCCGATGATGCAGGATCCCAAGTTTCAGAAAGATCGTGCGACATTTTTTCCGCCAGACTGGAGGAATAAGGACGTGCGGTCCTTGAGACCAGAAGGTATAACACAAATGCGACATTGCTTCGATATCTTCGAATCCATGTTGGCAGATGGGAGAGAGTGGATCGCGGGAACCAAACGTCTCTCATTAGCAGATCTCGAGGGTAGGTTCCCTCTGGAGAGCAAGGTTGCAGGAAGAAAGGAAAAGGGCGTAGAAAGCTGATCTTCACCTACAGGAATATGGGCTTTTGACTGGTTTCTGGGTGATCTACAGCCAATGAAGCAGTACTTTGGAGTGGATCAGTATGCTCTGGTACATGCTTGGCGAGATCGGTATCGAAAAGAGTTCGCTGCGGCGAAAGCACGTGCGGCCAAGACAGTCTCGCTACAGGGGGCAGATGCCGTGGAACTGATTGTCAAGTCCGAGTATGCCGACAAGGATACGGTGGTTGACAGCGGCGATCCTTTGAAGCTAGGCGCGGGTGCTCTGGTTGATGTCTTCCCATTGGAGGGAGGAGGTGGCTTCACGCATCAGGTGAGTTGAGGAAATGTATCTCTCCTTCACTCCTCACTGACGGATCATCTCATAGGACCGTGGCAAGCTGGTCAAATTGACCAAAGACGAAGTTGCGATCGCTGTGGCGTCCAGTTCTGGAGAGGAAATGCGCATACATGCTCCTCGATGGCAGTTCCGTGTCCGGCCAGTGGCTGAGAAAGGTGCGAGACTTTAGTGGGAATAGCATCGCATGCGGCCAATAGCGGTCGTAATCGGGATCGGGCATGCAAACAGCGACAGCAGACCAGTGGTGAGACCGGCCAGAGGGTTGTACATGAGTTGAATGGTACCCAGACTTTGTCAAGCCTTCCTGGTCTGACAGGTAGCTGGACGTGGATAGTATGTTCAGTGGCGCGCCATCTGCAATGCAGCTGCAATAGACGAACGGGGCAATGCCTCCAGGCTAGTTAGTACATCAGCATTGGCAGCGACAAATAGCAAGAGTCCACGACTATCACAGCAGATCCAATGTGCATAGCGCAGTGCTTTGGAGGAGGACGAATGAATGGGTGCGTGCTAAATAGGAACATGCTTCCAAGGCCGATGAGCTGCACGTGAAGTTCAGGTAGCCTGTCGTGGATGATGCCTGCAAAAGCACTGCACGTGTGTGTTGAATGTACTGGGAAGTTGGGAGAATACCTATTCACTGATGATGACGTAGCATATGACTTGTAGTATAGAAGGTCGTGTTGATCTGACGTTGAATACACACAGTATGCAGTATCTGATGATATGCTTTTATCGGAGGCGTCGACCATGTTCAGCCACTCATATGACGGTGCGTGGCATTCAGAACAGTAGTGCCCTAAAGGATGCGCAGAGAGGGTATACAGCATACGGAGGGGTCACCAGTGACGATTTGTCGATGAAGTAATACTGTAATAATGAGTGGTGGTCGTGCGGGCTAGCGAAAAGGGCTACGATGATTCGACGGGGGGCAAGGAAGGGTGGCGATGGAGGCGAATGAAGGGATTTGGGTGGAGAGTCGCACGCGGCTAAGCGCGGTGGTGCATGGAAACTTGAAGCCTTGCTGCCCAACGGAAGCACAAGTAGCGACATTCATCATCAGTCGTGCCCGTGTCCGTGTCCGTTGCTGCCGTCACCACACATGGAGATGGATTTTGTGACTAGTGGTGATGAGCGCAGGCGTTGCAGGAGATGTCCATATCGGAATGTAGCAGCAGCGGCAGCAGCAATACAAACACCTCCTACCGTGCAATGAGTTAGCAGCAGAGGCGATATATCATCCAGCCATACCGTGTATCGTCATGAACAACCGTCGTGGACACGTCTGTAGCAAATCTCGGCAGATAAGCCAGGCATCGCACCGTTTCCATTACCATGTAGTAGTAATCATCAGTCTGCTGTGCGGCCTCAACGCTGCAGCTGCGCGAAACGGGGGGGGGAAACGAGGCTTTTCCTTGTGATGATAGGATCCACCGCGGCCAGCACATAGCGCATCGCATCGCATCGCAGTGCAGCACCAGCACCAGCACCAGCACAGTTGCACAATACAACGCACGCACGTACGCACCAGGAGAGGAGTCGGAAGGAAAAGGAAAGGCTTCAGCCGCTCTCACGCACAAGCACACACGCATACGCACACTCGCACACCCGCACATACGCACGGCTCATCACAGAATTGGGCAGCCAGACCACACCAGACCATCTCAGCCCAGCCAGTCAATCCAGTCAATCCAGCCAGGCGCCGTCACCGACCATGCGCCCAGCACGAGCCAGCAGCCAGCAGCCAGCAGCCCGACCGGTAGTAGAGTGGATGTGATTGGGTGGAGGTGGGTAAGAAAGAGTAGGCCGACCAGTGGCTCGCTCCTGCCCTTTCCCTTCCCTTCCCTTCCCTGCGTGCCTGCCCTGCCCTGTGCCCTGCCTTGCCTTGCCTTGCCTTGCCCCTCCCTCGCTGCTGCCCTCGCCTGGCCTTTCCACCGTCCGTCACTGCTGCCGCCGCCGCTGCTGCTGCTGCTGATCTTTCCCTTCAGCCTCTCATCATCCACCCACCTACCCACCTCTCTTCCCACTCTTCGTCACTCCCATATCATCTCTCCCCCTCCGCCTACTACCATCCGCCGCCGCCGCCGCCTCCGTTGCCTCTGCCTCTCCTTTCCTCTTCGTGACAACACTGCCGGATCTGCAAACCTTGCTCGTCTTCTTAGACTTCACTCCAGCCCGATCCGTCGCTCTGCTCTGCTCTGCTCTGCTCTGCTTCTGCTCTCCCGCCCGGCATATTCCTGCCCTGCTCCACCGTCGGCCAAGATTCAGCCTTGTGCGAAGTCCGCGCCCGCTCTGGCTCGTCTTCCTTTTCCATCTCTCACCCATCACCCCTGGTGTAGGACTGCCATCGCGAGACATTCGGAGATCCCGTCGCCCAGGCATTCCACTTTCCACTCATACCGAGGATCCTGTCAGGAGAGTGCGCTGCCTGTCTGTTTATCTGCCATCTTGCGGCCCCGCGCATAGGATAGCATAGGATAGGACTCCCTCCACCATGCCTCAGGAAATAGCTCGACAGTGGTTCGTCCCGGGAGATGGTATTGACCGTCATGTCATTTCTGCAGACATCCAAAGATACCTGGGTAACGATGCCACCGTTCGTCCCGGTCAAGGCACTGGTGAACACCAGGTCAGACCCCGTCGTTGAGTCTCTGTCGCCGCGGTCAACACCCAGCTCACCATCTCACAGGGCACTGCAGGCTACTGGATCAAGGCCTACAGGAATCTCACCTCCGTACGTGTACCATCCAGCGCAGCGCAATCCGCTTGACTGACAGAGTGCGTCCATATAGGCCATGATTGCGGATCTTCGCGCAGATTCTGCACGCTGGCGACAAGAGCAGCGCCAGACGGGCACAAGAGGTAGCCACAGTCCACACTATTACAATGTCTCAGGGATCACAGTACCTGACCACATCATAGAGCCTTACGTGGGATCTTCGACACATCACGCCTCCGTCACCGGTAGGCCGTCGCATAGCCGTCGCGACGCCGACTCACCCTCGGTCGATGGCCCCTATGGACTTCCCCCACAGTCGTCGCGCGGCGAGAGAATACCTGCCAGCACCAGGATGGACATCGACCCACCCCAGCCCAGCCGCGGAGGATACCAGCCAGATAGCAGGACTCCCTATGGACAGCCGGACAGGAATCCTTATCCCGCTGAAAACAGAGGATATGCGCCGGAGAGTAGATCATCTTACCAGCCGGACTCTTCCATGCCTACCGGCTTTGGCGGCAATGCACGTCCTCCTGTGTCCGCTCCATATGGTCAGGAGCCAAGATATGCTCCAAGCTATCCACAGCCCAATAATGATGGCGCTCCGCCTGGATATGTGAGACAGGGCGACTATTTCGTTCCCGTCACTTCCTTCCAATCACCTCCATCAATTCCAGCAAGGTCGGACAACTATGGTCCTGCGTTTGGACAACCACAGCAGGGACGTGATCCTCGTGGTTACCAACCACAGGAGTTCCAGGACTCAAGGTATGCTTATCCTAGTCCGGCAGCCACCGTGTCCTCGGTCTCTACACGAGAACGAGATCCCGTTGTCAGTCCACAACAACCAAGGTTCGCATTGCGTGGCAGCCCGGCCTGTTGAGCACCGCTGACTTGTCTGGTAGTTATGGCGCCATGCCACCAAGCCAATATGATGGCTACGGTGGTCGACGTAAGTACTGATGAACACCTTGTCTCCATCCCAGGCGAGACTGACGCGTCCGCGTCAGCTCCACCAGCCGTCAACCGTCCGGCAGGCTCAAATCCCAGTCGCGCCAGCGGTGTCGGGATGATTGCTCGTTCAAGTACGTCTGGTATGGGCGAAAGCCGATCCGGCCGGAGATAATGTTTACTTTCCTTGGATATCCATGCTTCACTGGCCTGCTGATCTACTTCTATCTGCTTCCCGCCACCGGTACACAGGACATGATGGCACACCAGGAAGGCTTTGGACCGTATACCCCACCATTGCTCTGCTGTTTCTTGACATTTGGCCGACCGGCTGGATCACCTGTAGTCGTGGATGCGGACAGTCCTGTGCCACACAGCGGTCACTGGACTCTCGCCAGATCTTGGGTCCTTATGATTGATTCAAGCTCGCCTTTGCGTCGCTCTTGACTCGAATGCTTTGAGGCGTGGACATTCTCATGCGATGCCATGACTACGCCTAGGTGATACCACTACGGGATGGGAAAAGGCCGTTCTGATCCTCTCGTTTCAGTTCACGACACTGGTAGACTGTTGGACGCCCATGATGGCACTGGGTTCCGGAACGGTCACTCTAACGCTTGATGCGCTGGGCAAGGTTGTACTGCATTTGGTGGCGTTTTGTTGTTTACTTGGCATACCATACCGGAGTTGCGTTTTTCTTTTACGACCGCTGGAAGACATATCATCATGACTGGATGCGGCATGTGCCATGGAGTGCGAGCGAGGCTAAAATGAAGCGGAACAAGGATTGGATGCCTACTTACACTTACTTGTTATGTGCGTACAAATGCAGGTGGCGCTCGCCTCGCCATCGGTTTCATTACCTGTCACTTTGTCGGAAAACTTCCTGAGACCAGATTGGATGACGGCGTGCAACTCGATAGACGCCGTGCGGGAATGCTTTTTTCTTCTTTTCCTTCCTTCTGGTGTATAGACTGCTCCTGAACCGTGTACTCCTTCAGGGTTTCGCCCAATAATGAATATACCAATGGCTTCATCGTTAGCACGTGGAGGATTGTGATACGCTTCAGCCTGCATGACCTCGCAGTAGTCGTTTCGGTTAACACATACATGTAACCTTACGAGAACATGCTTCTCTATACCACGGTCTGTGGGAGACAGAGACGAGGAAATTGTTCTAGCTATCTAGACAAAGTACATGTATTGTTCGCGCGAACGTGAAGGCTATGTGATTCTTGCTTGCATCCGTGTGAAGGAAGAGTTGAGGTTTTTGTGTTTTTGGAGTATGCTTGGTTGTTTTGTTGGCCTGAGGCATCAAACTGCTACTCCTACACGCTTGAATGAGGCTTGTCAGTGCTTCTGTATCGCGATTGAGGTAGGATGTTGAGGAGTGGCTGTCCTGGCTATATGATAGGGTGGTGTTCGTAACTTGAGAAATGTGCTTTTGTATTCGTGTGAAGAGCGATGTTTTGTTTGTATATTTCGAGATTCTTAGCCTGAGGCACCATTCACACACGCGACTCGCGCGTTTGTGCACTGCAGGAGGAGCTAGCTTCAATTTTCAAGGGCAAGCACGTTCACAAGGCAGAGACACTTGATACTGTCCTTCTCATCTCTCACGCCGCACTTCTCACCTTCACACACACACACTCGTGCGAGACATTCCACCGGGTGACACACGATGTCCCTCTCGATACCAGGCGCACCGAACCAGGGCTTATTCAAGCCAGGCTACCAGAAGTATGCCCCACTAAAGAATTGTATTCCATGAGTATAACACAGCGACTGACGAAGAAACAGCTACGACGCAGAAGATGGCGCTGTCATTCGAAATATCGACGCCTGCAGAACCATCGCCTCGACCGTACAGACTTCGCTGGGTCCCTATGGCCGCAACAAGATCGTCATCAACCATCTGCAAAAGATGATCCTCACCAATGACGCCGCGACAATTCTCCGAGAACTCGAGGTCGTGCATCCAGCTGCCAAACTCCTGGTCATGGCCTCGCAACAGCAGGAAGCAGAGATGGGAGACGCTACCAATATGGTCATTGTGTTTGCGGGCGAGCTGCTGAAGAAGGCGGAAGAGCTGATACGCATGGGCTTGAAGACGAGTGAAATTGTGCAGGGTTATGAGCGGGCTGGGAAGGCGGCGCAGGAAGCGTTGGAGGAGCTGGAGATTGATAAGGTCGAGGACATTCGGGATCGTGCTGAGCTGGCAAAGGCGCTCAGGACGGTTGTGGCGGCGAAGCAGTCTGGGAATGAGGATATTTTGGCGGAGATGGTGGCTGCTGCTGTCTTGGCTGTGCTGCCCAAGAATCCTTACAATTTCAATGTGGACAATATTCGGGTGGTCAAGATTATGGGTGGATCTCTGGAGCAGTCGAGAGTCGTCAAGGGCATGGTGTTTGGGCGCTCACCAGATGGCACTGTCACGAAGGCGACAAAGGCGAAGGTTGGTGTCTTTAGCTGCGCGATCGACATTTCGCAGACTGAGACAAAGGGCACGGTGTTATTGAAGAGCGGCAAGGAGCTGCTCAATTTCACCAAGGGAGAGGAGTCGCAGATGGAGAACACGATCAAGGAGCTTCACGATTCAGGCCTGCGCGTGGTTGTGGCTGGCAGCACAGTCGGCGAGCTTGCGCTGCACTACCTCAACCGATTCGGCATCCTCGTCATCAAGATCCTCTCGAAATTCGAGTTGAGGCGGTTATGCAGAGTCGTTGGAGCCACGCCTTTGGCTCGACTCGGAGCACCTATGCCAGACGAGATGGGTAACGTCGACGTGGTAGAGACGCTGGAGATTGGTGGTGACCGTGTGACGGTTTTCAGACAAGAGAACGAACAGACCCGGACGGCAACCCTCGTACTTCGCGGCGCCACGCAGAACCACTTGGACGATGTCGAGCGAGCGGTAGACGATGGCGTCAACGTCGTCAAAGCCATCACGAGAGATCCACGTTTGGTACCAGGAGCAGGCGCGGCAGAAATGCAACTTATCGAACGCATCACCACCCTCGCAGACAAGACATCAGGTCTCGCACAATACGCCATCCGCAAATACGCCGAAGCCTTCGAAGTCATTCCACGCACACTCGCCGAGAGCGCAGGTCTCGACGCTACGGAAGTTCTCGCGAAACTCTACACTGCTCACCACAACGCTACCGCACCCAAGCCAGATGAAGAGGACGTCCGATGTATGGGTGTCGATCTCGATACGAGCAGCGGCCAAGGTACGGGTGTCATTGATGCCGAGGAGGAGGGTATCTTGGACTTGATGGTGACCAAGTCCTGGGCCATCAAGCTGGCCACAGAAGCTGCGAGGACAGTACTCAGCGTGGATCAGATTATCGTCGCGAGACAAGCTGGTGGACCCAAGCCGCCAGGGCCCAACCCGAACTGGGATGATGATGACTGATTTTGAACGGCTCATGAATGGACGCTTGCATGGACAGACAAGTGACTTGGCAGTCGTACGTGGCAGATACCCATTTCTGAAAAATGTCAAATCTTCCTGCGCCTCGAAATGACGCTTGCCTCCCTTCAATCTCACTATACCTGAGCTGAACTCTGTTGATCTTCTCATGAAATAGACGCAAGACAACAGGAACTCGGAGGAGACATCTCCGACCAGGGTTCTCAATGAAACATGGCAGAAGGATTGGCGGCTTTGCATACCAGTGTGGCTCTGCCTCCTGAGACAGATTGAGTTTCTCGTCGAGAAATTGAGGAAAGATCATATTCTGCGTGCGAACCCATCAGGGAAGCTATATCGCTCTCTCTCTCTCTCTCTCTCTCTCTCTCTCTCTCTCTCTCTCTCACACACACACACACACACACACACACACACACATATTTTGATCATGATGATGCTGGGCTTCTTGGACCTCTTCTTTCCCTTTCTTCCTCTTCTTTAGTATATTTTGATATGACCTGCTTGCTTGACTTCTGCTTGACTTCTGCTTGAGGGCTGAGGAATAAGGCCTAGGCCTGTAAGAGTGGTGAGTCCCAGCAACATTGACACATTGACCATTTGGGGTTCTTTTTCCCTTGCTTTTCCTCACGATCGGTTTGGCTTTGGAGCGTTGAACTTGAACTCCCTCGTCTACCGCTACCACGTCAACAGCTATAACTTTACTCAAACACATTCCATTGCCTCAACTCAACTCGAGTCAACTCCCAATTCCAATCCCCATCTCAATCGTGAACGAGGCATGATAGGTCATGATTGGTGCCCCTTTCCATATCCATTTCTTCCAGCATGTACGAAATGGCGGCACTACTGTACTCGATCGTCTCCTATTTTGCTACTGCAGTGGTAAGCTTTTGATTGGAGGTGCGCGAAAGCCAATCACGTCACGTTGATCGTCGTGGTGGTTGTGATTATGGGTCGCTCCGCTGTCGTCCCAGCAGTCGAAGGCAGGTTTTCGTGAGACTAGATATGGCAGTCGTTGTTGGGGGACTGGAGCGTCTTGTCGGGCTTTGTGTCTTGCTCGGGTGACGGGGGGCAGGGGGGTGAGATATCTATCTATCTATCTCCTCTGTCTGATGGGCAGGTGGAAAGGTGGGAGAGATGGAGTGTGTAGAGTCTGCTCGTCGTTGGACCATCCCAGAATTCGATCTGAGCACACTGTTGGCACGGACGGCGGCAGCAGGCCAGTTCGAGACATAGCCCAGATTTCATTTCCGGACCTGTATAATGGTTGATTGTGTGTGCAAATTCACGCACGGGCCTAGCGAACACCGAATTTTCCTAAATCTTTGTATTGGCGACGGCGTTTCCAAGTCGTCCCTGCGTGGGCAAGTCCTCCAGGTCTACAGCGCAACTCGAACTGGATAATTACCTAGCGGTAAGACTAGTCGAGAAGTACAGCCAGGATATGGCTTGGAGCAGGCGTTGTACAGGACCAAGCTGGCTTGTGTACGCTTCGAGGTGAAACTCAAACAGGTGTATTGGCACATAATCTATGTAACCTAGCAGCATGTCGCCAAGCATATTGTCGACAGCTCTCTCACGCTCTTCGTGTCGGTGCAAGGCATGAAACCGAGCATGCACGATGTGATGAACACTAGATGGCGCTCGGCTGACGTGTTCAAGAAATGATACAAGCGCCATGTGCTTGACAGCTACTCAGAGGAGCGTCGTGGCGTTGCTCAATACCTGATCGACAAAAATAAGACCATTAAGTATGTCGACGGACGGAGAAAACTTCGAGGTATGCAGAATGTCCCAAGGACACCATGATACTGCTGCGCGAGTCTCTGTGGCTGACTTCACGAATGGGCTTGGCATTGAATATGAAACGAATCTGCTGAACGACTTGAACTATGCATTCGCCAGTTTCACGGCAAAGCCGCGACCGCGATGAGCAGCGCCCCTGCGCCGAGAACTCGGCTGTGTTGGATGAGTGTTCGATGTGTGTTGCTTAACGCTCACAGAATGCACGGTAAACAGTCCGCTGACTACATCCTAGCGCTCGCAGGCCACTCGATTTCGCCACCCTCATTGAGGCATTGGCCAGGTTGTCGACGAATCTTGGTGTGCCAGACTTCGGAAGGCCTTAGTGGAATGATCATTGAACATATGGAGCCATGGACGACCTGGGCGCTATCCTGGCCAAGCCGTACGGGACTGTGGAGGCTTTGGCGGCATTAAATGTCTTGGAAGATGAACACTTTGAGCGCCTAGTGGTCGACAAGCGCGCGCTCCGAAGTCAGTACTAAACAGATCGAGAAGGTTTGGCGAGCTGATATGTCCTAACCAGAATAACCTGGAACTGTCCATGAAGGATTCGAGTGTTGGAGTGATCGAAGTTTACTGCCACAAGGCTGGCGCGAAGCTTGGAGTCACGGCAAGCAGGCCAGTAACGTAGAGAGATTCAATTCTTCGGTTTGACGCTTTCAACCAGAATCGTTTTCAATTTCGTGTCTGATCACGCTGCCAGCATCGCTTGGCAAATCAGAGGATATTACTGATGGTGAGTAAAGAGTTCCAAACTGGCGGTCCTCGGTACGGGAGTGTTCGGGCGTGGTGTGAATGACAGAGCCGATACTCTCCTCGCTATCGATGTCATTTTGCATGTACGGAGTCGCATTACGGGATGAAAGCACTTCTGGGGCTGTTACTGGACTCATGGTGGTTGATGTTGGAGATCGATCTCGTGGGGACGGATCTCGCAATGGCGAATATTCAGGCCTGGTAGGCAGGGATAGCTTCGTCACTCCAGCTTCCGCAGCGCGCTCTCGCTGCTCTGACTGTGCTCGTATCTCTCGTGCGAAAGCATCATCCAGTGTGCTCATACCAGCTAGCACTTCAGCGAATGCAGCCATGAGGCCGTTGAAAGCGTCCGCGGTAACGGGTTGACCAGAGAAGCGAGCTCTTTCGTAGTGTGAGAGGAAGGTTTGGCCCACGGCTGGCGGATTGATAAGACCCAGGTATGACAGTTGAGACAAGTACTCTCGCAGAGCCATAGGTGCCGGACGTCGCAATGCCTCTACAACAGCAGGATCAGCAATCCGGGGCTGGTCTTGGGATGGTGTCATTCTTGGATCTGCAGGAGCGAGCGAAACTGCCTGAGCTTCAATCAGATGTGGCAGCTCTTGGATGACACTGTCATATTGGACCTCGGGTGTCTTATTGTCGTCTGTGTGGCTCGGAGATGACCAGCCGCGATGCTGCACGTCTCCCCACGGCGGATTCTGCGGATCCACTGGAATTTCAAGCCCGATCACATAATCGTTCTTGCTGACGCTCCTCGTCTCTGGAGGAAGAATGCCCTCTTGTTCAGCCAGTATGATTTCTCCATAGAGGTCTCTTGGCCTGCTCTCCCAAGCCATGATGGCACTTCTTTCCAGCTGTTTTACGATCATTTTGCGGATCAAGCTTCCGATCTCACCATCCTCAATTGGAATGTATGCCTTGCCGACGGCCGAGAGCACGGATCTGTTGGTATAGAGCCTGCCACTGTAGACAACAATGGCGATGATTGCGGTGAGTATGTAACCAGCTCCAATCATGACAACATACTGAATCGCAGTCTCCTCGATGGCGCCATAGATCATAGCAATGGGAGTGATAGCGAGGAACAGCAGTGTGACAAAGTACAGGAAGGTATATGTCAAGCTGTAGAAGACGCGGAAGAATGGAATGCGTGGGAAGCGTATGCGATGACCAGCGAATCGATAGGACATGGTTGCAGTCGTCGTGAGCGTTGTCGGGGCAGCGATGAGGCGCAGCTTCGTCGCTGCTGGGATGTATGTTTATCGCATACCGGTTGTGCGAGAGATGACCAAGGGCATCAGTGTGCCAGCCTCAGAAGGTGGATGTCGAAGTGAGAGTGGTTCAGAAGCTTGGGACGAAGCTTTACAAGTCCCAAAGCCCGACAGTTTGGCGCGGCGGACGTCGCCGAGGAACCTTAAATTTAGCGGCTCTGCTCGAGCTCGAGATTTTGACCCACCACTGACCGCGATCAATCACTTACTTCAATTCGCATCTTCTCACAAACCCAATGCGCACGTGCTTGAGATCATGGAGCACTCCACAGCAATCCTTGAAGATGCTAACAAGACCATCGAGGCAGCTGCAAAGTCTGTGGCGACTGACAACTCAGCCAGCTCCAGCAAAATGGAACACTCGGAGAAGACTAACGACAGCAAGAACGACAAGTCGAACAAACATGACTACCACAAGAGGAAACGGGACTACCAAGACGATAGCTTACGCCACGGCTCGCGAGGTAGAGGACGAAACGACAATAAGCGCCATAAGAAGGGCGATATGGGAAGATCTGAATATTTGTGCGTACATTCATGCGGCAAATCGAGTGTGTTGAAACGAGCTGACTCTGACATAAGTGCGAGCAACCCAGACAAGCGAAGGAAGAACGAAGAAGCTCAAGAGAAGCGATTGAGAGAAGGTGCTATCGGACAAGGAGTCACGTTCTCCAAGGAAGAGATTGACGCCGAGGGACGACGGCCAAAGCGGAAGGTCGCCGTACTCATTGGGTACTCTGGAACTGGATACAAAGGCATGCAGATATCTGGCACCGAGAAGACCATCGAGGGAGACCTGTTTCACGCCTTCGTCAAAGCAGGTGCCATCAGCAAATCGAATGCTGAGGATCCCAAGAAGAACAGCCTTGTGAGATGTGCTCGGACGGACAAGGGCGTGCACGCGGCTGGTAACATGGTCAGTCTCAAGCTCATCGTGGAGGACGATGACATCGTTGAGAGGATCAACGCGGAGCTAAGTCCGCAAATCCGGGTGTGGGGAATCGAGCGGACGATTGGCAGCTTCTCATGCTATCAAGCATGCGACAGCCGTTGGTACGAGTATCTAATTCCTTCACACGCGTTCCTACCGCCACATCCCAGCAGCTGGCTCCACAAACAATTGGAAGCAATCGCCGACGAGGTTGGGGATCGTGAGGGCTACGAGAGCAGACAAGAAGAGGTCAGAGGCTTCTGGCAGAAGGTCGATGATGACGAAATCCAGTCCATTATTGACGCTCTGGATGAGGATATACGATACGATGTCGTCAAGGCTCTACGTGGTGAGGAGGAAGCGGGTGCAAATGCTGTTAAACCGGAGGCAGACATTGCACAATCAATTAAGGCGGGACACACGATCGAGCGACAAGACGGCGAGTCCGAGAAGACTGAAGAAGCCGCGATCATTATCATTCAGCCTGAAACTGGGACCGGCGGCTCACATGATGCGACTCCAGCTACAAAGCCAAAGGACGAGACCGCGTCTGCTGATCTAGTATCAGACGCAGAAATGGAACGCATACAACGCTTGCGAGCGGCCACCAAGAATCTTCGCAACGCATACACAGCTGCGAAACGTCGCTATCGCATTCCACAGAGGCGGATCGAGCGCCTCCAGCAATTGCTGGACAGGTATGTCGGTACCAAGAACTATCACAACTACACCATTCAGAAGACGTATAAAGACCCTAGCGCCAAGCGCCACATCAAATCCTTTGTCGTCAACAAGAAACCGGTCTTGATCGGCGACGGCCCAGAGGAGGAGAAACACGAGTGGCTCAGTCTGAAGGTTCACGGTCAGAGCTTCATGATGCACCAGATCCGCAAGATGGTTGGAATGGTGACACTGCTCGTCAGAGCCGGCGGAAAGGCCAGTACCATGGATGAGAGCTTCACCGACGCACGCTTTTCTATTCCCAAAGTTCCGGGCTTGGGACTCCTCCTCGAGCGCCCTGTCTTCGACCAATACAACTCACTACAAGCGGCCAAACACGGACGCGAGCAGCTTGACTTCAGCAAATACGAGACTGAGCTCGAAGCCTTCAAGCAGCGTGAGATCTACGAGAGAATCTTCCGCGAGGAAGACGAGAAGAACGAGTTTGGACGGTTCTTCAACCACGTGGACAACTTCAAGGAGGGTAACTTCTTGTATGTAACGAGTAAGGGCATCGGCGCAACCAAGGGTTTGGAGAAGAAAGGCGCCGCTGTCGTGGCGTACGAGAGCGAGAACGAAGATGGTGGAAAGGATGATCAGTAAAAGATATCCGTGTCTACGAACGACGATATCAAGTCACACTTTCTCCTGAAGCTCTCGTTCTTCATACTGTTCACATTCATCATCGCTTCCACATTCGCCAGTATGAAGGGCGGCAAGCACGAACGGCAAGCCGTGCCGCGATGAAGGTGAGGCGCAAACCGTTCGCAACGGCTGAAGCTCCCCTTCCGTTCTTCCGTAACTCACCTACGCAATGTCCTGGCCATTGCAAAATAACAATCAACCTGATATGCATAAGACCAAAACTGCTTGATTGATCGGTGAAGCCAAAGCAATGTTGTCGAGTCGAAAGAGAACGTCGTGGTTGTTGAGACATAAGAAGCATCTAGACGTTCGCAGGGCATGTAGTCAACCCCTGGCAGAGCTCCACTTGCGGTGATCTTTGCTGGCAGGGATCGTCAGGTACGCGCGGCGAGTCGGCGACAGCCAACCCAAGACCAGCTGAGCTTTCTATCGCTCTCCTCGTCTCTCATCCCTCATCAATTGAAGCACTGAAGAGGCCGACGAAACTATTTCGTGCTCATGAAATATCTCGTCAGGTCCGAGACACAGCCACGAACGACGCATATCGCATATACAATATACGACAGTGACATCGGCCATGTTCGTATACGGCCATGGCGGCCTCATGCAGCCGATACTATTCGGCAGCTAATCTGCCGCCGTAGCGAATGGCAAAACCGTTCGCCGGTATTGTGATGCACGACCCATCACCAGGAGCCATGACCGCACACCCTCCCTTGGCTGTGCATTTGCATGCGATCTTCTACTTGCCCTACTTATTCTCTCTTTCACTTTCCTCTTTGATCTTTGATCTCCATCCTCACCACCTACATTCCTTTCCCGACCTCATTCCGGACTCTTACAGATCTCACCTGTGTTATTTCTTGATAGCTCTACTACGATCTTTGGCATCTCTTAATATTCCAATATGCGTTTCTCCACTACCATTGCTGCTCTTGCAGCGTCCGTGCCGTTCACCACGGCCTACTACAAGGGTTTCAACGTTGGAGCCAACAACGCAGATGGCTCTTGCAAGACCACTGACCAATGGACCACTGCCTTCAACAAACTGAAGGCTCTTCCACAAGGAATTACCTCCGTTCGACTGTACGCTTCCAGCGACTGCAACACTCTGGAGTACGCTGTTCCTGCCGCCATCAGCACCGGCACCCAGATTCTCGTCGGTATCTGGACTGAGGACTCGGCACACTACGCCGCTGAGAAGCAAGCTCTCCTCGATGCGATCAACGCCCACGGTTCGGACTGGATTCTGGCTATTTCCGTGGGCTCGGAGGATCTGTACCGCGGGGATACTAGTGCCGATACTCTTGCGCAGCAGATCTACGATGTCAGGGGCATGGTCCGACAGTATGGTATTCAGGCGGAAGTTGGACATGTAAGAGACCATTCGACAACGTTCAGTGAGGCTGGATTCTGATGAAAAGTTTAGGTTGACACTTGGACTGCGTGGGTCGACAGCGCCAATGACGCTGTAATCAACGCCTGCGACTTCGTTGGCATGGGTAAGCCTACGTACCAACATCAACAACGACATGCGAATGCTAATAGTCTTCTTTCAGACGGCTACCCATACTGGCAGGATGCTTCTATCGACGACGCATACAACACCTTCTTCACCTCCTACCAAAACACTTTGGACCACGTGCAGTCCGTCAAGTCTGGCACCTGGGTCTGGATCACTGAGACTGGATGGCCTGTGACTGGCCCCACTCAAGGTGCTGCCGTGGCTTCTGTCGCCAACGCCCAGAAGTTCTGGCGCTCGGTTGCTTGCCAACTGTTTAATATGGGACACGGTAAGCAAAGCCATAAGACGATTTACCGATTTGTTCGGAGCACCTGCTGATCCACATCGCTTTTAGTTTTCTGGTACGCCTACCAGGATTATGCTGACACCCCATCGTTCGGCGTTTTCGACAGCAATGGAAATGCCATTTACGATCTCTCTGCATGCTAAGCTGCTCGAATTGTTGTCCATCGTGGTACCTGGGAAGGGATTTGAGTTCGTGCCTGTTTGGCCGAAGGGAGAAAACTGCATAGCGAAGGCATTGGGCATAGAAAGGAAAGGAGTTCGTTTTACTTTTGGCTTCTAGACTCTCCTTATTGGACATATGGTTTGCCCGACGACAGAGTTGATCATTATGAATGTAATAGTTCGGGATATGTCTCGACAAATTAGACTCCTCCGACGTCCTCTGAGCATTTTCCGCAGTGAGATTTGTTGCATAATCATTCCTATCACTTCTCAGTCCCGTATTATGTATTGGGTAGGTTCCAAATATACCGTTCTGCTTACCAGATGTTAGCGAATAATTCTTCGGTAACGCCAGAAAAGGCATGCCGGATAGCGCGTAACAGAAGGAGGGGCAGCATTATTTCGAGAAGTTACCATCCCACCTTCACCTCATCTACGATACTCTATCCTACATGTACTTCACATCAGAATACGCCGACTGCGTCACGATACCCTCACAATGCCCGTCGACTACAGTAAATGGGACGCTCTCGAGCTGAGCGACGACAGCGATATTGAGGTCCACCCAAACGTTGACAAGCGATCTTTCATCCGCGCGAAGCAGAATCAAATCCACCAACAACGAGTCGACCGCAAGCACCGAATCACGACCCTCAAGTACGAAAGCGTAATCAACGAGGGCCTGTTGCTACGGATAGATGCCTTGCTGAAGGCACTAGACACCCACAAAGCGGAAATCGAGGGCAAAAAGGATGACGAGAGTGTGGATGAGACTGTCTTTGACTGCTTGACGGACGTGGCCGGTAACACAAGCCTGGGAGATGACCACCCACCACTTGCTCCGGAAGGCGTGCATGTCAATCAGGAGCAGCCGAGCTATAGTAAGATGATGGGTGCACTGGTCGATCAGGTGAAGGAGCAGGTTGAAAAGACCAGCGCATCGGGCCCGGCGAGGTATCTGGCTTATATCAGAGAAGTGAAAACCCATGATGAGAAAGTCAAGCAGTTGCAGAAAGATCTCCATGTTGAACTGCTGAGGCTGGAGAAGGAAGAGGGCAGCAAGATCACGAGCGAGTCAATACACACCGGCTTTGACAGCTCACACGTTGCGAAGGCGGCTCCGCCTTTACCGACGGCTACGGCGACTAAGACGGGGAAGAAGAGTACCAAAACGGAGTTGTTGAACTCGGGCATTGTCGAGCAGATTGGAGGACCGGGTGCAGGATCGGAAGCGGATGTTGAAGATGGCTCGGTGGACGCAGCGCCGGGAGAGGACGAAGATGAGGATATGGAAGCATCAGATACAGCGAAGCAGTTTGGCAAGATTGCGTTTGGTGACTATCGAGCAAGTCTGCAATTCATCGGTTCGCACCCGGAGATCATGGCAGAGAAAGAGACCGATGGACTGTTGGTTGAGGCTTTTAATGCTCAGTCAAAAGCCAAATTAAAAAAGGACGAAGACTACGCACGACAATGTGTCCACCAAGCGCTGTTACTGCAGTATTGCCGTCAGCTCGGTAGGGACGGTGTTGGATTGTTCTTCCAGCGAGTGCAGACTCCTGGCCATCAGGCCCGTAAGCTCTTCCTGGACGATGTCAATTCCACATACGCACGGATACGCAGCCGAACAGCAGAGCTCGCGCGACAGGCAGCCGAAGAGGGTGGTGATAAGGAACAGATCCAATTACACGCGGTCGATCCAAATACGACCATCAACATCGTCACTCCACCGCCGATGGACCAATGCCAAAGTGACGACGAAAAAGCAAGCCGGCAGATCTTTGAGACTTTTCCGCCTGGACTGCAGCGAGCTTTAGAAAGTGGGAGTCTTGACAAGGTCAACGAGGTCCTGGGTAAGATGAGCGTCGACGAAGCTGAGCTAGTTGTTGAGCAGCTGGGTAATGGCGGCATGCTCAGCTTGGAAGAAGGCGTGATTGATGCCACCACCGACGAGGGCAAGAAACAGATGGAGGAGATTGAGAAGACGCATAAGATGCCGACCAGGGAGCAGACCGAGCAGCAGACTCTAAGCGTGGACGAGATGGACTAAGCGTCAGCAGAGCGACTGCTTTCAGCACAACGATCAGGAAGAGAAAATGCATTCCAAGCGTCAATCCTGTACTGTGTGTTGAAGTATGCCGCCTCAATATATCAATATCAATATCAATACTGTGCACTTGTTGTTGCTTGATCACCAGTGACACAACCTCCTTAGCTATCCACGTCAACAGCTAGAGTGTATACAAATTTGCTCCCGTTGCTCCACATTTTCACAAGTACCACTTGCAACTCTGCCTTCGAGTACCTGAACTTGCTATGCTCAAGCTCCCTTCCTTCTTTGTGCGTCGTCTTCGATGGGAAGTACTTCTTTGCGAAGGCTGAGAGGGGCGTGGCGACGCCGAATTTTTGTGCGTGATCTGCTGGAAATGAATGTTGTTCCGATGACGGGACGTGTGATGTGGAAGTATTCGATGATCCCGTTTGTGTGGTTTCTGGACGCTGGTATTTTAATTATACTTTCACTAAAATTGAAGGCTGTAGGACAATATGGTTGAGAGATTGGGGTTCGATGGGTCAGGTGGATGGATACTGACTCCTGGTACTGACGAGACGGCGTAGAGGATCATTCGAGAAGGATAAGTGTGGCCTTGGTCTCCGCGTACAGCTTCGCTAGAGACTCGTAAAGATCTTTTACGGTATTGTCTTCGTGCAGCCAGAGACAGAACAACCCAAGACGTTGATAAGTTCCTCGAGGTGTCCTTGTGAGAAGGAGAGCGCCGTGTTCAGGTTGCAGATTGTCTCTTTTCCACCACAGCCCAGGATCAGTCATGAAGACCGGCAGGACGAAAAGATCGGGTCTGGTAGCAATGCTCGCTCCATATGCTTCAGGTTCGTCGTACCGTACATAACCGTCAATTTCCGGGGGCTGAATGCTTCCTGTTGCCGTAGCACCAATCGACAGTGCCTTGTCGTGGTGATCACTAAGCCTTGCTCTGAATAGTTTGCCCGCCAATATCATCATTCGATCGTTAACGAAAACGTCTGCTAGGTCTTGATCAATTATGGTGGCACACAGTGACTTTCCTGGACTGCCAATATGGATCGATTCCGGGAAATGCAATGGCCCGTCAAAACATGCCCAATGCCAGGTTGGTAGATCACGATCAGTAGCCCGGAATTGGCCGCCGGTGGTCGACCAGCACAAAGATCCCGGTAGTGTTGATTCGAGGAAGCCATTCCGATATTTATCGCCAGTGCGTTCTGCCACAAGTTCTCCGATACCCTGTCTTCGAATATCACTCGTCAGTAAGGCTCAATCTCGGATGAAACGAATATCTCACAGTGCCAAAAGCTTATCTTTAGACGGATGGGAGAGATTCGCCGTGGTATAAAGATGCAAGATCGAGCTCCACGGGCGGTGTAAACTAGATGTTTGCTGTTCAGAAGTGCCGAACAAGTGGCCAGGTCCTATGTCGCTGCGCGCGTCTTCGTACGCGGAGTCCTCACCAGCTGGAAACATATTGCTGGAGATTGGTGTTTCAGCACGTTCCCAGGCGATGTAATCATTCCCGAAATGCAACATACGACGAGCGAGTAGCCGTTCCTGCACAACCCAAGCCCGAGAGAATAGGCACTCTTCGAATAGCATCGACTGGTGCGGACGATGGAAAGTACGGTCTATCGGTATCATGCAGTAGCTCTTCAGAGGCCACGTCGAAGATGGTTTCCACTCAACAATCTTAGAGGGTCCTTTAGGGTACAGTTTGGTGAATAAACCCTGATCAGGACTCTTCGCCGACGTTGCTCCAATGTTGATGAAGCTATTCTGATAAACGTTTTTCATCTGCACGGATTCCTGAAGCCATTCCAGCTTGCTTGCCTCGTCTGAACCTTGCAGAATGCAGTAGCAATCGATCCAGAGATAGCTTATACCTAGCTCCAGCGTTACCATCATCGCTTGACGAAAAGTGGGCAGGAAATCTGCCGCCGATTTTCGGCCTGATCGGAAATCTGCCATGTTTTCAGTATTCAGTGCCTCAAAGCCGTCCTCCCCCCAACAGTGGGAGAGTGTTGCGTATGAGCCTTTTGGAGGCTCTTGACTGGTCTCTATCAGCGTAACATTGATCTCATGGGCTCCTAAAGCTTTCATCGACGGGGCTCGCGTTGGTCGTAATGACAATAGTCGTGTCGGATACCAATGTTTGGGGTCTCGCTGGTGCTGTCGACAACTTGGATGGTCCTTGCAGCAACAGTCCAGCCATCCTTTGGCAAGAGCGATACAAGCGTCTGAGCCGGTAGTCTTGTCTTCGGCGTCACCTAATGTGGCCGCGCCCAGAAGGTAGAGGGAACTCTTGTTTCCCACATCGAAGACGAACCACGTCCGCGCACACGAAGGATGGAAGGAGGCGCGATCTGTAGCCGAAAAGGCGAATTGAAAGCCATCCTTATGCTTGGGTCGAGGGTCACTTATGGATCCGGAGCGCGGGAACATGAATTCCGTCAGCCTTCCGCTTCGTGCAAGGCATGGCTGGTGTCCTGACAATTCGTCGGGATGATTGCTGAAGTCGAGATCATACCAATGGTCCTCTTCCGAGCGCTCATCAGAATGTTTACGCAACACTTGTGCGATACAAAATCCGCACAAATCAGTGGGACCTCTGGTGGCCGCCATCTCGACATCGACTCCGACAATCCCGGTAACCTAATTCCCCGTGGCCATTGTTGTCGCGGCCGGAGTGTGTGATGGTCAGAGTATATATGGTTGATGAATCTAAACAGAGGTTGCAGGAAAGTCGATGGCTTTACTTATGCGCCACGACCAGTCTGGTTCAGCTCAGCCTTGTGGACTCAGCACGTGAAGTACCTTCGATGCAGTCACCAAAATAGCTTGCATGGCATAACTACTATTATCGCCGATAAGCAAGCTGATGATCCAGAATCCATCTGATACCCTCTTCTCTCCAAGTATCAGGCTCAGCATATGCCAAGCCCGTCACATTCACATCCCAAACAATATTCTGTGGTTTATCCAAGCTGTAAACCGGCCATGCATCTGCACCCTCACATCTCCCCCTGAAGCCATTTGGGTCCAGATCGTAGATAAAGCTCGCCCAGCTCTTACTCATCAACTCCGCAAGATCAAAGTAGTTTCGAGACTTGTTCTGGAATGGATCGACGCTGCTATGCGCTTCGTTGTACCCGAGACCTTGGGTGTTGTCGAATACCTGTCGTACGTCACTTGTGTCAATCCTCGGACTTCTGAGACGTAGTATAGAGCATGATCAAAGGGGCACTTACAAATGCAACTTCTTGAAAGTGCGTAACGCCGACGTCGGCAGATATGCCAGCCGGTATAGTATTGAAGCGGTACGAGTACGCCGGAACGCCATTCGCAGCCCATGTTTCCACAGTGCCACGACGATTAGCGATCATAACGACATCGCCGAAGTATGCGGCGCTTCGGCGGTATGACGAGCCATAGTCCGAAGAGTAAGTGTAGTTGGCAGGTAACTCTTCGACGGGAGGAATGAAGTAAGCTGGATCATTCGGATACGCAGCAAGAACTGCAGGAACCCAATGTTCAGAGAGGGGATTGCTGAGGGTTGTGTTGGCAATGTATGCAGCAAAGGCCGCTTCGGAAGGCACGGGTTTCGGACCGAATGCAGTGCCTTCATCAGTGTTGGCTCCGTCGATGATGGGCACCTTGACGAAGGCACCTTCGGCAAGCTGAATGCTTCCCCATCGCTGTATGAAATCGCCATCAACGATCGGGTTCCACCCACTGGACAAGCTAGTTGTGTTGAAGATATTCTGAATTGTCAGAACGGGCACTTTCCGTAGGCAATCCAAAGTATCGAGCGCGTCAGTGCATCCGGTCAGGTTGAGCAGTGTGTTGTACACAGGTTGGAATTCGATGTCCGTTCTGTAGCTGTTGTAATTGATTGGATTGCCAGACTCCATTATGCCAGCGCGAAAGAGGCCATCGTCGCGACCATTGTAGGCTGTAAGATGCCATCCGACGGATCCAGCTCCTGCGGACTCTCCCCAAATGGTCACCTTTGTTGGATCACCACCGAAAGCTCCGATGTTTTCATTGATCCAGTGTAAGGCAAGACGCTGATCTCTCAAGCCTAAGTTGGTGTTGCCACTGCCACTGACTTCCTGGGATGCCAAGAAACCCCAGGGTCCCAAGCGGTATGCTATCGATGCAGCAATGATTGGTTTGCCCATTTCCACACTATTCTGGACGATGAAGGAGAGGTTGTATCGCTCGTCCCGAGTACCTCCTTCGTACAAACCACCGCCGTGTATCCACACGCCGATAGGAAGGGATGCATTCTCGTAACCAGAAGGTCGAACGACGTTTAGATAGAGACAGTCTTCTGACTGCGGATATCCAATTTGATCACCCTGATGATACTGTCAGTGCAGCCGACATTTACTGACGAGCTTTTGCATACTCCATATCCATAACACTCAGGTGCATATTCTTTGGCCTCGTACGTCGAATTGAACGTCGTATTGATGCTCTGCGGCACGCGAAATCGGAGCTCGTTGACAGGTGGTTGGGCGAAAGGAATACCCAGGAAGTAGTCCTCATTGTAGGCCGGAGAATGTACCCCAGAAATCGTGCCATTCTTCACGGTCACTACAGGAGAATCATAGGCCGATCTTGTTGCTTGGGGAGAGAGCACATGTGCGTGGACAATCTTCGAGGCTAGACCAAGAACGATAGCCACAGTAGTAATCGACTTCATCTCGCACAGGATCTGGGGCGTAATGTTCAAGTCGAGGAATGCTACGCAGGCGCACAAAGTGATGACTACAGCACCTATGGCTGTGCTTAAGTGCCATGGCATCACCCTTGCTCACTCGCGGTGGAGCGCTCAGCCGAAATATGTGTCAATGCAAGAAACCCGGCGGATTCTAGTCAGGTCTTGGTCCTGTAGTGGTCGGATATCCCGGCACCTTTCCCGACACTTCATGCAATGATGATGGTTTGTGCTCGCTTGCAGTAGAGCATCACTGCTGAGCGGCAGTTGTAATTTGGCGCTCTGATCCTACGCATATGCACTATGAGGCTCGATCAGAGGTCATTATGCAGGCAGACGCACGAGATTGAGGGGATGATGGGGCTAGTTGTGGGGACAAGCTTCTTCGGATTGGCGGGCACCTCTATCGGCTTCAGAAGGTCAGAGCCGGCGAAAGTGACTCAGGGTGCCAGGTCCTTCTTGACCGACTACATCGCCATAGCCTAAATTCCGTTCCCAAGAAGAGAGTGCGTCATCCAGGTTGTGCGAAAAACCAGTATGACATCTTCCTTCAAGCTTCACGCAATACGGGTAGTGTAAAGCTTATAATCAGGTACAGATGTACGAGCTCAGGAACAGGCAATGAAACAGGTGTTCCGACAGAGCTATTGAGGCCGAAGACACAGCGAGACCAACCTGCAACCGTTGGTGCGTTGATGCGCTTTCGAATCCATATTTGACCCCGGCTTAGCCCGCCTTCAGAGCACAGTCCCACAACAACGGTTGGCATTCAAACGAGGTGACATGAAATCTTGCCGACTGCTGAGAATTCCGACCATGCGACTGCGAGCATTCCTTGCCTTTGACTCTTCGATTTTCGCAAATGCCTACAACACGCTTGCTACAACCCCCTCCATCCACGGATATACGCTATTGTTCGCAGGCGGATATCCCATATGCAATAGTCCGGTGAAAAACCTCGCTTCCTTCGGCGTCCCATACTCCATCATTAACATCGAGTCCTCAATCGGCATCAGCCCATCATGTGTCCCGTTGATCAACAATAATCGACAAGCCGGCATATTCGCAATCCCGTTCTCTACCAGCGAGAAATCTTTCTGTGCATTGTCCATGAAATCGTCCTCGTTGACATAGCCGAACTTCTCGGTCAGGGCAGGAAGTGCGGTCCAGGGGTATTCATGGTCTTTGGCTTTTTCCAGCCAGGCTCGTGAGAAGAAGTGGTGTGTTCCGGCTCCTTGACCTACGGCTCCGGCGAGGCGCTTGGAGTGGGTGTGCGCTGCACGAATGGCGTTGTGGCCACCCGCTGAGAGGCCCCAGCACAGGATTCGCTTCATGTCGTAGTGGCCTTGGGATTGCATCCAGTCTATAACGGAGGTCCAGAGGCGGTCAGCGGAGGCTGGATCGTTTCGCGCTGCTGGACAGTCTGTTGAACAGTGTCAATGAGTGTAATGTGCAGCGTATCAAGGTAGGACACTCACCCGCAGTTCCAGGGATGTCGACGATGACAGAGGCCCACCCTCTCGCCAAAAACTCGTCGCTCCTGACAGTATTGTCTGGACGATGTCCATCGAGACCACACATCAATATCACCGCCGGGCACGGCTTCTCCTTCGTCGCACCTTTAGGCAACCTCACGTACAGTGGTACTTTATTGCCCTCGTCTTTCACTGTGCCCGCAGTATGGGGGATCTCAATGTCCTCAATCGGACAATCAAACAAGCTCGCAGCTTTCATGTATGCCTTCTTCTGCGCCTCATACGCCTCCTTCTTCACATCGCTGTTGATGTATGGAAATCTGGCGATCCGGTAGACAGCACAGGCTCTCAAGTATAGCTCAATGGCACTCCGCTTATCTCCGGCATCGTTCTTCTCATCTGCTTCTTTCACCAACCTCTCGCAAGTCGGCAAGAATTCTTTGGTATACTCGACACTATACCCGTCGTGGATGCCCTTCTGGATGAGAGTCTGGAAGATAGGTGCAAAGTCCTCGTATTTGCCATCGTGAAAGGGATAGAGTGAGCGCTCGCAAGGAAACTTCCATTTCTTGTACCAGAGATTGTCGATTGAGCCGAGGTGAGGGTAGACTTGGTCGAACTTATCGCCCAGGATCCATCTGCTGCCTGTACGTGGATCGAGGGCAGCACTAGATACTGGTAGGACTTTGTCCGTCATACTGAGCGACATGAGAGTATAGGAATGGCCAGAGACTTGAAGAGAGTAAACCTAACTGTGGGCAAATGCCTAATAAGAGGCGGGCGAGGCACACGAGCTCTCAATGCCGCCTCCCCACTTCTCCGACGATCCTCGCGGTGCGACCAAGGAGTCGTGTCGTAAGCCTTCGTAAGACCATACGCTGTACCTGTGGTAATTACCTGCATTGATGCGATGACTGTGCATATACTTGCATGTGATACTGATGAAGTGAATGAAATAAATTGATGTCGAGGGAGTGTTGTTGTCTTTCACATGGAAGACATGCTATTCTTGGCAGTCGGCATCGGCTCGTGGTGCTCTCCGCCGCAGCTTCCGCGAGATTGACCCCGCCAGCTCGACCTCACCCTACGGAATGTGCTTTCTATCTGTATACAGCGACATTGAACAACACCTCATATCATCATCAGCCGGACATCGCATGATATCGTTCTACAATACACTAATGAGGATTCGTCGCTTACCATCATAACGGCATTGTCATCGTATCGCCAATTAGAGGACTCACCGCCAAGCAATCACTGAGCGAAGCGGAATCAAGCAGCCTTTCACTCCCGTATTCACCTCATTCATTGAATTTAACACACTGTGCTCGACGACGGCAGCACTGTGTCGTGGCCATGGCGGAAGACGAAGGACCGCCGCCGCCAGTGCAAGTGCTCGTCGACGAGAAAGCAAAGTCGGATACCGCCACAGCATCATCGGTCGAGCCCGCTTTGACTAGCGATGAAGTCAAAGTCTCGGAACGACCAAGCGTGCACACCCTGGACTCCAACTCCAGCTTGTCTTCGCCTGTGTCTCCTCCGCAGTCACCGCCAGTGTCCCCGCCTGGGCGAGCAAAAAGCCCTGGTGACGACTACTACTCATCCCGAGGCAGGTTCGATAGACTAGGTAATCCAATCCCAGACAACAGAAGACCCAGTGCCATGTCTTCTGTGTACGGCAGTGGTGCCCGTATCAGACTACCGGGAGACCTTGGAGCCAAGGATCCGCGAAGACCGAAATCGCCTGCTCCTGAAAGATTGCCTGGGGATCTAGGACCAAATGATCCCAGACGACCAAAATCTCCTGCCCCGGGAAGCGACGCCAGTAGTCCTGCTCCATCATATCACCGGAGGCATATCAGCGACGAGAGTGGCGCCCGTCTCCAGGAAGATCCGCCGGACCCGGACATGCACGACAGTGAGGACGATGCAGATGCAGACAATGACAACGATACAGACGTGGATTCGGAAAGGCGAGGTCGGCATAGGAAGCGACCTGAGCCAGGCCGGACTACAGCTGGTAAGTCTATGAATGTGAGAGGCGACAGTGAAGACTCTCTCCGAGAACACCTTCCGGATGGTGCCAAGCCTGACCCTACCAAGGGCGAGAGCAAGTTATCTATGATGAAGGATAACAAGACGAGGATACACAGCCCGGGTGTCACTGGAAAAAGAAGAGTACATCCATCCACAGCTTACGACGCTGCGCCATCTGGGATGTCAACGCCCATGGGCTCAGATGATGAATCTCACTCGGAGCTTCGAGCCGCACAGAAGCTCAGCCTCACCATGTCAGCAATCCACAGCACGCCTTCCGCCCACAGAGTCATACGACAGATCATCAGAGGTGATTTCGAGCACTTTCAGCAGGAAGCAGAGGACGGCAGAAAACGACAGAGAATGTACTTGGTCGCCACAGACATGTCTCCTGAAGCAGAGTACGCCCTCGAATGGACTATAGGAACTGTTCTTCGGGATGGCGACACTTTGTTCGCGGTATACGCCGCTGATGAGGAGTCTGTTGGTGCAACTGGCGAAGGAGGCGTAGAAGTCGGCCAAGGTGCACAAAGTGTCATGGACACCGCCAAGATTATTAGAGGACTTCCGGCCATCAACCAAGTCCCCAACTCGCAAGGCCCCTCTCCACTAGCTAAGTCAAGTGTAGTTGGGGAATCGTCTCACGAGTCTCACAGTCATAGCAGAGGTGTCCACTCCTCAGCCGAGACAGAGCGTCGCAGGTATCTGGAAGGTGTCTCCGAGCGCTGCGTTCGTCTTCTGCGCAAGACCCGCCTCCAAGTACGTGTGGTCGTCGAAGTCTTCCACTGCAAATCACCTCGGCATATGATCACCGAGGTCATTGACTTTCTCTCTCCGACTCTGGTAATTATTGGTTCCAGAGGCAGGAGTGCGATGAAGGGTGTGCTTCTCGGAAGTTTCAGCAATTACCTCGTTACTAAGAGCTCTGTACCTGTCATGGTAGCGCGCAAGAAGCTTAAAAAACATTCGAAGGCCATCAAGCACAAGGACGGTCTGGCTGTGCCGTACCAGGGGAGTGGCAGAAGTGGTAGATTCACCAATATCATTGAGGGTCCGAGGGGCAAGGGTTTGAGGGTGAAGGGCTGGGACGAAGTTGGCATTGATTGAGTGCTTGAAGCTCTAGCTGTATTTCAGCCAGCCATGCGACATACTGTTCCATACTGTCCCTCTCAACATGCCAGCAACAGGCTGTATCACATGCATGATGGTTTTGGCGCTACACTAGTCGCCCTCGACCAAGCGTGAGTAGCATAAGTCCTACGCTCACTCCAATTTTGCTTCTGCTCTGCCCTATTCACTCGTCCTCTCGACCCATCACCTCAAGCTCTCAGCTCCGGTCAACCGAAAAGCCAACCAACGCATATCGCCTTCGCCGCAGGCCTTTCGCTGCTCGAATAATGCTTACTTGAATAAATGGATATCTCCTACCGATTATAGCGAAGAAATGTTTCAGACGATCAATTAAATGTATTCATCATATTAAGTATTATGTACAGCTGCTGCCCCTTCTCATCATTCCCTCTCACATCCTTTAGAAGTCAGCGAAGAAAGCAGCCGCGCCGAACAACGCAGCGGCACCAACAGCGCCAACAGCTCCAGTCTGCATAGCTGCAGCACCAGTCGAAGACGAAGAAGCAGCAGCAACAGAGGAAGATGCCGCTTCCAGAGCACCAGAAGGAGCAGGCGTGTATCCCTCAGCAACGTTATCAGTCGTCCTAGTGAGAGCAGTGTTGGTAGTGGTAGCACTTGGCACAGCGGTAGTGTAAGCCACGTCACCGGTCGAGGCACCTTGGAAGGCGACGACGGGTTCATCGCTGGAGGCTTCAGGTGCGGCAGTAGCGTTGCCTGGGTTGAGGACCGAGTCAATCACGTGGATTACACCTCCGGCAACGAGAACGTCAGCTGCGATGACGCGAGCTTGATTGACGAAGACGGCGCCGTCTTCAATAGTAATGGTCAAGTTACCGCCCGAGAGAGTCGAGACGGTGGTGTTCGACAGCAGAGAGCTGTAGGCGACACTACCATTCACAACGTGGTACTCGAGGATGGATGTTGCCGTACTGGCATTGAGAGTGCCGAGAGCGCTGCCAATGGCCTCAAAGGCAGCTGTGGTTGGGGCGAAGACCGTTACGTCGGTGAGACCGTCAAGTGTGCTGACGAGATCTGTGGCCAAGAGAGCGCCGACGACAGCATCAAGATCGGCTTGAGATGCAGTCTCGGAGACACTAGCGGGAATGGTGAGGTAATTGTCGATGATGTGAACAACACCGTTCGTGACAGCAACATCCTAGACTCATGGTCAGCTGCCGGCAACCCCTGTCCAGGGAATGAAGACTTACAGCAGTGGTCACATTCGCGGTACTTCCCAAGCCGGAAGTGATGACAACGTTGCCATCCTCAGTTTCAGCCTTGACAACCTGACCTCCGGTAACGTTGCTGTAAGCAGAGTTGTTGAGGAAGCTATGAGGGAAGAGCGGAGTATCCGAGATCTGATCAGACATCACTGTGCCGTTGTATCCGTGGTAAGTCAAGAGTGCGGTGACGAAGTCGGAGTTGTTGAGCAATGGGCTGCCTGACAACGGCTCAAGCGCCGAGTTTGATGGGGCAAAAACGGTGATGTTGGTAGCATTGCCGAGAGTGTAGACCACTATAAGTCACATCAGTAATCGATCGTGTGGCTCTGCCGTCCGGATGTCCGACCTTCAGGATGTTGACCCAGCAGCGTGTTCAGGGTGGAAAGCTCAGGAGTGTTGGCCAGGGCATCCGTAAGACTGGGTGTCTGAGCCGAAGCGACAGCAATAGATGCTGCCACAGCGAAGAGAGTCTTGAACTGCATGACCGCGACGAGGAAGGTGATTGGACACGAGGATTGTAAATGTACTGTCGAGGAATGCGAGAGACTGAAGAATGAGTAGATAGGTTGCCAGCATACGGCGACATCTCGAACTTATGAATGTTTCCAAGCAACGACATGACGTCGGCCATGGGACTTATTGATGCCATGTATCGCGATCCGCGTAGGTTGTGGACAAGGCAAATTGGAGCTGCACTACGCACAGCCCCATCCAGAACGCGGCTGTGGATATTAGCCCATTCGGAAGGAAGATGCACCTTGGCCATGCCAATGCAGCCGGTCAAAGTTGTCCTGACGTGAAATGTAATATTCTTGGCGAGGGGAGAATCAAATACATCTGGTTCGCGGTCCCACGAGGCAATGAAGAGACTGCGAATCCAGACTCACATGTGTACTGAACGACAAGAGGTGTACTTCTCTTCACGAGGTGTCTGTTGTATACCTGATACACCGTTGTGTGAACACGCTGCAAGTATGAGATGTGGTTCCAGTCAGAGGGGTCCGATCTGCACAGCATGTCTACCCCACAGATCTGTGCTTGGCTTGCACGGCCATGCTCTATGCCGCATGCAGGCGGGAACGCGAGTTTGTCGAGACCCGCGGAGCACATGCGTATAAGTTACACTGGGCTTGGGCAGTGACAAAGGCTGAATTGAAACCTTCCAATACAATGATTGTACCATCCGCAACGGCATCGTCTCATAGCCTGTGGCGTGGGGCGGTGTCAGCTTGGGTGGACCTTTTACGCATGAGATGGAATCATTTTTTAGCCTGAGAGTCCACGGTTGAGCACGACTTTCCGAAGGACATGGCTGACGGTTCGTCGCGAAGGTCCCAGCATTGGCAATGTCAAAGAAGGAGTGCCGCCATCATTGGCCATGTGGAAGCCACGGAATGGATGATGCTATGCCAAGCAAGGCTGCAGCGTGGCTGTCGAACCAGGGCTGCTGACGGTATTCAGCAGGTCCTCAGGCTTGTTCTGGTCCAGTCGCTTTCATCGTGGCCGTGGCTCCTCAGTCTCTGACTTGCCCCTTCACCATCGTATGTATGGGATCAAAGCTGAGGCGTGCCGCTCGGCTATCATGACTCTTGTCAAGTCAGCATAGCGCGGCGTAATCGATTTGTTGACATCAGCCAGTCCTTGGGTCTTCTGGGCAACTTCGTGTTGCTGAGTAATGGCTTCCATGTACAAAGAAGGAGATGTTGTCCAGAAGATGCAAGAGATGAAGTGATGTCGAGGAAAAGAAGATTACAGTGAACTTGTTGATAAGGAGAGCACGACCCTCTCAGAGCCGAGGCTGAGCTGAAGCCAGAAAATTGTGAGATGTGGAGCAAGCGTCCATTCTTCGCGTTGGTGATGGGACTGCATTGCATTTGCTCTTACATGTATCTTCCATACGAAACAAGGCATATCCGGGCCTCCCAATCCCCGAAGACAAACCGGACATGATCACTGGTGCTAAAGACAATGACAGATCGCCAATCCCCTCCTTTTCGAGCATTCGTGCAGACGGCTGGATTTGGAGGCCACCACGGCATCGAGATCGAGTATATCGACAGTGCTGGTCAGTCGCAAGTCTCATTGGATTTGATCCGATGATATCAGGCCATGACGAACGGCAGGATCAGGATGTCGGCAAGCTCGATGGTCCTCTGATGTTCACGCTTGATGCTGAAGATCCGCACATCCAAGGAGTATCCGACAGGGCGATTCGACATAGATCACGTCGTCTTGTGTCGAGAGCACCGAGGGCGATTGTACATTGCTGTGAGGGCACAACTTGGTAACAGTAATATCAAGAATGTGCAGAGAGTACAGCCGTCACTGCTGCTTCAAGAATCGGGAACAGAAGAAACGTGAGCGATTGACAGCCTGATGTCTCCCTCAGCAGTACGAGACACGTACAAGCCAGTCATGCGGAAATGATCGTCAGACGGCCTCGGCGCCATGCACAAGGACAATCTTTCGTCGCTGTAGTCCCAAGTCGTTGATCTTGTATACGTATGGTGAAGTGCGCTGTTTGCATCAACATTTTAACTCTAGTCCCGCGCTTACGAGCAGAGCTCAACAGCTCCACTCTTACTTCGGCATACTGTGCCATGACTGAGTAGCTCTTGCTGAGTCGCAAGTGTGACAGCGCTATGGCATGGGACCTCCAACAGCCTCGCGCCCAACCACCGTGCAAGGGTGATCGACGCCTTTGCGACAAAGTGGCCCGGCTTCAAAGCTTCCATGTGCAGATCGATTGGCGCTTACGTTAAACTCGACGGCTACATTGAGCATTGGGCGTGGTCATCGTGTGTGAGAAGCCGCAGTTTATCATCAGCTTCGCGCATGAGAAAGTGGTAGACAGTATTGCTCGCCAACATGATCAGGTATTTAAAACACCCACAAACAAGCGCCCATAGAACTTTAGACTTCAGAATCTGAGTGGCGAAATGCATGGAGGAGGAGTTGCAGAGCTCAAGAAGGCGTGGTGAAGACTTCCCGATAGGAAAGAAGAAAAATAGTCAAACACTTTCCTTTCCTTCTAAACCAGCAAATGTCCTCCACTGGTACTGATCATCGTGCCCGTAACATTCCGATCCTTCATCAGATACAGATAACTCTCCGCCACATCCTCCACGCTCGCGACTTTCCCAACCGGCAACGTCCTCTCCATCTCCTCGAACATGCCTTTCTTCTGCTCCTCGCTCAAACCCGCCCACAACTCAGTATCCACCGCCCCAGGACTGACGAGGTTGACACGAATCGGCTTCAGATCCAACGCGAGCCCGCGCGTCACGCCCTGCAAACCCGTAGCGTAGCCATTAACGACCGTCCAGTTCGGACGAGGTCGCTCCGAGACGGAGCCCGTCGTGAGGATAATGGAACTCTTCGGGCCCGGGGTCATGTATTTGGGCGCAAATTTCGCCACGAAGAGGGGCGCGAAGAAGCGCACGCTACCAGCTTTCAGCAGACTTTCCATCTCCAGTTTCTCCACGGGCATGACGGCGAGGGAGTCACCGGCCGTGTACACGATATGATCGATTCCTGGACCGACTTTCTCGAAGAGGCTTTCGACGTTGGTGGAGAGGTTGGCTTGGTCGGAGAGGTCGCAGGCGTGGCCGGAGATGTTGGAAGCGAGAGAAGGGTAGGCCTTTTGTAATTTAGAGACTGTGCTCTGGATGCGCTCTGGGTTGGAGCTTGAGATCGTGACTTTGCAGCCGCTCTCGAGGCAGGCTTCCGCAACGCCAAAGCCAATGCCTATCAACATGTGAGCAGTGTTGGCCTGAACGCCAGAACAGAGAACATACCTGCTGAGCCACCGACGATGAGGACTTTGTCACCCTTGAGCTTTTGGGTATATTTCACTTGGTCCGCCATCTTTGTGTTGGGTGTGGTTGTGCGTGGTACTAGTCTTTGCTCTACTTGGTGTGTCTTTTCCAGGACCTATATTGTTCGTTCAAATGAGCAATGTCACCAGGATCTGTCTAATATGTCAGATCCTGCTGTACCTCCTACCTCTTCGGATTTAATGAGTGGAGATTGCAAATCATGACATCAGGGGCGAAACTTTCGGGACTTTTGCGCGCTATGGAGAGCAAACAGAGCGTCGAAGCTGTGACTTCTTCTATACTCTATAGTATAGATGTGCTTGGTGGGCGTCTCGGCTATACTTAAATGGTTCATTGTGGCTTAGCGTCACGAATGGAATACTCGGAGTTTAGCTCCAGTCTCAGCCGCGTCGCGCGGGTCCCAGGATGTTTCCCGGTGCATAACACTGTGCTTCGAAGTGAGCTGCGTCTCCTCAAGGATCTGGGGTCGCCAGGGGTGCTGTCATCACATTCCAGTATCATGCGGTATGTCATGCAGTCACGACGGACTAAGGCTATAGATTCTCGATATTCGACAGCAGAACTCGTTGGTTTACGTGAATTGCCATCTAGCATTGACTTGCTTTCGAGTGACCTGTTGCTCTGGTTAGCACGATTCAGACATAGATACTCACAGCACTTACCAGAGGAGCAACGACAAAGGTCGCCACGGCCAATGCGGCGACTGTGGCCAGCATTTGGAACTTGTTGAAGTCTTTGCCCAGAATGTCAAAGCTAAAACTTGGACTGAGTCTCGTTCCGAAGACATCCAATCCATATGCAAAGATCAAGCTGGTGCTCTCAATCAGCGCGGGACTAGTCACCACGTTGTCGATGCCTGCGAGCTCTCGTTGGTGGTTCAAGAGCCATTTCGGATCAAATTCGATGGTCGCAGCGTATCTGACGAGCCCTTCCATCTGCTCTAATTTCGTTGGGTCTCTGCCAACCGGTCGCCGAGGGTCAAGTACACCGTACGGAATGCCGACTATCGAGCTTGAGTCGGCGAGAACGGCCAACAGCTGGCGAGATGTGATTCCCTGTCGTGTGCGGGTGACTGCGAGCTTCGAAATTGGCTCAGGAATCTGATATGATTTCAGAAGCACGAAGGGCTCTGCGGCAGCTTGCAGGCTCGACGAGTTCACTTTGCCACTCAAGGGACCGCGGTCATTTGGCACGAGCGACTCGAACATCTCCCCAACAACCAGATGATGACCTTTGGGTATATCCTCCGAAGATTCCGAGGTGTAGGAGTATGCAAACCAGTTCTCCGACATGATTGATGAGATCGGTGCATTGAGATCAACATCGCGGTGAACGTCAGCGAACAACGTATTGCCGGTGACAGAGTCGAGCAGATAGAACGTCGCGGATTTGGATGCATCATTGGCAGTTGCAAGAAGTGCCAGATTCGGGCTGAGATACTTGTAAAGGACCCTGCGGTCGCCGAGTACTTTGCCAATGGATGCTACGGGATCGTTCACAGGCCTTGGCACGATGCCAAGAACTCGTTCACCTAGTGAGGGTACGAAGTGCCACAAGGCACCAGCGGCAGCACGACCATACTTGGTGGCCTCGAGTTCGCCATTGCGCAGAGTGTACTGCACACTCCCCAAAGGAGTAGCCTCGGCATCGGCTGTAGTCGGAAGCAGATGATCAGCACCAGTGGATGCGTTCAGCTTCACTTCTTGCAAGCCGTCGCCAATGACGACGACTCCTTCGGAGGTCGACTTGATTGTAGGATTCCACGTCTCTCCAGGTTTCAACGTCACAGCTTCCTTGGTCCATAGGATGCTACTTGGATTTCCAGCGTCCAGTGCAACGACTCGTCCTCGTCTCGTAGCGCATGCGATGATCTGATGAAACCCAAAGACATCCTTGGTCAGGCCGCTGTCAGCAGTGGTACCCAAGAAGCCATTCTTTATGCGTTGTGGAAGCTGCTTCAGGACGAGAGGCAATTTCTGCACATCCTGAAGGTGTCGCTTGATTCGGTGTGCATAGGCCGAGATGGAATTGCTGTGAGCCTCAATTTCGAGGTCGTGCGCAAATGCCTCGACCTCCGCGGGTACCGCAAAAGCGGCTGATACTGTGCTCGCCAAGCTTTCTGGTCTGGTCCAGATTGCGGTACCGTTCCTAATCAGTACCCAGTCTCCCGTCGACAGTAAGACAGCAGCGCGCATGGCAGAGACAGCATCTTGCTTGATTGACACTTCAGCCACGGCATGCACAGGCTCGATGGTCTCACCCACGGCGACGGCCACTCCAAAGTTGTCGAGCGCCCACTTTCCCAAGGGGCCGTGAGATACTGACGAGACAGTCATTACCTGTCCAGGCGTAATTCTTGTGAAGTACACATTGGCGTCCAGTGTGCTCGTTGAGAAGGCTCCGCGGCCATCGAGCTTAGGCAGAGAGTATGCCTTGTCGATCTGGCTTGTCTTGAGATTGATATGGAAGACCTCGCCCCAGTGGGAAACAGCCGTCTCGTAATGCACGAGAAAATGCGCGAGTGAATTCGTGTGAAAGGGCGCGTGCAGGCGGACATGTGTGACTGCGTGACCATTATGCTTGTCGATGTTGAAGGAATGGATTGCTTTTGTTCCAATGATATTCACTTTCAATACTGAGTGTGTTGCATCGGTCCAGGCGATTATTGGTGATGCCGAGTTAGCGCCAACCGAGACGATGGTCTCGGCCGACGCAAGCTCGCTGTCAGAGCTGAGAGTGTACTCGTCATTCTTACGGCCAGAAACGGGGTCCAAGGATATGACTTTGATCTTGATGTTTCCCAGCATTGACTTGTGCAGTAAGATTCCAAAAACCTCGGTGTCTGAGGCGGAGACCTGGTACGGCACGTCTCCGCTGTCGATCTGGTGAGTCCATCTGACGGATCCGGAAGTACCATCAAGTCGCTGAATGGCAGGACGATCACCAGTGATGAGAGCGACAGCATCTTTACCACCCGGTACTTCTCTGCTGTCTGCGAGCTCCAGGATTTCCAGGTCGACAATTTGGCCATTGAAATCATGGGTCCAAGCTAGTCTGCCATCTGCGGCACTCCATGCGGCCACTCGGCCGTCAACACCGCTGACGACGACGTCTTGTTCGAGGCCAGCTCGCAGGAAGGCAGCGTTTGACGCGGTGGTATTGGATAGCAACAGCTGTCGCCAGACTAGTGAACCATCCCTCGGGTTGACGGCGGCAAGGACACCCTCTTCGGAAAGGGTGTAGATGAGAGATGCACGAGAGCTGGTGGTGGGCTGATGCAGGAAGGTGTTGTCTTCCTTGGGATTTCCAATCAGGGCGTAGTGATAGTCGGTGGCATATGCCTCGTCGGCGAAGACCGCGACAGAGGAGCGCAGCAGAAGCGCTACTGCCCCAAGCAGAGCAACGTGCATTTTTCCTTCTTCAGCACATCGACGATACCCGGGTTTCGTCGAGCATGTGAAGTCGGGCGCGGCAGGTGAAGGCGAAGTCTGAGAGGTCGGCGCGATGGGGACAGTAGCAGCTTGGCATTTGCTTACGTATGCCGGACTTTCAACCCGCGACACTTTGATTGGAATTTGATTGGAAGGCAGCACTTTTGACGCAACAGATTTGATTGAAGCGCAACAACAGACGTGACATGTCGATTCATCCCGGGTGTCGTCGCTGGGTCCATCAGTCACCGCACACGCATTTTCATTATTATCATCACATGCGCATACGCCGATCGAGCATGACAACGCATGAAGTGTGCCGAGAAAGAGTGCATGGGAGATGTGCGGGAGCGGAGCTGGTTGTTCCTGTCTCCCATGGCTGCGGTTGGCGAACTCTACCGTCGGCCGCGCTACAGGATACAGTACAAGATTGGCATGCGTCCCTTAGGTTGAAGCTGAGCATACAGTACATGGCTAGAGTACCTTAGCAGCAAGACTCTTCTCGGGGAAGCGATGCCGAAGAGCATATACTTCCGCATTCAACCCAAGACAGACGTCTGGATGCAATGCAGTATGCACTCGCTCTTCAGGTGTACGTAGTTAATGCAATGCCGCGTACAGCGATCCGGTACTGTACTCTGGCGTGTCACTCTATTCTGGCACCAGTCACCTAGCCTTGAGATGGGCCGACCATGAGGTCTGCTCCAAGCGCCTAACATTGGTATCAAGCAGTCAATGCTGCAAAGGAAGCTGACTAGGGGACGACAGCAATATGCAGAAGCAGTGATGAAGACGGGGAGATACAACCACGTCGGCAAAAGAAGGATGGCCGATCTGAGCAGATAGATACATCACACATGTACATACATCATGTACCTCCGCTGCACCACGATCCAGCGCACTGGGTCTCTGGTCGGACCCGCATGCATCTTCCACGCGTGGCTCTCGTTCCGACAATTCCTTCTTAGCCTGCTCAACCAGCCCACGGCATTCGTCCAATGCTGCATTGTCGTCTGCACTCCGTCAGCCGATAGGTCACCTTCCCCAGCGAATCGCAGGCATTGAAGCTCGAAAAAAGCCCGGCAACTCGGCTGGGCTTGGATGGTCACCCTCTTCTTCCCTCCCTGCTACTGTATGGCATAGCATATGCTTCCCGCTGGCCATGTGGACAGACCGATGACAGACAGACAGACAGACAGACTATCAGAAAGATGGACAGACAAGACTACCAAGAACATAGACAGACAGATGCAGCGTAGTAGATACGATGCTGGACGCCCGTTTGACAAGCACTGACTGACGCAAAGCTAGACCGACGGGCCACTGCACTGCAGCGCACTTGATGCTTCGCGGAAAAAAAAGTCTCCATGTGTCAGGGCCCCCCCTCTCATCACACTACTGACCGGCTGCGCACTCCGTGTCAACCCTCTACCCTACTACTGCTAGTTAACTAGTATCTTAATGCCTCTGGTACGCTGCCATGGGTCCGACGCGCCTGGACGGTCTACAGAGCTAGACCACCACCACCTCCTCTTCCTTCCAATACTACTACCGCTCGACTCTACGCTCGTCTAGCGATCAGCTCTCTTAGTCTTTGCCAGCCATTCTCCTTCTCATCACATCATCTCCGCCTCCCTCCCCCCCTCTCTCTCTAGATCCCCTTTCGTTTGACTCGTTTTGCGACAGATCGTCCTGCGAGCATCCGTCTCCGCGCCGTGTGACCCCTCCTCAATCCACCCACAACAGGCCTTGCTTGTCATTTCTGGCAGCGAGTCCTGCACGCGACTCTGAATGGACTTTCCTGTATCACGCGAGCTCGTCGACTTGCTCCGCCCCCGTTCCCTTTCCTGCGCCTCTTTTGCTTCTCCCAGCAGCTGAAGCATCAGGCTGGAATCGGAGCCTTTCGAGGGAGAAACATTGGCTTGAACAAGAGGAAGCAATCGCAATTGAGGGCTTAGAACAGCACAGTACATGCGGGGACATCGCCTGTCGATTGGCGGATTCTAGGCGTCATGTCAGGCCGTTCAGGATATCAGCGCGAGTACCACATTGCCGTTCTTGGCTCTGGGGGTGTGGGCAAGAGTTGCCTGACCAGTACGCAAGTGATGGTTGTGCGATTGGATTTCTCTGGTGCTGATTGTGGGTAGTGCAATTCGTCCAGGGAGTCTTTGTCGAGCGCTACGATCCCACCATTGAAGATTCGTATAGGAAACACATCGACGTTGATGTAAGCACATCCGTGTATAGTATATATGATAGTATGTGGAATCTGGCTGAGAAGTGTGTATAGGGCAGACATGTGGTCCTCGAGATCATGGACACAGCAGGGACGGAGCAATTCAGTAAGTCATTCCACAAACCAAGCAGAAGCTGAACGTACCCGCTAATTCTCACAGCGGCGATGAGGTACTTCCATATCGCACAGCAACTCAAAGAGCCCTTCCACTAACGTTTCCACCAACAAAAAAGAGACATGTACATGCGCCTCGGCCAAGGCTTCCTCCTAGTCTTCAGCATCACCTCCGCCTCCTCGCTGCGCGAACTCGTCGAATTGCGCGAACAGATCGTGCGGACGAAGAACGATCCGACCTTCCCCATCGTCCTCGTGGGCAACAAATCCGACCTCGAGGAAGATCGCGCGGTATCGAGAGCCAAAGCTTTCCAGCTGTCGCAGAGCTGGGGCAATATCCCGTACTATGAAACGAGTGCACGAAGAGCGACGAATATCAATGAGGTCTTTATCGACGTCTGCAGGCAGATCATACGGAAAGATCTCATGAAAAATCGGCCGGATGATAGGGAGCGGGACAGCAGGAGGGGGAGGGCAAAAAGTGCGCGGAGTGGTGGGAAGGGACGGGAGAGGAGAGATGATGGAGGGTCGAGATGTGTGATACTCTGAGGTGTCGAATGTCCGGATTCGCTTTCTGTGAGAGCGGTCGACATCGTTATGACGGCAATCTTTGGTGGGATCTAGTCCGGCGGATCTATGTATATCTCGAGCGCGCATCATCTACTTGGCGCCAGTCTCTGAGAATGTACAGTGCCATATAACGAGCAAGCCATCTGCGAATATTAGAGGGATCTAACGAGATGGGATGCTGGAAGTTGTTCGTGAGCTTTAAGATTTCATTGCATTCCTTGAGAACGTGGGAAAGAATCTCATCACTCTGCTGACGAGTGTGAGAACAGGCGGCGATTCTCTAGGTCTGCAATTTGGCCACAGTCTTCCTAACAACCGCATCCAGATCCTCATCCTTCAATCCCAAGTCCTGCATGGCGAAATCCGGCCTTGTAGTCCAGTTCGCATCCACAGCACCCAAATACCACACCAAATTCTCCACGGCCTCCATATCACCCGCATCAGCCTTCTTCTTCTCCCCGTCGCGATACTCATCCCCATCATGCTTCACGACACTCCACTTCGACCCCCCAGTGGCCCGCTCAAACGACTCCACGACTTGATTCTGCGACACCAAGAAACTCTGAATGTAAATCATGCGGTTCTTGGTGACGTCCGGACGCTGCAGGATTCTCGCGGTCGCTTCTGCGATTTGCGAGAGGCTGGAAGCAGACCATTTCGCCTCGCCGTCGTCTAGGATCTCGGCTTTCTTTTCACTCAGCCAGATATGCAGGAACTCGAGGCTCCAGTCGAAGAAGTGGCCGCACACCAGACTCGTCCAGCTGAAATCGGGATGCTTTTCTGCCAATTGGACCAGATACTCTCGCATCTGGGTCTTGGCTTGGTATAGCGGGACGAGATCCTGCGTCAACTGACTACTCGAGTCAACTGATCCAAAGTCCGCGGGTATGAAACCTGAATACGTCAGATATCAGTAAGTGAGTTCAAAAGCCAGACATTTGTACGGCATCACGTACGCTTTACCCCAGCACGAACACACGCATCCGCGATGCGCTTCTGCAGGTCCGTTTCGCTGCCCTTGATGGTCACCACGACGGCGTCTTTGCCTTTCAGGACCTCGGTGAGCTCTTCCACGCCGAACTCATCCGAAATTGTGACTTGATTCGGGTAGGATGTTGATGACTTGGAGGATTTACGCTTCAGGACTGTAACGTTGAAGCCGTTGGCGACAAGGGCGTGCATGATGGATGGTCCGAGCTTGCCATCTGCTCCTAGCAGGACCACTTTCGAGATGGTCATATTTGCTGAGTCGAGCCGTGGTTGGTGGTAGAAGTCTCTCTCGGCTTCTTCGATGATGCGGTATCGACTGGGATGGGTCTTCCAAGTAAGTAGATTGTACGGAATGTAGAGCAATGTGATGGTCGAGTATAGCCTGTCTGAAGTGTTGAGATCGACGTCCGAATGGCGATGGTGACACCCGGAACGAAGAAACAAGGTGCCAAGAGCTGCACTTGCTACTTCTAAACGCGCCGCAGCTGCGGGCTCGGGCGACATCGGTGTCTATGCATATGCCGTCGATAGGCGATTCCAGCCAGCTTCGAAGTCGTACTTCCCGAGCTTTGTCTATACCAGATGAATGCGCTCACTGGAAATCTTCTCATCTGACCAGATCTCGCCATCCATGATTCCAAGAACGAAGGCTTCGCAAAGCATCTGATACTCGCGGGAGAGCAGTCCAGTACTCACGCTTGGCCGAACGACAAGAGGCACTGGCGCACCACGTACGACGATGATAGAATCGCCCCAAGCCAGACCTTCTTGTGCCAATCCAAAGTATCCCTTCTCGGTAATGAAGAATACTCTCCCTCGCAAGAAGCTTGCAACCGAGTAGAAGAATGGACTGTTCTTGTTTTGAGACGAGGTGGAGCCAGCCGACTCTTCGTCTTCTTTCAAGGCCTCCAATAGGGTATGATGGCGTTTCACTGCTTCCTCAATGGAGATCTTGTTTCCATCTTGATCCTGCTCTGCAGTGATGGTGCGAGCAATTGCGGCTCCTTGTTCGCCATAGGGATTGGGGCGATTCCGATGCAAGTGAAGCAAAGACATAGATTGAAAGAGCCATGCTCTTAATGCGTCTGGTAATGCCTGTGCGCCGCCTCTCGAGACTCGCAAAGCCGCAGGACCTGCAATCAGTACTCTGTCGACTATCTGAAGCCAATGTCAGCTGTCAATCGGTTGTTCCCTAATGTCCGCTAGAACTGACCTTGACATCGACTTGCAGTCGGAAGTGCGGGTTACCCGACTTGTCTATCTCTGTCGATGGTGCAATCTCTCCAATCTCTGTACCTCCTGCGCTGTAGCAGCTTGAGCCTAGCCATAGTGGTCGCGCTTGCCAAGGAACAGACCAGTCAGGCACCCAAGAAGGTAGATCTTGAAGTCGTTGGTTGCACATTCCAGCTGTATATATGAATTCCATTTGTCTTCTAAACAGGGTGACTTCGTCGCAGCTGAACTCAGAGATGGCATACGCGATCCTTTGCAGGTATTGAACGGCAAACAGCTTGAAAAGCATGTCGATGGACATACCTGTGATGAGAATCAGTATACAGCTAATGTGGCTCTGTACGACGTAAAGACTCACCATAATCGGGCTTGTTCCAAAGCCTTACTAGGTGGTGGAAGGCAAACAGCTTATCTCGGTGATCTGTAGCCTCGCAGTCTTTGGCCATGGTCAAGACATAAGGTGCCATGGATTCTTCACTTGCATAGTCTTTGACAGCCTGTTGTGTGCCTTGCTGTGTGATCGTTCTGAGTTCCTGCATGAAAGAGATGTACTGAGCTGCGGTCTTTGAGCCAAGCATGTCGTTGTGTCCATACGATGCGATATGCACCGCCTCGACTGTCTGAACGAGCTTGACAAAGTCATCCCAGAATGCTGTCGCTGTTCCGCACGTGACGATGATGTTTCTGGCGCAGACGACTTCCTGTATGACCTGTCGCTTGTTAGCACTATACAAAGTCACGACGAACATACTCGAGCAAATCTTGACACAGGCATACCCATAGTCGACGAAACCAAGGTCTTGTGAGCAGCATGATGAATGCCGGCCATGCGCCTTCACCCCAGTGTGGGCATTCTGGAGGTGTCTTGCTGCGATCCATCAACTCGCTCGGATTCTCGTAAATACTTGGCCAGAAACGCTTGATTCTCTTTGGCAAATCCATAGCATCAGCAGTACCACGCGACTCTTCGCCCAGCCACACAATCACACCACTAGCTGCACGATAGATGGCACCCATCTTGCCGACTTGATCATTGCGATCGATGATATTAGTCTGGTCTACGCATATCTGGTCTATCCATAGTGACACGACGGAATTCGTGGGTCGCGCATTCCGCAGAGCGGCGAATAGATTGGCAGTGATCTGCAGCGGACGTCCATCGCACCAGATGGTCTCTTTTGCCGCCTCTCTCCCCGAGCTGTTCCAGCAATATGACAGCGCAATAAAGCGCGCACTGGTATCTTTCAACGAGACCTCGTGAAGTCGGCACTGGATGGGGTCATCGGCCTTGCCTGGTAGCACACTGACGATGCGGTATGATCCGGATATGATCTCGCCCGATGGGCGATAGTAAAAATCAGAGGTGGGAGAAAGAGAGGACCAGGAGAAAGAGCGCGTGTTTGGGTGAGGTGAAGCCATAGGCCGATGTTGTTGAGGCACGGGAAGCAAGAGAAGCGCTGATGGGAGGTGGAGGAGGAGGACGACGTGTGGGGCGAATTACAGTATTGCTTTCCTCGCGCCGAGACGGAGGCGGCTTACCTGGTGAACGTCGACCGGTCTGTCTCTACCAGAAGCCATGTCTGGCTGACGCGTCCAGCTGGGGACAGCGAATCCTAGTATATTGAGGTCTGTCAGACTTGCGAAGACACTGTAGGACGGGGTGAAGTGCTGGACGAGGCGGGTGGGAAGGACTGGGCTGATGTCTGGCGGGAGAGGCTCTGGGACAGGGAAAAGCGAGACCGAAAAGTCAGATGGTACTAGTAGTAGCACCCTGGAAATAGTCTGGTCGCCGGAGAAACACAGAACATGGCTTGAAGAAAGCAAGTATGGTCATTTATCGTGAGCCCCGGGTTATCGATGGCACGACATGTTCCCCTGGACTGGAAAAACTCTGCCTCGACACAAGACATGCAGAAAACGGGCTGGAAGCAGTCGGAGGACATCGCTCCTCGCGTGATAGAGCCGCCGAAATATCCGCGCTCGGAGGAGGCATTCAAGAGGCACAACCTCATGTAATCTCGCCTTTGAAGAGAAGGCGGAAGACGCGGATATTGATATTTGGATGCCGCTCAGAGCTCCTGATGGCGGAAGCGACGCACTAGCATCTCATGGTAGCAGCCTGTGCCAAAGCCGCAGATTTATATTACCTCCGCAAGAGTGCGAAAACGCGTGGAATGTGAGTACATGTACATAAGTTGCAGTGTTGATTGCTTGGTCAGGTCAGCCAGGCCAACCCGGCGTCTTGATCAGGTATGACGAAGTTTGGGACCCTGCACGTCTCGCCGTTTTTGCCCCACCACTTAAGACACTCACCCTCCTCCTGCTCAACATTTTCCATACCTTACACCGACAATCCCACACCCCAACTCTGAATCAGACTCTTCCAACGGACACTCCTTCATCAAGCCAACAACCACAATGTCCTCCTCTCTCGACCAGCTCAAGGCCACCGGCACCGTAAGTCTCGTCCCCCACCACCAATGCTGTGCCTGACCCGATCGGCAACGGCATTTGGACAAGAACGCAAGCTGATCAGGTTGTGTCCCGCCCGATAGACCGTCGTGTGTGACTCCGGTGACTTCGCCACTATTGGCAAGTACAAGCCGCAAGATGCCACCACCAACCCGTCTTTGATCCTCGCTGCCTCCAAGAAGCCCGAGTACGCCAAGCTCATCGACGAGGCAGTTGAGTACGGAAAGAAGCACGGAAAGGACATTGACGAGAAGGTCGACGCAACATTGGACAACCTGCTCGTACAGTTCGGAAAGGAGATCCTGAAGATTGTACCTGGCAAGGTCTCCACAGAGGTTGATGCGAAATTCTCCTTCGACAAGAAGGCTTCCATTGAGAAGGCTCTTCACATCATTGAGGTGAGGCAGGATAAGCCACACAGATTCACAAGCAGCAGCAGCTAACGGGTGATATAGCTGTACAAAGAGCAGGGCATTGACAAGTCGCGTGTGCTGATCAAGCTCGCCTCGACCTGGGAAGGTATCCAGGCTGCACACGAGCTACAGAGCAAGCATGGCATCAACTGTAACCTGACCCTGATGTTCTCCATCGTCCAGGCTATTGCCGCTGCTGAGGCTGGCGCATATCTCATTTCGCCATTCGTCGGTCGTATTCTCGACTGGTACAAGGCCAACACCAAGCAAGAGTACACTGCCGAGACCGACCCAGGTGTCAAATCCGTGCAGCAGATCTTCAACTACTACAAGAAGTACGGCTACAAGACCATTGTCATGGGCGCCTCTTTCCGTAACATTGGCGAGATCACCGAGCTGGCCGGATGTGACTACCTCACCATCGCACCAAACCTTCTCGAGCAGCTCTTCAACAGCACCGACTCCGTTCCTCAGAAGCTCAAGTCTGACGATGCCACCTCGCTCAAGATCGAGAAGAAGGAGTACCTCAAGGACGAGGCCGCCTTCCGCTTCGACTTCAACGAGGAGACCATGGCCGTACACAAGCTGTCCGAGGGTATCAGCAAGTTCGCCGCGGATGCGGTGACGCTCAAGGACATCCTCAAGGAGAAGATTGGTGCATAAATATGATGTAATGAATGATTTCTTTTGTGGCGTTTTATGTCGTAGACGACTTCAGCAGAATGCATGATGGGTAGATGAGACTCTTGTAGATGGTGCTACAATTGCATTCATGTTCCCACACCATCAAATATCGTGTGGTCTATTCTTATCTGGATTCAGAAGTGTGTATTAGCTACATACAGATCGAACATCTGGCAGGGCATTGGCTCTGCTCCCAGTTCCATGCCGGACAGCACGGCTCACCATCTCGTTTGATGCACGAGCAAGCCCCCAAGAAGCTTTCGACGCATGTCAGCTTCATTTTGCTTCCTTCAGGCTAGATCAGGTAAAATGACAGCGAAAGGCTCTCGCCAATTGAGAAGTCTCCCGTGTTCGGCGACGACGGAGGCCCTGGATGACGAAAGTGGGGCGGGCTTCTTGCCCCTCACCAGCGGATTCCTTCGAGCTCTTCTCCCAGCGTCCTTCTTCTCGTTCCTGACCAAGCGATTCTCCTCACAGAAGAACCAAAATTGACTTCCATCAAAGAAACAAACCTCAATATATACCACAATCACCATAAACACCGCCACAATGGTCAAGGCAGGTACGTACTGTGGCGTTCAAGCGTCTGATTTGTGCGAGAAGGGAGGGAGTGGAGCAAGACAAGCGGCCGAATGAGCAGGTTTGAGGAAAGACTCCGGCGGACTTGTCTCAATCTGATGCGACGAAGACATCACAGGATCCATCAAGGTTGTCATCTTCGCGGGAACCATGTGCTGGTGATCGGGTAGCTGCAGACACCTTGATGGGCATTGGAACTGCATGGCCACATGGCAAACGGGAAGGATGAGGTATAAGAGGCTGACAAGTCCCGCGTGCTACAGTCGCAGTTCTCCGTGGTGACTCCAACGTCAAGGGCACCGTCACTTTCGAGCAGGCGTCCGAGGGTGCCGAGACGACCGTCTCATGGGACATCACCGGCCACGACGCCGATGCTGAGCGTGGCATGCACGTTCACGCTTTCGGCGACAACACCAACGGCTGCACCAGCGCCGGTCCTCACTGTGAGTCTTCAAAAACTTTTGCATCACTACCAGCAAGCACACACAGAGCGGGAAGGGAAAGACGATACTGACGTGTTACGTTTCTTCTCACCAGTCAACCCACACAGCAAGACCCACGGAGCTCCATCCGACGAGGAGCGCCACGTCGGTGATCTTGGCAACTTCAAGACCGACAGCCAGGGAAATGCAAAGGGCTCTGTGACCGACAAGCTGATCAAGCTCATCGGCCCGGAGAGTGTTCTCGGCCGCACCATTGTCGTGCACGGCGGCACCGATGACCTTGGCAAGGGTGGTCACGAGCAGAGCAAGATCACCGGCAACGCTGGTGGACGTCCAGCTTGCGGTGTCATTGGCATTGCCCAGTAGATGGTCGAACACGATACATCAATGACGGTATGGAGATGTCGAGTGTGACAAAACAGCGTGCTACGACAAGATTGTAGTATGAATCCAAATACAGCATGAAGCACGCCTATACACATCTTTTCAATCACATCGTTCCACCACCACGTTCGTTCCGTACATATACATATGCCCAATGACACGCTTGATCCCCACCAAAAGGAAAAAACCAATAAAACAGGTCGTAAGTAAGTGATCACACTTCCATTCTCTCATCATGAATATATACATTTTTCAGCCCACTCTCATGAAAACCCCCCCTCATCCAGGACCTCCATCTCAAAATCTACGAGGTACCAGAGCATCCCACGAAATTGTTGCCAGACGCGCCAGTATGGGTGATGGCACCGGCATACTCGCCATCAGAGTTGAAGACCACACGATCCGCACCGGGGCTGCCGCCCGTGTACACGCCGCTCTCGAGGATGGGGAATTCCTGGTAGGGGCCAGAGACGGGGAAATCGAAACCCTGCAACAACAGAGAAGAAGGATCATCAGTATCGTGGTTTTTGTGGAAGTAGAGGGGATGATGTGGTGATGGGATGATGGGATTTATAAATTTACCTCGTAGTTGTTGTAAGTGTGTGGGTAGTCGCCGGAACCGACTTGCTCGCCGTCCTCGTAGTAGTTGTAGCCCTGGTTGAGGGCGTTGGAGACTTGGGAGTAGCTGTAGTAGTTGTTGCCGCAGGTGGTGGAGGATTGGCGGGCAACTAGCTCGCTGGTTGGAGCGGCGAGGGTGGTGACTGCGAAGAGCAGGGCGGATACGATGGTGGCGCGCATCTTCTTGGAATGAGAGGGGACTTTTCTGGGGGGAGAGTGGGTGATGAAGAGAATGGAAGTGGACAGGACTGATTGACTTCTTTGGTGTTGGCTGCTGGGCTGGAAACGAGACGATATGAGCAGTGGAAAGGGGAATACTTATATTGATCAATCAGAACGTTTTCAGGATTGGTATTATTTGACCTTGTCGGCTACAATGGCACGGTCAAATCAACGCTATCCAAAACACATGCATCAATCTTCGCAATAGCACTTGTCGAGCAGTTGAGAGTTTGAATCGCTCCAAGTCGGAGGCCAGGGAGAGGCGACGTCCGTCCATGGGATTATCTCCACTTGTGGTATACCAGCGTGATGATCGTCGGCCCCAAGGCCCGTTGTCCGGCGAATATACTCGTTCGTGCGAGGTGCCCTTTCCGTTTTCACAGCCGCCTGCTTGTATGTCTTGCTGAGCGATACGACGGTGCGATGAAACGAGAGCCGAGGGTGACGATCATGAAGCCAAGAGTCGGAGGTCAGGGCGGAAGGGGAAGGTCAGGTGGTTCTGCGGGAATACAAGAGATAGGCCAGTGAGAGAGTCTTATCGAGGCATGTGTTGAACTTAAGGTTGCGGAGGACAGGAAGCTTGGCTCTGTGCGTGACTGCAAGTGCGTAAGCTGTGTCGCCCGTGGCGTTTGGATGTGTCGTCGGCGGATGGGAGAAGAGCGGGATGAAGGGCTAAACCCGAGAGGACTGAGACCTTTGTTGGTGGAGAGTGAGTGTTGAAAGTCTGCTGCTTCAGTGGTTCCGGGATCAAAGTTCAGCCTTGTGGTACTAGCGGCCGATCTCTGGAAGCGCTAGAACTGACGTGGAAGGACCTTCCGCGGCTGCGTCTCTGCTCCCACTCTCATTCCCTTCATTGCAACGCCGCCGTTCTTCTGTGCGCCTTCCAGTCACCTTCTCGAGCTGCCGTCATGTTGCTGCTTGATTCGCTCGCGTTGCCATGTTTCACTTGGCGCGTCGACGGAGCTGGTATCGGCCATCGCCGTCTCGAATGATGAACTCGGCCTTGCTACCGCTTCGGTTCGTGAAAACAACTTTCGATGGCGCCTGATGACGTCTCAGCATCCGAAGGCAAGCTGTAGTGACTTTTGAGCCAGTGCAGGTCCAAGAGCCTCACAGGTAGGACACACGAGCTATCCAGACCAGTACACCAGCACACAGGTGATGCATATACACCACCACCACACAGCGACGTCGACGAGACAAGACACGACCATGGCCAAAGTTCTCAATTTCAGCACTGAGCACGTACATCACGATGCCTCCTACTCGATACTGAAGGATTTCGTAACCGGGAAGAAAGAGCTTGGAAGTGCCCAAGATGCCTTCTGTGAGCCCGTGGAGGATAAATGGATGTCGACACAAAACCCAGAGGATGTGACGGGACTCCTTGGCCGCTTGTGGGCGAGCATCGTTGTTCTTGCAGCGGCCACATCCTTCAAAGATCATGCTCAACAGAAGCTGGTCAACTTCGTGGTGCAGCTCCAGAAGAGACCAACCCTCCAGAAAGACGGTCAAGTGTGCAAACTGCATGACATGACGGTCTGGAAAGACCTTCCAACTTTCGGCTGGACCATACGGGATGCCTGGAACTTCGGTATGTCTTGGTCATGCATGAGGTGCTGTGATGTTATACTGACCTGTCGCAGATGGATCAGACAGCAGTGATCAGGCCACCAAAGACCACTGGATCAATATCAATGCCTTCGTTGCCTCTTTGCTAGCCACTGACAGCAGTGATCACCTTGGACTCTCCCTTTTTGGTGTTTGGGTGGCGCGCGATGCTCTCGAGCAAGAGAAGAGCTCTGATGTAGCACTTGCTGCTGCTGCGGCCTGGTTCGCTTTTGCTGGACCTACGCTGTCAAAGCTTTCCAGCCAAGACAAGACATTTGATGGAAAGGTTGCCAAACCAGGACCAGCATTTAGCGACAAAGAGTGGAGAGGCTTTTCACAGGAGAGGTGGCAGGCATGGCAGCAGAAATTGAGTGCAGCCCAGGGGCAGATTTCGACCGGCACAGGGAAGGAGCTTGTTCACCAGGCTCTCGAGGCAGTGAAGGAGTGCTAGGAATTCAAGCTCTGCAGTCTCGCATGAGTCACCATAGAGGGTCAACACTGTAGAAACACCTAAAGCGTTTGAAAAACTCAGATGCAATGATTCAGTGGCAGCAGGAGGTAAAGTTTTTCATGGGCTTTAGGCTCTTGCCGTCTGCTCTGCTTTTAGATGTTACCAGGCAAGAGCTATGTACGCCGCGAACTGGTGCCTCTCAAGTCCAGGTTACCTTGTGCAGAGATCTTGTGCAGAGATACAGGGACGTTTCTTCACAGAAAAGTATCACACTCTTCAATGTTATTATGATCCGGCAGAGATTACGGCTCCCAGTAAGCGACTGCCCTCCACAAAGAAAGGTCCAGTCGCTTCTTTCAGGTCAGCAGTCGAATGAGAATGGAAATCGAACAACCAGCGAAGTGTGCATCATACATAACCTCCCAGCATATTTCTTCCCGCGAATTGCAACTGTGATGGACAGGCGAGAAGAGCGACATGGAGTTCGTGTATACAGTACCTAGTACAGTACGAACGGTAGTTCCCCACCAAGGGTGAGACAGGGCGGATGCTTCAGATTGTTTCGCTATCTCTCGAGCGTGTGTTTCAGGCTTTCCGACGGGAGGGTCATCTCGCTTTTCTTTCCTCCCCCTGCCAAGGAGAACTTGAAAGGCGTCTCTGATGTGTGGTATGTAGGTGTGTGATTACATTGTGCGGAAGGACAGAGAGTGTTGGATTCTGTCGATTGATTCGAGATGTTGGTGGTGGTTTGTACACGGACGGCAAGTGTTGGATCCCAGGGTCTGTAGGTAGGGAAGTGTGGGGACGGCGCCGCGAAAGCCGTTGAACTATTCACAGGAGAGCTCTCGGCTGTAGTTGCAAGTCTTGGTGACTGTCTTTTGTAGTAGCGTTGTTGATCTCGTAGGACAAGCAGCGATCGTGTGTTGCAGACATTGAGAGAGATCAGCGCGCGGAACAACGTGGAGTTCTAGACTGTGCTGCTCGAGTCCTCGAAGAATAGCCGACGAATTATTGCTCCTCTGTTTGCAGGGAAGGAAGGCAGCGCGGCCAGTGAGATTCGTGGCGCTGGGTTGTCCTGAAACGAACGAACGTGCCTGCCCACAGCCGCGAGCCACCACGACCACCACTGGCACCATCTACCTTACCCTCGTCTGTCTTCCACCACCACCACCCCTACCACCACCGCTACCTCGCCGCGCGCCTACGACGACCTGAGGCTGCACGCACACCGCTACGCTTACACTCCTCGCCTCTCTTTCCTGACCGCGACATATCCCCTCCGCCCACGCCGCACACCCCTGAGACCCGCCACCGCGGCTGCGCAAGCCTTGTTCCCCGTCTCTACCACTGCGAACACACACCACGCCAGCCAGGTGCTGCCTCTCGAGATACCTAATCCTACGTCCTCGTCTCCAGACACTCGTTCACTCGTGCACGACCATCCATCAACAAACAACATAAAGAGCTGCCCAACTTCAGAAGTCACGAGATTCTCAATAGGCGCAATCCTTGACTGACGCGCAACCCGCGAATACTCCTCATACCTTATCGTCACTCGCTCAACCTGTAATTTCGATCTTTGCGCCCCCTTCCTGATTCATGCCCGGCTTCGGGAGCAGTCACCCAGGCTCACCCGAGCTTCAAAAGATGGAAATCAACCACTCTCGATATGGAGGCAATAACAATGGTGGCCCGCGGTTCAGCTTTGGCAATATCGCCGGAGATCCGTTCTGGCTGGGGACAATAGGCATTGGCATCGTGAGTCTCGACATCGGTCGCCGGAGGGTTAGAGATGGCCAGCTAACATACGACAGTCCGGATGGTTGATCGCCTTCGTCAGCTCAATCGTTGCAGACATTTCGCAAGAGTATCCTAACTACTCCTGGTGGTGCATTGTATACATGTTCTTCTGCATCATGGGCGTCATATGGGTGGTCGGCGCGAACGCCGTATATACGTACCACGTCGCAATGGCAGCCTTCTTGTCGGCAGGCCTGGTCTTCACGACTTCCTCAGTCAATTCTCTGATCTACTACCCAGACGCAGCCAAGGAGGCAGCAGCTGCAGGTTTCATCCTGCTCTCTATCGACTCCGTATGTCACGCGATGTAACGAATACTATTGCTGTACTGACACCAAATCCAGATCGTATGGATGTTCTACTTTGGCTCTCAACCGCAAGCCTCCCACCGCCAGACCCTCGATTCGTTTGCGTTGCACAAGGACCGTGCGCCGAGCCGCAACAGTAGGGCTATGCGTCAGTCGTATCGTCCTGAAACGACGCACTCCGGCAACCAGCAGCCACACATGTACAGTTCCAATCATCTCGCTGGTTTCGAAACCGCGTCACCTGTCACCGGCTATCCGGGTGGCGCGCCAGGTGCATCTCAGCGTGGTAGCGCCGCACATTTCCCTACCGCAGCACAGCCATTGACATCGCAGCCAAGCGGTCTCACGCAAGGCACTAATGGTGCTTCGACTATGCCTGCCCAAACCCAAGACAGCTCGGTAGCGGCCCCGACTGAATACCCGTATCGCGCCAAGGCCATCTACAGCTACGAAGCCAATCCCGATGATGCGAACGAGATCTCCTTCAACAAGCACGAGATTCTGGAAGTTAGTGATGTCTCGGGAAGATGGTGGCAAGCAAGGAAAGAGAATGGTGACACGGGTATTGCGCCATCAAATTATCTCATTCTGCTATGAGCAGGGTGCAGCATCACTGGGCGAGATGTTTGATATGACTGCTTTGGGTGAGGGAAGAAATAACAACATGCTACGAATGCTACGAATGCTGGCTCGATTGGGAGAAGAGGACGTATACACCATACGCGTTAGACCCATACTACACACACACCAGGACGAATGACGCCAAGCGAGTACAAGCATGCAAACAAAAAGGACATATGGGCGAAGGGAAGAACCTCCTTGAAGAACATGGAACATAGACGGATGTGGCAAGACAGCACTCGGCTCGGACTTCCTTTTTTTTTCTTCCTGGCATGGCGTTGGTGGAATACGGAAAGACTTGAGGGTCGTTTTTGGGGACTTTGCGTTGCTCCTGGGCTGTTTTTCTACTACTCTTTTATCTGTTTCTGCTTCTTTTAGGGCAATGATACCAAAGGGAAATGTCGTCCTGTCTCGGGAAACGAATGAATGCTTTCTCGTTTATTTGTGGAAACTCTGTGTTATTAAGAGAAAATATGACGAGCGCGCTTTTTCCCAGTGAGGTAGTAGTAGTTGTGAGGACGTGTCGTGTCGTGGCGTAACGTAGAGTTATGATTGAAAAGTTTTTTTTTTTTTTTTTGGCTTCTTGATGGAGATGTTGAGAGATGATTTCGGCTTTATCACATCCATCAGTACTTGGTTGGGTATGTATGGTACGAGAGTGGTGAGGCGGATTGGGCGTAGAACACCCAGCGCCAGCTTGTGTATTGGACGATGAGGCCACCAAAAAGAGGTCCACAGGCCGAGCCAATGCCGATAATGCCGAACAAGAGTCCGAGATACTTGCCTCGTTCCCTCAAGGGGACGAGATCGCAAATGATGATTTCGAGAAGAACATTTGACCCTTCTGATCCGAGCCCTTGAACGAGTCTTGCGGCGATGAGCGTCGCGATGCTGTAGGCTCCACCTCCCAGGCCACATCCCAAGACGAAAATGGCCACGCTGATGAGCATCGGCCACCGACGACCGTAGGTGTTCGCTAGCTGGCCGACCAACGGCTGAACTGCAGTCCTGAAGAAGTACGTGAGCGCGCTAGAACGATGAAATTGCTTTGGACGCGGCATCGAACGCACTGAGTCATATAGAACCCGTTGATGTCCCAGACGTACAGGTCTCCGCCACCCACATTACGCAATGATGGTCGGTAAAGCCGTCGAAGTCATGGTCGCTTTGAATGCACTCAGTAAGCCTGTCAATGAAAGTGCCGCGATGATGGCGAAGAAGCCAAAACCCTTGTTCGAATCTTCCGTATGAGCTCCGTCCATGGCTGCGCTGGAGACGTGGAACCCATCAAGATCTTGATCTTGAGGAGATATACTCTGCTCTATGACAGTTGGGTACTCTGGGATATCCTCCATCCTGCTACCAGATGCTCGAGAGTGCACACGACTGTTCCTATATTGGTGAGAGATGAATGGCTAGTGTTTGTGGCTGTATTGGCGAGAAGCAATTACAATTGCCATTCCCTTTCTGGAACTTATATCCAGAACCGGACTGTTTTCTAGGCGCGCATCGCAGGCAGAACTGTCCCGTTGCCGTTCCGTTTCATGCGCTGCAGTACGGAAGGCAGCGAAAGTAATGAGCTTCGCCGACCGCGAATGTGGCACAGGCTTTACTGAATCATGTCACTTGAGACAAGACTGAGCAGTCGAACGGCTGGTTCGAATTTATGCTCGTCGGAGCACTGTCGGCGTTCAGCATGTGACTGTACCGTGCAGTCTATGAGGAGCTTGAACGTGCTAGTCTTGAATTCCTCATTTTCGAAAATAGCCCATTGTTCGTAGACATTGGTTGTATGGACCTTGATCTGCAAGTAATAAAAGGCTTATAGGGATCATGTGAGCCTTGGTGTAACTTGCAGATTGCCATGCTTTCGATTTATAGCTAAGCAGGCTGCTTTCGTAGCTCAAAAAGTAATATTTCGGCAGTAGGGGGGCGCAAAAAGGCAAAAATCAACTCACACGCTCTGGATGACCTGCTTTTTACTGCATTTGCCGGGAATTGAACCCGAACCTGCCGCTTGGAAGGCGGCAATCCTAACCATTAGACCACAAATGCGCAAATTAATGCTGTACCATGATTGGATGGCGAGTGTGCTGTAAACCATAATGATATAGCTTTTTGTAATCTGCCGAAGTTCACGCGCGGCGTCGAATGCCTGAACGTAACGGCGCCTCACCTCTCGACCTACTGACACCCTAATCAGAGGACATTGACAGCAGGAGAGCCATAATTGACAATAGCAAAGCTGAATAGCGTTGCAGTGGTATATTGAACATCGGACGTGAGAAGAGAAGGCAGGAAGTGCGACCGCACTAGTCGGAACGGGCGAGGGGACCGTGTCTCTTTCGCTGCGCAGAGCAATACATGAAATTCACCAAAACTGATGAAATCGAATTCCGTTCAACAGACCGCTCGTTTTGATAGGGGTCATCGCTTCTGTTACTTCGAAGTGCACGTCAGGAATCTCCAGGTCATCCTTCCGAGGCTCTGTCAGGTCTTGCATCACCACGCGACAGATACAGCCTTACCACTACAAATCCACGTCTGTCGGCATGATTGAGCAGCTCCACGATGGCGGGCATCTCTCGTTTGCCACGGCTTTGCCGATATGCCAACCAGCGACGCCTCTCGTCTTGGCAGTAGGTGATCAATATTTAGGTGTTGCTGTGCCAGACAATAATGGCGTGGTTGGGTAGCGTGCTGCGGGTGCTCGATCCTCCACTACTGCAATCTACGGCTGAGCCGCATGTCCCACATATCAGGTAATCGCTCAAACTGAGAGAGAGATTCTTCCATAACTAAGTACAGATCTTGGGGGTACAATTGGCACACGACACCTTCGAAAGCTCTCTACAGCTCGCTCACCGCATTCAGCACTATCAGGCGAATCGGCGGCGAGCCTTGCAGGATTGTACAGCCGTCATATTGGTGGACTGCGCCGCATATGCATGTCTTGCCTGCAATCCTAGCTTGTTTCTGCCGACGGCGTTCCGAGAACTTGCGATTGGATCTGTTGGACGGAGACGCTCCCCAGTGTGCAGCGACACCTTGATCTGGACCTTAGCTGGCCCCAACCCACCTGAGCATTTCCTGAGGCTCCGGACGAACACTGACATCAGCTGAATCCCAAGGTGGTCCACTGTCGAAGCATTTCTAGAAGTTGCTGTCCTTCCTGTCCATTGCCTGGTGTCACGAATTGTCCCAAGAACGCTTTCTGCGGCCACCTGCGAGTACCCGCGCATCTGAAGGGTGCCCGCGCACCGGGGCCGATCGCTCTTGTGCTAGTATTCCCGTGGAGCAGCAAACATGGCTACACCTGAACGACGTGGGCTCTTAAATGAGGACTCCCCAGCAATTCCGACGCCTTCTACTGTAGTAGACAGCCCAAGTCCAGCCCAACGATTTGCCATCAAACATCGTCCCGGTTATGCCAGAGTACCTTCAGTGTCCTTCACGGAGGACACGCTAGCAAGAGACATCAAAGATTCCGCAGCAGACGACACTGCCGCACCAGCGACCTCGAGCGAGACTCCTGCTCGCAGCCATGGATTGGGTATTGCTATCGGGTCGTCAATGGCGTCTAGTATCCCAAGGATCAGCTCGCCGCTTTCGCCACAAGAACCCAGGCCCTCAGGGAAAGCGAGTCCCGACGATAGAGGTTTCATGAGTTCGCCGCCTTCCACCGGAGCGATGTCTGGCAGTACAAAGTTTGACCAGTCATTTGGCAGCGACTACGACACCTCGTATCCTGGCGCTACAAAACACACGCCTCAAGAGCCTCGAAATTCCATGTCCTCCACACTACCACCAAGCATATACGCAAGATCGGAGCGTGGGCTGTTAGATGTGCGTGCTCACACACAGAATCTGGAGCACAATCCACAAGGCCAGTTCAGACGGAGTGTGAAAACCAGGAGGCTTGGCAATTGGATTGCCATCACGATACTGACCCTCGCCACATTCTCAACTATCCTCTCCGCTGCATTCCTCATCATCGCCCTCGGTAGCCCGCGATGGGGCAAGAAAATCAGAAACAGCGGTGGCTCTCTGACTCCTGCATCGGCCGCCTTCCTGACCTCATTTTTCGCGAAATTGATTGAATTATCGTTTGTGACTGTCGTCGTTGCTTTCGTCGGGCAAGCTCTAGCTCGAAGAGCATTCAAGCTTGAGAACGCAAGAGGTATCACCTTGGCAGAGATGTCTATGCGGCAGTGGGGTAAGCAATTTCTGGCAGCTGTGATGGGGTCTGGCTGATGAGTTCTAGTTATGCAGCCCGGCACAATGTTGACTCAGTGGGAGAGCGTCAAGTATGCTGGAATCACGCTACTTGGAGTCATATCCTTACTTGCGGCCGTTATGGCCACATTGTACACTTCAGCCGCCACAGCGCTGGTACAACCACAACTGAAATACCCCGGGTGGAGGTCAAACACTATGGGAGGTCTTGTCAAGACGGCCTTTGCGAATCCGGACTACATTGCAAGCAATTGCAAGACGCCAATCACAAAGATGTTCGATCCTCCAGTGATATTCATGGGTACTTCAACGGATTACAGACAGACGACGTGTATGGAGATTACACATTCGGCTTTGGCATTTCACAACTATCATACCTGGCTCGGTACATGGACAGACGCAGTGAACAACGGATCAACTGGAGGCAGTCTGAACCAGCGGCCTCCAGGTTATGCGCTTCATCTCGACAATACAACGATCACGGCTCCTTGGATCGAGCAGCAGAACGTAACCTTCGTTAAAGATCTGCCGGGGCGGTATATCAACAACGTCACGATGGCGATGCCGCACGTCGGCATAATACCAGCCGCACACGATCCAACAAACCAGCTGATGCAGCCTTCTGATATTCAGGGAGCGACGATCAATATCATCGCATCTGTGCCATCTCCGATGGTCAATGTCTTGTGTGTGACAATGACGGCGGAAGACTTGAAGCCATTTGTCTATGAACTTTGGGACGGCCACGACCCAGCGGTCTCCGATGATAACAGCTGGGCGGGATGGCCCCATAACTACGGATATATCGACAACCGGACCGCGTATCTGAATGGCACGCCATTTGATGACACGTTCCGATGGGGAGAGAAGTACGGCGCCATGAATTACCCCCCGGTCTTCCCACGACTGCCTATTCAGTACAATACCATCGTCAACGACACACTTGGTGTCACCAGCTGGGGGAGAAGAACCATCTATTTGTTAGGTCGAGGAGCGCTCACCGACTATCAAGGCTCTCCGACCATCAATGCTACTACTGGTAACGCAACAAGTGAGTCCGATTGCCGACTTGATATCATGATTCGGTGCTAATGGGTATCAGACTACGCTCTCTGTCAGCTCCAAGTTGGAGCTACGGCAAATTGCTCGACGCACTATTCGGCGTCGGCAAGCGGTGCGACTTTGGAGGCGCACTGCGAAGATCCCGATGACAAACTCCAGTACATCAAAAGCGATTCAGACTCATGGCAAGGTCCTGATACATTTAGCCCAGACTGGCCGAACATCGCGAGTTTGTGGGCGACGAGTCTGTCGCTCAATGTTGGCATAGTCGACGGCAACGCTTCAAATGCTCGGCTTCTGACCGAATTCATCATGACGGGCAACCCGAATAATTACACCCAGCTCATTCCATCGATGCCGTCGATGGCCGAAGCACTAGCAGTTCTCTCCGGTTGCACACTAATTGACTCAATGACTGATAGTCCTTTTGTTGGCAAGAAGTGGAACTACTCCATCCCAACTTTGGAGCCGGGTTTATATCAGTACTTCAACTCTAGCGTACAAGATCAGCAGTACATCTCCGGCGGCAGTCTCCCATACCAGCGGGCGTTCTATCTGGTGCTCTTCACTGTCGTGATCATGAACATCATCATTCTGGGCTACTTCATTGCGCATCGTGACTGGTACACAGACTTCAGTGAACCAATGGTAGGTCTTGTCCTTCAATGCTGGGTTTCGCTTACTGACACAAGTATTGCAGGCTATGTTCTCGATTGCCGTCAATAGTCCACCAAGCGTGAAACTTGCTGGGAGCTCTGCGACTGGGCCTTCAGGCGATCAGTACAGACTCAGCTGGAAACTCAACAATGAAGACGGCCACTTCTTTTATGTGGAGAATAATGAGGATCCACGCGAAGGCACGGTACCGATCTCGAGCCCGAGAATGAGCAGGCGCAGATGGACGGAATCCTTTGAGATGATCGGAACGCCAAGTCTGAAGAGCCGGTTCAGTCGAGGTTGAATGGTACATAATCGTCGTTGTGTTGTGTGTAATGTTGACTTTTTAATCAATCCAATAATCTGACCCACGACTTGTGGCATCCTCGATTTACTCACTCTTTTAGCCTTGATCGAACACACGCGATCGCGCTTTCCCTACACGGCTATACAGCACGTGCCCCGCCAACTTCTCTAGCCAGGCACCGCTATTCTTTTTGACTGGACAACTTGCGTCTCGTCCAGCTTCGACACTATTGCGGCGCTGCAGCAATGAAGCTGTACCCGATTCTCGCATTGCCAGCGTTGCTGTGCTCGCTCGTCATCGCTATTCCCTCTCCTGCCGGCCACGACGACCAGATATTGTATCCGGAGCAACTACCATCGATTCCGAAATGGCGAAAGCTTACGAATAACCTGGTCGAGTCCTTGTTTGGGTTCCAAAAGAGCATTGGTGGAGGACATAGGCGTCGGCCGAAGTTTGAGGCTCCTCCGCATACATTTGCGCGATATGGAGGGGACATGGTGTTGCGCTTCAATATAAGCACGAACGAGGAGGTACGTCGGCAATTGGCGTATAGTACGAGGAGGCCATAATGTGAAGTTTGGAAAGCGTTGGCTTGAGCCATCTGAGGAAGCAGGGATACAGAAATTGCGAGTCTGAATCTGACACTTCACAGGCTGAGAGTTTGGCGGAAGCGGCAGACACTCTGCTACTGGATGTCTGGGAGTTCTCCCAGAACTGGGTTGACATACGACTCTCCCAGGAGAGCGTGCCTCTTTTACTCGGACTCCTCCCACCGAGCTTGCAAGATTCACACGTTCCATTGCTGAGAGAGCAGGCTCTTGCAAAGGCGATCCACGACAACTACCAAAGACAGACGCTGAAGCCACATACTGAAGAGACGCCGCACTTACCCACCCGGCGGCCTTTTGGTCCCACTCTCGAGCAGCACGCGAGTGGTGCAGAGACCAACATCTTCTTTGCAGACTATCAACCTTTGAGTGTGATTGAGCCATGGCTGCGCCTTCTGGCATCCCTCTTTACCACACATGTTCGACACATCAACATTGGCCTCTCCTATGAGGGTCGAAACATTCCTGGTCTGCGTGTCGGTGTTCATCCCACAAATAGCGAAGACCCGGAACCTCCAAAGCGCAAGACAGTCATTATTGTGGGAAGCCTTCACGCCCGTGAATGGATCAGTACCACGACTGTCAACTATCTAGCGTACTCCCTGATCACCGGCTACGGGAAACTACAAAGCATCACAAACCTCCTCGAGGACTTCGACTTTGTTTTCATACCAACGCTGAATCCGGACGGCTACGTCTACACCTGGGAAACAGACCGTCTATGGCGCAAAAACCGCCAGCAGACCGGTATCCGATTCTGCCAAGGCATTGACCTGGATCGTTCCTTCGGCTTTGAATGGTCTGCCTCAGGGAACCCTTGTAGCGAGAGCTTCTCAGGCGAGTCACCATTCGAAGCAGTCGAAGCACAAGCCTTTGCAAATTGGGCCAAGAACGAGACCGAGAACAACAATGTTGACTTCGTTGGCTTTCTCGATCTTCACTCTTACTCTCAAGAGATCTTGTACCCGTATAGCTATTCCTGCGACGATGCACCGCCTGGCCTAGAGAATCTCGAAGAAGTTGCGTTTGGTCTGGGCAAAGCTATTCGCATCACGCAACACTCTCATAACTACGGAATCATGCCCGCCTGCGAAGGCAATGTCGGGTTGTCGTCGAAAGAAGACAAGAAGCAACATCTCAGCCCTCGTATTGAACCATCCGGTGGCTCAGCCTTGGACTACTTCTATCATGCTATGGGCGTGAGATACGCTTATCAAATCAAATTGAGAGATCGCGGAACATATGGCTTTCTGCTGCCAAAGGAGAACATTGTGCCAACAGGAAAGGTACGTCAAACCTTCACTTGACCACTGATGGACATGAAAGCTAACAACACATCAGGAGATCCTCAACGCACTCCTCTACTTCGGTGGCTTTCTAGGCGAGCTATACGACAAAGACAGCCAGGAAGTCACAGTAACGAAGCCGGAGTTGGACGTCACCGAGCAGGACGAAGTGAGCCAAGTGCTAACAGAGGCTGCTGAGGAGATGATGGAGGATGCCGATGATCAGTGGGTCATCGTCGAAGATGTAATGGATCCGGCGAGTATCGATTGGGATCTTAGGCGGCGGAGACGATGATTGCGACAATATGAAATTAATGATTCTTTGCAACTTTCATGCAGATTGTGTAAGTAGTAGTCTCCTTCACGAATTCACGGCCGTCTCAACATTGTTCGGGAAACAAGCATAAATGATAAGAGCTCGTGGTTTTGCTAGGACCTGCTTTTTCGTTCGGAGACCCCGGATCGAAGCCTCGAAGCCTCGACGTCACCTGGCGAGACCTCCCAACATTCACAAAATCACAGGCTGTGTAACATGTAGACAACAAATTCTTGTAAGTACAATCGACCTTTAACCTCACTTCAAACCCTCGGGATTGCCGTGTTTGTACACATACTCTCAGAATGGGCAAAGTCATCCTCGCCATCAACGCTGGGTCGTCCTCTGTCAAGGTCTCGGTGTATTCCTACTCTTCGCCCTCAGAAGAGCCCCAAGAACTCGCCGCAATCGAAGTTTCAGGCCTCACAGCACCCCCAGCAAAGCTCAAATACGAACGTGGGGATGAACACATCAAAGATCAAGACCTCTCGGACGTCCAAGGCCAAAAAGGAGCTTTCGACTACATCATCAAACACCTCACCGAAGACTCCAACCTGACGGCCCTCCAACACGCCGACGACATTGAATTCGCCTGCCACCGCGTCGTGCACGGCGGCGACTACGATAGACCCGCGCGCATCGACAAGGACACCTACCAGCACCTCGAGGAACTCTCCGACCTGGCCCCACTGCACAATGCCGGCGCTCTCACCATCGTCCAAGCCGTGCACGACAAATGCCCCAAAGCCTCCAACATAGCCTTCTTCGACTCCGCTTTCCACGCCACGCTCCCCACCCCAATTCGCTCCTACGCCATCGACCCGACCATCGCTCAACGCAATCGCCTGCGGAAATACGGGTTTCACGGCCTCTCGTACGCTTTCATCGCGCGCAGCGTGGCCGCGCACCTGCACAAGGACCCGTCGAAACTGAACATCATCGCCCTGCATCTCGGCTCCGGCGCTTCGGTCTGCTGCATCCGAGACGGGAAATCCTACGATACATCCATGGGATTGACTCCCTTGGCCGGACTGCCCGGTGCCACGCGTAGCGGAGATGTCGACCCGTCTCTGATCTTCCATTTTACTAACGACGCGGGGAAATTGAGTCCTAGCTCGACAAAAGACATGTCCATCACGACGGCCGAGGAGATCCTCAACAAGAAATCCGGCTGGCAGGTTCTCACGGGCACGACGGATTTCGGCGTCATCAGCCAGAGAGCAGACGAGGGCGATGAGAAGTGTAAATTGGCATTTGACATCTTGGTGGATCGGTTGTTAGGGTTTGTGGGAAGTTATTATTTGAAGATGGGAGGCGAGGTGGATGCCCTGGTGTGGGCGGGAGGAATAGGGGAGAAGGCGACGCAGTTGAGGACAGCGGTGATGGAGAAGGTGAAGTGTTTGGGTTTTGAGCTGGATGAGCGGAAGAATGAGAAGCCGGGGGATGGGGTTGTGGTGGATATTGGGAAGGAAGGGAACGGTAAGAGGGTTCTGGTGTGTTCGACTGATGAGCAGGTGGAGATGGCAAGCCAGTGCGCAAGAGAAGCTGATAGGCTGAGGAGACCGTGATGATCTTGAGATCTTGTCCTTGGAGGAAGGTAAATGGGTATCTATAGAAACAGTAGAAGAAGCTACAGAGGTAACGACGACAAATCGCGAGACCGTACACCGCATCGCCGCCTACGTTGCTTCCAATTCACATGTCGACTTTCGAGGTTGGTTTCTGTTGCAGAATCCCGTATCCTCAAGAGCTTATCCAACCTCGGAGGCAGGTCGGCGCCTGGATCATTGGGTACAGGCGCCTCAACAGACGGAGGCTGCGTGGGCGCTGCCGGCTGGTCTCTGCTCCTTGGCTTGACAAGGAGTAATATGAATAAGCCAGCCACAATAAGGAAGAGCAAGAACATAATTTTGCGTTTCGTGCTTCTCTTCTGGTATCCCGTGGCCACCTTGAGCTCTTTCTCAGCTCCTTTGACATCTTCAACTGTTCTTTCGACATTATAATCGATCCTGTCTAGCACAGTTCCTTGATCGATGACCATGGTTTGCAACTCCTGGAACATGTTGGAGAGATCAATGACACCCTGTGCGATCTTCTCGATTTCCCGTTCGCGCTGCTCAATGATAGCGTCATGTACCCCTGTGCGTCGTCGAACTTGTGCTGTTTGCAAGAGGGTGTTCTGGGCCTGTGATCGGTCTGCGTCGGAATCCATCATGGCCGGATCGGTATATGGGTTTTGTGCCATGGGTGTGCTGGATCTGTCGAGAGGGCTGCTCATTCCTCCCAACGATCGTAGCTTTTTCATGTATGCGGACTGCTTCTTGCGGAAGAGCGTGCTTACATCTCCCACTCTGGATGCAAGACTCATCTTGAGATTCTTGGCCATTGTTGCATCCGCTTGTGATAGATCGCCTCCACTCTGCTCTTGTTGTTGTCTCAGCAGGATGTCTACTCTTCTGATTGACTTTTGACAGCTAGTGAACCCTCTCGTGATGTCCTGGGTCAACGTCTCAATCTCCCTCTCTTCGCGCGCCTTGACGCTTTCGTCGTCGAAACCAGGGAGGACGTGTTTGGCATGCATTTGATCCAGCTTTTTCATCTTACCCGCGACTTCTCCCAGGACAGTGTTGATATCATCCTGTATATCCAGCCACCGAGGAGGCAGCACATCCATCTCAATCACAGCATCTCCATCGTTCTCCAGATTGGACATAAGTCCAGCGCGTTCGGAATCTGTGGGCTCGTCGGTGAAGCGACCATTGCTGCCCGGGGTAAAGGTGGATCGCTTGGCAGGATGGTGTGTGTAGGACTGACGATATGAGATGAAGCTGCATAGCCACAGTCAGCATGGTATGGTGCGCAATGCTTTCGCAACGGCATTAGTGTAGCGTACAGATTGGTGCGATCCCGCCATGCGCCTAGGCCTGCTACCGCACCCGACATGTTGAAGGCGTGTTGAGTGTGTGGGGAGGCGCAATCATGATGCTGCTGGGTTGCCTTCTATGCCTGCGCCTTCATCACGCTGCGCAAGCTTGCCCTGAGGCGCGAGGCCGCCAGTTGTCGCGTAGGATGGTCGTGCAATGAGGTGCTCCTGCCCAGTAATTCGATGCCCAACTAGGATGCGGTGCTATATTGATTGCTGGAGGGTACAAGATGGGCGGGATACAGGAACGCTAGTTGATTAGTGTAGCATGAAGGGGGTCGAGTGAATGTTGCAAGGTGGCCAAGCAATGTACCTCCTAGCTAAGCTGCCTTTCACATGCGCCTGTGCAGACTAGCGTGACCACGACTTCCGGGCACGGGGCTTCTGCGGGCGGGCGGGCGGCGTGTGCATTTGACCCTGTTCGTCCGCCATCCACGCACCACGGACCACGGTCTGGCGGGACTAAGTGACTGCCTCAGCTCCAGAGCCACAACAACTTTCTGCCCTGCAATTCCTCGACTACTCAGCTCCACGCCTGCTATTAACACGCACCATCCCATACAAACCTTACTACCACTCTCACCACCACCATCACCACTACCTGCACCAACAACAACTCTCTGCGAAACCTCTGAGTCCCACAGTCTGCAACCATGGTACGCGCGACTGTTCACTACCCCACCTTCCACCACGCCCAGATGCTTGGATGTCTTTGCTCGGCGAACATTCACTTGCGACCAAGTACGAGCGCCTGCGCTGACCTGCATGTAATCTTCTAGGCCGATTCATTGACAGAGGAGCAAGTCTCCGAGTTCAAGGAGGCATTCTCCCTCTTCGTATGTCCATAGCACCCCCGCTCTCAACGCTCAGATTCTGTGCGACAAGGCTGACGTATCTTTTCAGGACAAGGACGGCGATGGTACCACTCCACCAACGACCTCTCCTTTCCGCGACGCCGACTAACATGTGACGATCAGGACAAATCACCACCAAAGAGCTAGGCACCGTCATGCGCTCCCTCGGGCAGAACCCAAGCGAATCCGAACTGCAGGATATGATCAATGAGGTCGACGCCGACAACAACGGCACCATCGACTTCCCCGAGTTCCTCACAATGATGGCCCGCAAGATGAAGGATACCGATTCGGAAGAGGAGATCCGCGAGGCCTTCAAGGTCTTCGACCGCGACAACAACGGCTTCATCTCCGCTGCCGAGCTGAGACACGTCATGACCAGCATTGGCGAGAAGTTGACCGATGATGAGGTTGATGAGATGATTCGAGAGGCCGATCAGGATGGCGACGGACGAATTGACTGTACGTTTGGGACGATCCCCGTGCTTTCTGCATCCCAGCTAACCTCTCAACAGACAACGAGTTCGTCCAATTGATGATGCAGAAGTAGAGCATGTAGTCTACCGACGCAGAGTACATCTAAGCTGCCTCTCTATCAATAGCCGCCGCCGTATGATCATAAGTATCTACTACCAACATCCCAACACGAAACACGACCCGAGACGAAGGAATTGATGGTACACCCCGACCTGTTTCCCTTCGATTTCGACCTAATGCTTCGGCGATTCGAGTGGATTTCCTTGTTGTTTTCCTGGCATGCTTGGGGAAGGAAGGGAGCCGGCAGGTTATGGACATCTCCCCAGTACCCCTTCATATAGCGGGATTTGAATGGTAAATTCGAACACACCTTTACCTTCGTCATTGCCATGTCAAGCTCGGAGCTGTTGCTCAACCAGAGAGAAAGATTATGCTACAAGAAGAACTAATTATAGCTTGGACGGCATTCTGGTGGCGCCGTCAAGTCTGATACATTCACCATTGAGATAAGTGTTCTCGACGCATTGCCTGGTCATCATAGCAAATTCCTGTGAGTGATCAAGTTAGCAGGAGGACCCGCCAAAACATGTTGATACGGTAGCACACTAACCTTCGCATTCCCTAATCTCTTAGGGAACTCCGTAACGCCAATCAACGTATTCCTCACTTTCTCACTCAACTGCGCACTCATGGCCGTGGAGAAGAGACTGGGAGCAATGCTCATACACCTAATCCCATTCTGCGCCAAATCTCGCGCCAGGACCAATGTCATACTGCGAATCGCACCTTTCGTCGCGGCGTAGGAGAGTTGGCCCATCTGCCCTTCAAAGGCAGCGGAAGAAGAGACCATGACGATCACACCGCGCTCGCCGTCAGGTTGAAGAGGCTCATTGCGAGCCATGTGCGGGAGCACGAGACGGATGAGATTGAGAACTCCGCGCAGATTGATATCGATCACCCAGTCCAGCTTCGACATGGGAATGGGCTCCAAATGCTTGTCGAGCAATTTCCCGGGGAGTCCCACGCCCGCGTAGGGCATCACGCCGCCCAGGGGCTTGCCTGTCGATTTGGTCCAGGCGACTGCGTCGGCGACGGCTTTCTCTAGAGACTCGGATTCGGTGACGTCGACTTCAAAGAATTTGGCGCGCTGCGCGCCCATGGGTTTGATGGCTTTCTCGCCATTCGACGGGTTCATGTCGAGGATGGCGATGTAGGCGCCGTGTTGCCAGAGATCTTCGGCGGTGGCGAGGCCTAAGCCCGAGGCGCCGCCGGAGATGATAAAGGTTCTGTCTTTGATGTGCATGGTTGATGTTGTGTTTTGGTGGATGAGTATTCGAGGATGAAGCGATTCCAAAAGTGAGATCCTGGAGTCTCTGAGTCTCTGTCTTGACAGGAGCCGAGGTATTTCTCGGGCTGGAGGATTCTAGCTTGTTGGCGTATTGGTGACCAAAGCTGCGCGCACTCTTTTGCTTCTTCTTACTGCTTTTGAAAGGAAGTATATTGCTAAGAGGGTGAGATTGGTGATCGGACGTGAAATGCAAGGAAAGTGCAGGTCCTGGTTCATCGATCGCGTGAGATCGCATGTGAAGTGGAATCCCCGCAATGCACCAGCCACAAGCGGCTCGTCGCGGACCGCGACACGCTAGTATCCTCATTCACTTCCAACCTCTGCACGTGCTAGTCGCAAGAGTCGTCTGCTCTACTCAACGACCGTCTACTCGCCTACTCAAACACTTCACCAACCACGCCCACTGATCACGATTACCACACGCCAACTCCCACGAACCATGGCCACAAATGGCGTCCACCCAGCAACACCACCACCCTCCGACCCTTCCTTAACAACAACCGCAACAGCAACAGCAGCAGCAGCCACAGCACCATCCGCCCCAAAAGAAGAAGCCCAGCACATTCCCGACCCTTCGCAACCCCCCACAATCGCAGAAGAAGACCCAGACTCCAAAAAGCCGCGCGACGCACGCCTCATCCACACTATCCTCGCTGCTCAAGGCATCTCCAACTACCAGCAACGCGTCCCACTACAACTCCTAGATTTCGCGTACCGCTACACCTCCTCCGTGCTCTCCGACAGCATCCGTCTCGCGGCCGAAGGCTACGCTTCCACAACCACCACCAGCACGTCTACATCGGAGAAGAAGCGGAATGCGGGCGGGGCAGCTGGGGGAAGCGGTGGTGCCGATGACACGGGAAACATAACGGTAGCGGCCGTGAGGCAGGCGATAGCGAGTCGGAGTGGGTATACATTCCAGGGCCCGCTACCGAAAGATTTCATGGCGGAGCAGGCCTTGGAGAAGAACCGGGTGGCGTTGCCGAGAGTGGAGAGGGGGTATGGGGTGCAGTTGCCGCCGGAGAAGTATTGTCTGACGGGTGTTGGGTGGGGGCTGAAGAGTGAATGGGAGAGCGAGGAGGAGGAGGTGCAGGTGGAAGATGGGGAGGGGACGCAGGACGATGAGAAGATGGGCGGCATGGAGGGCGATGAGGATGAAGACGAGGAGGGCGCGGGGAGGATGGAGGATGTCTTTGGCGAGAGTGGTGATGCGACTATGGCTGATTGATGGTTTTCTCGTTCAGGATTGTTTATTAGCGCGGCGTTGGGGAAACTTCAAAATGCTTCGTAGAGGCTATATGACTGTAGCGAGATACCCAAGACACAGCTTGGAAAACATAACAAGCAGTGGAACCAAAAGTCGGTTCTCTCAGGGACGGCCTTCGATTTCACATCGTAATCTATCATGAAAAAGTCTATAATAACACAGGAGCCACCGAATGCAAGCTGCTGGACATCTTCCTCAGCTCTTCGTCCGAGATGGGCTGCACAAAGCCATGCTCGCCCTCGATCGAGCTCCCATCGCCCGACCCATGTGCCGGCGACAGATACTCCTCTCTGACGAGAGGTGAATCAGCCGTCGTCGCGCCAGTAACAGAAGAAGCAGTTCTCAGTCCCCTAGACGCCTCCGCAGTTGAAGTTGCGTCTTCTCTATTTGTGTCGGCCCCATTCCATATAGCCGTAGTGCGCCTATCATCCCTTGCTTTTGTCGATACCGGACTCCGACCGCTGTGAAGTTCGGCCACTTCGTCCTGGTCATCTCCGCCGTCGATGACTTGCACGTTCTCATTCTCATCCTTTTGTAGACTGCCTAGTCTTTGATGTCTATGATCAGTAGGTCTCGGTGTTCGTAATGGTGCGCCGGGACCGATGATAGTCTGCCGCCTGTCGTTCTCATCTGTGGCCCAGGGCGAAAGGTCCCAGTACTCTGAGTCCGGTCGCGCCGCCGTCGGGCTGGAAGGAGGCCTTGTCATCGTGCTGTATGCCATGGCTGCCTCAGCGTCTTCCCTAAAGCTCTGGCTGCGCGCCGATAGCATACTGGTCGCGTCGTCATCGTCATCGTCGGCTTCGGAAATACTGGAAGTGCGGACAAAGTAATGATTGTCTGGGCTGGCCATACCCGATCGCAAAAGCTCGTGATGTTCCGACTGCCGGCGCTCGTACTCTTCGAAGGCATTGTGGACCCTGACATGTGTCGGCGAGGAAGGATTTTGAGCTTCGTACTGTTCTCTCCGAAGCTTCATCCTCTCCCAGTCGCCACCGAACTGTACCACCGAAGCTTGTTTGCCATGAAGAATGAATCGCGCCTTCTCACGCTGGAGGCCTGGTGTCGCTTGCTCCGTGTCTTCCAGACCAGCTGAGCGGACAGTGCTGTCACTATCCTTATTGCGTCTGTGCTTGTGATGGCTATGGCCGCTGTGATGATGCGCATCGCGCAGGGTCTTGTGGAGACTTCTTCTGACACCTCTGTGCTTCTGATCGGGAGATGGCTTGATGGGAGTGCCATCTGAGCCGCCATTGCGCGCGGGATCACCTGGAGCAGGACCAGCAGTTGACCGTGCCATCAAGACCAGTTCACGGTCGTCAATAGTATCCACAGCCTCCTTGCTCCGTCCGTCAATGGACTCGGACGGTGCAGTGGAATGCGTCCGTTGTGTGTCGAGCAGGCTACTAGCCGAGGATGACAGCGTCAAACTGCCGCGATGTGGTCCCGTTCCAGGCGACGAGGCCGAGAGGAAGGTGCTGGCCACAGAAGGTCGGTGTTGTTCGGAGGTCGCCTGATCCAAGCTTAGGGCCGGCAGGCGCCATACTTCTTCCTTCGGAGAGGTTGCTGACTCTGGAGGTGTCCGGAAGACGTCCCCGTTGACACCGTCCTGAGATCCTGTGGTCGATGGCCTACCACTTGTATGCACACCAAGCGGACTCTGCGGGGGACTCCTGGCATCTCTAGCCCTCGACGAGCTCAGCCGAGCAAGCATCTTTGGCTTTTCCTTCTTTGCAGATTCTGGCTCATTCTGCTGAGCATGATCTTGTGCGAGCTTCTCCAATTCGCTTGCAGTGAGACCGTCCAGCCTAACGTCCATCGCTATGATGTCGCGATGACATTTCAGTCGCCAGATATCTCTGCGAAGCCACTTGATCATGGCATCGACGCGTCCAGCTGCAAGGACGACATTCTCCCTACTTTTCGGAGCGATGGGGGCCAGGATCTGCAAGTGACGACCACCTCGAAGAAGATTCTCCAATTGTTTGTTAGCATCTATGATCTTCTTCTCGATCTCGGCAATTTTCTGGACCATGAGTTGCCTGCGAGCCGCCATTACCTGACGCTGCAACTGAGGACTCAATCCTCGATTCTGAACTGTCACTTCACCGTTGTTCGTCTGAATCGATCGTGTCGAAGCCGTCGAGTCTAGTCTCCGAATGTCTTGGTTTCGAATGTCCGCCTCGGTCCCTCCTTGCATACCTCGAATCCTAACACCAGCTGCTCGAAATGCCGCCGCATAGTTGATCAGAGCCAGCCAGTCATTCAGCTCGCTCTCGTTATCAGCCAAAAAAACTTCTTCTTCTCCACCAGGAAGGATAAAAGTGAATGCATGCTTATGCCGGGTGTAAGTATTGTCCACGAGTGCGACCGCGTTGTCCGTTTTTATCAGCGCATCTGGTTTGAACTCTGTCAACGGCGGCTTGAAGATGACAGGCGTCCTGGGCTGGTTGGGTCTCTGGTGGTGCATAAATTGATGCATCAGTCCTTTGGCCCAGTGAGAATTCCTGAATAGGTAGAGCTGTGAGCCGGTGAGGATGGCGCCCCACTCCTGCCAGGGACTTCTAGTTTTCTTCTTCTTTGACGACTTTCGCCAGAGTGCGCCAACTTTCGTTATCTTGAGATCGACAATTCCTTGCTGTGACTCTGACGCAGTGTGAGTGCCAGTGGCGAATTGACTCTCATATGCTGCAGGTCTCGATCTTGCAGAAATTATCTGAAGTATGCCGGTATGTGTGAATGCCCGCTGAAGGTATTGCGCATCCATATCGCCAGAGCTGCCCCGGTAATCGTATGGATCATCCATCATGATACTATCCTTGATGGGTGGCCGTAAAGTATCGAGTTTCTGTTCCACGAGCAGATTGTAAGGATCGACAGGTCCAGCTGCCTTCTTCACAACATCGGACCCAGGAATGGCGCTCTTCAGCTTACCACTGGACTTCTTAGGCTTGAATGGCAGCACTTTCTCGCCGTTAATGTCAACATCTTCGTCGTAGTGGACGAATGGCGTGTAGCAGATGTTGTCATAGAAACACGCGAGAATGTCGTCCGACAATCCTTGTCCGGAGGTGTTCTTGATGTAGTCCTGTTTCTGCATCTTCCGCTTATTGTTCTTGTTGAAGGCATCAGTGTGCAGCATCATGATACTGAATGCGATGACATAAGCCTGGTCGGAACTCGAGAAGATACCGGGATTGCACTCATTGTACCTATCAGCAAAGGCCTGGATCACACGGTCCACTTGCTGGGTCTCCTTTGGCAGCTCCGCTTCCAGAAGAAACTTGCGCAGAGACATGTCTATCGGCTCTCCGAAGAATGGGAAGCGGCGAGTATAGCTCCTCAGGACAGCAGCCGCGAAAGGGTCGCCAGATTTCGACAGGATACCGGCAATCACACTCCTGGAGACTGCAGACTCAAGGCGTTCCAAATATTTGCCAGGAGTGTCACCTTCTTCCCGTTCCGGTATGACGAGCGCCTCGCGACTGAGAGCAAATGAATTGGATTTGCTCCTTGTGCCGGGCGAGCCATGTCGCGGAGAGTGAGGTTCGCTATTTTGGCGGAAGCGCGACAGGTTGAGGAATCCACCAAAGCTCGATCTCCCAGTGGTTGAAGTAGAGTTCCTCCCGCTCGCCGAAAGTGGTGGTGGCGTACCCACATCCTGAGAACTCCGTCCCCACGAGCTCGCTGTGGACGACCTGTCTCGAAGGCCTAGTCGCATTGGAGGCTGCAGAGGTGAAGATGTTGCGGAGTTGATTGATCTCTGAGAACTGTGGCGGAACAAGTTCATACCAGGCTCAGCAAAAGATAACGAAGTCTTTGCCAGGGCAGCATGTGGCGAAGAGACTGATTGCGAATGTGGTCGCAACTTCACAGGACTTGTTTCTGTGTGCCTTCGGCGTATTCCAGGCGGTGTTCGGTGCTCAGTCTCCGGTGACTCGTGTATTTCTGGGGTGTTTGATTGCGAAGATGCACGTGGAGTCGCGGGACCTGTCTCGTCAATCTCTTGCGACTTGTCCGGAGGTGGGATCTTCACGGGCAGCGGAAAGAGTGAATTACGGTTCTTGTTGCGCCTGGGTAGTCTAAAGAAGGTAGTATGCGTGGAAACCGTATGCGTTGTGGTGGTAGTTGAGCCGTATATGTGGCCGTCTCCAGAGCTGCCATTGCTACCATCTGAGCGGGAAGATTCAGAGAACCTGGGGTCTGTAAGTGAAGCAAGCGGAACCGCCAGCGCCGAGCTTTGTTCGTCGCCGTACGAAGGAGGAGCAGACTGGTTGTTGCCCGTGTTCATGGTCGACAGCCGGTGCAAGTCCTCCAGTCCGCTGGTCTTTCCTCTGCGCCATCTGATGGTATTTCGCTTTTCCGATCTCCGCTCATCTGTCGACTTCCTCCCCTCCTTTTGCGGGGACACCCTCCCCTTCGACGAAGCTCTCTTAAACAGCGACGGCCGCACTCTCCGCTCCTCTTCCACGTGTGACGGGATCTCGTGCTCCTCGCCCAGTGCGTTGTCCATGGTAGGCGCAGTCTTCACGATTGTCGGCAGGACGCCGTCCGCGGTCACTGTCGGCATTGGAGGCAGCTGCTCTCGCTCTCGTTCCCGCTCCAACTTCGCACGATTTGCAAGATTGGACTCGGAATAATTGCGATTCAGGCGCATCATACTGAAGCGTTTGGGTGGGCGTTTGCTCTCATTGTCGGTAGTAGGGGCCTCGGAGATGTCGTCGGGGTGGAGCTCGTGCGACAGCCTGGATGCTGTGAGGTGGCCTTCACTATGCGGTCGGACGAGGCTGGTATCGGGGGCAGCGAGCCAGCCAGAAGTAGTGTCGCTCGCGTAGCCTGGCGTCAGTGCCGCGGAGGGAGAGGCATTCTGCTCATGCTTGCGATTGTCGGACTTGCGGTGTCTCAGCAGCAACGGCATTCTCGACGTGCGAGTCTGCTGCGTCGCAAGCCAGATGCAGCATTGGTAAGAGCGCTGTGGGAGTGATTCAACGAGGGCGATCGTCGCTCATACAGGCGAGAATGTGTGGGACGCAAGAAGAATAATATGTACAAGGCTGGTGACGGACCCGGCTGTTTGGGAGACCTGATTCTGGGCTGCCGTTGCGTGGCTGCGGAACCTCAGGCGTCCTTTCGAAACGTGGAGTTGCTCACATGCTCCGGCAAATCCGGAGACGCCTTGTTGTTTTCCCGAAGAACGCACCAAAGTAGACGTTGTACAGCGCTGAATAGACGGCTTCAGCACGAAGTTCTCCTGGCTGAAAGCAGGCGACTGGATACTGTTTCGTGCTTCGTAACGGGTCGAAGTATCGCCTCGGAGCTGATGAGCCGAGACGTGCTAGCGAGGTAGCGTGATGTGGTACATGTATTCTGCGTGTCTGCCGCCTCTCCTGTTTCCCTCCCATACAACCACGGTTTGGAACTGCAACAGACACGGAACTTGAATTTGTTGGTGTCATACACTACATGTAAGAACTAGAAACGACCTCCGGCTCACATGGCGGACAGGAATCTCCTCACATCACCTCCCTGTGCGGCAGCAAACACTCCCCTCCTTCGCTGTATGATGACGAGGCTTTGAGTGGCATTCCCTGTTGTTTCCAAGGCTACAACGCTCCCCTCAGTTCCGTCCGATCCTTGCCAAGCACTCTTGATCGAGAAAGGACATGTCAGAGCAACGCCTCCAAGGCTCTACGGCGGATGATATTGTGCAGTGGCACGATTTTGCAATTGTCAAGTGGCTGAAGCTCTGCTCGGCATCCTTGTCGAGCTGATGAAAATCAGCCCAACATCCTGAAGCTGACAGCGACGAACCCTCATCCTGATACTGTCACAAGGGGATCAGGCTGATGCCTCTGGTAGTCAGGAGATGCAACCTCTCGGGCCAGCTTCCATCCCTGTCATGTAGACTGTTGGACAGCACCATGCTATATTGTACAGGATGTCATTTGCTTTATTGAGACTCTTCCGCCGCAATGTCACCAGAGCCAAGCAGGAAGAATTCTCCCCACAAAGGGCCGTGTCCACGACATAGTTCGTCTTCGTCGCATCATCTTGAGCTACTAGTCGTGCTGGTCGAAGTCGTGGTTGCCGAAGGAGAATCTGCAAGGAGCAAGCAGGCATCATTTGGAGATGGTAGCGCACGGAGGACGACAGCACAGGCGTTCATCGATGGATCCAGAGTATGGCCTCGTCGTGTATTCAGGCACCGATGTGCTCATGCTGACATTGATCACCTCTTGCGCTGCCTGTTCTTGAATCGAACGCCATTCTTGTTCACCCCGCCAACCGTCCCAGCCATCTTCGCTCGCTGATGGTCAACGCCGTCCAATGCAGCCGCGAGCTTCTCCTCTTGATTCTTCAAAGCTTCCAATTTCTTCCGCTTAGAATCCAGAGCATGTCGTTTCCGTCTCTTCATAGCACGTTCTGCGGGCGAGAGATCTTTGTCGTTTTCGTCTTCTCTTGCCTTGCCTTCTGGTTCGTCGCCATCCATTCCATCGAGATCCATAGCGTCGTCTAGACCATCGAGATCCATATCAAAGTCTTCCTCCTCATCGTCATCATCCACCTCGACCAGAGTATTCCTGATATCCTCCCCATCCTCCCCAAAAACGACCCTCCTATCCTCAGACTCCACCCTGACCCCAACCTCCCCACTGACGACCTCCCTCTGAACCCTCTCACGCTCCATCCGCGTCCTATTCAACATAGTCTGCAAATACCCCCGATCCTGCGTCTTCATCAACCTTACCACCTCCACACTCAACGTCTTCGCTCCTCCATTATTCTCCTCGCCCCTCACACTGCTCTTCAGCCCGCCTTTACTCGTCGCATTGCCCATCGCAAAATAGAACTCATCTTCATTGCGCTCGGCCGCTTTCGTCTTGAGCGCGGAGATTTTGCGCTGCTTGGTTTTGTGGTCTGCGGCGCGGAGTTTGTAATCTTTGCGCTTTTCCAGCAGGCCCCATTTTTGGCGCTCGAGGGGTTGGTTCCGCTCGCGGTGGTTGCGGCGCTGGACGGCGTTGCGTAGGGAGGACATGGTGGGTGGTTGTGAACGTCTTGTATTGGGTAGAAGTCGCGATTGAGACTTTTCGGAGAGGCAAGACTAGAATGTGGAGATATCTCCTAGCACGCGGAGTTTAGATGTGTGCCTGAGGCGCAGCGTGAGAAGAAGTCGTCAGCACTCAACACTCCCACTTCTTTCTCAACACTGATTCTATACGTGTGGCAGGCAAGTCTTCAGTACTGTTATTACTTATGCTGTAGACAGTGGCATTGTAAAGCCGGGTTCTGACGGATATCCTCTTTCGAAAACCTCATTCGCTAACACAACTCGAACGCTCATATTACAGCAAGGGTATCGAACGAATGAACCAGTCACGCAATGTGACCCAACTTCCTCATCTCCCCCGAGCTATCACCGAAGCAGTGTCTTTCCATATCAGACTCATCACAATCTGCAATCGTGCGTGTCCGACTCCATCATCCTCCTTCACACCTTCGCTCGGCCGGTGTGGAGCGTTCTGGTGGTCCTGGACATGAAGAAGACGACCGTCAAGTATACAGCAGTGCAGAGCCACAGTAGCATGTTGACCAGGTCAATCCAGACAGCATTCTTCATGCGAATCTGGCCGCCTTGCTCAGGAGTGGGGTGTGATCCGATATAGATGTTGCCGAAAAGACCGAAGAGGGCGACCCAGAGGATACTGCACGAGCGAGATCAGCATCCGCGTTTGAATTGTAGCCTGAGGAGCACTTACAAGAGCACCCAGTCCCACGCGAAGAACAGGTGGCTCGGGATGAAGAAGAGCGCCGTGTAGATAAGGACTGTGGCCGCCGATAGTCCTGCAACAACCTCCGCAAATACCCATTTCCCATCGGCTCCTACGCCTGCGTCGTGTGCACGCGCTAGATCGACGCCGTAGAGACCTGCGACGGTGATGGCGAAGACAAATTGCAGGAAGCGGAGGATAAGGCGTGCTATGGCTCCGGCGATGCCGCCATTGCCGCTGCGATCGAGGACTCTGTCTTTGAGAGCCATCGTGTGCGAGTAGTGTTTACGTCGGTTTTGGGTGGAGGCTTGTGGTGAGAATAATATGGAGAAGTGCGCGTGGGTGCTTTAAATTGTCGTGACTCGTGACTCAAAGTCGATACGGGTCTGGTGACTGGAAAAAGCTCGATCAGATTGGGAGCTCTGGTAGCTTGGACACAGGATCGCAGGGATTAGGTAGATTGGTGTGCAGAGTAGGTGTGCCAGACACCGTGAAATGGTGGTAGAAGAGAGAGAGCAGAGACAATCGAGGCAAGCAGCAACGGTCGTGAAGATTAGTCGACGTGTGTTTCTATAGCAGTGAGCAACGAGGAATGCCCACGTACAGTTATGTATATAGTGTCTTGAACCTGGTCTCAGACCACCGACCTGACACCGTACGACTTTCACAGACAGGCGCGTCGCTTTGATTCTGACGGCGATAGGTGAAGCAGCTCCTATCGCGACTCCAGAAGGTTCATTGGTGTGCAGGTGCGCTCGGTCAGGGGCGCCTCTGACGGCATTGCTTCGAGCCGGGCCTTGTTTTGACAGCGGCTGAGACAGGCATCTTGATTGGCTGATAACCAACGACATCCGTATCACAGGCGGTTACAGATCAGAGACCGCCAACCAGCATGTCGAGCATTGGCTTTGATGTTTCATGCTCGAGAAGGATACGAGGAACATATTGAGTATCGAGAAGTGATTGTCTGGGCTGGAGGCGACTGCTCCAGGAAGAAGAGCCTTCCACGAAACTGCAACTTACTACTATCAGCATGTTCGAACGTCACAGTTTTCCATTTGTCGACAGCATAGCTCGCCGAAGCGACAGAATACTCACTTGCCCATATCACTTTGCCTCTTATCAGCACTCCACGGACTGTCAGTGAGACTATGTACCCCGATACCAACGACTTGAAGAAGCGAGATAGATCTGTGGTGACTGAGGTCTGTTCCACTTGGCATGGACCCCGCTGAGACGAGCACGGAGATAGGAGCGAAGCCATGAACAGTGACGCTGACGCAATACACCATTCTCTGCAAGGTATGAAGTCGAAACATTCATCACAAGTTGCCACTTTCCGAAAATGCTTTTCGTCTCGGCCACGATGACGAAGATCACCCGGTTGCGCTGCAAGCGGGCTATGGACAAGCGTACTTCAACCAAATTAGCATGGACGGCACGTACGACCAGGCCTCCCAGGACCTCCGCGATAGTCGCCCTGCTTGAAAACCTTCACGAGCTAAACCGTACCATGAAAGCTGATATACCGAAGCTAATACGTGGCTGTTCAGGCGGCGTGCTTTGGCGGGACATGCGCCAGCAGACTTTGATAAATCGATGTGGCTTTCCAGATCACCAAGTGTCGTATCGATCTCAGAGCTATAGTGGTGTTGTTGCCTGATATATCGACTGGCTGACTCATAGCCCACTGGCTGTTCGAGACATGTTCCCACTCAGTGAGCGATTGGACTGCATGGGAGCGGTTGTAGAAGGGGCCTCGAATCTCCAGGTGATCTACATCTGCTGTAGAGGCTCGCTTTCGTTCTGCGGCAAAGCTTGGCATGCATAGCAAGCTCCTGCTCAGCAGAGCGCTTCCGCGTATGGTCCGCCTCGCGCCGCCAGCGAATCTGGAAGAGTTCTGAAAGCCGATGTATCAGGCCACACGAGATGTTCTTCGATGGAGAGTAGGCTATCAACCAGAGCTAGAATGGGTTGGTCCATGTGACCATGGAGAATCAGACCAGCATTGGTGCAAGCGTCGTGAGATTCTTCAGCGTCATCCAGTATTCCTTTGAGTGCATTCAGGTGTTGTACTCGATCACGAATCATTACTTCCTCATCCACGAGTTCGAGTTACAGACCGAATTTGATACCAGCAATCAAACAAGCGAAGCGGGCGGCTTCGCCGACCTTTTCTGCTTGCTCTAAGACACGCCGCAGCCGGGCTCGTCCACGCTGAAATCTCTGCTCGAGCTTCTCCTGGTCCCAGCCCAGAACGCTGACAGATAAGAACTCGTGCTGTTCTGCCTCCCTGTCATTCAGTCGTGCGGCAAGGATTTCGCAATCGCTCTCATTATTATCGTGAGCCACAAGAAGGTGTTGTCTTGCTTGTGCTTCCATGCGCTTGCAGATTCCAGCGCGATCGGCATCGAAGTCGATAATCTTTCTCGCCGCGACAGTGATTGAGGCGTAGGATGAAGAGTGTCGAGTTGAACAACCTCGACAATGAGCATCGACATAGCTTATCGCCAACTTTCATTGCTAGAAACGCTACTATCTCGTAAGCCACGAAGACCATGTGCAGGAGAATCCCAGAAAGATCGAGTCTAAGAGCTTGCACTCGAGCAGTGAGCTCAATCATGCACAGCCACCCCTGCTGCCTGACATTTGGGTGGCCTCACAATTCTTGGCATGCATATGTCAATGCTCCGGGCTGTCTATGTCCATTACTCAGTGGTCCGGGTCCTCGTGCATCAACGGGGCCGCAGTGTCCTTTGCATTGCGACCTAGCGCACGATGAGCATGAAAGGCACCGAACAGGCTGAGCGGCTGACTCGGGGTAGTATGTGCTATGCAGAGAACCTCGGGTAGGGTCATTGTGTAGGTGCAGTGTCGTTGGAGGAGCCTTGGAGGTACCTCCTCCGACAGTCTGCTTGGTGAAGGCTCCTTCTAGCCTCCTCTGACTAGCTCCAGGGGTGATACCGCTCGCTAGTGTAGCATGAAGCGAGCCACTCACAACACTCTGCCAGGTGCTTCATGTTAGCTGGCAGTAGCGAACAAGCATCAATTGCTCTGTCGCGTTCTATACTGCTTGTCATTGCTATCATACCAGCGATGCCTGGCCTTCTGGGCTGGATCACGCGCCCCAGCCGCAGTATCACATGCTTACTTGTACTTCTTTGTACTTGGCTCATCTACGAAACTGTTCGCCACAACTACGACAGGCACCATGGGATTGCTCCTAGCCTTGCCCCATACATATCGGAATTTGACCTGGCGAAGCAGGCTATCCTCGCACCTGAAGATGCTTATTCTGTGTGTAGGTCACATGGCTATTCGGTGTACGGGGACCGCAGAAGGAAGGTGTATGATCTCACTCTCATGGCTACAGAGCTGGACCTGTTCGAGATCAGATTACACACCCTAGGTCACTATGTTGACTTTTTCGTCGTGGTGGAGTCGCCAACAACTTTCACTGGAAAGTCGAAGCCTCTGTATCTGCAGGAGAATTGGAACAGGTTCAAAGAATTCCATCACAAAATCATTCACAAGGTCGTGCATGATCCGATCGTTAGCAACCGTATCTGGGACCACGAAGACTGGTTCCGCAATTCGATGCTAGAAGAGGTCTTCCCTGGACTGGTGGGTACTCCGGCAGAGGCATCGTATGGCGATGCTCTGGTCGTGAGCGATATGGATGAGATAGTACGACCTGGCGTCATGCTCTTACTGCGACACTGCAACTTCCCGAATCGCTTGATTTTACATACGGACTTCTTCTATTATTCGTTCCAGTGGCGGCATCGTGGACCTCAATGGCATCACCCAGATGCCACTACCTATCGAGGATTGCAGACTATTCCGCCCACCCATCTGCGTCAAGGACTTCTCGCATCTGGTCTGCTCCCTCTGGCCGCATTACGCCGATGGTGGGACAGAGGCCATCTGTGGGACGCCGGCTGGCATTGCTCTAGCTGCTTTGCCTCACTACAGGAAATGCGACAGAAGATGCAAGGCTTCTCACATCAAGGTCTCAACACGGAGCAGAATCGAGATGCAGCTATCATGATGGATCGTGTCAGGAATGGCCAAGACCTCTTCGGGCGCCCTACCGAGCTCTACGATAAAGTCTTGAATAATCAGGACATTCCTCAGTATATTCTGCAGCAGAATAGAGAGCATGGTCGATTCAGATACATGCTGGATCGTGATGGCGAGGACGCAGGATTTGAGGATTGGTCAATTGGCAGCCAACGTTGACAGTGCCAAAAGTACTGCTCGTCGCTTTCACTCGCCATGGCAAAACTCAAACATACCATCAGAGGTGATCTCAAGCAAGACAGAGCCCTAGTAGGTCTCCTCGAGGGCGTTGAAACGGTACCTTTGCCGGTTTTCCTAGGAACACAACGACTTTCCCGCAGTGAATTGGGCTCAGCACCTGTACAAGGTGGTCTTGAAGCCCAGCATTTCCTCTGGAGTGCATGCATGACGAGATCAATATCGCAGTCTGTTACTCTGCTGGCCCCCACGATCTCGTGAGTCATGGTTTCGACAAAGCACGAGATGGAATGAAACTCATTCACGAAAACCCCACTGGAGGGCGCTGCATGGGCCCAGCTCGATGGAGTCCAGCGACATCACCGACCTCCCGCTGCTGCTGCAGATGTATGTCGTCCCATGACCTATCGTATTTCGAACATGCATGTTCGCACAGATCATACATAGCAGCGAGCTCCGCGGCCTTGCCATGCATGCACTATTCGGCTCGACAGCGTCCCTGCATATAAGTGCAGTCTTCTAATAGCATGACGGTCCAGCCTTGTGGATTCGACTTCGCTAGCTAGGCTTGCGCCTGTTCCATCGAATGGGAGAACGACACAGGCCCGCTCTTCGGCGGAGAACAAAGCACAGATAGGCCGTGAGGATGGCGTGAGCCCGTAAGAAAGCCTTCCGCCTATTCAATCGAAGTGGCAGTGCATCGAGGTAGAGCCATGAGAGCACGCCCAAAGCTCCGCAAAGAGTCCCTTTTTGTGGCGTTATTAGACTTCCGCAATCATATGCAAGATCTGTCCATCCAAGGAAGAACGACTTTCTTGGCATTCTTCGTGATCAGGTATCAATTCGCGGGCCTGAATTCTAGATTCTTTCACATCAGCATAGTTCCTACACCCGTCTCCTGACCGACGAGTAGCAATGTGTATCGACTAGAGACAAGGTGGAAGAAGTCCGCGCATTAGGTGGCGACCAAAGTCAATCATCAATGCATTGCACCTGCGTCGCGCATAGCGTAATCCCACCCCCTGGCGTCCTTCATACCTTCGCCGGTCTCCCACGCCGCAACACCTTGCGTAGCTACATTTTACTCGTACGTCCAATCCTCAAGCGCTGAAAACCCGCACATTCAAGTCCACACTCCCGCACGCGACCAGACAGCGAATCGTCCCTTTCGCCGCATCACTATTCGTCGCCCCATTCGTGACTGCAGTTCCATTCGTGTCTGGCAAAGCCTCTTTGAACAGACTAGGCGCCCAGCGAAGACAGCTGACAAAGTGATCCGCCGCCTCGATGACTCGCACGCATTTTCCTTCTTGCGCCAAGTCCCAGCATCTGATCGTTTTGTCGTCGCTGCAGGAAAGTAAATACTTGCCACCAGGATGAAACACTAAGCTCCGAATCCAGTTGTCGTGTCCTTGGAGCGTCTTGATTGTTACGCCGTTCGTAGAGTGCAGCTTGATAAGCTTGTCTCGACCGCCTGTGGCGAGGTATTCGGAGCTGCTGCTTGCTGAAGGCGGCTTTTTCAGCCCTGCAATCGAGGCAATATGTTGATATGCTGAAGGCGGAGCAAATGCGCAGCACTCGACCACGTGTTCGTGGGCCATGAATGTCTGTTTGTGTGCATTCGCGTCCGGCTGGGAGAGATCCCACATGCGTACGGACTGGTCGGAGGAGGTCGAAAGCAAGAAACGTCCATCGAACGTGGGCGATAGAGACCGCACCCAATCGTTATGTCCTCGCAACGTCCGTAAACAGTATCCAGTGGTCACGTCCCATATCCTGATCGTCTTGTCTCTGCTAGCGGATGCGAGCAGATTACCCGACAATGGTGCGCCTGCTGCTCCCGAAGGTATGAAGCGCACCGAGCTCACACTGTGATCATGTCCAGGCAGTGTCCGTATGTTCTTGTACTCTTCAGCAGGATCCCACAGCTTGATCGTCAAATCTGAACTGCAGCTGGCCAGAAGAGTATTACCTCTCGGCCCGCCAAAGTCGACATCCAGTACTGCCTTGGTATGCGATTTGAGTGTTCGCTCCAGCTCGCCCAGTTCATAATCCCAGATCTTGATTGAGCAGTCCTCGCTCCCTGAAGCCAAGCTGGAGAAGAGCGGGTGGAATGCAACACACGTGATGGGTTGTCGATGCGATTGCAATGTGTGTCTTGCAGGCGCCCGCGGTAGCCAGGTAGCCGGGTCGTGGTTCTTCCTCGCCGCCAGCGAAGAAGGTGTCGCATTATCTAGCTCATGCTGTAATTGTTGCGACTTGGTCTCCAGATCCATTATTTTCTTCTGCAACCGCACCACACTGGTCCATTTCTTCTCGAGGAGACCCTCGTATTTCTTCGCTGTAGCTCCATCGAATTCGCTTTCGGGCAGATTCAGCTCTTCCCGCAGGATTTGAGCGCTGTTCGTGTGACCGGTGGATAAAAGGTAGGCAACGAGGGACTTGTGTCTGTCAGCAGGCGATCAGCAAAAGGTGGTCAAGCAAGAGCAAGAAAGGAGATGGCGGGCGTACAATTCCTCGGCTTGCCGCGAGGTCAACAGATTACTCATGTCGGCGGATTTGACGGCTCGGCCATGCAATATTGCTGCAGCGTGGCCGCGGTCATGCAAGTGCTGTTCTTATGATGTTCAAGGCAGTCCGAGTCAAGAGTCGCGGGCGTCGCAAAGCTTTGGTGACTCGCGGGGAATCCTGGTTCGGAACTGAGGGATGTATCAAATCCAGGAATATGCGTATATTTACTGTCGCACAGAGTGTTGCATTGTGGGGAGTGGCAGTGAAATGGGTGGTGGTGATGATGGTGATGGTAACAGATGACGTTTGGTAGTTTTATTTCTGCCCAAATTCAAGTGCATCCCTCGTTGCTTCATCACATGCAGATTGGAAGCTGGGGCGCTGCCCAAATGGCCAACAGATGCCGCTAGCTTCGAGTGCGAAGCCACCTGCACAATCAAATTCTTCTAATCCTCATTCCTCCAGCAATCATCTTTTCATAGACCGCTACTCTGAGATCGTGCGTCTTGAATCCCACGCTTGGCGAGCTGGTCTGTGATAATGTATGGACGCATCAAGTAGGGCGAGGATTCTCGCTCAAATTCAACCAAGACGGCACAGGCGAAGTAGGTCCTTGAAATACATATGTCTGTACGATAATGTAGCGAATACAAGCAGCTCGACCCGATCTGCGTATGACTGACGATACTTCGCCGTACCCTACATTAAATGGGTATAATCATGAAGGAAGAGGTGACCCATCTCGGGATGATGTTCTCGAGTGGTTGAGCCAGTCGAGGTCTTCCTATGCCGCCAAACCATCAGATGAATCGTCGAAAGCTAGAGCAACCGAAGATGACACCGTCATGGGTTACCATACGTCAAATCGTGTGATATTGTGGCCGACGAGATACCCAACTATTGAGGAGGCTTATTCCTGAGCCAATTACACACGATCCTTGGTGGCGTGCTGTGACTTTCCAATTTCTTGCTAAGTCGGTGGCAGAGCGACGCGGTGAATTCGTTGCTTTGGCTTGATCCTGCTGATATATAGTTTGTATTGGACACCGAAAGGTGCTAGAGACATGGCTTACAGCCTGAGGGCTCGAATGCGGCATGTGAGAGCTGTTGTATTAGCATGTCCGTATAGGAAGCCGAAGTATTCTCTACCAGTGTAGTTGACGCCAATGGGAGGGTGTATGGGTTGAGACCATGCGGGCGGGGCGTTTGATTCATGACCAGCCTACAAAGGTTGAGCGAGGTGTTTTTCTTCATCACACCTCCCGATCTTTCCAACGAACATTCGCCTTCTTACTGCTGCGGCATAAAAGCCGTCGGATCTCTGACAAGTTGATCCCAGAATGTCCAGTCAACATTGCCATCCGCGTTCCACCGTGTCGGTGGTATACTCTCCATCATATTATAGTCCCCAAATCCCCACGTCGCACTTCCCTGCAGATACACATTTGGATGTACTGTAGGCTGCTCTGCGCCAACAACGTCCAGAAACATGTTGTTACTATTATTCATATGGTCTTTCGTGGAATTAGGTGTTTCAGTGGTATGCCGAGATGCCTCGCGACGACCAAAGGCTGCGCGGAGTTCTTGGATATATGCCGGTTCGGGATGATGGGTAGGGGCTATGGATTGTCTGGTATCCCAGGAACGGAGTGTGAGGCGCGCCATGGCGATATCAATGCTGCGCTTGGACGTTATCATGTCTGGATGTGTGGTGAATATTTGCTCGACTTTGGACCAGATGACTTCGGGGTCGGCCACGCAGTCTTCACGACTTGCTTCGCGCAGGAGCCAAATTAGAGGGTCCCATTGGAAGAAGGCTTTGAGGTGCCAATTGTAGCGGTTGAGGGCGTTGTTCATATGCGTGGCGATAGAGTGGTCGAGGACTTTCATTGCGAGAGCGTATAGTTCTTTGCGTTCTGTTAGGGTGGCGTCGTCGGCCATTGCGCGTGGGAGGCGGATACGTAGGCGGGCAACTGTAACGGAGCCGCGAGCCATTCCCATTGTGAGGCAGTGCACCGGGTTCGAGATGTCGCAGTAGCGGATGTATTTCTCTTCCTGTCGACGTGTCAATATCCGTACATCAGGAGGCCACAGCGACGCACGCACCATGATATTCTCTAGCTCCTGCAAAGCATCACTGATGTGTGGAGTATCAGCGGCTTCCCACAGCTTCGCCCAGTTGCCCATTGCGGGCTTGACTTTCTGGTGAAACCTGCCAATTTCTGATCTGGCAAGACAAAACATCATGTCTGTGGCCCCCTTCTTTGCAACCGGCGCAGTGACCATGCCTGGCCAGATGTCCTCATCGTTGATGTTAAGGGGCTGTTTGGTATCCCAAGAGTCAGCTGAAATAGCAATGCCAGTACCAGATATCTGCCCAGACAAGCCGTCGAGTGGAAGGAGCTGCCAGAATATCCGTCTTCTCATCTGCACGTCGAAAGGGTTGAGTCCCAGTGCTTCTCCGTCTCGATGAAGCCCCATGCGCTGAGCAATACGGACCGCAATCCCAGTCAAGATCCAGAATGTATGCGGGTCGTAGTCGTTTCGCACTGAAAGCAAGAAGAGCATGTAAGCTTGTAGCACAGTCAACTCTGTCGTCCGGAGAAAGTGGCATGCTACCAGAGCCTGCCGTGTGGCGTTGTGATATCGTTTCATCAATGTCGTCTTCGCATAGCCGAACATACTCTCGCACTCCTTATCCGTCATTGAAGTCACTGCGAAGTTGTAAATGGCGAAGACCAGGCATTCCGTGACTTTCGACATGGCGCTTGGATTTGTCGCTGCCCGTTGTATCATTTCCAGCGTGGTGGGTCCATGGCAGACTTTGATAACGGGGTCTATGTTCTGTGTGTAGGTCTTCCATAATTTCATCGCAATGTCGTAGGTAGGATGCAAGTTTAAGAGGCTTTGGCCAGTACTGGGCGGCGAAAAGAATGCTGCAGATGCTGGATCCAGTGGTTCGGCGGTCATCGGAGCTGAATGATGCTCTTCAAGATCGCCATCCTCTTCGTCGGAAGACGGGTGCAAGTCTTCGCCTAGATTTCTCCAGATATTACTGTCGATGTATCTGGTCTTGCCATTTCCTCTGAGAAGAGTGCCGCCTCGCTTGGTGTCCCGCGGGCTGGGTGGTCTGCGAGTGTCGAGAGATGTCATGGCGGCAGTCGAGCTGTCCTCTGGGGAACCTTCGAATTCTTTGGGCAGGATTCCATTGTCCTTGAGGAGCTGCTCGTATCTTTCCAGGCGGTCGTGCAGGTCATCCGCTGGTTTTCGTTTGCGCTTTCTGGGCGCAGGCTCCTGATAGAAGCATTCTTGCTTGGCTTTCTTGCATGTCCCACATGGTGGTCCAGTCTAGCTGTCGAGTCAGCAGGAGGGCGAGCAGCAGGAGTGTGCTTGGCTGAAAATACCTTGTCACACCTCACCTTCCGTCGTGCGCATGTAACGCAGGTATATGGCATATGTGGGACATCTTCGACGTCGGACTTCTGGATTGGTGTTGTGCTACTTGGGCTGACGGCTGCTGGAGCGATAGGGACCAGCCGTGACTGTGAGTTTTGTATATATGTGCTTGGCGTTGAGGCTGATGCTGGCGATGGTTGTGCCATGCTTACTTCAGGTTCCAGGCCAAGGTTGGGGCGGCTAAGGTCATCCCTAGCAGAGAGTGGCGTGAGAGTTGTGTTGGTCGTGTTGATCGTGCTTCATCGACGGGCGAGGGCGAAATGCTTCATTCTCTCGTCAGATTTGTTTATCATGTCTGACTCTACAACAACCAACTCGAGATGGCTCAATCTAGTATTGTCTCCACGAGCAATAGACTTTCAGCCTCCAGCTGTTCGTCCAGTCTTCTTCGCCGTCGCCGTCGCATTCGGCCAAATCCCGCCGGGTCGGAGACACGGACCGAAGCGTGCAGATCGCCAATCATTGCGACATCAGACCTGGCATGATCTGTATCAAATTACTCTCTGTGACGCTTACATTGCCATTGCATCACGATAACCACATGCATATTGCATCGGCGTAGAACTTGACATCGAGACATTTTTGTTTCTATAATTCACATAATGCTCTTCCGACGAGCTCTCGTAAGTACGCGCCTCTTGACTCGAAATCCTCCTAAGCACATTCGCTCTTTCACAACATCTCCCATCATCATGGGCAAAGACTCCAAGATGCCCACGAGCCCGCCTAAGCACGAGATGAAATACTTCCCAGGCTTGGCCTCGGAAGTGCGAGCTTTCGGACAGTTCAGGAAGGTGCTACACACGGGTCTTTACAGCCAAGTCGTCACCATGGAGATTCCTGTCGGTGGAGACATTGGTGACGAGGTGCACACTGTCGATCAGGTACTGCTTTTCACGAGCGGGGAGGGCAAAGCCACGGTCGCTGGGAAGGATCAGGTGAGAGTTCTCCTGAAGTCTCGAAGCTAGGTCAACGCAGGCTGATGTCTGGCCTGTGAAAGAATGTGAAAGCATCAGACGTCGTTGTTGTCCCGGCTGGCACGCAGCATCAATTCATAAATACCAGTAAGACACAGCCTCTGGAGCTGGTGACGATTTACAGCCCCGCAGAGCACGATCCTCAGACTGTTCATGAGACGAAAGAGGAGGGCGATGAGGAGGAGGAGAGCGGCAAGGATGAAGCGCCCGAGTGGAGTCAGCGGCCGAAGGACCATAACGAAGAGAAAGGATATGTCAAGGAAAGTGGTGGTCCTTATGAGAATGGGGACGACGGAAGGCATGAGAAGTCGTAAGGTAAGAGGCGACAACACGTGCGGTGTAAGAGGCAGTGTACAATGGAAGAAATTACATCAGTCATAATTTCAGCCTAGAAAACGGCTCTTAAACGTATCAGGTCGAAAGTCTCTCGACGTGATGGGTTGAGGACGTATAAAGCTCGGCCTTCTTCTGTGAGTTCTTGTCAAGCTCGCCAACCTCATTTAGCTTAAAGATCACACGTCGCTCTGAAGACGATTCTTTAATTAATCATGTCAAGCTTTTCAGACTTACACCACGTATTTAGTTGGACCGGGTTTGGTGAACACTAGAAGAACGACTTTTGTTGAGTATACCTTGAATTGGCCAACACAACCGACTGCCGATGTCAGAAGTGAAGGTTCGTGCCATCCTCGAGGATTGTATTGCAATGTCGAACAAATGCTACTGAGCTGAGTACAGATGTGACCAAGGAGAGGGCAGCGAAGGCCAGCGACCACGCCAATGTGCACGAATATCCAGAGCCTTCGCCTCGTCTGCAGTCTCGGGGGCTTTCGATGTGCCTACCTTTTCCTGGAGGCGATCGGCATCGCTAATGGAGAGTACGATGCGACCATAGATGTGTTGGAGATTCTTCTGCCTACTTCATGAGGGGCTTCAGGAAGGATAAGCCGAGCCGTGTAAATAGAGGCACTCCAGGCGACTCTTGGAAGCTTGATTGCACGCCGAGCGAGCCCGACTTTGCCCGGGTGGATTTGCATATCGTTAAAATTGTCGACGGTACGGAGGTACCTGTTGCATCCACAATCGCTTACATTTGGTGATCAGTGTCATTTGCATTCACCTCAACTGCTAGTTGGACACAGTGGCTGTACCGTCTATTGAGTCTCCTCTTCATCGTACCCGAGCTCAGGTGCTCCATACAACCCTGTTCGCTTGCAGCATAACCAAGCATCTGTCCTTCGTCGCCAAGTGAGAATGGACACGCACTCCAGCTGCAAGCCTTCCTGAAGGTAGCCGACCCGGCAGCTGAGTGCGACAGTCGCTCTGCCCTTGAGCTCATCAACATCTGGTGTGACGTTCTGCGGCGTTTTAGAGGACGTTTCATCTTGATCAGAAGGAGTTGTCTCACCAGTACCTTAGCGCTTGTGTATCGCACTTTCGGCAAAGTCGTCTTGTGAAACTCAATAAAGGCATCTCGGTTCCGAGGTATAGTATCGCCTGGTTCCGTCCATTTGAAGTCGTTAGAGATAAGGCCCAGTATCGGATCGTCGAAGTCCTTGGTGATGCAGAGCGCCTCTATCAGACGGACAGATTGAGCTTCGAGGTAAGCCGCGATTCGTTGGCGTAGATGAGTTGATGCTGAGGAGGTGTCCATAGCTAGGCAGAGCTGGGATGTACCTGCCTTGGCTCTGCCAATGTGGTATTCGTGGGCCATTGATATGACTTTCCCAAATCGTGAATCATTGAGGATACTTTGAACCTACAGACTAGTCATACCAATCTATTCCTACAGCGTGCGACACGTCAGAATCTAGTGTCCATGACCAGATCTTGAAGAGGCGCCCAGTCATGATGAACAATGGATAAGAATGTTGAGTAGGGCTTTCTGCAGAACCACAATACCGGCACCAATTCAGTCCGTACATGAAATGCAATCCATCCTGAACCACTTTTAGACCGAAGGCAGCGCAACCGATCGAGTCGCAGCTGAGAAGGGAGTACAGTCCATGATCCTCACACGTGTCTAGACCTGATGCATACAGCTATGGATGCAGCCACATGGGAAATTTCTGAAGCATATTGTACGTGTGGCACTATAAAGTACCGCAGAGAAGCTTTTACGGGTATCGGGCTGTGCACTGGATAGACATTCACGTCGATAAAGAGCCCATATGTCAAAACCGCGCGAAGGAACCGTCCCGTCGCACATGGATCCTGCGATCAGTATTAGGGGGCTGCTTCAGTGAATGACAAAGCTGGTGTGTAATGCGATCGTCCCGTAAAGGAAGTTCAGTGTACAACGATAGCGTCGCTGGAGCAATATTTCGTGACGGGGGTTTTCATGACAAAGTCGAGGCAGCAGAAAAGGAAGGCTGAGTGAATGTTCAGCAGGACACTTGGCGGGGCAGTCCCGCGTTACATAATCGTTAGATCCGTGCGCTGGGTCCATGAGGCAGGCACCTAAGCTAGCTCCAGCTTAACCTACTGTAAGCTTTCTTGACTTCACGACACACGAGCATCCGCTTCTGCCTGCGCCTCTTCATCATACACTCCTTGAGCTGCAGGCCCGTATCCGCAAACCCTCGAACCACCCGTCCAGTACTCGACAGAGGATTCCCTAGGCGCACGCGAAGGCACGATGGCCGGCAAGAGCGGCGCCGCAATAAATCCGCTCGTCATCAACGCCAGACCCGACACCTCGCTGAACGTGCAACTGCATCCGCTCGTGCTCCTGACTATCTCCGACTACATCACCCGTCACACTGTCCGGCAACAAGACGGTTTGCTCATCGGAGTCGTGATCGGTCAGCAGAATGGCCGCGACTTCACGCTAGAACAAGCCTTTGAGCTCAAGCTTGCAGAGGGAAAGGATGGCGCAAGATTGGATGAGGCATGGTTCAACTTGCGGTTGGACCAATACAAGGAAGTTCACAAAGATCCCGCGCTAGAGTTCGTCGCGGTCTTCATGCTCGGCCCCGTCAATGGCCCACAACCCGCACATCTACCCGTCTTGGAACAGATTCTACAGATCACCAATTCGGACAGCACTATGCTGCTGTTGTTCCATCCCGAAATGATCGACAGTCTGCAGGGCGGCAAGCTACCCATCAGCCTATACGAGTCGTTGCAGGAGGCTGAAAGCGATCAGATGCGCTTTAAAGAGCTCGCCTTCGAGGTGGAGACGGGAGATGCTGAAATGATCGGCGTCAACTTCGTGGCTGTCGGTGGTGGCAATGCGACGGCAGTCACGAAGTCCGATAGTTCGGCTTCGGCAGGAGGGTCAAGCTCGAAGGACAAGAAGACCAAGGACAAAGGAAAGGCAAAGGACAAGGAGGGCGAGGATAGTGAAGCTAACGGCACATCCACGAACGTCCTATCGCCTGAAGACGACGAACTCATATCGACGCTGAACTCCAAAGTCAACGCCATCAAGATGCTGAATGAACGTCTCATCCTGATTCGCTCGTATCTACAGTCGCTCCCTTCAGACTACCTGACCGACACAGGTGCTGCACAAGAAGGCAGCAACTTACCACTCCTGCGGAGCATCAAGTCATTGCTGTCCCGTTTACCAATCCTCGCGCCTCCCGAGTCATCAGACGAAGAAGCTTCCACGGTAACATCCACCCTCCAGCAAGCTGCCGACAGGGAGAAGCAAGACGTTCATCTCACCACTTTACTCGCAAGCCTGACGCGCTCAGTCGCTGAAGCACAGAATTTGGGCTCGAAGTTCCAAATTCTGCAGCGAGAGAAGCAGTCCAAAGAGCGCACGAATTTCGGTGCTCGTGGTAGAATGACGACGGACGGAGAGGGCCTTCTAGCCGACAATGGCGGGTACTAGGAAGACCCTGCCGAATTTGGCCAAGGAGGAAACAACGGGAATGGGAATGGGAATGGGTATGGGTATGGGTATGGCAACGGCAAAAAGGGAGGTGGTATCTTCTCTCGCGAAGGCATTTCTGCATTCCAACGGCGAAATTGAAGCCGAGAGAAGGATAGGACGACGCTTCTTCCAAGAGACATGAGATTATGATGTTGATGAAACGAGCATTCGGCTACGGCGTTGAAAAGCGATGAAAGGTCTTACGTGGAGGTCTTGCATGGACTAGAGGATTAAACCCTGTCGAGGGACCATTTGCACCAGCATGTGCACCATGTGTGATATTCACGTGGCATGCAGTGCTCCCCATCTCCATGGAGCAGCTGACGACAGTCACCTGACACGAGACGGAGTAGGCAGTTGACCCAAGAGAAATAATGTTCAAAACTTCTGTTTCGGTCTCCTTTTCTTGCACTCGACAATTTTGACCAACGCCACTCTATAGGTAGACTCCTGCTCTCCCAAGTGGTTTCGAGTGCTGCTCCTGTACGCTGGATGCCAACTTTGGTGTTCATCGTCGAGTTTAGCTGCGTACGGCGAGTTCCTGCGTGATATGCAGCCGTTCGAAGCGGCCATTCTGCACCGCCTCGTGATCATCAACTTGGGCATCTTGATGCTGCTGTGAGCACGCTTTGTTGTGCTGTGTTCGATTCAGGAGCCGCGGCGCGGATATCGATTCCGCTTTTGTGAAATCATCCACCGACAGGATCGGTGCTACATTCTCCAATTTGTCGTCAGCTGTGAGTGTTGATTCCGCTTTTGTGCAATCGTCGATCGACAAGACCGGTGCTATGTTCCCCTTACTCTCGTCATCTCCCGCAGTATTGACGACAATGGCAGCAGCATCGTCTCCTCCCGACGACTCTGCTTCGTCCCCTCCATTGCTCTCCCACGCATTCAGCGGACACACTGGCGACACCTCCTCATCCGCCAGTCTCTCCTGCTCGTCCTCAGCAAGTTCGTCCGCCAGACTGCTCCATTCCTGGCCCCAATCCCAGCCGTTTCCAGTCGACTGCCACACGTCAACCACATCCTCTGCTCTGACCTCTCTCCTCAGCAGACTCTCCTTCCGCACGGCGGCAGAAGATGATGAAGAAGAAGAAGAAGAAGAAGAAGACGAAGATGTGACCGCCACCATCGAGCAGTCCTTCTCATCTCTCCGACAACCACCCATCTTCTTGAACTCACCTCCCGAAGGAAACATTCTCGAGAACCTATACAGCCTCCGAGCGCGTTCTGCTTCCGCTTCGATTAGCTCGTCGAGTACACGATGTCCTCCAGCAATCCCGCCATCGTCGAATGATATTGTTGCGACCCCCTCACAAACCTCCCCAATAAAGCCTTCCAACCCCCTCTCCGCCGCTTCCCGTTCACAGCCTCCGCATCTCCACCCTCCCGCAGAAACCAGACTCAGCTGCGCATAAGTCCCACAGCAGAGCCATTCTTCTCGGCCTTTTCTGCCCTGATACGAGAAATGTCCCAGACACGTGCTGAGGCGAAACGCGAGAGTGTGGCCGCAGGTGTACGTGAGAGTTCTGATGGTGCACATCTCTAAAAGGGGCGAGGCAGGGGAAATTTGGAGGGGTGAGTGGATTGATAGGTTTTCTGTTGTTGTTGTTGTGGTTGTTGCTGAGTCGAGATTGGTGAGCGTTGCCTTGATGTGTATATGCATACCCTGTCTCGTGTTTTATTCCAGCATGATTTCCCCATCACGGGGTTCTCAATCGTGATGGCGGTCGTCGTCGTTGTCGTCGTTTGTCGGAGTGTGGGAGAGATCGGATGGTGGTATCATGAGACTCGTGTGTGTCTCGGTTGATTGTGATGGTCCTTATAGAGGTTTGAAGATGACGGGATATCGGCATTGGCGATGAAAACATGTTGAGGTCGATGTCTGATTGATGAAGAAGAGGTAAATGCTTTTCCTGTCGTCAGATGATTCTCAAAAATTGTGATGTGAAGAAGGCTCACTGCCGACGGAAGAGCAGGAGCGTCACCTATCCTTGCGGACCATGAAGAAGAAGAAGAAGAAAGCGAGGAAGGAGCGACTGCGCCAGACTTGGTCTTCAACGTGGTTTTGGAGATGCAAGTCAGCTAGACCTTATCTAATCTACCTGTTACTCATACAGACGTTAACGAATTAGTACAAACGAGTGAGTGTGTTCGTGGTATCTCATGGAAAACGACAAACGATAGTGGTGTGGGTATGAAATCCATCCCTTATCCCAGCTCTCCGAAACGCCTCGCTCTCTACATGAAAACAATAATGAAAAGAGCCTCATGAGGATTTATGACCAAGTTGCTCGTCAAGATATATCGTATCGCATGTCGGCCGTGGGTATTCAGAATGGACGCAAGATCTGCCTAGTGTGCACCAGTTCCGGAGCGGATTCCATGCCTGTCAGGCCCGATGTCAGGGGAACATCATTGGTTGCCTCTTTATTTCGAATTCTCAATAACGGATGGTGGGTGATTCGGCAGATTCGTTCTGGTGCACCATGCCGTTCCTTGCTCCAGACTGTGCCACTTGGTTCATCCAATTGGCATGTTGACGTTTGTCTTTGCTTTGCCACCATTTCCGTGCTGAGGTGGCTTTCTCCTTCGCCTGGCCTTGAGGAACCGCCAGAGATTGCTGGTACATCCTGTTGGCAGAACTGTGATCATCAACGCCATGCTTCCTGGCCGTATTGATTCTGTCACTCCCGGTACGAGAATGAGAGTACGGCGTACTGACGCTGGTGGAAGAAGCGGTATAGCCACTACGCGCCTCTGAGCGGCGCTTGCCGGCAATAGATGTACCTGTGCTGGGCGGCTGTGGGAAGTAGTACAGTTTGGGGCTGGCGATGGTCTGGGTGGGAGACAGCACTGATGGTGAAGAGGTATCCCGTACAAGATCTGGTCGAGAAGACTGATTGCTCTTACTCTGAAGTCTTTGCTCGTAGCGTCGCGCAGTATTCGGTGGTAATGGTGTAGTAGTCCGGCTCAAGCAAGGAAGCTGGCCGTAGTACGGATCGAGTGACCTCGTGTCTGGCGAGATCGACGTTGGAGGGCTTGGATAACCAGGCTCGAATCGCTGAACATCGACAGACTGTTTTTCGGAACGAGGGGGGGTCGGTGAGCCTAGACGGGCTGCAGCGATCACCTCCTTTCTGTCATCGCGAGTAGACTCAGTAGTGGCGGCCTTCTCACGCCTTCTCGAGAGAGCACGTCGAAGCCCTGAGTATGGTGTGGTCGCTCTAGTCGTCGGCGGTGGCGCAGGATGCAGCAAGACCTGAGGCTCTTCGGCCTTCCACTGATCGAGTCCAGGCAGAGGAGGCAATTCGCGATTGAGATCAATAGCCGGCTTTCCCTTTGATGGCGATTGCCGTTCTGTCGTGGCGTTGCGCTTCATTGCAGATCCTGAGCTTCCAGGCCGGCTCATATCTGGTGTCGATGCTTGTGTACGACTCTTCTTCGGGGGATAGAAATTTCTCCAACGCGACGAGGACTCTGTTGCTTTGGAAACCGAACTGTGTAAGGAGTCTAGCGACCCGTTCCTGATATCGCCGCGACCGACATCCATGCTATGTTTTCGGCTGCCCATCGATGTTCCTGGTCGGGACGACTTGATGTACTCCTTGATATGGGTTGAGATATCTCTGGCCTTACTGGACGACCTCTGGCGCGCAGTTGTTCTCATCGGAGACGGGCTCTTCTGGCCATCCCTTCCAGAACCCGGTACTAGATAATGCGTGATGATATCGTGAGTAATGTTTCCAGCTCTGCTCGCAGCCCTGCTCGCCGCCCTAGAAGCTTTCCCGAATCTGCTACTGGACCTCCGCATGTTTCTGCCTCGTGCTTCTCCGTCTGTATCGGAGCTGGTGCGATCTGCCACAGGCCGTGCGCTTTCACTTCTACCTCGGTAGGCAGTCGGAGGATAATCACGGTCCGTTCTCCTGGAACGTCCTTGTCTGACGTCTGCTTGAGCAACATCATTCTCCTGCCTGCTCTCAGGTCGAGCTGGAACAGGCTTTCGTGGAGGCACTCGTGAGGCAGACGACAGCGTGGGCTGCAGCGTGGTCGTTGAGTCCGCTGCAGGTTCCAAGGCACGTTGAGACGTTTCCGCTTCTCGTTCCTTGACTCTCTCCCGCTCTCGTTCCTCCATGACTTTCTTGTGCTTCTCCAGCTCTGTCCGCATCCAGTCGGCATTCACAGGATCGACCTTGGGCACGCTTCCGCTCTCACATCCTCCTGGAATGTTTTGAGAAGACGCTCGTTTGGAGCCTCGAGCCGGTGTAATAGCGGCAGAAGTGCCAGGGGTCGAGGCAGACCATGGGTAGTCGGTTGTGTCTGTGTGTGGTGTGGATCCTGTAGTACCTACTGAAGCTGATCTCGTGGATATGCGCTTCTTGTCGGATGTCTCGATCGGCGCGACTGGAGCGAGCTGCGGCTGGTCCGGTTGTGTGTGCTGTTTGAGCTGTGCGGGTGGGTTGCTCGTGACAATCTTGACAGGTTCCGGGGCCATCAACTGTTCCACCCTCGATCTTGCACGGATATGCGTGGGTGCTCGCTCTTGCACTCCCTGGGCGAAGAGCTCGTCTGTAGCCACATTTGGTCTGTAGCTGTACTTGGACGGGTCGCCGCCAGCATTTTCGGCCCTTGGAGCAGCACTTCTCGATCTCGTGCTCGACTTCCTCAGTGGAGCTCCCAAGGAATGGTCGACGTCGTACTTGACTGCAGCGTAGTCCAATGCGGGCTTGGGCGCGTCGACGGTCCATATCTCATGGGAGGGCTTCGGGTGGGTGACAATGTAGGTGCAGGCGGCGCGCAACTCGGCATCGACATCGTATGGGAGAGGTGGGCGTACACTCCTGGGTGTGGGAGGGCGCGAGTCGTTGGGGGAGAAGAGCAGATGATCTCGCAACTGCCTGTCATTTGGACGCGAAGGACCGATATTCTAGACAACGGAATCGTGAGCAAGGGCAAGATGGAGGGGATACCGACAAGCAGGGACACCTACCAGCAATGGAATATGGGCCAGCGAGAATTTGCGACGCATCGTGTCGACGGCGGCGGCATCGATGCCTCGATTGCGCGAGAGGGGAGGGTCAGAATTGTCGCGCAGAGGGCGGAGTGGGATGGCGGAGACGAGGGCGGAGGTGGAGGTGGAGGTCAGACGGTGATGGCGATGGTGGTAGGTAGAGAAGGTGCAGTTGCAGTGCTCCTTGGAAACAGCACAGCACAGCACAGCACAGCACCCTGGCAACCTGGTCGGCTTGAGACAAGCGGGAGTGGAGCGTGGATGGTGAGTCGCTGTCCTGTCCTGTCCTGTCCTGCTCTATTCTGCCTGTGATGACTGTGGGGGGTTCTCCCGTGCCGTCCGACTGCTACTGCCTCTCCAATTTCATCTACCCTGGTCTGGTCTGGTTTGGTCTGCTCTTTCCCTGCTATAGCGAGTCGGTAGATGGAGGTGAACGAGGAATCACGTGGGATGCTCCCGGCGAGAGACAGCGATGATCGAGAATGATGGGTACATGTATGAGTGACGGGTGTGAGGGTGAGTATGATTGTGAGCAGGGAAGAGATAGATATCGCCTGTGGTCACGGCAGCAGGCATTCGCAAGACATTCATTCACCAGCACCAATAATAATACCAGACCAGCGACCGTTCACCTAGTACTGTAGTAAGAACCAACTGACGCTACCCCGGCACTCCCAATCTAGACGACGCCTCACCGCTGGGCCCGACAGCCAATGGGGAAGGCAATGGCGCGTCCAGCTCGACTCTGAAACACAACGCCCGCCGCCTCGCCTCAGGCCTGCACATCCTGCCACACTTCCCACACTTCCCACAACACTTCCACCACTCTCGCACCACCACCACCACCACCTCCACCTCCACACACTTCCACGCCTTGCCACCTCTCTCCCTGCATCTTACACGCGATCCCGTACCAATAACCACAGCAGAATGGCCAGCCGGGGAAAAGTCCCGGTCGAGTGAGCGTCTCGCAGCCGTTCATCTCGGCCCGAACTTCCCTTGCCTTTTTCTGTGCGGCTCAACGACCACAGCAGCAGCAGCAGCAGCAGCAGCAGCATCATCAGCAGTGAACACTGAACATGCACGCACAACATGCCGCACACTCCGTGCATCGTAACACGAGCACCTGCTGATGATGCAAGACCGCTCCCAACCCGTCGGACGGTGCTACCAATGCTACATATAGACGTACATGTGCACATGTACTCTGAACACTACATATGTACCTGCGTAACACGTGTTGGTCAGCCTGACTTTCTCAACCACTTCTTCTGCACGCGCTCTGCCGCACTCATCGAACACAGACTGCATCACGTTCGCTGCATACTCGTGTGAAAGAGGAAGCTTGATCCCTGTCGCTATCCTCCTGACATGTATCCTCAAGGTCGTCTCGGCTCATCACACGCGAGGACGAGCGTCCGAGGCTGCCACGACGCCTGCCTGCCCAGAATTACCGAACCGCTCGAGCCTCGCATCACTTCCACTCACGCGATGCCTGAATGTTCATGTCGCACTGTCACGCGTGCTGGGGGCTGGCTCGTCCACCAATGCATACCCTGCCGTTAGCCTGCATCTACATACTATTTTGACTTCGAGCTCGGAAACACGAAACGTCCTCGTTGGCGCTCTGATCGCTGCATCAACCAGATCACCCCTGGCCTGGCTTTGGCAGTCAGTCAGTCACTCCTATTGTACGAGAGCATCTGTCAGATGTCATCTGTGATGCATCACCGCGCGGCGGTCTTGACGAGACTTGCCTTTCATTCCCTGTCTGATGAGCTCTACGCGCAGACTTGACACTGTCCACAAAACCCATAGGTATAGGTAATGCTTGCTGCACCGCTCAAGTTTCGCGCACTCCTCTCGTCTGAAACGAGTTGGCTTAGAAGGTCTGCCGCATCAGAACATATATGCGGGCCTCACTGATCACCAGCTGCAACCACAGCATGACCTGGCTTCAGTCCTAACGCCCTGGCCTCGTCCTCGACCGCCTTCTTCACCGTATCCTTCAGGCTAGGACCCGTTGGCTTCCAACCCAAAAGTTCACTTCCCCTCATCGCGCGAGAACGACTGTTGGCGCCCCAGAGCCCTTGTCCAAAAGCTCTGTACCCATGTGCTTGCTCGGCAGAAACTAACAAGGTCAGTGAACGTGCTCGACGTAAGCATTTCGAATATCGTACCAGATTTGACCTGATCGGACGAGAAGTATCCTTGCCGTTTGCCTTCGTCCGCGACCCACTGGGATGCCTTTCGAAATGTCAGCAATCCAGCTCGATGATGGATCGTGCCCCGCTCACCTCTCCCCAGAGATGCTCTCCACTCTCGCAAAAGTAATACCCCTCAGCTCCCCAGGTCGGTCTCTTTCCCGGCCACTCAGCCTTGGAGCCACCAGCGGCAGCTTCCTCGACCAGCTTCAGATACAGCTGTGAGAGATCATGCACATGCACATGATTCCAGTACGCTTTCCCCTCATTGACCCTGATAGCCTGGCCAGCCTGCAGCGACGCTCTCACCAGATCCGGCAGCTGAATCGAGCGCTGATTGTCCGGACCTCGTCCGATACCATAGATGCACGGTGGCGCCACAATCGCCGTCTTCACGCGCTCCGCATGCTGCTGCCCCTCGCCCGCCGCGAGCACAATCTTGTCCACGTTGCGGTGCAGAGCGTCGTCGGGCAGGGACGTCACCTCTCCCACTCCGTCCCAGTCATCGTAGATTTTCTCGCGGATGCTCGTGCCAAATGTCTTGGCTCGCAGGTCTTCGAAGAGCAGAATCCCCGTGCCTGATGTGTGGATCAGGAAACCTGGCCGAGAGGGCTCGTGGGCTTGTAGGCCTCGCACGATGGCGTTGATGGAGGGTTCATGGTCGGCGTGGGCGAAGTCTAGAAAAATCCCATACATTATCCGTTAGCCCAAGCATTCTCCCCATCATCATCATCACTACTCTCGCTCTCACTCTCTCCCTCCCTCTCTGAACAAAAGACATAAAGGAAAAAAGACCTTGATCTTTTTTTCTTCTTCTTTCCGATTCTAGGTTTTTTCTTTCCATTTCGAGAAAACAACTTACGACACACAATATCCGCCTCCCTCGCTTCCCGTTCAATCACTTCCAGGCTGTCTAGATCTCCGTAGACGAGTTTGATCGCGGGGTACTGAGCGGCGACTTTGGCGCCCTTGTCGCTGTTGCGCACGAGAGCTGTGATGGAGATGATTTCATCGGAGGCGGAGGCCTGGTGAGCTTGATCGAGGGCGTAGAGGAAATCGCCGCCTATGTAGCCTGTGGCGCCGGTGAGGAAGAGGGTTTTTGGCATGGTTGGGTTTTTTTTTTCTTTTCACTCTTGGATGGTTTTTTTTTTTTCTTTTCTTCAATGTCTTGGGATGTTGTTGGGTGGTGATGTGTGTGTGTGTGTGTGTGTGTGTGTGATGTGGAAAGAGAAATACAATGCTTTTTCCAACGCCCTAATCATACACATGCAAGAAGAAGTTGCTACTTATGTCACCATGTCTCACAGTGGCTTTTTGGGCGTTCAGGTGCGGGATGCAGGTTTGGTCCACGGGTGGTTCTGCATCTTGCGTGTACTGTATTACTAAGGCTTCGGCTGAATTTCATCGATGCACATGCACAAGGCGTCACTCTTGGACCCAATCAATGGAGCTGTGCTGCTTTACATGTATGTACATGTATGTAGTTGTGCTTGAAGGATTGAGTTTCTCCCCCTTGTGCTGGCGAAGCGCGTGGCCATCAGTCAGCGTAGGGTGAAAGTTCGTCCGAGTGTCGCTTCTGATTGACATGTGTGCAGGTGATTGGCAATGTAAGAAGCAATGCAAAGCGGTATGTTAGGCTGTAGCCTCATATGATCACAGAAGCCCGGATGGATTGAAGTGCCCGGTGAATGTTGAATGACAAATTTTTGGGTTGTTGGTACAGTGTTGGCACAAAAGTCGATCTATGTCTTTACGAAGCGCAGAACTTTTCACCCGTTCACTTTCACATGTCTTTGATGGTGCTTCCGTCTTGCTGTAGACCTTCACGTGCACCTCTGCCTTCCTCTCGCCAAGTCTCAGCGAGGCCGCGCTTGGGATCTTCGTCCGGTAGTCCAACTGATCTTCGTACTTTGAGTACTTCGTTTCGCACGGCCATTGTCACGTCAATGCGTAATTGTTCGGCTTCTTTGCCGAATTTGAGGTCGTCATTAGTAAGGACACCAAGTTCTTCGCGCTGATCAGGGCTGCTGTCGTATTGGAAGTATGACAATTGCTTCCGCTTGGCTTTCGTCTTGAGCTCCTGCCATCGTTTTCTGAATGGTTCAAATACTTCCTCTGTATCTACGAGATCGCCAAATACGACTTTGACTTCTCTTCCTATCCTTGGCAGAGGTCTTGGCCAGGGTCGTTCATTGTCCATGATGTGCTGAGGACCGTCGATCCACATTGGTACAACATCCGGACACGGCTCCGCTTCCAGGATGAGTCGTGCCACGCCCCATTTGAAGTAACGCATGACTTTGTCTGGGTGCTGATGAATCATACCTTCGGGGAAGATGTGCACCCAACTAAATCGTCGGCTCGGGTATGCCGATGGCGCGGGAAAGTGATCTGTTCCTGTAGTGGAATATCGAAGTTCTGCTGAAGAAAAGGGATCTGACATGGGTAGGGACGAGAGATCTTCAGTTCTGGAAAACGTCTTGGCGTGAGGATCGCTCAGGAGTCGGATGCATTGTGTCATGGTAGGTTGAAAGAGGCCGCCGAATCTCGAATGAGCAGCGCGATGGGTGGGGAGAGTGTTGCCAAAGGAGAAGAAAGCGTTCATTAGTCTGTCAGTCGTCAGTCATGCGGTCGAACCACGGACAACACGGTAGGACGGACTGATTCTTGAAACATATGTCGAAGCTGCCGAGGGACCATCTCATATTGTTGGGGTCCCAGAAATATCGATTTGGTAGAACTCCCCATATCATGGGGTCATCGAGCCTATATTGCTTCAGATTGGGTCAGACTCGGGTAAGAAGCCACTCTGTACGTACACGCTCACATGGTTAGATACTATATACGTCAGCAAAACATCCAATATAGGGCTGGTCTGATCTCTACTCACCAGTGACTAACCCCTTCGTGCGAGTCTTCTCGTCTTTCCTGCTGTCAAGGATAGCAAGGAAGCGATCCAGACCGCGGACTTCAGTCTTATTCAGCGCGTACAGGAAGCTTCTGGAGAGGAAGCCGACAGCGCCAAAGGTTGCAGCAGAACCCAGTCGCCACGGCAGGGTGGGTTGGTATGGACGGACAGGAGCCCGCTCCTCAGCAGCCATTTGGCGTGGCCGTCAAGAGCAGGTTGACTTACAAGAACTGCATCCGGAATCCGTGCAGGAAACGCGATAAATCTGTAGCTGCTGTTATTAGTCGATGATTAGCTGTGCTCGATTACGCACGTTGTTTGGGGGGCGTGGTCGTGTTGCTGGTGAAGCTTCAGCCAACCATTCAGGCATGAGGTGCGCGTTGTGAGAAGACTTCAACCTCCGGCAGCGGCCCACGACTTCTCTACTCGACTCCTCCATCCTGCACATGCGATCCAGACCATCACGGTTGCCGCTCCACCAACATCTCCACACGCCATCATGTCGCATAGTGAGTCTTTCCATACCGCACAGCGGTGATTTCAAGACTGATATTGCAGGCAAAAGGAACACCTCTCTCGCCTTCTTCACACAACACGAACGGGACGAGCTCAAAGGCACCTGGGGCTCCAAGTCCACTCGACTCACTCGCGATAGCTTTCTGCCATTCGGAAGCTGCCAATTATGTCTGCTACCCGCTCGTGAACCAGTATCATGTCCCACCCATGGCCACCTCTTCTGTCGCGAGTGCGCCTTGAGCAACTTGCTTGCCCAAAGTAAGGAGCTCAAGCGCTTGAAGAAGGAAGCCGAGCGCCGCAGACTTGAAGACGAGGAGGTGAAAGATCTTGAGGATGCAGAGGCTCAGGCGAGAGCAGTAGAAGAATTCGAGAAGGTACAGGCTGGTTTGAACCTAAAAGTTGGTGGAAAGGCGAGCAACAGGATCGTCGGTCGACAGAATGGCAAAGTCACTGTCGAGCAAGATGTCGAGGATGCGCCCAAAGGCACGAAGCGGAAATTCGAAATCGACGAGGATGAGCTCGTACGATTGGCTACGCAAGATCGGGAAAAGGCCAGAAGGATGATGTCCGAGGAGAAGAGCAAGAACGAGCTGCCTTCATTCTGGGTTCCCGGAGAGACACCGGACCATAAGAAGAGTGATCTCAAGACTATTCGACAACAATCCGCGTGTCCTGCCGCAACAGTGGATCTTCCGCATGATTTCACACTGAAAACGCTGGTCACGGTCAATTTCAGCGAGGATAAATCCGCCCGAGACTCAGACGCTGCTGTGAGAAGTTGTCCGAGCTGCAACAAAGCACTGTCCAACTCAACAAAAGCGGTAGTGGCTAAGCCTTGCGGCCATGTGCTATGCAAGCCATGTAGCAACAAGTTTCAAAAAGTCCCACAGAAGTCAGCGCACGACAAGGAGTACGATGATACTATTTCCTGCTACGTTTGCCAGGAGGACATCACGCCAGGCCGTAAGACGAAGCGGAAGAAGGAGGACAAGACTGGAGAGAAAGAAAGCAAGGTGGAGAGGGGCTTGGTAGAGCTCAGCACTGAAGGAACAGGCTTCGCTGGCGGAGGCAAAGCTGTTGTCAAGAAAGCTGGAGTGGCGTTTCAATGCTAGCCTCCCGCACGTATGTTCGATGATCACCCCTTCCTGAGGGACATCTCGAGGGCAAGATGCTTCGGAGAACATCCTGATTTGAAAGACGAGACTCCATACACCCTCCCAATACCCTTCGCGACGTCGTTTATGCGTCCGGGAAATCAGTTTGACACAATCGCAAGCATCGTGAACGTGCTTGAAAGCTTGAGAAACGATCATTACGTGTACGGTCTGTAGGATGGCAGTGTTCGCAAGGACTCATGTTGCAAAATCGAATTTGCGCATCATGAATCACGATTATGACCAGATGCAAACGCCGCATCTTTCTGGTTCTGGTCCCTTACGAGCTCTTCTCACAACGAGTCAAGTCTGAAAGTGCAGGTGTGCCTCTTCGCATGTGGACTATAGTTCGTATTTGGCGCAAGCTGTTCTGGCTGGTAGGAGCTGGTATCTGTGCGCTTGTTCCCTATCGCCGTCCACGCCTGCCATAATTCAAATTTGCCCTGGCAGTGGTTGCAAGCTTGTGCACACCTTGCCTTTTCTCCCATACTGTACTCCTCCCTTCAACAACAGCGATAAGCTCATCTGCCAACTTTTGTGCAAACATGTCCTTTCCACTTCCCCTGCTCCTCCTCTTTACTGCAGCATCAAGGATCCATTCAAATGCCTGCCTTCTCCTTTGTCTTAGGCCGAGCGGCACTGGAATCTGCAGCGCAACACCGCCACCAGCGGCGCCTCGTTGTGATCGAATACGCAGTAGAGGTGCTACGCTGTCGATGGCGAGGGTGAGATAAAGAGTCGGGTTGAGTGGGAGATGACTAGCAGGCGGTGCGCCGGGCAGAAGAGGTCTGGTCGGACTGTAGGTCGGCGCTGGCGCTGTCCGTAGAGTATTGAGCACGACGGCCATGTACCGCTGCGCCTGGGCTTTCTTGCCATCTTTCATGATGAGGTTAGTCACTTGCTGAACCACGGGATCGTAGCGATAATCTTTGACGAGCTCTCGGGGCAGCGGAAGATCAGGCAAAGGAAACTTGTGGCCCTTGCGCTCTTCGGGTGCTAATGACAAATTGGATGAAGCGTCCAGCTCTGCTGCGTACCGTGACTGTTGCTCCGCAGAAGGCAGCATTGATGGATCTAATGCCTGGGCATCAGAGCTGTATGGGATGACTTCTTCCTGTCGTCTTGCAAGTGTCGAGAATGCACGGGTCGATGGTTTGGTCGTATCTCCCTTCTTGGCATCCTTCTTCATAATCTCGGGTGCATTTTGGCGTAGGTCTTTCTCCTCGCGCATAATCTGTCACCAGTGTCAGTGGACTCGTACGCGAATAGTCTAGTGAGCAGTCCTTACGTCCTGCACGGGCGTTCCCTGCGACATGTCCGGACCCTCTCCACCTTGGATCTTGGCCATTTTGGCCGCCTCTTCGCTGACATGCTCTGCCTGCTTCATGTTTGGACCAACATCGTTCGCGTCGGCTGTGGGCAGGTCTTTGCTCTTGTCGTCTGCGAAGGTGCGGTATGCAGGGCGTTTGACACCAATGACAGCATTGCTAGGTCGCAGGACTGCCGGGCGAGGTCGAAATGCGCACGCCCGTAGTACTGGAAGAGGATTGAGAGCTGAGGGCATCGTGATCGATGTCAATGATTGAATTGATGTGGATGCGATGTCGTCGTCGTGGTCGTGAGTAGCATGGGAGTCAAGACTTTGGAGGCCATTGCTCTGCTTCTAACCTCTTCTGAGTCTAGCGCAAAATCGCGCCTCCATAACCTGGAAGTACGCGCCGCGCTCAACAACTTCACGTCTTGACATAAGTGCAACCATCGTGATCACTTCACTATCTATGCGCGTCGAGTGTCGTGGGCAGGCACGATGCCACGGACAAAGAACAAGGCAATCAAAGCGGCTCGACGAGTCGCAAATGCGAAAGCCAAACGTGAAGAGGCTCGCGAGAAGTACTCACAGTGTAAAGAATGCAACCAACCACATCCCGAGAAGCGCTGGATGTGTCACGACCAAGGCTACTGCGCGCCTTGTTATGACCAAATTCACGGTCCCTGTACGGGTGAGGCTTGCAGACGCTCAATCGCTCGGCTGAACGTCCGTATGGCCGATGGTAAGATCCTGTGCAAGTCCTGCCACAGACTTCACAAACAGGCTCGGCTCAAATCGAAGCTGCCGGCCGAGAAGAATTCACATTGCCAAGAGTGTGAACTTCCACATCCCGTTGCAAATCGCTGGACGTGCCACTCAAAAGGCTACTGTTCGACTTGCTATGACCGCGTCCACGGAACTTGCAAGGCATGCGGCGACTCTGCAGCTCGTGGAGGCTTACGCAAGAATCGCGACGGCAGTGCCGTGTGCGAGGATTGCAAACGTAGGACACGTTTGCAACAATCAAATGAGCCACCGGAATCGCTCGTTGCCGCATCTCTGAGCTCGCAGCAGCTTCTACCCCATTTCATTCCCCAGGAACTCCTTGAGGCACGCCCACGAGGACTTACCAAGCAACAGTTTGACGTCGTACTGAATAATGATGAGAGAGCGCTACTTCAAGCGCAGGTGAATCTACTTGAACAGCGAAGCGAGCAATTTGCACGAGATCACGAAACCAGCCTCGCTTCCAGCTATACGCTATCAGCCGACGAAGGAGCTTTGACATCTACCAACGGACAGCTTTCTGGGGACACGTCACGTCTGTCTGCCAGTCTGTCTGCCGTCAGGAGCGCAGTTGAACACCAAAAGCAGCAGCTTCTCGAGCGTAGGTACAACCACAAATTAGTCGTCTGTTCTGAGCTCACAGCAGATAGAAATCAAAGTTCTCGAGCAAGCGGTCTGATCGCCCAGTCCGGCGATGCGTACAGGATCTCCACAGACTCGATCGCCAAAACACCAAGATCCTCATCATGCAAAGTACCGTTCAATTCAGGGAACACTACAGGCACGACGAAATTCTGCCAAATATGTCTCTGTGGGTTGCATCGTCCAAATTCGGGTGGTCAGTATGCAGGTCTATCCGACTCTTGAATGCAACATCGAAGGCTATAACGTGATTCGCAGGCGAGAAACATGACCAGGTAGTGTTCAGTAATTCCGCAGAAAGGGCATGATGTGGTCAGTTCTTCGCATATCTTGAGACGGCATTACACTAATCCGGGACCAGGATGCGCTGAAGAAATTTGTCAATCGCCTCGCTCAAGGAAGTGATCTTCTTTGCCCATCAACAGCACGGCGTCCCGTGTCTGGGAGCTTATTTTGCCTGCTTGAATGTCTGGGCCAACTCGGCCAGCGATCATGGAATAATGTTGAGCTTTTCAATTGCTCGGTCACTGCAAAACGTCGTAGTCAATAGTATAGCGTAAGGACCTTATGCTAAAAATTCCCTACCACCACCAGCTTCAGCGTTTAGCATCTTGCCGACCACTGGAACGAAACCGATGAGCACGACCATGCTCTTGCCTCATGAATATTAGCAGAGTCATGTGCACTCGTCCTAAACGATTTGCCTGTGTCCTGGGGGCGCTTTGACTCGCGTGGGCTCATGTCTCCGCCAATCTCTGGCGCCGACTGCAGATCGGCATGTTCTCGACCTAGGTACTCAGAATTGATAGGGAGGAAGCAGTGGGCTATGAAGGCATCCGCTTAGGTGAACGCGTCGAACGTCGTCTCAGGTTTGCAGCGAAACGCTGCATAATTGAAGCTCATTGGACAAGATTCCCTGAAGCGACAAATTGGACTTACAGCAATCTCAGCTTTTAACATTAAATCTCATACTCCGCATCGTTGCTGTATGTTCTGCCATTCTGCTCACTGATACGATGCGCCGTGCTGGTGGAAATGAAGTCATTCGCACTTCAGTTTGGAATCTCATGCAGGCTTTGCATCAATCGCACACGATTTCGTCGACATCGCCTGTCTCTTAGCAAGTATGACATGCGTTTTCGGCTCATTTCGGCTCAGCGACAGACTCCGCCGGGAAGATGAGAGCGAGCAGCACACCAGACAACATCGACTTGCTCTTCCTGGATCATCTGGAGGAACTATACGAGTTGACCCCAAGGTTGCAGAAGAGTCGGGCCTGCTGAGGAGAGGAGGACTTGTAGTAGCCGACAACGTTGTGCGGCCAGCAGCGCCAAAGTGCTAGCCGTATGTCAGAGCCCATCCTGGGATGAGGAGCGATCGAAGAGCGCTTGAAGAGCTCGGCAATCCCTAGCGTCATGATGACAAATGAGCTGACAGCGGGAGGACGTTGGAGTACGATTGAGGAATGCTTTGCGCCACAAGCGCCTGAGTCGACATCATGTAGGACGAGTTGGACATGAGTGGAATTTGTCGTCTGCCTCTCGTATGAGGCAATAGAAGGAGCTGGCGTCTGAAGTGTATTACCGAGAAGAATTCTCCGATCAGCGAAAAGTGCACTGTGTTGCATAGGGACCACAATCGCGACTGGACGCGATCTGGCATGTCAGAGAGCGACAAGATGGTAGGCAGAGCCTACCTCGGGAAGCGCATATTACAGATTGAGGTGGTATTGAAGTACCGACCGTATGATCCTGGCGACGCCTGAACGAGCGGAGACTGACACCTGTTGGCGATGAAGATTTAACCTGAACCAGGCAGTGCCGAACACACTGTACTACGCCCAGCTCGGCGTCAATTTGCATGATCCCGGAAGGTCGCTTTCGGCATACCGATGAACAATATATCAGCTGACCAGCTGCAGAAACAAACCATGGCTCGAGACAAGCGTTGCATGATAGTCGCATGTGGTGACGGACGAAACCCTGGTATTGAATATCTCATCCATGAAACAAGGACTCGCTTTGTTCCTGCTTCGCCCATTGATCCACCGATTTCCAAGCGCGAGCAGAGGACAATAATGGAAGACACATGATAGGCTGAACGTCTGAACAGCCCATGCCGAGCGCAGGGCATCGCTTGAACCATTGATGCGGGCGAAGTGCTCTCTGCAGTTCTGTCAGTATGCAGACCAATCAATACACCAAGACAACATCCGTTGCTGCAGGAACTGACTCGAGACCGCTGATCATGATGCCAGTAGGCTGCCGGTATTTGTAGGACGGGAAGACATGACTTCAGCGTGGGACTGAACTCACCACTCGTCCTTGCCAGGCATCTAGACTTCATGCATGTAGGCTCGCTTGTCGGAATTACGTCCGAACAAAGGTCGTGTGCGCTTACACCTTCGCTCTCGAGGTCATCAATATCTGATCATCGTTGTTATCGATCTCACATGTCATACAACATCGAGCAGTCGTCTGTTCAGTGTAGACTAGCACAATGCGGACCCCTTTCCACGCGAGTGACGATGTCGACGGATCGGAAGGGCACCTTGTCTATTGAAAATGTCGGCGTACTGTATGAGGAAGCTGAGCACATCGCTTAAAGACTTTTGGCCCAACGGATTAGTCCGCGCAGAGAGGGTTAGACTGCAAGTCTTCGTCAATCCTTCGCGGGCACGTGTCTCACGCCAGATGCAGAGGCCCCAGCTGTCTCAGGGGGGCGCTCGGGCCGCGAGAGTCTTTGCGTGAGGTCTCAACATCCACGGACGATCTTCTGGACAGTACAACAAGCGGAGGGGAAGGCAATATAAGATACAGTAGTGTCGATGCTCAGCAGATACACGACCGAGGTCCCGTCATCGATCGTGGACATCCCAGTACGTACTTTCTGGCTTATCAGCACAAGATGGACGGAAGGGTACTGCACTGCCATATACTTGGTCCGCACGGCACGAACGAGCTGGAAAGTGAGGTTTGGCAGTTGGAGGCCATCGCGGAGCGTCGATCCCGTTGCGCAATCGATCAAGATCGAGTCAGATAGCTGCCTCTTCGGACCACGTAACCGTGGGCGGTTGTGCCGGAGACGCAAGTCCGGCCAATGGGGGCATTTCGGCTCTTCGCACAGCGCGCATTCACTGGCACATCTGCAGACGCCTCTTTGACATCGGATGCTTGTCCCGTCCAACGAAGTCAACAGTAGTCACAGCCTTCTGCCGTCTGCCTTCATTGAGTGCACACCCCCCCAAGCCTGGTCGTGTGTGGGCAATGCTTCCAACACTGCAAAGCCCGGGCCAACTTTTTGTTCCCCGACCAGAGCCAGTGTGCCAGCTGCAAGCACACCCCTTCTGCACCGCGACCCTGGTCGCAGTTACAGTAGATTGCTCTTGCATACGGGTCACTACCTTCGCTTGCCAGAAGTCTGGATCGACCCCCCACACTGACCACTCCAATCTTGGCCTTCATGGGATGTAGTGTTGTGCCATTTCCCTGGGTTTCCGTACTTATGCTTGTTGTTCTAGTCGTCCCGTCCCTTTGGCACAAGCATAACTGGTACTACACCCTTGTCACAACCCTGACTTCGCCATTTCCCAAGTTCTTGATGATTGTCTTCCGGCCATCTTCAGGAGCCATCAAACATTGAAGCAGGGACATACATCTTCGGCTAGCCCAAGTTATGGGAAAGAAACAACAAGGCTTGACTCTGCATCGAGGTCGTCCGAGAGAAGAGTAGTCAATCGCAGCCGGCGTCATCTAGAGTTGCTGCTCGTATTGAGGCCACCAACCTACACAGAATCGTCAAGAAACTCTTCATAAAGGCTTGCGGGATCAACGAGCCTCACGACTCATGATCGCTCTACCTCTGCGGATGCGACTGAGCGACGATGATTTCTTGACATTTAATGGACCAACAGGCATTCCGGTCGCCCCCGATGACACCAGACAGAACTTCTACCATCATCTTGGCCTCAGCGAAGATGTCTACCGACACAAGTTGATATATCGGGCGATGAAGGACGATGCCAAGGCTGGCATGGAGCGACTGTTTTCGACACGGAAGTCCCTAAGGCCAGAGGTGGTGGAAGACGACAGTATTGAAGCACCCTATACCGTCGACCAGATCTCGGAGCTCGCTTTCCAACAAGAAGTATCGCGGATCTATAAAACTGCCCGTCGACAGACGAAATGCTGGTACGACATGATGAACACTGGCGACGACAACAACTGGGTCATTCGATGGATGTTATGGAGAACGTTGCGAAAAGCAGAACTTCGTCGTGCGGTCAGTGCAGACGGTAGTAGTGCAGAATCAGAAAACTCCTGTGCTTTGACGACTGCCTCGACCGCTGTTGACTACCCTAGCGTGCGAACAGATCCCACAAGCCCCTCAGTTCCTCACTTCGCGTCACCGACCTGGACGAGTAGCAGCTCTCGCCGACGATACTCGGAGGTCGACGACGATAATCTCGACGATGGGCCTCGCAAAGTGATCAAGCTGGATCCAGACGAGCCAACCCCTCGACAATCCGGATTCTGGAATCACGTCATGAATACATGAAGCATCAATCAAGGGCCACGATTGACCCTTCCTTCGATGCTCTACGACCAACGAAAGCGAGCCCAGCAAGTATGCCCTTGTGTTTATCGACCAGCGACACCCGGAGCATCAATAGGTGGATGCAAAACCAGCTCGTCCTGCTTCGAAATGACGAGCATTGCAGCAACCAACAGCGAGGCGAACACAAAAGCGTGGGAGGTCTGTACTTAGCTTTCACGGAATGATAATTTGCATGATGGATGAGTGGTTCTATCCAACACGCCTGGAGCGTGCACTTTTGGAGTCTAGGGAGTTCACCAGATGATGGATGCACGTTGTCGCATGCATCAAGCGAGGAGTTATCGAGCGGCCGAAAAGATGTTAGAGTCTCATCCCAGCTGGAGCATGGAACACCCTAAACGATCATTTTCAAGCCATTCAACACGAATAAACTGTCTACACTGGCGCTGTCGCCGGATCGTAAATCTTGTTCGAGACACCGGATGAGGCGTAGCAGATGCCGAGCGCTCGTCTGGAAAGAACCCGAACGGACGGGACGATCAACTTAAGAAAAGGTCAACGTCTTTGCCGCTGACCGTTACTTATATTAGCACGCAACTATGTGAACACTATTGATGAAAACGTAATTTCTGCTCCCAATTGCAGTATTCCTTGCGCTTATGTCTTCATCAAATATATTTTCGTGATATTGTGTTCCAAGATCCGTTGTGTTGATCGTACATCGCGAGGCGAAATGCCATACCCAAAAATGACAGGCGGACGGACCTATTTCGAGAGCCTCCCTATGTATGGTATTTGAGACGCTGGTTGGCATGTCATGCTATACACCAGCAACATACATGTTCTTCATTGACCGAGGGTTTGCAGCGACGAATCTAGTCGTCCATTCGTAGATCAGGGCTATCTGTTGAGGAGACATGGGATCAACTCGTGATCGTTCATCCGGCCTGCCGACGGCAGGTAAGACGATCTGAACTTCCGTTCAAGAGAGCGAGGCCCTCGAATTTCGACTTACTCCTTTCATGCAAAGATGCCATTGCTGCTGTGTGAGCCATAGGACGACAGACGCATTTGCATGGCAAGACCAGCGAGCGAGCAGATATGCAAGAACTCCTTTGCTTCGTCATTGCAGCGGCCAAGACGGAATTGGAAAATCGGCTTGTACTTCGAGGACGTCGATGCTCTTCTGGAGTCTCTTCAGTCCACCAAGGAGGCTTCGTTCCCTGAATTCGAAGATACGTTCTTGGACCATGTCTCGCCAGCATTCGAGGCAGTCCCTTTCCAGAGCATGTGTCATGCAGGACGTGTCAGCACACGGGAAGTCTTGCATAAGCCAGCACACGAAGCCGCTTTCCCGTCGAGTGGACACGTGAGAATTTTCATATTGGTACGATAGCAGTCGGCGGCTGCGGGACGAACCGTCAACTCCGATGTCAGACGTGACAACCCCCATCTTCTTCCTTCTCTTCGTCACCTTGGGATTCCACGAGCATTGTGGAATGGCGAGAAGGAGCGATATTGACAAAGACGTCCAGGCACGAACGCCGCGGCGCTCAGAGATGTCTTCCATAGCAAGCTCCCAAGAAAGAAGAACCTACAGTATGTCGAGACCAAATCCAGGTCGTCGACCGACGACAAGGATGTCGTTTTCGAGGCCTTGGGTCCACTTATATCGATACGAACCAACCACGAGCATTAGCCTTCCACCCTCCGCCACAGCTGCAGCCTCGAACCTCGCCGGCCCCCAGTGTCGTTCCCACATTCTTCACGATGGCAGCGGGACGATCAGCGCGTGGAGGAGAGAGGTCCGCAAACCTCACTTGTTTCCTTCGTCGGAAGCTTGTCCGGAAAGGAATTTTCCCCATGCAGCCACACAACCACAATTTACGAAGGCCCTCATTGTGCTCGACCCCTCCCACTGGCTTGACTGTATTGAGCGCCTCGCGCTTCCTGGAAAGCGGTCGAGCATTCTATCTGGAACCTCATGAAGGGTTCGATCTGGGCCTCAATACTTACTTGCTACTTCTCACACGCCGCCACGTCAGCGTAGGTAGAGCTCCGTTTGTTTTTTTGCTGCGGTCTCGTTGTTCAACTCTCGTATGCGCATGAAAGTTCTCAGCAACTACGTAGATCCGGCTAAAATCTATGCCACTATTGCCGGGTCCGCTATTCCCCACGTCGGCTGACGTTCCTCCGGGAACATTAGTGACGCACCGATGCAGCAGTCATTCAGCGTGTCCATTGCGCCTTGCCATTTCCATGAACTACCAAGAGCAAGCACGGCCAGTGTCATCGATAGCCTTGTGTTGGGCAGGTTGGTACGTATCATCTAGGACGGATGACGAGACAGCTAGATCGCTGCATTCACCCTCAGCCAAATCCTTTCCTGGCGTACATCATCTAGCATACACCAAGTCACCATGCGTCTATTATCCAGACACCGCCCGCACGAGCATGGGAAGTGCCTCCTAGCGCGGTGCCTGAACTCTGTCCTTCTGCAGGGCTGCAGACCTCAAGCTCTCCAAATACCCACAAATCTTGTCGATCCTTCGTTGCAAGCATGTTGACAATTGCTGCTTCCCCCAAAACACAAAATTCTCCACCCCGGAACTAAGGTCCCGTACTCACCAAGAATTTGGCACGTGAAAAGAACCTGTGAAGGAATGCTTGATCCACAGAACTGGTCGTGCTGAGCTCCTTTGTATTGGCGCTCAACGGACCAGAGTACATGTATACCAATGCACCACAGCACGAAGGAGTTCGCTTGAGTGCAGCCGGCTCCGCTCCAGAGCACCTGACCCTATCAAGACGGAGTACCGCTGATCAGTTCGTGTGCCCTCTGTATCTCATTGGACTCCTCATGTAAGTAGGTCATTATGTATCAACCAGGCCGAGACACAAAGGAATTCGGCAGCTACGAACACCATTCAAATCGACAAGTAGAAAGAGACATACACGTTGCTGTGGGATTGACGATTGGAGGTGTCCATTCGAGTCCTTAGGCGCCCACAGACTATAGCCACCCACCCCTGTCAACCGGACTCATGCATGTGTTGGAGCAAAGAAAAATCCGGCACAACCCGGCAAAGCTCTGTCGAAACCCCAAAATAAGAGCGCGCATCATCCTGTTTTTAAGCTTGCCTGCCTCATGAGGGAGATCAATCGAGTCAGGACAGAAGGACTCTCATCGTTTCGAGACGGTCGAGTTTCGATGTTGCAAAGCTTTGCGAAGTTAGCCACCAAGTCTTTGGTCGCATGCCAGATCACCACATTGCCCGCACATTTTTGCACCTCTAGCAACGATATTTCATTGCTTTACGCAAAGCCCAATCTAAGCTGAATCGCACAGCTCCCAGCTTCGGCAAAGGCAGCACAGCCGTACACGTCATTCGATACAACATACGCCGTCTTTACCAATATCGTTGCACATCGCCAGCGTCGACGTTCGAGCGCTTCGAAACTGTCTCTCAGTCTGCTTCTCCGTAAGCCTCGTGCAAGCGATAGAGAATAGCCCCGAGAAGTGACTGCCTCCTGGGACAATTTCTTTTCTGCCAGTCCTTGCTGGGTACACAATTTCTGGCACGATTTTGTGTAGCAGGAGCATACAGCCAAACGCTTCGAGCTTTGGGATAAGTGAACGCATTATATGCGCGAGGACTTCTTAGCAGAACCACTTCCCACTTCTTCAGCGACAACCAGAGTTTGGCATCATCGGCGGGACGCTGCCAGAACACGAGTCAGAATCCGGCACCATTCCCTACATCATCATCCTTTTGCAAATTTCTCGCCAATACCAGCGGGACCGGAGACAGCATGTGTTTCCTGACCCTATTGACCTGGCAAACCTGCGGCCACCACGCCACCACAACCGAAGCCTGCCACCTGGCACGAGCCCGCAGCCCGCAAGCGCTCTGCACATCGGTACACGCACCGAAAGCCATCGCTTTATCAGGCTGCTGTCCGGACCAGACGAAACATCCAAGGGGCCCAGGTCAGCCGCAGCAATTGGCCATGTCGCATGTGCAGACGTATGGAATAGGGAATGACTGGTATTGTGGAGGGCAGGGGCAGCGCTAATGGACAAGGTGATAAGTTGGGACTTTCGATCCATGGGCTAGACAATTTATTGTGTTCGGGTGGAGGACCTTTTCATGGCATTTCCAGCATCGCTGTGGATGGGCAAGGAACGCTCTGGCTTTACACATTATACATTGGTTTTTCCTTGCTTCTGGAAGGCAAGACCAGCTTACTGGCATATGACAACCATATCATTTTGTGTACGGTAGGCGACAGGGAGCATCTTTCTTCACCAGAATGCTGCAACCAAGTTCTTGCCGACGACACTTGTTACGTCCCGATAGATGGCGGTAAAGTACTCGCTTGCGTGCTACATGTATCGGAGACGCGTATGAAGACGGGTCATGTGGTACCATGTCAGAGCGCAAACATCGACCAGTCTTTGCGGCACAAGCGATGTCACGTCCAGATACAAGTGTACGCCAAGCTGGTACCACGCCTTAAGTGATCGTGCTGACTAGGATCAGTGTTGGCCGTGCAGCGGCGCGAGCTGTCTGGCGTAAGTGGCACGGCATTGTGTAGCAGAGAATTGCCATGCAGCTGGCCGGAGCGTGATTGCGAGCTTTGTGCATTTTTGGGCACCTTCCTGCAAACGGCAGAACACGTGCAAGCTGTCCCGCTGATCTGCAGTCGTGCTGCTGTGTACGAGCACCAGAGTGGTTGACAGTCTTGGCATTGCCAGCTCTAGATTTATCAATGGATCCCTCAGAAGTGTCTCGAGATCTGGATCCTTGCTTTCCAGGCTGTGATCATCAATCCGCAGCGATCATCTCGAGTGGCCAGGTCATCAGGCTCAACCATTCCTCCGGAAGTATCCTTCGAATAGCATAGATCTCTCGCTTAGCAGTCGTTCGGTCTCCAGAATTGCCCAGATACTGCAGAGCATCTGTCTGTGCAACCACAGCAAAGAAGTATGCGAGGATCACAAGTGCTCGCGGCCGGCCCTCACTGACGAAGTCGACAAATTTTCTCGCCACCATAAATGGGAACATACAAATCCAGCGAAGATTGATATCAGGGGCCTCTCCAATAGATATGGACCGTCGGAAAGAACATATGTAGCTGAGGGCTGCTTCATAGCTGTCGATCGTCTCTACATCCCACACGTCTGAGGATGGGAGATCTCTATTCAGCACGCCGCCAAATTCCTGCCGCATTTCGGGAGTAAGGTTTGGTTCAGCTGACCAGATGGAAGCCGTGTGTTCCATCAAGACTTTGAGTCCAGTGCCAGCTGCAACAGTTTCTGGCGGTGGCATGACAGTGAAAGCGCCACGACCAACCTCTAACCAATCGAGTGGTGGAGTGTAGGGTTCAAGCGGCCGCTCCTGAAGCATAGCCAGAGAATTCATGGCAATGAGTAGAGCGGCGAAGGCGACTGCGTCAGTGTCTGAGCCTCCAAGATTGGTGATTGCTGCTCTCTGCTCTCGCAACGCCCAAACCCAGTAGTTTTCACGTGCCTGGAAGAGTGCGGCATCCGTCGCGCCCCGTCCAATAAGGTGTGTCGCTGTCATAGAAAACATGGCGTAGAGCACATTTTTGTGGTTTAGTGCCACCTGCGGCACCTCACCATACCACAGCTCCTTCCACTCGGGTGGAGATGTGATGCCGAAAGACCTAGAGACCTGCAGCATCCAGTGATGAAGGAGGCGAAGCTCCATATATCGCCGCTGCTCACTTTCCTCGCTCCCCAAGTCCTGCGGAGCGGGCCGGGCGGGGAAGGTCATGGTATTGAAGTCGCCATTTGCAGTGGCAGGCGGGCTCCCCTGATGAGAGGTGGGAGAATTCTTGATAGTCGGCGTTGATCCGGGATCTGCTGGTTGAGGCTTTGTGCGAGTTCGCGCTGTAGGTTCAAAAGGGGCGTATGAGCACTCCAGGCCAAGCCGCACGCAGGAGCCGCATTCGGGCGTGACCTCGTCGCATTTAACGCGTCTGGCCTTGCACGTCTGACATCCTTTCCTGGACTTCTTGTGGCCGACCTTGGGGGCGCGAATGCTGGCGCGGCGATTCGACGCATCCTTGGAGTCTTTGCTATCGGAAGACATGGTTCGAGTGATTATAAGGACGTTTTCAGGCTGCAGCGTCGGAAGATGTGGGAGAGGAGATGGACGAAGGCTGGCGGTTTCTGCCTGAGTATTTCATGTTTTCCTCGTTATACAGTTGCCTGAAGTATGGTCCTCGGCCTTTTCAGATGCTGCGGTAGAGCACGCGCGCGCGCAACATCGAACTACCTCGTTGGTGATTGATGATACTGTACTGCGTCTGCGGCTGCGGCTGTGGTGGGCAGAGCGCGAAATGATCGGCATCACGTCCTGAGGCCACAGGCAAAGCTGCTGTGGGCTGGACTGGCAGCACGGCTACGGGAATCGTTCGGAAAGACCGGAGCCAGCCACAGATTAGAGTTTGCGCACACTTATCTCATGGTTCGAGACCTCACTCCTCCTTGGACCCATCATGCCCGTCAACAACAGCATATTCCCATCGTGATCTGGGCGCGAAGCAGAGCCGAAGAGCAGCGTGGTACGAGTACATCAAGCGCCTGCGCAGTGACAAGCCCAAACGATATGCCGGCAGGCCGGTCGTTCAATTCTACCCTATGATGTGCTTGACTGGAAAGTAGAGGGCAGAGTGGCAAACAGAGCTCTTTATCTTCGAAGTACGGACCGGCAGAGAGAGAGATGCCCTCAACAATACATTATCTGGTCAAGCAGCTCGCCTGCCCTGTGCATGCTCCTACAGGTGGCGCGTGGTGTGTTGCTCTGTGAGGTTGCCATCCTGTGCAATCGCCCCTTTGACGCAGTGTTGTGAGCAGGCCAATGGCGATTATTGACATCAAAGTCCCTGTCGAGAGTCCTGTGTTGACGCAGTATGCAGCCACTAGGGTAACCTCGTCCGAAACAGACTTTAGATGAGGTGAACAGTCGTTGTGATCTGTGCTTGCTGCTCTCGGGCGAACTGTGGACTGTGTGAGGACGAGCACTCAGTATGATTGTATGTGAGGTCTGCAAATGACACCACCAGCATCCAGTACTTCACTGCATAAGGCTCAGATTTCACAAAGTGTAGATCGAATATCCATGTATAGGAACGTGTGTGAGAGGCGGGTAGGGCCGAGCGCGGGGCTTGTTTACGGCCCCTTGCGCTTGCCCTGACAACGAACCCTTGGAAAAGCGACATGGTCATTATGTACCACGTCTTCACCAGCCCACGTGCCTATCGAGATTTCGCGACTACTTTCTTCTGCAGCTCTGACGACTGCAATATACCTCCGAGGCCGTGCTCCTCCATAGTACGCCACCGCAATCACCTTGCGACGCTGGCAAGGCATTCTTGCACTAGGCAGCCCGCGTTGTCCCCAGGAGAAAACAGCATATTGGGCAGCAGCGAATCGCCTGGCAACCACTACTGCGAGGAAGTCCGTACACCTGGAGGGAACACGACCTACAAGCCACAAAATACAGTCTGAACATTACGTGTTCGATCGACTCTCCCCTCCACCACCACAACCGGCGCCATGGCCGACGATCCAGAGGAGTGGGCGAAACTGTCGCTCCCAGATCAGTTTGCGCACAAGAATTGGAAAGCTCGCAAAGGCGGCTACGAGACGGCAACGAAAGAGTTCAAAGTCGCTCAGCCAAACGCTCCGATTGTGCGCGAGTTCACATTGGACAGCAATTTGTGGAAATCGGCAGTGGGCGACTCAAATGTTGCGGCGCAACAAGAAGCGCTCAACGCATACAATGCTTTCCTCGACGCGGCGGGCACTGAGGGCGCGCGAAGAACACGAGGCACTACCATCGCGCCTGTGGTCGAGAAGGGTCTGACTGGACGCCCAGCGGCCAAGGCTTCGGCGCAAGAGTCGTTGCTACTGCTTATTGAGCTGGACAAGGCGGATCCCGTCATCGAAGACTTGCTTGGATTTCTATCACATAAACAGCCAAAGATAATTGCGGCGACACTCGAGGTGCTGACCAATATCTACCATGCCTACGGCTGCAAGACTGTCGAGCCGAAACCCGTCCTCAAGGCCTTGCCCAAGGTTTTCGGCCACGCAGACAAGAATGTAAGAGCACAAGCACAAAGCCTTACTGTGGAATTATACAGGTGGCTGCGGGAGGCCATGAAACCGCTGTTCTGGGCTGAGCTGAAAGAGGTGCAGCAGAAAGATCTGGACAAGCTGTTTGAGCCGGTCAAGGCAGAGCCGGCTGCAAAGCAAGAGAGGTTACTGCGCTCGCAACAAGCCGCGAAAGAGCGTGCCGCTGAGGTAGAGGATACCGCGGAAGGCGAGGACGAGGGTGAAGAAGGAGCCGAGATCGATCTGGAACCGGAGTTTGAAGCAGTCGACGTATTTGCCAAGGTGCCCAAAGATTTCAACGAGCGCCTCGCGAGCACAAAGTGGAAAGATCGAAAGGAAGCTCTGGATGAGGTGTTTGCGGCAGTCAACGTACCTGCAATTCAGGAGGGACCATTTGACGACATCATCCGAGGCTGCGCGAAAAGCATGAAGGACGCAAATATCGCTGTTGTCACAGTCGCCGCAAATGTCGTGGAATGCATTGCTAAAGGTCTTCGAAAAGGTTTCTCCCGGTATCGCAGCACGATTCTGGGCTCTATGCTGGAACGATTCAAGGAGAAGAAAGCCTCCGTGACCGACGCCATTGGTGCTGCTTGTGACGCAGTCTTCTTAGCGACGAATCTGGGAGACGTGCAAGCGGATGTGCTTGAAGCTCTGAAGAGCAAGAACCCGCAGGTCAAGGAGAACACAGCCAAGTTCCTCGCGCGAAGTTTGAGAACCACACGGGATGCGCCTTCGATGGAGCAGACGAAAGAAGTCTCGGAGGCTGCGAAGAAGCTGCTCACCGAGAGCGCAGCTCCATTGCGTGACGCTGGCTCCGAGATTCTAGGTATCCTCTGGAAGATTATGGGCGATCGAAACATGCTCGCACATATGGAAGGCCTTGACGACATTCGAAAGACCAAGATCACAGAGTTTCGTGACGCGGCAGAAGTCAAGGCGAAGTGGAAACCGAAAGCTGCACCTGCACCCAAAGCAACCGCACCTCCAGCTGGTAGGAAACCTGCGCTTGGTTCGAAACGTCCCGGTGCCGTCAAGAAAGCAGCCCCACCAAAAGCAGCATCGCCACCCCCGGTTGAAGATGCGCCCTTGCAGCCTAGACCGACGAGCAGACCTGGTATCAAGCCTTCCGGTGGACTACGAGCACCTGGCACTGGACTCAAAGCACCCGGAAGTGGGCTCGCGAGACCTGGCGTTGGTCTGAAGACACCTTCCGTGTTGACAACTGGCACTGCATCTCCAAAGCGACAAGGCATGGTTCTCGATGCGGAAGAGGTATCAGTCGCGCCCGCAACACCTAAGCCGAGCGCTGGTCGAGGCTTGGCAGGAAGGCCGCTCGGCAAGCCAGCGGCAGCATCGCCGCCTCCAGCACCGCGGGAAGACGCAGCATCCAGCGCGTTAAGCGCGATAGAGAGGCAAGAGCTACGAGACCTGCGTCAAGAGGTAGAAGTGGTGAGAGAACAAGCTTCTGCTTTGCGCAATGACAAACTGCGGCTCACTTCACAAGTCAATGAGCTCCAGAACCAAAACGCGCAGCTTATCGAGGACCATACTAGAGATGTCCTACAGATTAAAGCAAAGGAGACGCAGCTAGTCCGCGCACGGTCGGATGCCGAAGCAGCAGAAGATCGTGCCAGCTCGCTATCAAAAGAAATTGACAGATTAAAGCGCGAGATCAGCCGTCTAGGTCGATCACAGGCCGGTAGAGACAGCCCGATCGATAACTTCAATGGCCCAGTCTCGCCACGGCCCTCTTACAGAGACACGAGAAGCTACAACGTGCCGTCCGCACGAGCATATGGATCGATGGACGAGTTCGATGGTGCAGGTAAGGAGAATCAATATGGAGACATGCCCGCCTCGAATGGCAAGCTGAGGGGTCTAGTTGGCCGATCTGGAAGCATTTCGTCTCGACCGATCAGTAACGGCGATCGTTCTGGCCGCGCCACACCGGTAGATGATGGCGGTTTCCAGGGCAATCGTAGCGCTGGCGAGGGTCAGGAGAGTTGGAGAAGGGCTGCGGAGGTGACACAGAATTTGAAGGCAAGGATTGAGCAGATGAAGGTGAGACATCATCAACACAGCCCCCCTTGCAGATGCTGACGAAACCCAGGCGAGGCAGAATATCGGCAGGGGACAATGACCTCCGCTTTCGCCTTGTTTCCGCTTCATTTCTGGGTGTACAACGGTACGGATAGATGACTGACATGTACATGACGGCTCTTCTCAACGGCAGGCAGGCAGAGTAGGGATGAAGCTGGGCGTTCTACGGATGCTGGTAGGGTATCACCTTGGGTATATGCTCCCACGTGATACCACTTCCTTGGAGCTTGAATCATTTCGTATCTTGAGCTTCAGAGAGACAGACAATTCGTACACGACTATCGATGTCTTGCTTGCGACTCCTGGCCCTACTCAGATCGATCGTATGAAAGAGATATCCGATTCTCGTGCGCTGTTCCGGACATATCGCCAGCGCCTCATCTGGGGAAACACGCGCTAAGAGGAGGAGTAGTTAGGGCTCCGGTCTAGAAATTGCCGAGTCCATCTGCCTTTGCTGCTGGAGTGCGCGTCCAAGTCCCACTCTGTGAGAATTAAGGTGATGCACTAGACGAGTTAATGCATATGAATCGGTATGTGTGGGGCCTGCTGAGACGTGCCGGCAGGTAATGCGTAGCTGGGACTGGTGCACTGGTTGCTTGGCTATCGCCCTTGGGCAAGGAGAGCGCGAGTCTGGAGTTGTGGGGTATGCGAGATCCCCGGACATGTGTCCAAGCCACTGGTGCCAATCGGCTGGGGCTCATATATGGGGTAGAGAGTGTCGAAATGTGCCACGGGGGAACTCGAGCCCTGAAGTATCGCAGGATTCGTCTCGCGTCTTGTCCCCCGTTGCCATCACTACTTGTGGTCGACTTTGTTGACAACATGTCGGGACTGAGGTATGCGTTCTCGCTCTCAAAGCAGGATGTCAAGGAGGCGGAACCGCCGGGAACGGTGAGATTGATTGGTGAGTAACATCTTCCATCGATCTGTCATTAGCAACGACGGTGGCTGATGCGATGTCGCAGAACATGAACATCAGGACCACATTCACCTCGCACCTCTCCCATCACGCTCGCCTGCCGACCCGCTCAACTGGCCTCAATGGCGCAAAGTCACCGTCCTCATCATCATGTCCATCTACTGCGGTGCCGTCAACTTCGGCAGTGCAGTCGTGGCACCAGCGATCCAAATCATGGCGCACACGTTCAATCCTCCCCAAGTCGTTGACTTCGATAAGCTTTCACATCTCGTTGCCGTGAACGTTCTCATGATTGGACTTGGCAATATCGTCTGGGTTCCTTTGGGGAACACGTTTGGACGACGACCGGTCTTGATTGTGTCCATGTTGATCACTGTGTTGGCGAGTGTGTGGTGTGGACTCGCCACGAATTTCAACAGTCTATTGGCGGCGAGAGCTGTACAAGGATTTGGGTTTGGCCCCGCGGATACTCTGGCTGCGAATGTGGTTGGCGAGATGTTTTTCCTTCACGAGAGAGGAAGGGCGATGGTATGTTCTGTCTATAATGTCAAAAGTAGCAACGGTGACTAGGGCTGACTTGTGGTAGGCAATTTACACCATCTTCCTCGCCGGAGGCAGTTTCATTGGCGGCCTCGGAGGCGGCTATATCGCCGGTAATCATGGATACGCATACATTTTCTGGATCACGACTGCCTTGCTCGGAGGCGTCTTCCTGGGAGAATGTCTTCTGGTCCCCGAGACAGCCTTCGATCGCGAGACGCAATTCGCAGCGGAGAGAAGAGACATGGGGATCTCGGATGAAGCTTCCATGAATGAGAAAACCAATATTGAGATGATCGAGCGCACGATTTCTGGACGACCTATGGTCCATGGATCTTTCACTTTCGCCGAGAGTCTGAAAGTCGGTGTTTACCGAGGGCATCTGTTGAGGAATTTCATTGCACCGTGGTTGACGTTGGCATTCCCAGGCACCTGGATAGTTATGTTGCAGTGAGTCATCGTCTCCCTCTTCTCGCACTGTCGCTCGTCTAACACATTACCCAGCTACGGAGGTCTCCTTGGTGGCATCGTCACGATCTCCACTGTCGGTCCTCAATTTCTCGCCATGCCACCCTACCTCTGGGGAGACAATGTCGGTCTCCTCAACTTAGGCGGTCTCATCGGTACTATGATCGGCGGCATCCTCAATTTCCTCATCATCGACCGCATCACGAAGAGAACTGCCAAGAGGGAATCCCATGGTCTTGCCGAGCCGGAGACTCGACTGCCTGCCATGTTTCCGGCGCTGTTTCTGGCTACGACGGGAATCTTGACATTCGGTTTCTGTGCAGCGAACCCGAGTCCGCATGCGTGGGCGGGATTATGTGTGGGGTTTGGAATGGTTGGATTTGGTATCACGCAGATCCCTAGTGTTGGCTTCAACTACGTATGTGTCTCCGTGGCTTTCCTGTTCACGTGAACATGCTGACCGGAGACGCAGATCATCGACGCCTACCACCCCGTCGCAGCTGATTGCTTCGTCATGACCACGATTGCACGATCTGTTGTATCATTCGCCTGGACATACTTCGTTTCGTCGTGGATTGAAACTGCCGGAGCCGCGCTGCCCTTTGGCATCTTTGGTATGCTGATGGGAGTTTTTGGCCTGCTGACAGTGCCGCTGTGGCTGTTTGGGAAGAGGTTGAGGATCGCTACTGCTGGTTTGGTGCCGAAGGACGAGTAATCACGAGACAATCACACTGAGGATATGTCGCAACTCACTGTTATGAAATCGAGAGCCTATGAAATGAAGCGCACTGCGCTCAAGCCAGCTTGAATGTATGCACAGTCTTGTCAAAGGGTCTCCCATATGACCTCCCGAAATCGCCATCGCCAGTCTGAAGGAGCAGTCTTCATCTGCACACCTCGGAAATATGATTATGACGACTGTCGCCTAGGCCACGTTCATTCATACTCTCAGTATTGGCGAAGGTATGGCGAGACTCAAGTGGTCGCTCCTCTGCTGGTCGGGAACTCTTTGAGCTAGGACATGTCAGCGTTGAATGAGAACGGACTTCGACGATGCTCACATTATTGGCTCGCCAAACTTGTACAGGGTTGGATACCCAGCCTGCAGGACCGTAGCGGACTTTCACGACATCCTTTCCGAAGACTCCGCCCTTTCTAGCCCCGTCCAAAATATACTGTATGCCTTCGGCTTCGTAGAGACCATCTTCCTTCTTCTGCTCATAGTAGCTCACGAAGTCGTAGTCGATGGCAATGTGCACGTCGTTGATGAGGTCTCGGCGCATCTTTCCAAGCTTGCGAGACCACAGAGGCATTCTGCTGTTGTGATACTTGCCAGTATTGTAGAACTTGAAGGTGACAGCGCCGTAGTAAATCTTGACGGCTTTGAAGTGAGTCTGCTTGCAAGCCATGAGGATACCTGGGCTCTCTGGGCGACCCTCGTTCTTCTTAGTCTTGTACTCGGTTGGCATGTTGATCTTCTCGCCCTGAAAGACGAGATGATAGATGCGGTTTCGCAGCTCTGGTGCAAGTACAGACAGGAATGCCGAGTCTTGCTGTGCCTCCGATGGTCCTGTGACATCGCTAAATACACCAGGCTTCTTGCCGGGCGGCTTAGCTGGCTTCTTACGGTGTGGCGTGGGTGGTTTCTTGCGAGGCAGCGCCTTGTAGTTCTTAGTGCGTGCCATTGCTTGTGCGTGGTCAGTCTTGTTTCAAGGTTTGGTGTTGTGTTTCAAGAGGAGAGAGAGAGGTGGATGGACGAAATAGCCTGAACAGCTACCCCAAAGTGAGGTTCGAGAAGAACAATTATGCATGTGACAGAGCAGACGGGCCTCAATTTGAATTTTATTCAAATCTCCCCTGGCGACCATGTGACACAACTCTTTGATGTCATCATAATCGACATCGATTATGTCTGTTTAATTCTCGCGTATCGAACGCGAAACATAGCTTGCCCATTCACTTTACACAAAGCCAGACCCAGCTTGCACTTTTACTTTCCTATCGGACACAACGCTCCACCCTTCTCCCGATTCTCGTACCACCTATCGCTGCCCACCGCAGTTAAAGCATAAAAGATTTGATCCGGGTCATACTTGTCCTTGATCTTCAAGAGCTTGTCATAGTTGACGCCATAGAAGACGCTTTGAAAGTGCTTCTCCTGGAAGTCACCCTCATTCATATACGCTCGAATGGTTTCGTTCGACGAGCGCAGCAACTTGGTCATCTTTGGGAGAAGCTTGTAGGTCATCTCGTTCGCGCGGTCGATGTCAGTGGTGTAATTGGTGTCGGAGTACTCGGTCGAGAGAATGGCGCTGAACGCAGCCTTCCGCCTCTCGGGGTCGATGGAAGTGTGATCTGTCTCGTTCGCTGAGGCAGAGCGAGAGATGTTGACAGCTGTACCAACCATTGACGCGCCCATTTCTACCACCTCTCGGAAGACCTTGGTGATCTCGGAGTTCTTCTGATCCAGGAGCGTTCGTGGAATCAAGCGGCTTCCAAGCTGGCTATCGGAGACGTTCTTGGGGGCGGCCAGATTGTAGGTCAAATAGCTGGACAAGAAGTCCGGAAACTCGGTCACGCTGAAGTTGTACGCAATGCTGTGTTGCTTGAGTTTGGAGGTAATCGGCGAGAAGAGTTCAGTCGTCTGATTCATTGACAAACCAGGACAGTCCGCTGGGAAAAGTGAGAATCCTTTTTGGGAGACAGTCCAGATAGCAAAGCATCCACTCGAGGTGATGTGTGGAATCGACGCCTGATAAGTCTCGACCACATCCCAAAACGCATCTGACTGGTTGGCACTGTACGCGAAAGTCATATTCGCTGCTGAGCTCTTCATATCTGGATAAATCTTGAAGGTCAACGAACGAACAACTCCATAAGTGCCACCACCGCCGCCAGAAAGAGCCCAGAAGAGATCTTGGTTCTGTTGCTGGTTGGCAATAAGGATTTCCCCAGTCCCAGTGACGACTTCCCATTCCAATGCTTGATCTGCTCCGACCCCGAACTTCGAGACGGCAGGTCCGTGTCCTCCTCCACCTTGCGTCCAGCCACCAGTCACGCCAACAGTGGGGCAATCCCCACCAGCATTGGCATACCCATGCTTATTGGAGAACTGGTATGACTCGAGTGAAGAGACGCCAGCGCCAGCCTTCATCGCTTTGCCAGTATACGCCAGAGACTTATAATCAACAATCTCCATATCTTTCATGTAGTGGGTCCAGATGGCTAAAGCTCCAGCTCCAGAAGACTTGCCATTGTAGTCATGTCCAGTGTTTCGGATGACCAAGCGAATATTGTGCTTGCGAACAAAAGCGATGGCCTTCTGGTAATCGGATGTGCCTGTGGCATTCACAGCGTACGAGACGAAGTTGCCCAAAGAACAAGAAGCGTTTCTCTCCAAGAAAGGATTGCAGCTGTTGTTTGTAAAGAATGGAGCCATGATTGAAGAACTGGATCCCAAATGCGTCTCTGGGCTGTACCAGTTGGATCTGAGATCGCTGCACTTCTCCGCATTGTACGGACCGAAGGCAGAGTCGTGGCATACGCTGGCCAGAGGAACTGTTGCTACCAGTTTGCCACCCACGGTGTTGTTAAAATCATTCCACTCGGATGCAGATGGCCAGCATGCATCACCTGGGAAGCATCGGCATTCCTGAGTCGTGCTGTTGTGAGGGATTGCTGCTGCATTGCACAGTGTTGTGAAAAGCAAGGCCAACCGCCATGCGTTTGCTGTTCGACCCTTCATGATTGCTCGTGATGAATGCGTGGATGTGGAACGGGATTCATGTGTCCTTATTAGCAATTGATGCTCGCCACTCAACACTTCCCTACCATGACGGATGGTCTGTAGGTCTAGGTTTTCTAGATCATATAGTTGTCGATCATACCACATTCGGGCAACGCACTTAGTGGTAAGTTGTTAGCGTTCCATCTGTTCTGTTAAAAGCCTAAGTGGACAACTGAATTAGGAGATACTATCTTGGCATAAATGTATGTATTATGCGACTGCAGAGATCTTCATGAATGCATAGCTTTTCAATTTGACCGTCAATTGGGCCGTAAGGACAATTGAACACAGATGTAGAATCAAGGAGCAGTGGGAGGTACAAGCACCTGACACGATCGCCCCTGAAGTATAAACCAACCATGGCCACTGCATTAGACTAACGATCGACATTGATCCGAGACCGTGTCTTCACTGCTCGCTGGGCTATTCTCTAGGAGGATAGCCTCTCGTCGAGTGTCGTCGCGCAACACGCGATATGTGTTGTCCGCAATTGTAATGCTATTTGTCAGTTGGCAACAACACCGACATTCAAACACTTGCCTGCAATCTCCTCAGTTGCCAATCACGACCTCACATCGATGGGCCTTCGGCGCAATCAGAAAGAAGTTCTCGAAATCCATATCCGCGTCGGTCGTCTCAGCCGATATTCGACTTCCAGGACACCTGCGAAAGAACTCCGCCGCACCGAGTCGCAACTCGCTGTAAGCAATGTGGACACCCAGACAAGAGCGAGATCCAGCGCCGAAAGGAGTATACACAGTTTTCGCAGATGGTGCGAGAGGAGTAAGAAAGCGTTCTGGTTTGAATCTGTTCAGCCTATTAGCATGATGGTAGGGTCGTGACGTTGTGCTGGGAAGACATACTCGAATGGATCCGGAAAGATGCTCGGGTCGCGATGCAGGCAGTACGCATGAGTCGAGACGATACTGTCCTGAGGAAGATAAAACCCTCCAATATCTCTGCCTCCAGCAGGAACGACCCTTGGTAAGGCACCTGGCGCAGCTCCATACAGCCTCAACGTCTCTTCAATAACCGCATTCAGTAGCGGTAACTTCTCCACATCTACCTCTTGATAGTCATCCTTCAAGCCTGCAACCTCCTCCTCTATCCTCTTTCTCAACTCCAGCCTCTTCAGCACTGCCCAGACCAGATACGTCAGACTCACCGCCGTCGTGTCCGTGCCAGCGACGAAAAGCGCACTCGCCTCCTCCCTGACATCCACATCATCCAATCCACCCTCTCCTCCTTTCTCGGACTCCACGAGGATTTGTGCGAAGATAGTTTTACTCCCGCCCTTCGCATTCCTCACCGCAGCTTCCGCAAATGACTCCAAATAGTCATTCGTGCGGAAGAGCTCCTTCGTCGTCTGGAAAGGCAATAGCCGTCCAATCGCTCTCACGATGGGTACCTCGGCTCCGATCCCATTCCCTTTCAACGCTTTCGTCAGAGTGCGGATATATTCATTAGCCTCCCCCTCCTCCAACGTACAAAATGACTCCCCGAACATAAGATGACTCGACACATCACTAGCCATGAGGGTCCACCACTTCAATACATCCATCGTCCCCCTACTTTCCGACTCCCTTCTCATCTGCTCCACCGCAAGCTCCACCTTCTTCCTGATCGCCCCTTCCCAGTTCACCCTCATGTTACTCTTGCTGAACCCCCTCGCAAACAGCTTCCTCCTCTTGGCATGTCCTCTCGCATCCGGCATCACAAAAAGCGTACGACGTCGCTGGAGTGTCACTTCTTCATACCAACTCGATTTCTCGAAGCCAGCGCCGATGGCGTGGATTTGTGCGAAACCTTTCGGATCATTGACGGCTACCTCGTCGGGAGAGATGCGGACGTAAGGGCCATAGCGTTGGTGGAGAGAGTGAACATATTGGATCCGTTGGCCGCTGATAACGGCGAACTTGAGGCGGAGGTTTGTGAAGCGAGCATGCCAGGGACCAGGGATTCTATTGAGAGGGCTGGGTTGTAGGACGAGGACGAGTGACTGGTCTTGATATCAGCCGTGGTCTTCCCAATACATATCAGATAGTTAAAGCATTACATACCCTCAAGAGCACTCCCACAAGAAATAGTCCGAGGAGGGTGGTAAAGTCCAACATCATTGCTGATCCTGAGAATTCGTAAGCTCAGAGATCAAACATCGCTATCATTAACATTATATCTTATCTTCAGCATCAAGCCTCGGAGGACGCCTCTTCCCCAATCCGGACTGCATACTGCTGTCGCACTAGCGCTACCATAAGAGACGCTACCATTCGGACCCGGAACAGCTCGCAATCCGGCTTGGGGTTGGGCTTGGAGAAGCGGAGAAGACATGCTGCCGGACTGGAATCGAGGGTTCCCGACTCTTGGTAGGGACATCCTAGCTGAGATGTCATGAGAGAACCAGTATGGATTGCTGCGATCGACGACTCGCAGTCTGACGGATCGAAATCATAGTGGCGATCATCCTCAGAGCAATATACCAGCTTCCCACCGGATGATTATATAACAACGAAAACATTCGTCGAACGCCGAAACCAGGAGATGGCGACTGCGAGATGTATCACAATTTTCATTCTCCTTCAGCACATCCTGAGTTGTCTTACACATTCATACATCTCTCTCTCATCGCCTCAAGCCACGATGCCCATTGCCTCCTGATATCTGGCAAAAGCGCTCATTCCAACCTCCACACCATCCATTCCACCAGCCTCATACATCGCACTCTCTCTCATCTCTTCCTTCAGCACCCTCTCCATCTCCACAAGCGCGACCTTGCACTCCAGTGTCATATTTCCCTCTTTGGCTTCCATAGCGGCCAGACCTGGACCCAGCCGCTTGATAAGTTTCTCACGATCAGGCCCATACTTGCGTTGATTCGACATAGTAACGAGGTCGATGAAGTCGTAGAAGACTTGACCGCCTGAGGCCCAATCTGGTATCTGGGGGAGGTTGGATCCGCCTACGATGTGATCGAAGGTTCGCAGAGTCTCCTGTAGAGCGTCGTAGTCTTCTTCAATGACAGCTTCTGGACCGATAGTTTTGCAGAGGACGTCATGCGCCTCAGAAGTAGCACGAGCGTTCAGCAAGTACTTCGTCTGAAGACAGGCATTACCCAGCTCAGCTCGAGCGTGCAAGGCCTTGGCTGTCCAGAGAAGTCCTTCTGGAAGTTTGTTCTCATCGACCAAGAACTCCCAGGTGCCATCCTCGTCGCCGACGGATCCAGGCTCGCCAATGTATCGTGCGTTGCGATAAAGAAGCTGCGTTACAGCCGTCTTCCGACTCTGTGCATTGCGTAGGTGGAGTAAGACCCAAGCAGCAGTGACAAAAGCATTTGCACCTTCCAGCTCCGTAGCGAAATTGATGGTCAATAGATCGAACTTTTCATCCGACAGACCGCGAGCATAGCCCTTTGCAGACATGAAAGATGCCAGCTGCCATGCAATTCGAGAGGTTACTGTCTTACCAGTAATCGTCTTGGCGTCGAAGACTGCTTCCAGATCTGCGCGGCCGATGGCAATCCTCACAAGACCAATAAGCGTGTGCTCTCTATCATGCTCCTGCTCCCCGGATTCGCTTGCCCATTTCGGCGCAGGCGTAACTTTCTCGTGGCCGTCAGTGAGGTCATCGATGTAGGCATGTGCGATTTGCTCTAAGTTCTCATATCCACCAAAGAAGACACGAAGACCAAAGCTTTGCATCCAGCTCAGTCCAAACCGCTCGGCAATAGAGAATGAGCTGACGCGATTTTCAGGTGGTCCACTCTTCCCAACAACATTGCAGCACTCTCCAGCCACGATGCTGTAGAGCGCACGTACAGTGTCTGGCATTTCACTCCAGTCATTGCGGCTGACCCAGGTATCGATTTGTGCCTGCATCAGCTCGCGGCTGTCTTCACTGCCCGGAAGCTGCGCAACAAGCGTGGCGAGCTTGAAGTTCTTCGTCGCTGTGAGGACTTCGCAAGCCCCTGCGACATCATTCAGTGTCAACCGCAACACAGCCTTCTCCTCTGCCGTTGACGCAAGTGAGATCTGCTCAGCGACTTCACTCTCCAGTATGCGTCCCCAGAAAATCGCGAACTTGTCCATACGCATGCGTGGCTCATATTTCATGACTGTCTCGCCGTCCATCGTCTCATCGATCAAATCTGCGCAGGCAACGGCGACAGTGTCGAACAAGATATCTGCAAGCTGCCAGATCGCCTTCTCCGATGCGTCATTGGCGACAGCTTCGATGTCGCGAAAGCAAGTGCTCCCAGATGTCCGGGCATATGGAAAGCCGTCCACATTCTCGATGGAAGATACTTGTTTCTGCGCAGATAACGGTCGTGCGTTGATGTCTGCAGGTATGACCCACTTTGCGAAGCGGACTTCCTGGTGTCCGCCAACAAGCGACTGCATGATCGGCGTGAGAGGCTCATCCACTTGAGGCGCACCCGTGAGAACCGCATAGACGAGGGTGCCGGTGTTGGCGAAAGAAGGCTTCAAGCTGTCGTGAAAAGCGGCGTCTTGCTCATCGAGTTCAAATGACGCGGAAAGGCGAGGTCGCTTAGGGTATGGATTCTATTCTCATTTTCAGCTATGTACCTTCAAAGCGCAAAGCCATCGGGATTATTGTGATTCGATTCAGTGTGGAACGCCCAAAATTTTCTCGTCCCTCCAACTCAGCCGTAAGCTGATTTTGTGTGTGCGTGTGTGGTATGTGCAGTGCTAGATGGGGAGACAGTTTGAGATTATCGGACAGAAAATTCATACCTCGAAGCCTCTCGTGGCGCCAGGAGCTCTCTTGCTTGTCTTTTCTTGCGCCCATAGAGAGTTCATGATGTCCATGGAGGTTCTGAAAGCTTGACTCTTGCCGAGGTCAACGCCGGCATTTTTCTTTGCGCTCTTCTGTGCCAAGTAGCTATTGCCAAAAGCACTCTGACCAAGCGCACTCTGGCCGAGCATGCTGCGCTTGAAAGGGCTCTCGGTTGTGTCCGCTGACTGGTCGCGGAAGGCATTCTGTTGCACACCTGCCAATGCTTGTCGGTCCCGCTTCTTCGGGCTCATTGTTCGCTGAAGCTGCTCTTCCCAAGACTCCGTGGCAAGCTTCTCGGGCGAGGTGAAGGCTGAGACGCCAGTGGTAGGCTTCAGGATCGATCGGAGAAGTTTCGGCTCCTCAGCAACAAAGGAACCCGGCATCAGGTCGTGGTCGGACTCGACCTGCGTATCCTCAGCAAAGTCATCCTCTCCTGCTTCGTCATCAGTGATCATACTTGAGTGGTAGCGCTCGATAGCACCAGGAGATGGAGCCTGGACTGCACCGCCTTGCTCGTCAAAGACATCGTCGCCAATTCCGCCAGACATCATGGTCTCGTCCTCGCCGTCTGCCGGGTCACCCTCATCAAAAGTGTTCGTGACGAAGTCAGACTCGTCGAAACCGCCAGGAAGCCGGTTCTGTGGAAGACGGGGAAATGCACGCTTCTTCTGGTACCCAAAGGTGTCGTCCTCAGGCACGCTTGAGGGTGCCTCTATGCTCTGCATGGTCTCGTCTTCAGGTGGCTCACTCAGACCACTCGTCTCCTGTTGAACGTCCATCTCTTCCGTCGCCTCGTCATCATCATCGTCAAAGCCGTAGGTTGTGAAGTGCTCAACAGTGAAAGTCCAAATGCCAGTCTTTGCATCGAAGCTCACGAACTTGGTATCTGATGTTCTCTTCAGCCTCTCGAGATGCCTCTCAAAATGCGGGCCACTGCCGAGCATAACCTTCTTCCTCTTGCCCTGGTTCGCTGGCAAAGAATGCTCCAGACGAATCGTGGATGGCACGTTCAAGCCCTGACCGCGTGCTGGTGTCATACTCTTGTTGGGATAAACCGTAGCGACTCGCAGCTCCAATATAACGATCTTGCCACAGATGTCGTCCAGATTGGTATTCGTTAGATCACAGGCGCCGAACTCAATGGATCCGACGCCATCGCGTCCCACTGTGAACTTGCCAAGGTGCTGCAGCTGCTGGCGAGACATATTCTTGAGATCCCGGATTGATGGTTTGGTCCAGTAATCACCAATCTCAATGCCCTCGCTGTTCGTGGGAGCTGATCGCTTGGTGGTAGGCGCCGAGAGCGGTCGGGGTGGGACACGATCTTCATGGACCGGGCTAAGAGTTGAGCCATTGACTTGCTCCATCTCTGGCTTCCCGTTTGGTTGCGAGCGCGGCGCAGGCGCTGCACGCAGCGGGCCGGGAGAAACTTCATTTTCGGAGTCTTCGCCGGTGCGTACAAGTGCGTTGTCTGCGCTGGGCTGGGCAGTGCTTTGTTTCGCGGTCGAGTGATCAAAGCTGACCCTTTTCCGCGAGTCAGCCGTATCAGCTTCAGCGCCACTGCGAGCCGGCTCCTGTTGTCGGCTCGGCTCTGGCGATGCAAAAAGATCTGTTCGCAGGCTGCGGTCGATGATGAGCTTGCGCATGCTCCCCGACTGGAGGTATTTGCTAGACGTGCTGCCGGGTGTAGGACGAAGCAGGCTTTCTCTCTCTGTCGGTGTACGATCCCCACGAAGATTGTTCATGCTCATGCTCTTTGCAAGGCGGCTGGTCAGAGCACTACCAAGGCTACCAGTAGGCTTCAGCAAGCTGCTCTGCTGAGGGGTGAGGCTTGCTGAGTAGGCTGATCCAGGCGTTCCGAAGGTCGAAAAGCTCATTCCATAAGTTCCAGCTCGGTTCATAACACTCGCTCTCGGTGTATAGATCGGCGAGTTCAGTCTGGTGCTTGACAACAAGCTTGGTGTCTTGGATGGAGTTGGCTTGGCGCCATTGAGCGGTGTGGCCAATGGGCCCACGGGCGCTGATGTCTGACCCAAGGAGCTGAACAACTGGTCGTTACCGTACGGTGAGGCAGTCAGGCTAGCATGGAGCTGATTGTTTTGTGGTGCCGAAGCAGTGGCGTTGCCGAACAAGGAATTGCTGCCCTGGTTGTTACTCTGACCAAGACTGCCACCAAAGAGGCTACCGCCCGAGTTGCCTTGCTGGTTTGACTGATTGTTGCCGCCGAAGAGACTCGAGCCAGTGTTCGTGCCCGTGTTTCCCCCAAACAAACTCGATCCGGCTGGCTTGCTCTGGCTGTTGCCGAACAAGGAGTTGCCGGCGTTGTTGTTCCCACCAAAGAGGCTGCCACCAGATTGCTGCTGCTGGTTGTTGCCTGTGCCGAAGAGACCGCCTCCGGTATTGGTGTTCGTGGTGCTGCTTCCGAAAAGTCCACCGGTCGCAGGCTTACTCTGATTGCTACCGAATAGACCGCCAGACTGCTGCTGTTGACCGTTGTTGTTGTTGTTGTTGTTGGCGCCAAACAGACCACCAGACTGCTGTTGTTGATTGTTGGATGCGCCGAAGAGGCCACCACCAGTGTTCGAGGTGTTCGTAGTACTGCCAAATAGACCGCCTGTGGCAGGCTTGTTCTGTGTACTGCCGAAAAGGCCGCCTCCGGTGTTCGTGCTAGCTCCAAATGGATTGCTCTGCTGCTGGGCTGGTTGATTGTTGTTCGTTGACCCGAAGAGCCCACTCCCGGTATTGGTGTTCGTAGTGTTCGTGTTCGAGCCGAAGAGTCCACCAGTTGCTCCGGCATTGCTCCCAAAGCCTCCGGTATTGGTATTTGTTGAGCCAAACCCGCCAAAGGCTGGCTTCGCTTGTTGCTGATTATTGTTATTGGCTCCGAACAAGCCGCCGCCTGTGTTGGATGTCTGATTGTTCGTGCCGAAACCGCCGCCGCCACCACCAAACAGACCTCCACCATTGCCAGCCGTGCTGCCAAAGCCTCCAGTCGTTGCTGCGGTGCTCTGAGTAGAGCCAAAGAGGCCTCCCGTGGCCGGCTTGTTCTGGCCAAACAAGCCTCCACCCGTTGTGGAACTGCCGAATCCACCTGTAGCTGGTTGCTGTTGCTGCTGGTTGTTGTTGTTTGCGCCGAATCCACCGAAACCAGTGCTGCCGGTCGTGGTCGCAGCGTTATTGTTCCCGAACAGTCCGCCACTTGTTGATGAATTGGTTTGATTATTGTTTCCACCGAAGATGCCACCTCCGAAGCCAGTCGACTGGCCGAAGCTACCTGCCTGTCCGTTCGAGTTTCCGTACCGTCGTCCTTGCAGATAGTCTTCCACTCTCAGCTCTTCAAAGCTCTTCTTTGCATATGGTGCCTGGAATGTGATAGACTGATAGTGGGATGTCTGGTTGCTGGCGGCATCCTTTTCTTGAAAAGCAGCAAATGGCGTGCCAGCGGTGCCGTTGTTCGTCGTAGCGACTGCCGAGTTCGAGGCACCAAAGCCACCAAATCCCGTGCTGGCTGTATTGCTTGTATTAGTCGCGCCAAACCCTGTGCTTCCAGTGTTGGCGGCAAACGGATTGCTCGAAGTGTTGTTCGCGTTATTGCCGAATCCACCGCTCGTGTTGCCAGCACCAAAAACGCTGCCTCCAGTGTTCGTAGCTCCGAAACCAGTGGCGGCTGGCTTCTGGCCNTCTGGCCGAACATGCCACCGCCAGTGTTCCCACTGCCAAAGCCTCCTGTCGTCGTGGCAGCATTGTTACTACCGAATCCTCCTGATCCGCCAAAGCCTCCGCTGGTGCTCGTGTTGCCTCCAAACAGTCCACCTCCGCTCGTGGTCGCGGCAGCACCAAATCCAGTAGATGCAGGCTTTGCGCCGAAGGGAGAGCTAGTGTTATTTGCGCCGAATCCACCACCGCCGCTTCCAAAACCACCTGATGTTGCGGTATTTCCTCCACCAAATATTGAGCCGGTGGAGGTGTTATTGGTCGCACCGAAGCCAGTGTTGGATGAGCCGAAGCCGCCAAAACCGGTCGAGGCTTGGTTGTTGTTGTTGTTGTTGTTGGAGCCGAAGCCGAAAGACATGATGGCGAGTGTGTCTCGCGGCTATGCCGTGTCGAATTGAGCTTTTCAGGCGCGCTCGTGCGCTAGTCGTTGCTTTCGAGCGTCCCTTATGCGGTTGGACGAGTTCTGCTGGAGATGTATGTGTGGATGTCTCGAATCTGGTTTTAGGTCTTAGCGGCCGTGTTCCCCGTGCCAATGGGCGCAATGAGTCGCTGCGTGTCGTAGAAGCTCGGGATGCGCGTAAATGTGGCGACGTACCTTCTGGTAGGATGTTTCTGGTGATGCTCCTGAAGCTCGTCTTTGCGCGTCAAATGAGAAGTAGCAAACGTGAAAAGTCAGCCGGAACGCGCCGCGGAACAAATGCACAGGGCCGTCGCAGTAGGAGCGGCGCAAAAGAGAAGACAAGGGTGATGAAATGGAGGTAAGTGGATGAGCGTGGAGCAGAGACGCGGTTGGAAGTGAAGCGCTGCACCGCTGCTGTTCTGCGCTGGCCGAAGGTTCGACCCGCTAGAATGCTTGGCAGCGGTCTCACACCTCAGGTGAACGCTCTATGCGGCCAAACACGACAATATAGGCACGTCTTATGGATCACATTCACGGCATCCGGACTGTCTTGTCACCCACATGTACGCTTCGCAAACAATCATATGAGGACGACAGAAGAGGGGAAAGCATTGCCGCCAGAGCCCAGCTTATAAGCAGCTCGGCCTAGGCTGCCACAGCCCACTGCTGCCTTGCTTGGTGCCTGGGGGAATTGACTTCATCAGCAGCCCTGCTAATTGTTAAGTCCGACACACATTGTCCTTGAACCACAGGGGTTGCATGTCCGCCCCCATGTCTCGAAGACAAAATCCAATGTCCACGGTGTCATGGCTAGATGCATGTCCAGTACGAAGCAAGACGGCTACGATGACCAGACTGGTTTCGCCCAATGTAGACGGCAACATGGCATGGGCGACCTTTGAGGGATGTGGAGGTGATGGAGCATTCGCGATGGAGATCCTGACTGTTCTCCGATCATTGATGCTTCTTGGTAGATGTACCAATTCGGCGAACCGTGGAAACCCTTCACCACGGAGTGCTTGAAACGCATTGCAATTCCTCGGAACACCAATGGCGCGTGGCCCGACTCAGTGCAAACTGCTCATCAGTGGGTGTGTCGAAGCACACATCACAGCCGCAATCCTCTTTGCGTGCAGAAGTAAGATAGATTTGGATGCGGTTGAAGAAGAAACACTGGGAGGCAAAGATTCACCGCACCCTGCGGCTAAACGCGGGCCGACGCGCAATATAGCTCCGAAGCTGATGCTACTATAGATGAGACAAGGCAAGGCTGATGATTACAGTGCACACGAGGAGGCTGGGAACACACATCAACATCACGTCTCAGCCAGAAATACGAGCTTTGCAAAGATCCGTCGCTCGATCCACGGCGTCGCTCGAATACTCCGGCACATGCGAGAGTGAAGGCGACTCTCTCCTCGAACACACCATTCCACGTCCGATCGACACTGCAATTCGCAACAGATACCTTGGCGACACACCGACCTTCTTCATACCTCCAGACCATAAAAGACACTCCCACCTCAGAATGATTTTCCTCACCATCGCTCTCTGCTTGGCGATGGCGAGCGCCGCATACGCGCAGAGCGCCCTAGTCGTAAGTCAAACGATAATGCCAACAGTGCATATCACGTGCTGACTTTGCTCTAGACAGTCGAAACCTCTCATGGTGGAGCTGGCAATGGGCTGACGAACACATCTCTCGCTGTCCCACTCAACACGATCTACACGAACTCGGCTCTCAATGAAGTCAGCTATCTCTTCCTCACCGGCGCGGAGGGAATCGACGCGAGCAGTATCAAATGCACGCCATATCGATACAGCAACGGAACAGGCATGGGTGGCCTGCCGTTCACTGAGGATACGCCGAGCTATCTCTCCACGAACACTGTCGCTGTAGGCTCGCTGGTCTGCACAGCTGGTGTACAGTCTGGATCGTCTTCGTCGGCCTCATCGGGTACACCAGTCTCAAACTATTCCACTACATCCATCTCCACAACGAGTTCTGCAAGCTTGAGAAACATATACCTAGTCAGCAACTCCTCTCTGCCAGCGACATTCTCATCGATGAGCAACATAACCTCGACCTCCCAGACATCGACCATGAGCAGCAGCACTAGCGTCTCCACGACAAGCACCCCGTCCGAGACATCCCTACCAGTGGTGGTCACCGTCATCACCGAGTCTCCAGGCTCTCAAGGCCCAGGCGGACCTGTCACAATCACCACGACTGCCCCAATCATCCCAGAAACTGCAACAACGACCACGGCCACCGGCCCAACTTCAACGACCTCGACCACGCCTAGTCTGAACACCGGCTCAGCAAGCAGGCACCACATTGGGAAATTGGCCATGGCGGCGGGCGGTTTCGGGCTCATGGCTTGGTTGTAGTCACTTATAGCGCTACGAAGTTGCAGACAGGAGAGAAGTTTGGCGCAGAATGATACCCCCTAACGAGCGCATGAAGATAGCATGCGAGACAGAACAAAATCGGCCAGAGCAGAATCAAAATTCGCCTACAGCGAGCATAGATAGCATGTGTCATGCTCCAGGAATTGATGGCTGAGTGAACAGAACTCCATATATCAAAGGTCCGCTTCCGCACACACACGAATAACATCATGCTAAACCCCTCATCATCCTCTGCTTACATTGATCCCTGAACATCCACCAGAATCTTCACGTGAGTATCCTTCTCGTGAATCAACCTCAAGTACCCCTCTTTCACCAATTCCTGCATCTTGATCTTGCCCGTGATCATGCTTGCCGGCTTCAAAGCACCAGAGCTCAGAGCATCAACTACGCCCTGAAAATCTTTGGCTTGATAGCCCAGGACGGCCTTGTAGCTCGCCTCCCGAAATACCAGCCAGTTAGGATTGAATGGGACTTCTTTCTCCCAGATCGCCACATTGACGACTGCGCCACGTGGTCTGACGCTTTTACATGCCGTCTCTAGCGATTGCGGTACGCCTGCGCAGTCAAAAGCGACGTCTGGACCATTCACGCCACCGCAGATTTCCATTGCTGCACTGGCTACGTCTACCTTCGTCGGGTCGAGAACGTGGTGTGCACCAAATTCTTTGGCGAAGTCTTGCCTCTTCTTCGCGACTTCTGCACAGATGACGGTCTTGGCTCCGCGTCCCAGCAATACCTGCACGACAGCCAATCCGATCGGACCGCCTCCGAGGACCAGACACTTTGGCTCTGGGATGGTCGCGATCGGGGAGGCGTCGACGGCATGCCACGCCACGGCTAGGGGCTCGACCAGCGCACCAATGTCCAAGTCTACACTGTCCGGGAGAGGGAAGCAGGCCTCAGGCGGCATGGTAACAGCTTCACTCATGCCACCACCGCCGCCGCTGAGGCCTACGAACCCTCCGTTTGGACAGGCGTTCTCGGCTTGGACTTTGCAGGCGCCACAGTGGCCGCAGTAGATGGTGGGTTGGACCGCGACTTTTTGGCCAAGTTTGAGGTGAGCACTGGTGACGTTGCGGCCGAGCTGCTTGATGGTGCCGCTAAACTCGTGGCCAATTGTAATGGGAATCTGCTCGTGGGTCACAGGATGTGGAGCGGTTGGAGAGAAGCTGGGACAAGGTCAGTCCGAAGAGATCTGTCAGGGAATGGATCAAGACCTACTTGGGTCCTCCAAGATACTCATGAAGATCTGTACCACATATTCCCACAAACGCCGGCTCAATCAGAACTTGATCGTCGCCACAGACTGGTGTGGGAATGTCATCTTTGATCTGAATATCTTCCTTTCCGTAGTAGCGTGCTGCTCTCATCCTGCTTGATCTTGAAATGGAGGAGATAATGTTTGGCACCAAGGCAATTGAGACAGGAAGTCGAAAGAGGAGACATGTCTCATATTACTCACTTGTACACCAGCTGCCCTGGTCGGCTTACCTCTTTGAATACTGGCATGCCCCTTTCGACCGAGATATCAGGTTACCAGGGGAGTCAAGTGACAGCTCAGGCCTCGTTAGAATACCCGTCTTCCCACGTGCGGATGAGGGGCTTCGCGTGGCGGGGTGCATGTACTGTACTCGGGAGCCTCAGGACTGGGAGCTTATGTCTTGGCAACAACAACGTCATAATGCCTCACGTCACAATGCCTCTGGGCGGGCTGTGCAGAGCAAAGACGCAAAGGCCGTGCATGAACAAGCGGATGAACAATCGGAAAATGATATTGATGACCGGAGGTTAGGTGGTGGGGTCTCGCCTACCTCCATTGCGCCTGTCATCGCGCGGTTGCTTTGTTGACCCGACTCGGCATGGCAACTGCTTGTGATTGGTCGACAAACACGGCCGTACCTATCGCGTCTTCTGTTGTGTAACGACAAGGACATACGGACACTCCGAGCATCAGCATGGGAGGCCTAGTAGGAAGATGATGAATACTGAGTATATACATGCCTGAGTCAATGGTAAGTCATAGATTTCACATCCCTTCCAACGACAACAACAACGACAACAAAAGTCCTCCTCTACAAAGATGAAGCCACCACACTTCGACTGCACCACTGAGATTCCAAGTCTCGCCGGCAGGGTAATCCTCATCACCGGCGGCACTGGTGGTCTTGGAAAGGAATGCGTGCTTTCCCTCGCAGCTCACGACCCAGCGCACATCTACTTTACTGGTAGAAACGCAGCCTCAGCCGACAAAGTCATCAAAGAAGCCGGAGCAAGACATCCCAACACTCGCGTCAGCTTCATCAGTTGCGACCTCGCTTCTTTGGCCTCAGTCCGTGGTGCAGCAAAAGACTTCGTCTCCCGAGAGCAGAGGCTGGACATCCTCATGGCGAACGCTGGAATCATGGCCCTGCCTGCAGGATTGACCGAGGATGGATATGAGCTGCAATTCGGCACCAACCACGTCGGCCACGCTCTTCTCGTCAAGCTTCTGAGTCCGATCTTGCAATCCACAGCAGAGAAGCACGGCGATGCCCGCGTCGTCTGGGACACATCAGAGGGCCACTCATTCCATCCCAGCGGTGGCATCCAGCTCGACAAGGTCAAGACACCGCAATCGGACATCTTCCCCATCATGGCGCCCTGGGTACGATACGGCCAGTCGAAGCTCGCCAATCTACTGTATGCTCGCGCGTACGCCAGACATAACCCATCGATCACGTCCGTCTCAATCCACCCTGGCGTGTCGAATACAGGTCTCGTCGATGGCCTGAGTGTGCTCAAGAAAGCTTTTGTCTACAGCTTCGCTTGGTCGCAGATGATCCCGGCTGAAGCTTGTGCCTGGAATCAGCAATGGGCTGCCACAGCTCCTCTAGGAAAAGGTGAACGACAGGTGGACACTGGGACGTATTATCAGCCGATCGGCATCAAAGGCAAGCTGACACGCTCAGCGCCGGACGATGAGCTGGCCGAGCAGCTGTGGACGTGGACACAGAAAGAGTTGGAAAGCTATGTGCTGTAAAAGTCAGCTTTCATCCTTGAATTATGGCGAGGCGCTGGGTGTATGAGATACAATATAGATAGAAGTAATAGTCTCTTACTCCTTTTTCACTACGCATCAGATGAGCCAACATGCACCTTGGGCCAGAGCTCGAGAAGCTCTCCCAATGCTAGCGTCTCCCAAACAAAAGACATCTCTCATTATGGCAAGTCCAGCCGATGCGATAGCACTTCCCGACATAGCCTTTCCTCCCGGCCATATTACAAGTACAAGCGCAGTGGAGCACGAAAACCCACGCCCTGCAGCTCCAAAGGCGTAAAGCTCATCCAAGCTTTCGTGCTGGTCGGTGTTGTCAGAAAGGAAGCTATAAGACCCGATACCCAGATCGAACTGCACGTCGCAGCCATAGAGCGCGAAAGAACAAAAAAACACAATGGCACCTTCAGCGATGTACACGCCCGATGAGCGCAGCAAAGGCGTCAGGCTGAACAAAAGGAGTAAGTGAATCACAGAAATTAAGCGGCGATGGCATGCACTCATCACTGACACACATTGCAGCCGAATACGACCAAGAACTCGTCCACGCCATCATAAACGATACACCCCTGCTGCATGCTTCGTTCAACGCACCGCCCAAAGATGGCCCTCAATTCCCCACAATTCTCCCAATGCTCGGCGCCGTGGATACTTATAGAACCGATGAGGACGCCTCTCTATACCTACACGGCTCTTCCGTAGCTCGTCTGTTCAAGTTGACAGCCGGCAACGAGATCCCAATCTGCGTCTGCGGGACACTGCTAGACGGCTACGTCCTTTCCTTGACGCCCTTTCATAATAGCTGCAATTATCGATCTGCAGTGGTTTTTGGTTATGGCTCGGTAGTCGAAGACCCTGAAGAAGTCCAGTGGGCGCTGAAGCTAATCACGAATAACACGATGCCTGCGCGGTGGGAGAACAGCAGAGTACCGCCGACAAAAGCAGAGACGACATCCACGGCTGTGCTCAAGATCCGCATCGAGACTGCATCGGCCAAAACTCGCACGGGTGGGCCAAGTGACGAAAAGTCCGACTTGCAGAATCCAGCTGTGATCGATAAGACGTGGATTGGCGTCGTACCGACTTATATGACGCTCAGCGATCCTATGGCAGCAGAGGCGAATAGGCTTGAGATTGTGCCAGAGTACCTTCAGGATTGGATTGCGGACGCGAATTCGATGAATGAGCAAAGAGCGATTGACGCAATTGACGGCGAGGGGGACTATGGGCGACCAAAAGCGAGGAATTAGCATGATCGTCTTACGTCGCGAAGGACTGAGCTTCGGACTGCTCTGATAAGGGTTGGTAGCCGGATGGCGAGGGAGTAGCGTGATCGTCTTGCGTCGTTGAAAGCTGAGCTTCGGACTGCTCTGAAAAGGGTTGATAACCACGGGCAGTTGGCGAAGGTGAAATCGGGTCGAGGGCTGGTATATCATCTTGCACCGGGTAGACAGGGTTGAAACCATGTATAAGCTCATAACGAGCCATACCAACTTCCGTTGTCGAGATTCGGAACGGACTGTATTGCCAAGCATGTTCTGCGCGGTGTCTGAAAGAGTACGAAGGCAGGCGGCGACCTTCTGCCAAGAATTGTGCATACATATCAACATCAGCACGTTCTTTTCGCTCCTTGCTGACTCGGCGCTCGACTCCAAACACGAGCGGTAGCAGTCTTCTTATGCTTTCAGGATCATCGTTGAGCAGAGACGCGTCAATAGGAAAAAGGTTTCCACCCCAGACCTCGTTCGCATGCTTGATGTAGTGCGCAAGACTGAGCTCGTTTTGTTCCTTTGTCAAATCATTGACTCGCCTTCTGGAGTAGCCAGGGCCGAACAGCACCCAGAGGCGCTGCAACAGAGCTCGACGAGCCCTATCGCCCGCCTGCTGCAGTCCAAGAGTTTCTAGGCGCTTCAGAAGAAGGACGCCGCGGGCCCAAGGCTCACATTCCTCTCTCACTGACAGCATGTTCTCCCGACTAGTTGACCGGTGTAAGGGTGGATCCTTTCGCAGTAGCTGTTGGATTGAGGCAGCTCGGAAGCCCCAGGCAACAAAGGCTTCACACATCTGCCAATCGAAGACGTGCCGGAGGATGTATTCAGCGTTTTCTGGTCGACGTCGTGTGTCTCCACATGGGCCATACGTGATCACGAGCCATAACACCAATTGTTCCAACTCGTTGAAACGCTGAGTCATGCCGTATCGCTTCAACAGTTCTTTCCAAAGAGAACTGTCTATCCAAGTGCCGTGGGACACGGCGTACATAGAGATACTTGTCATGAATTGTACAGGGCGAAGAGCCTGCATATCCGCGGTGATTTTCGGCGGGGCTCTGCCTACACGCCGTCGTGGAAGCAGATGTCTCTTTAGGCGTATCACATTACCTACAAATAATCGAATATGGCTGGAATGCATCTGGTGCACCACCTTCGATACGAGATCAGATCTGCGCTGCAGGAGGTAGTGCTTCAGTAGTACGTTCCATGCCTGAACATTCGACGAGTCCATCGAAAGGGCAACCAGACAAAGATGCGCCTCGGGCATGAGCTTCCTCTCCAGATATGAGGCAAGGAGTGCACTTTGAGTGGCTATGTCGTCGAAGGCTTCTGGATGTTGATCACTGGCGAGTAGCGTGTCGAATACAGCTGGCAAGTCATCAGCCGCTATCTTCTCGAGTACTCGGCCATACACCGAGCTGTCAAGACGAATTCCCAAGTCCTTGAGCTGTGCAAGTGCATTGCAGAAGCGATCAAAACTGCCTGCTTTGACAACCATTTCTCGTAATGCCATTGGACCGAGTTCTTTGATGCCGAAGAAACTCAGACCTTTGATTACCAAATCCAGGGAGAAGGCTTGCGTAGCGAACACTTTAGCCACGAACGACTCTCCCATCTCCTGTTCTTTAATGCCGTGCACGTTCCCCACCAGCGTTGACATAGAGGCTCGAGTCAGAGGTGGAAGTTGCGCAGGGTCGATCGAGGCTCGTGATTCATGTTGCTGTGACGTCTTTCGATGAACCATCGGAAGTGACGCATCCCGATCCAGTTCGAACAATCTTTGCACCTCTGGCAAGGCAAAGACCGATGAACTCGGGGCATCTCCTGCGCTTATGAATAGCTCATGCCAAGCAAGGACATCCTTGTCGTCCATAACTTTGGAAGCCGCCGGTATGAAAACATCGTACAAGTTTCTTTGCTTGGAGTATTTGTATATCTTGCGAAAGCAGGCGGTTTGTCCTATGTCGCCAACAGTCCCTGCAGCGAAGCAGTCATCCGTCAGAGAGCGCAGGTCGATGTGAGACGTTCCGAGTGCATCCACGAACTCACGATGCCACCTCGGAGCATCATTTGGGAATGTTCGTAGCATGCCACCCACAATCAACTTGTGTAGCAGCGGGTACTGTGTCCCTGTCCTTGTGTAAAGACCTTTCGCGTGCTCCAGGACAAGCCAGAGCAGTTTCTTGCGCTGAGCTCTTACAGGGCTGTCGCTGAAATCTTTTGCATGGCAGGCATTGACAAAGGCAGTCCACAGGATATCCGCATCTTCACCGATCGTAGGAAGGTCTATTTTTCGAGCTCTAATGCCCTTCCAAACGTGTTGAACGCCAGAAAATCCCTCGGTACGGATCTTGTGCTGAAGGAGCAAAATCCACAGCTTCATGTTGTTTTTGTGCTCAGGCTTGTCTACGAGGAGCATGCCGATGTGATCGCTGGACGCTACATTCGAATTCAGCCATAAGGCTCGCAAAGCTTGTTCCGGCGAAGCATGGTTTCCAACAACGTCTACGCCAGAGTCGGAGTGTGTTGATGAAGCCGCATCAGTCCATTCCTGCGTCAAGCGTTTGTCCTCGGCAACAAATTTTCTAAATCCGACTGAACTGCGATGCCTTTTCGATCGTGAGCGTTTGCTTGCTCTTGTCTGCTTTACTTCTCCATGGTCGGCACTCGGTTGAGCTACAGAGGCGGTATCGCCCTGCGAGTACTGCCGCGATCGATGCGGTCGTTTTGGGACAGGCGCAGCGGCGGTGGTGGATGCGTGCGGGATGGGACCTCCTGTGGTTGCCAGCAGTCGGCGAAGGAAACAGGTAGTTGACGGTGTCGCTAGCCACCGGTTGAAAGTGGCGCCCATTGCGGTTCGTGGCTCAGGGTGAAGCCTCGATCTGGTGCCATTGCATCTGCACCTGCTGTGAGAAGCAGGACCGAAGAATTGTCATTAACGAGAAAGCGATGCGCGTGGTGCAAATGTCCAGGACACGCGAGTAGAAAGAAGTGGAAGTTGCGCTAGTTCTAGTGCTCCGGTTACTCCCGTCTGCTCTCCCTCCCCGACATTCACCTTCACCTTGCACCTCTACATACGGCGCACCTGCTGCGACGACCAAACACCACTCTACACCCTATCACCGCCACCGAAATGCGTGCCACTCTCGCTCAGAAGTGAGTCATAGGCGCCTGACAGCTCCAGCGGCCATCAAAGCGCCTCAATGCCTAACAATACGCACCTCACAGGATCCAGTTCCCGGGTCTTTTCCGCAAGAACAATGTGCCTCACTGGCAGAGACTGCACCAGCAACACGATGGCGTGAGACAATGGGACAAGGTGTGTGATATCGGAAGGGCAAGAGGAGGCTCTAGCGGGCATATTGGACGTAGACGGTGGAGAGGAGCGAAGCATACACAACAGACGACTGACAGCATGCTTGCAGGGCCCACGCGCCAAGTATATGCTCTACCCATACTACGCCCTCCTCATCGGAACCACTGCCGGTCAGTAGGCACGAGACCCTTTCTACATGACCGCCTACTGATAGCAATATAGCCACGCAATACACCATGATCAGGATGGTCCTTGGCCACAAGACCTGGTACTGAACGAGCATGGCAGGCCGTTCAGGAGCGCGAGCAACGGGCTGAGACGACGGTGGAGATAGATCAAGCATCCGGAGCATGTACAAACATCCAAATCGAGCGATTGAATGTCTCCTTTGTCACATGACGTGTCTCCCACTTGTATGCCGCCGGATTCTGGTTCATGGCTGACCTCTAAGTGGCTGTTCATCATGAGACCAAGTTATCCAATCATCTAGAAAAGCTCTCAGACTTACTACGGTCTCCCAACGGCACTTCAGAGAGCGGCCTTCCCCAATTCAGGCTTCGCGCATGTCTCTTAGCTCGTATTTCACATGCACGCTGAAAACGGTATATACCATGCGACTTCTGCAAAAGCCACGCAAGCCACGAGAGCCTTCAGTATCAAATGTATAAGTCCCACACTCTTCGCCACAGCGCCTACGCATCATACCCTACCACAACTCCACGCAACCTCGGGCTCAAATATCCAGCCAAAGACCTCTTCTCTGGTCTTCTCTTCCCCTGTCCTTTTCCTTCCTCACCAAGCAGCGCACCACCACATGACGAACAACATCAAACAGAAACGAAATCAACCTCAAACGCCAATCATCTCCCGATCTAACAACATATCACCCAAGACACCACACCCGAATCCTCTGGGTTCCAACCCGCCAGGCCGCCCGTCGTGCCGCGATTGCGGCTGCGGAGGCGATCCGGTCTTGAAGCAAAGATCGCAGAGCAAAGAGCAGCGACTCAGGGGAAGGAGCAGTTGGCGCACTTGATTAATGCCTATATGTGTCCGAGAGACGATAGTTCCAGGCAGCCTGGCTTTGGCAGCGACTTTCACCCATACATAGCGTGTCATCTGTTTTAGTCTTTGCCAACATCAGAATGCGTGTATGGCTAGGAGAATTTGTCGCCAGGAAAGCTATAATGTAAAGCCATGTCATAATGCGTTGTATATCTATACAGTATATTCATGTTCGTCATTTCGTCGTTTCGCAGAAATGTGCTCGTCAGCACAACATCCGTGGTGCTGTGCTGGTCCGGACCCTATGCCTCCTTCACAGGGGAAATATGGCACTTCTTCGACGCGTGCCATAGACACAGATTGGGAAAGATATTATCGAGGTATGCCAGTCTCACTAGCCTTTGAGAGACTGCTTCACCGAGTCAAACAACGCAAAAAGCGAGGCACCATATCTGGCCAGTGATTAGCACTCCAATCCTCACAGCAGAGATTTCTCACGACATGATACTTACGACCGTCTCGGCGTATCTCTTCGCTTCAGGTGTCTATCATTGTCGTCATCGTAGTGTCGCTTTTTGTGGTGTTCTCGATCACGACCGTGGTCGCAACTCTGTCTATGTCGATCCGACTGGTGACCATGTCCATGAGAACTTCTTCGTGACCGATCAGAATGGTGCGAGCTGGCAGAAGCTCGTCGGCGACTCGTCTCGGGTTGGTCGTAACCATCCGAGGCCAAGTATCGAGTGTCTTGATGGTACACTGGAAGCTGAGCTGGTGGCACTGCTCCAGATAGAGCCGCTGGAGGAGGCCGATACATATCAGGATTCGGAGGTGTGAACCCGCCTCCTGAGTGACCTGGCGGGTTGGGGCGCGAAGTGGGAGCCAGAGGGGACATGCTTTCGGTCTTTTCTGCGCGCGGTGGAATTGGACAGCCGTCCGGGACGTATTTGGAGGCAATAGAGCTGGCTCGGGAACGTCCTTCGACCGCAGGAGGTGGGTAGTATGGTGGTACGTAGTTGTGCATCTCGGGTTGTGAGGTCCTCGCACCTGTAGTAGCTGTCGTCGACATCGTAGAACGGGCTTGCTATATATCGGTTTCTGAGTCACACCAAGAGACAATTGTGGCGATAAATCGTGCCGAAGAGCGAAGAATTACCACGGACACTGACATGAAATTTTATTGAAACAGATGGTCTGAAGGTTCCCGTATTGGCGCCGAGCTTATATCGTGGTTCTTCGAAGGCAGTCTGCAAGGATCTGCTTGTGGATGGTGCCTGCCAGAGGCTCAGACGAGAAGGCTGATGCCAGAAGCATATGGCTCCTGCGGCTGAGAAGCTGTGGGAGGAACAAGGTGAAATAAGGGATCTGAAGAAGGTCAACCGTAGTACTATGCACACATATGTTGTCGAGCAAACGCCCGGTTGTGCCTCAGCGCATGAACCAACGCGAACTACAACCACAGAATCTGCTGCGCTGCGGGTCAAGGAAGCTTGGCGATTCGAGACAGGGCGGAAAACAAGGCAGAGAAGCAAACCGTGTAGCCCGACGATGAGTGTTGATTCGAGGTCGAGCTGTTGTGTGACGTCGACGAGGCATCTTGGCATATGTACCTAGACCACCAAAGTTGGTCCACTAGCAGCCCTGGAATGGCGTTATCGGCATGCAAATCATGCCCAGGCGGATATCAGGGCCAAAGTCTGTTCGCTAGTGATCCCTGCAGTGCTCCGTAAGACCGTATTGAGTGGAATGTCAAGTGGCAGACGGGCGTAGTAAGTGCGCATTGAAGTTCCGCGCAAGTAAATGGCAGCCGATCACGACCTTGTGACATGCTCGACACAAAGTCAAGCAACAAGGTGGAGAATATCATGGAGATACCAGGCAATCAATGATATTGCTGTTCGGCGAGAAATAATTGGACATTTCAATGTTGATGCTGTCGTTTCGGGACTTGAGAGGCGATAATGTGCCTACGTCATGCCAAGCTCTCAGCCCTGTCGCAAGCCACGCTCTTGCCACAACACGTGTCGAGGATGGCAGACATGCGACGCCTCTTCGACTTCTCACGTCTACCCACTGCGCTTTCGCAATGCACATCATTCGTCCAAGCCGGATGGCGGATGTATGGGCCAGACGTAGGATCACAGTTTCTTGGGTTGTCCATACTCAGTCCACGCTATTGCTTAGCTGGCGCCATCACAAGCCACTTCCATCTTTGCACTGCCCCGCCGTCCTTGCGCGTGAGGAAGGCAGTGATGACCATCATGCGACGCTTTTAACAGGCACAGCCACTTTCTTCCACCTACATCTTCCACATCATTTGCCTTCTACGTAGCGATCCTCAATTTCTGCCTTAGATTGCGCCTCACAGAAACTGCACACATCCGCCTTCAGCTAGAACCATGTCATACTACAATCAGGGACCACCAGGCGGCCGTAAGTTGTCCAGACAGCTCGACGTAGTATCGAGGCTCAGATATCGAATCTGAAGTACAAGAGACTTGAGGCTAACTGCTCCCCTAGAATACCCCCCTCAGCAAGGCGGCTACGGTCAACCCCCTTCATCTATGAATCAAGGATACCAACAACCACCACAACAAGGCTGGGGAGCGCCACCAGGTGCTCCTCCTCAAGGCTACGGCCCTCCACCTGGCCAGGGCTATCCCCCTCCCAATCAAGGCTACCCTCCTCAGAATCAAGCCTTTCCTCCCCAAGGCGCTCCCTATGGATCTCCAGCACCACAGCAGCAATGGGGTGCTCCACCGCCACAGCAAGGCTACGGAGCGCCGCCGCCGCAAGGTGGACCCCAAGGCTACGGTGGAGGCTATGGTGCACCGACAGGACCACCAGCCATGCCATCCCCTGGCTACGATCTGCGACAGCGACCCCAAATGGACATGTCGCGAGCGGCAGATGATCTACGTGCATCTATGAAAGGCTTCGGAACGAAAGAGGACCTACTAATCAAAGCCATGTCTTCTCTCGGACCGCTGGAGATGGAAGCCACCAAGCAGGCTTACACGCAGCGACATCGCCGTGATCTCATGAAGGATGTCCACTCCGAGACATCAGGCTACTTCCGGGAAGCACTCGAGGCCATGGTTCGAGGACCGCTTGACCAGGATTGCCATGTCATTCACGAGGCACTTGACGGAGCTGGCACTAAAGAGAGTGCATTGGACGATGTGCTGTTGTGTCGTTCAAACGCAGATATTGCTGCCATCAAAGCCCACTATCAGCACAAGTACCGACGCTCGCTAGAGAGTGATGTCAAGGGCGACCTATCCGCTAAAACCGAGCGTATGTACGACATGGTGAGTATACTCTTCACATCACAATTGTTCACCAATACTGACGTACCAAGATCATGGCCGGACGTCGTGACGAAGAGTCCGCCCCCATTGTTCCCCAGCAGATCGATCAATGGGTTCAGCAGCTCTACGATGCAACCGAGGGTCGTCGCGGCACCGACCAATTGACCGTGTGCACTACACTGACTGCTCGCTCCGACAATCAAATCCGCGCGATTGCCCACAGCTACCGCCAGAAATATCACAAATCGCTTGAAGAAGTCATCAAGAAAGAATTTTCTGGCCATATGGAGGATGCCCTCATCTTCATTGTCGGCCATGCCACCGACCCGGCCAAGCACGACGCCTCACTACTCGAGCAGTCCATGGCCGGCATGGGCACCAAAGACAAAGCGCTCGTCCGCCGCGTCGTGATGCTCCATTGGGACAAGGGCCGTCTGCACCAAGCCAAAGCCGCCTACAAGCACTTCTACAAGCGCGAACTGGCTCAGCGTGTGCAAAGCGAGACGTCAGGCGACTACAAGAAGCTCATGGTGGCATGTCTGACCAACGGCGTGTGATAAGCTCTTGAGGGCTAGCTAACCATTCGCATAGATTTTTGAGTAGTCAGTCAGTCAGCGAGCGGCGTTGTCTAGGTAGCGAGCAGGAAAGATACCCTATGAGGAGGAGCAAGAATTAAGGACGACTGGTCTTTCCTCTTCGATCGCGGCGTTCAGGATATCTCTTGCGAATGAACAAAAGAAACAGACGTTACGAATTTGACGATTTTCCCACTTGATACTTTGATTCATTCATTGATATTCCACAAACGCAGTGAAATGATAAATGACTAGTAACATAATACTCCTCCCGATGATAACATATATATATATCCGACACATGTCTCTATCTGGCCCACGTTGTGCTACACCGGGACGTAGCGCCGAAGAGGATACAGTGAACGCTCGATCGAACCGAGATAGATTTCCTCGCATTTGCATTGCGTGTGACAACACCCCGTTGATTCTTTATGACACCAAGTACGACGAGACAACTCATACACGTGTACGTCATGAGGGAGAAGGGGTGGGGGGAGTGATGGAGAAGGCGAGGGGAAAAGGGAGGGGGAAGCAGCGAGCTGAACGTTTCGAAACAGGGATCAGATACATGTACATGGTACATCTCAAGTTACATACATGTAGAAGAGAAGGGCGGAGCTTTTTGGCGACGTGGTGACGAAATGGGAGCAGCTCGCATCCGCCGCAATCAGGGGAGCTGTCTGTAGGGAAGGGTGCTTTTCTCTCTCTCTCTCACTTCTCGTGTTTCCTTCGATCTCTCCTTTTTGCATTCACTTCGGCTCGAAACACTTTCGCCAAATGAAAGTCGTTTTCTCTCTGCTGTCTACATCGAGACGACTGTACTTGATCCGCATCCTCGAGCAGGCCTCTTATCATCAGTCGGGATCGAGGCAGACCTGACGATCAGCACTCAGTTCAGCCCGCGACCAAAATCGAAACGAGCCGTGGAAGGGCAACCTATCGTCTGCATGTGAGAGTGAGCAAGCACATGGCACAGATTGCGCAACGACCAGCGAAGAAGGAAAAGACAAGCAGTACAGGTCGTGGTAGCGGTAGCACAGATATGGCGGCGCAGAATCAGAGTCATGATTTCCCAGTACTATTCACGATTGACGGATCGAATCGACATGAAAGTAAGTTTTTTTTCACGTTTCACCTCTTCGATCGATTCAACACACAGGATTCAGATAAAAACGTGCTCTTTTCACTGAATCTATCTGACGTTGGTTTGACTCCCAGTCATCTTGATCAACCCAGGCCTAGACCTGACACAATTGAGACAAGCAGTAGAGGCCCTACTGGAATCGCCGAACTGCGCAGAGGTGTTGAGCAAGTATCGCAGCAAGGAGAAGAGTGATGCGGTGGCAGAGATCAGGGTCAAGTGGTCCTCGGATGGTCGGGATAAATTGTTTCCCGTGCAGACGGTCTTGACGGAGGAGAATGTGGAGGCCGTGTTACGCATGATGGCGGTGAATGTGGGCAAAGATACGTTTGATGTCAAGCTCGGGCAGAAGAGTGGTGGTGGTGGTGGTGGTGGGGCAGACGGTTCGAAGGCGCCGGCTGATGGGGCATCGAAGAAGTGATGCAGAAGAGGAGGAGGAGTTGGTGGGAGATGGGAGAGAGCTGATTCCTACACAGGTACAATTGAGGCTCCTCTCGATCGATATTCTAGGGCGCAAAGGATGATGATGATGATGATCAAGCGTATGAAACTGTAAGCAGAGCCCAAGGGCAATCCTGTATGAATTAGCGGAGGCAGAAACATTCTTGACACGCCAACTTTCAGCAGCCATGAGTGCTGCAGGAGCGTTGAGTTTCTCAACGCTTTCGCTGCGTTACTCTACGCGCAACAAGTTTTTTTTTTGACGTGTTTCGAATGCGCCGGAACGCATCTGGTGATCCCTGTCGATATGTTCCGAAAGACGGCAGGCGTTGATTGAGGGCACGTGAGAGGTTTTATTAGTGATCCGATCAGAGGCAGGCAGCTCGGCTGTCGCACAGTTGCCGGCACGTGTGGTTCGTACTGTAGGCGGTGCCACCAATGCCACACCGTATCTGTGAGATGGAGGTGGTGGTGCGGTACCAACACAGCGGTTGTGCAGGGGATAAGCGCGGCCTCCAGGACGAAAACTAGCTGACAAAAGTCAGGCAGCCTCCCCAAACCTTCTGCTGTGATATGTGCGTGATACGGGATGTGTGGGTGAGAAGAAAAAGTGTGTACTTCAGACTCTAAGGGATGGGGCTAATCAGCAGACTGTCGAGTCGATTGATTGATCTATCAGCGGTACCACTGGTCTTGAGGACCTGGTTAGCTATACAGCGAAGCGCACCTCGGACTTTCAAGGCTCCCATCTTCTGGGAAAGGGAGGTGTCGAAGTACCTGCACCAGCTACAGTACAGCGGTTGAGGGTGTAGAGGTAGTGGTATGGTGTGGTGTGTTGAAGAGAGCGATTACTGTCCCTGTGATAAGCTAAGCATAGGCGCACGATCTGGTAAAACTAGCGCGAGAGTGAGTGTTCGGTAAGGGCAAGACACTGACGGTAGACATGGAGAGTTGACGGGATGATTGGCCGGGGCAAGGGTCTGTTTACGTTGGGCGCTTCATGCACCAGGAAGGCCGGCAGATGAGGTTATGCCCAGGTTTGTGGTATCTCTTGGTGGGTATTGTTGCTGGGATGGAGATCGAGGAAAGGATGACATGGCATGGGTGAGGCGGAGAGTGTGCTTTTGCCTGATCACGGATGCCTTATCCTTGCCGGCATGTTCGGCGCGGGAGCTTCGACTGCAGTGTGCGCCTTATGCGGGTGCGGTGATGGAAATGAGAATGATAGCGAGCGCGGGATGGACAGCGCATATGCATCTCATGAGACGTCTTGGCAGGCAGCAACATCAGCTTGGGATTAATCAGCAATGGGGCCAGACGCATGCGACATAGTCAGCCTCATCATCAGCGAGGAGAGGCTTCCTTCTTCACGAGGTCGCTCGTCACATCTCGACACGGCTCGTTAGTTGTGGTGCGAGGACGGTCACGAGTAGCACAGTAGTAGTGGGAGACTGGCTCTGGCCAATCAGCGCAGCATCAGACAACGTCTCCCGAATAGAGTTCGGCGCGGGGTGAAGGTCCGGCAACTCTAAAGGAGGGCCGCCAGCCTGGAACTGTCACCAACACACAAGACATGATGGCGCTCGGGTGCGCTGGGCCACAGGCTATGGAGGCTGATGGAGGGCTGACGAGAGACGGGAGTGTGGATGAGTTGTCGTCGTGGGTGATGGTGGTGGAGGAGGTCTCCGAGTGGCGCGAGGCCGGCCTTACAGCACATGGTAAGTAAGCGGAAGCTGCAGGTGGTGTGGTGTGGTGTGGTGTGGTGTGGCAGCCCTGGACGGCAAGCAGCGAGACTAGCGGCAACGCGCAGCAGTAGAGCAGCAGTGGAGCAGCAGGTACTCGGTGTAGTGGTGCTTGGTGCAGAGGAAAGGGTTGCCAGGAGCCGACGGGAGGGGACAGTGCCTTGTGCAGCTTGCAGCTTGCAGCTTGGTCGCATGTTCCCCGACCCTAGCGTATGGGCTGGCTGGCTCGATGGATGGAGGGGAGGGGAGGGGTGACTTGTCATGTCTTGTCTTGTCTTTGGGACTGGGAGGGAAGTCTGGGACTCGGGGAATACGACGCGTGTGTTGGGACAAGGGGTGAAGCAGAGACGAGACGAGACGAGAGGAGCCACAAGAAGCAGCAGTGATAGTCTGGTACAGCACAAGTAGCATACCATACCACACCATACCATACCCTACCATACCCATACATTTATCATACCACTAGTGTTGTTCTGTGACTGCTATCGCTTGCTGAAGCCACGGATGAACGATAATTGGACTTGTTGTCTATTCATCACTCACCTCACCTCACCTCTCATCGACCTACATGTCATGTACCTCCTACATGAGTTACCATACCTCAACGTAGTACCTACATCCAGCCCACCCACTAGAGTGGTATGGGCGGCAGACTAAGAGACGCAGCTGCCGATATGGCTGGTGCCCACGTCCATTAGCCTTCCCTCCCAACCCTGCCTTGGTCCAATCCAGTCCATCAATTCAGTCGTGCAAAGTCCCAATCCCCAATCCTTATCCTCACTCACATTGGCTCACCTTGAGCTCACCTCTCACCTCTGACCTCTCACTTCCTCCCACCTGCACAGCATCCAAGAGCCCCCAAGCGTCCATCGTCGCCATCGCCGTCGCCGTTGCACTCGCGCTGCTACCCGGGGCCTGCCAGACGGTCGGGAGCGGGACTCGACTCGACTCGACTCGACTCGCCCTCTTCTTTCTACCACCTCTGCCTCTCCCTCTGCCTCTGCCTCTGCCTCTGCCGTGCATGTGCTGAGGTGTGCTGTGCTGTGCTGCTGTACTGTGCCTGTGCTTCTTCCACCTTTCCCTTCCATCTCCCTCCCCCCCCACCAACAACAAGCCCACTCACCGGCCGCCTTTCTCGCCAGCACATCCATCCATCCACCCACACGTCAACCATTCACACGTCGGCGACTCGCTGCTCGCACCACATCACACTACACTGCAGCGTATTGCGCGCGCGCGCGCACTTCTTCGGCTTGCAGCTCGTTGCGACCTCAGGCGCAAACCTATCGCATTCGCACCGCATCGCATCGCATCGCATCGCATCGCATCGCGCCTGTTGACCGGACTATTCCTTTTGGCCCCGTCGCAAGCCTTCGCTCGCTACCTCGCCTGCCTCCTCCATCGCTCTTTGTTCGCACAGGCGCGTCGCTTCGCATCGCAACCCTGTTCATCAATTTGCACGTCCATTGACCACCACTGCACCACTCCCCACATCGTGTTTGAGCTAGGTACGCAACCGCCTTCACCCGCAATTGTGCTATTGGAAGGAAGCCCGGCCTGTACTCCCGGGACCATCTCCGTGCTTCAGCTATCATATGCCAGCCTTTGCCCGTCGCACACAGTGGGCGTTCATCGACGACGACGGCGACGACGACGACTTGACTGTCCTCAGCAGCGGCGCGACAATCACTGCGCGTTCCCTGCATTGCATTTCCCACGTCGCTCAAGAGCCGTGGTTTGAGGTTCACGCGCCAGGTTGAAGACACTCGGAACTACTGCCACTTCACGCGCCTGCCTCTCCTCGCCAACCTACCCCACAGAAAGCTGGCCTCCTCTGAACATGTATTCTCGCGCTCCCTTCGGCTCCAATAGCGTGTCGCCTCCGACACCCTCATTTAGGTCCGACATTTTTGGTCAGAGCTCCAACGCTGCTGCCGCTCAGATCTACAGCACATCGCCGACCGCGGAACGACATCCCTCCGATCGTAACGGCTTCATGCCTGCACTGTCAGCCACCACTTCCGACCCAATGGCTTTCGGCATGGACTCGCGCCCAGTACCCGCCGTCGTGATCCGCAGACTCCCTCGTAGTATCGGGTCAGAAGCATTAAGAAGCATGCTCATCTTCGCCGGCGACCTCATTGACGTCGAAATCATTCGCTCTCCCTATCCCGAGGACCAGGGCTTCGCAACTGCCGTTGCCAGATTTCAAACATCCACCGGCGCTCTGGAAGCTCAGCAGAAACTGCACGGCAAGCCCAACACGACCAAGGAGGCGAACATGATCGTCGAAGCGCAGGGCGGCGCGCCCATCGGCGCCTTCGAAAGACGCAACACCATCGACGGAGTCGCTCCGCGCACGCAGACCAGCTCAGCATCTTCCGCGAGCTCGCTTGGAGCTCCACCAGGCAGATCGAGATTTGGCAGCACTTTCCAGTCCAACGAGAAGGTCTCGCCGCCACTGCCTTCATCCAACAACGGTGAATTCCCCAACCCCGAGAGCAGCGCCCACTTTCAGAACCTGTTCTCACCACAATCTCCATTGTCGAATGGCGTTGATGCGCATCATCGCGTCAGCGGCAAGTCCATGATCAATGACGACTCCGTTGATGATGAGACCGGCGAGCTGCTGAAAGACCCAGTAGCATATGCAATCAGCGGCCAGCACCCAGCTCTGCGAAGGGCGACCAATCCACAGATCCCCTTCGGGCGCATGGGCAGTCTTTCACTCAATTCGCCAAATGGAGCAGGCAACAGCAACGCTAACTCAAGCATAAATGGTTTCACATCTCCGCGTGGTCCTCCTGTACAGAATGCCATGTCGCAGGCACCAGCACAGGTGGTGAATGGGCAACAGAACTCCACACCGAATGGCACTTACATGTCAGGATTCCCGAGACCACAATATCCTCCAGTGAATCCGGCTGATCAGAATCCTCCTTGCAATACTCTCTACGTTGGGAACCTCCCCATCGACACATCCGAGGACGAGCTGAAATCACTGTTCTCCAAGCAGCGTGGCTATAAGCGATTGTGCTTCAGGACGAAGCAGAACGGGCCTATGTGTTTCGTGGAATTCGAGGATGTGTCCTTTGCTACCAAGGCACTCCATGAGCTGTATGGGCATCCGCTGCATAACAGCGTGAAAGGCGGTATTCGTCTCAGCTTTTCAAAGAATCCGCTTGGCGTGCGTTCGGGCCAGACAAATGGTCTTGGGCCCAATACTGCCATGTCCCCACAGACCATGGCTCCTGGATACAATGGCATGGTGAATGGTAACTCATTCAGTGCCGTATCAGGTCCACCACCTGGCTTGGCCACCCCTCCAGGACTAGTCAACGGTGGCGGCTACCGCGCTTCTCCCGCTACAGGCATGGATGGCATGTTCGCAAATCCCTTTGGAATGCCTTCTGCCGACTATCCCAGCCAGCTCGGCCCTCGTCACTATTCCGGTGGTGTTCCTCCTGCGCTTGGAGCTGGAACTTACGGTCGTGATAGTCGCAACGGTTTTGTGGACTACCCCATCAGTCGTTGATGCTTCTCTCCCACACTCTCTAAACACACCACATCATTCACGACGGAACGGCGTTATCGACATCATCACATCTGTACTGGCCCTTACGCGGCGCGGTACAGATTACTACGGACATTCTCTGTTGGAGAAGACAACAAAGAAGAATTCTCGGGAGGTTTTACTGCTCTTTTGCTGCTGTGTGCGAATACCCCTTTGTGCGAAAAACTGGATACAACACGGCGTTTTCACGGGGCATCGGCATCATTTTCTCTTTAAGACTACATTTGGCCGCATCGCTGAGGAATGAAACGCATTGGCATTACTGGCGCGTCTGGTCTCAACGTCTCTGCTCGTCTCTTACCACTTACACTAGGATCTGTGGTTTTGGGGACCTCTTCACAGCACCTCCAACTTCGAAAACACCGGCACAATGGAGGACTGATTTCTGGTTGCGGTATGAACTGGTTATGTGGATGTTTTGCACTTTTCTTTCTTCTTGTGATACACGCATGTTGATGCGGGGGAAAGGGGCGGGGAGACATGGATATGAGCATCGCATGCGCTGCAGACTCACGTCTGTCTCATGATCAGGGCATGTAACGATCGAGGCATATGTTTTTTTTTTTTTTTTTACTTTTTTTCTGTAGCAAAATATTTTACTTGGAGGGAATGGTGGGGTTTTTTTTCTTGTTCGCTGCTCCTTATTATCTTTTTCCGCCTCTTCTTTTTCTTCTCTACTATAACGCATGTGCTTTAGAGATTGAAAGGACTACCTAGGACGAAAACATCCATCTCACTTTTTGGGGGCCGGGAGGTTCTTGCTTCCTTGCCTGCTTGCGCTAGCTGCCTGGAATGTCCTTTCTTCTTGAAACTTTTTTTTTTCTCCCTTCAGAACTTCCACTACTACTGCCCTTTTTTTTTTTATATCAATCACAACTGTAAAGACTGTTCCAATATGCATGACCGCTTCTCACCGAGTGGGCCCATGTCATGGAATCTAGGAGGAAGGATTGGGAGGGGGGCAAAGGGACCGTGTCGAAAAGTGAATGTTGGTCGCAGGGACGACTTTGTTGACATTTACTATTTCGGGATGTGCTCTGTATTTCTTCTACTCCACGCTAATCTTACATCATGCCTGTCCACAGCCCATGTCCTGATCAAGCTCTCGTCACATCCGGCCGCAAGCCGACCCGCCCAGCACGACAAGCTATAGCAGGGAAGGACCTAGATTCGAGGAAAGGCACCGAGGTCACCTCATCATACATATGCCAATCCTTCGACGTGTGCTCCGTATGTGATCCACACTCGCTCTCGATCTCCCTATTTATGGAATACGCCTTTCCGACACTTCCTATCTTTCGACAGTACACGCTCGAACGATCGCATCCTGGACCTTGCCGGGAAAGCAAACGATCAGCAGGCTCCGACTGATTTGGAGTCTTCAATAATGAGTTTACCGCCACAATCCATACGGCCCGTCAGTGAACTTCCAGAGCTTAACGGTCCCGTCTTCGCTGCCCGTGGCGTATAATTTACCATCAGGACTGAAGCATGTCGTCCACACCGGTCCGTGGTGTCCTCGACCTGTTTCGAGCTCGCGCTCACTCTCAAAGTCCCATACGTGTATCCAGGTATCGCTTGGGCAACCCGTGACAAACCGCTTCGTCTCGCCATTAAAGGCCACACTTGCCACCTCGCGGTCAGTCTTGATGTGCTTTAGGAGATGTCCTGGTCGACCGCCATCGAAGAAATATACGTTTTTGCCTGCTGCAACACTGACGACCCCATCAGGATTGCCGTTGATACCAGAGTTGACTTCGCACGAGAGCGGAAGTCCTTCGACGTCGTATGAGGCAATGGAAGATTGCGTGCGAAGATCCCACCACCGAATCTTCTTGTCATCGGCAGCGGTTGTCATGATATTGGGATCCCGAGACCAGATAATGCTTTTGATCGCACCCTGGTGCTCTCCGGCGCCTATCTCATAGGAAGGCGGCATCTCGTTACCAATCAAGCCGTTAGTCATGCTCCCTCCTGGAGTCTGTACGGTGCGTGAAAGATCAAAAATGCGCAGTTTCTTCTCCATGCCGCCTGTGGCGAGGACCTGTGGTTTCTGCTGAGGCGGAAAGGCCACAGCTCTGACAATGTGGTTATGCTGCAGGGTGTGCAATGTTTCCCCAGTAAAGGTATCCCAAACCTTGGCAGAGAAGTCGGCAGAGCCCGTTGCAGCAAGTGTGGCATCGTCGGAAAGACGTGCGCTCCAGACAGCACCTTTATGGCCAATGAAAGTTCCTATCCAGTCACCGGTGATGCCATCACGGAGCATGGGATTGTTGTCTTTACATGCCGATATCATGTAGAATTGGGACGCAGACCCGGAACTTGGCAGAAGAGAAGAAAACGAGACATGAGTGATGGGTCTCGAGTGGCCGTGACATGTCAGCGGCACGATCTTTGTGGTTTCTATGCTTCTTGTCAGCTTCTTTACTGGGTATACAGAAAGAAGACAAGCTCAATATGCAGCACCAAACAGGGACACGTGGCTTGATCAGCTTCTGATGATGCGCATACCAGTGGTTAGAGAGGGGAAATCGTACCAGATGTGATTTTAGAGTCGTCCTGGCGAGTAAATGCGAAGTCGGCCATGCTGACGAGCAGAAGAAGCGATTTTGGTGTAGCTGAGAAGGCCGCAATTGGGTGGAAAGGTGGTATACAGGCGGGCGTCTGCTATTTGTTCGTTGTTTCGTCGATATCGTTCCGGTCGTGAATTCGTTAAGGATTGCAAGCAATCGTGCGATAGGCCAAGCAACAAACACCTAGCGGGTATGCGTCGATAATGGCATGTGCGAAGCAGCAAGCAAATGCAGAGGGAAGCGAAAGGAAGCGAGTAGGACGGATGAATATGGACTGGAGGAAGGGAGTCTGAAGGGGCGACTGCTACTAGGCGAAGGAGGAGAAGCAGAATTGCAGTTGCAGGAGGCGGAAAGAATGCGCGCTATGGCCCCAACCAATGAGAGCAGAGCAGGCGTCTTCCTAGCAGAAACACGCAGTCACGGTCGGGGAGATGGCAAAAGGGTGCGCGACGGTGTCATCGTACATGGACACATACATGTAGTTGTGGTTATGTACGTGTACCGTGGACAGATGTCGTTTGTCTTTGCCAAAGAAGGAAGGATGAGTGCTCACAGCGACGTCGAGGGGATGGAGTAAGGTAGTACTAAAGTGGCTCATGCAGTGGCTGACGAAAGACGCGCTAGTTGATCACCCAGCGAAACGGTAGTGGCGGTCATTTGTTATGGCGCGGGCAGGTCTCCTGAACAACGCACGCTGCTGCCGCTGCTGCTGCCATCAAACCTCCGACCCATCACGGAGTGGATCACGACGACCCGACTGGACTGGATCCTGGATACTCTGGCGACGTCCTCGACATCTACGACACCCTCGGCCAACCGCGACGAGGACCGACTGGAGCTGGCGACCTGAACGACCCTGGACAACCCTGGACCCTTTGCGCGACCATAAACAAGCATATACGCATCTATCTGGAGCGACGTCACCCCTGACGAGCTACAATTCCTCATCAGTGACTGTTCCGCCGGCAAAAGGCGATGCGCCGCTAGAAACGCGCCACCTTTCTGAACGACATGTCATCGCCGTTGCGCCCGGGCGCAGATCTCAAAGAGCAGCTCGATTGGTACAAGGTTCAATATGCGCAGCTTGAGACCGATCTCGCCGACTTTCAATCGTCGAGTAAAGAGCTCGAGGAGCAGCTGGAGAAGGATGTGGAGGTTGCAGAGAAGAGTGAGCTCAAGTTCAAGCAGCAGGTGGAGAAGTTAAATTATGAAGTTGAGGAGTGGAAAACGAAGCACAAGCAGTCGAAGACGGAGGCGAACACGGCGCAAAACACACTGCAGAAGGAGATCACTACGTTACGAGAGAGCAACCGAACACTGCAGTTACGATTACGAGACACGGAGGTTATGAATGATGATTTTGAAAGACAAGCGCGGAATACTGAGACAAGTCTGGAGGATCTGGAGAGCAAATACAGCGCTGCCATAGAGCGCGGCGTTCTGTTCGAGGAAACGATTCGGCAAGGGGAGCAGGAGCGGGAAGAGCTGCGCATCGAGACTCAGAGGCTGAGAGACGAGCTCAGTGATCTGAAGGTGGAGAGTGAAATAACGCTGGCCAAGTTGCGTCTTGCCGAAGAGACCATTGAAGGATTGAGGTCCAGGAAACCTTCTACATTAGCGGTGGAGCACCTACGCACAAGGAGCCCTGGCAGCGAAGCGAGCGGTATGACACCTCTGTCACCTACAGCATCAACGCCACCACCGAAGTCTGATTCGGCTTCAGAAGCGCCCACGCCTCCTTCGCCTCCACTTTCAGACGTCCCTGCTACCAGAAAGATGGAGCAGAGGACTCCTGTACCTACCAAGGCCAAGCCTGCGGCACTTGACTCCACAACAACTCCAAGACCTTCTCTACACGGGCCTCGCGCAACACCAAGGCATGCACGCGGCCCTTCGATGGCGTCCAGTGTCAGTGCTAGTACCGCTGCCTCCAGCTCCAGAGCCATGAAACCACCGAGCAGGCCACGGCCAACATCGCGCATCAGCAATGCACAAGACAAGCTGCCACGTTCCGAGTCCCTGTATCAGATCAGAGGCTTGATCGGAAGAATGCAGAAGATTGAGGAGCGCGTACAGAACGCCAAATCGAAACTTCCAGCATCGAACACCACACCTCGAGGCTCACCACGCACGGGCACTGCTCTGGGCGACAATCTTCCATCCTCTGTGTCTGTACGGCGAAGCTCAAAGCGTCCCAGCGTGAGCAGGACTTCTTCGATGAGGGACGATGAAGCATCCATCACGGAGGAATCTTCTTTCTCGTCAGCAGTGGGTGCGAGACGTGGAAGCCACATCAAGCGTCTGTCTTACGGCATCCCGAGACCTGTATCTCAAGCCACGAGCAGATCAGAAATGCCGGAGCGGCCTCCATCTGCCATGGATCGTCCTCCCTCAGTTGCCGCGAGCCGGCCCAGCAGCCGCGCAAGCATGGCGTCTCAGTCGCATCGACCTCTCAGTCGCTCTGGCGCACGGACCGACCTGGGGCATTATGCAAACTCCACTTCATCAGCTTCCGGTCGACCCAGATCCAGTATGGGTGGCAGCTATGCGGGCGGCAGTCACAGACCTAGTGGGAGCATATCTGAGACAAGCAGAAGAGGAGGTGAAAGCGAGGATGTGCTCGCCACCACACCAACCAACCGAAGGACCACACTCGATCGCAGTGGCATACCCGCACCGTCTGGCTTACCTACGACATCAGTTCTGTCAAAAAGTACAGGCAGCGGACTGCGGCAGCCGAGAGTGAGTGCTGCTGGCGATATGAAACCACCCCCGAATCGGAAGCCTCAAGCACACGTGAGTGAAGTGGGGGAGACGTTTTGAAAGACGGAATTGACACAACTCCGAATGACTTGTGCGAGCAATGTGTGTATGTGATGTCTGTACAACTGTATGTCAAGCCAGACGGCAGTTGTAGCTCCGGCGGGCCTCGGCCTCTGCGCGAGGGTTGGTATAACGGGTGCGGCATCTTTCAATCGACGGGAAGACGACGGGAAGGATGAAGGCTTGCTGGCTGCTGCTGACCACATGGCAAGCTTCTGCCTGAGGAAGGGCTGGATACATAGTATTGAGATAGCGCACTCACGAAGACGATTGGCTGTGCATCAAGTTTACAGCTGCTCACTTCCAACAATCCTCCCATCCTTTGAGAGATGAAGACCAATTCCTGCCTAACGGCGTGCAGGGCCGAAGTGTAGGATCGGCCAGACGTTTATTCGCTATGCATGGTTGTCATCATGACTTGTCGGTGTTGGGGATTGCACTTAGGCGTGTTCGGAGCCCGAGTGAAAACGCCTCTTTGCCAGCAAGTCATCCAGGCTTTTGCGTTATCCTCAGGCTGCCGGAGTGCTTTATACACTTTCCTCGTGCGCCGAGCTGCTGAAGTCATTGAAGTCTATACACCTTGGGAAATACTTCGATGCTGTCAGGTTATGAGTAAAGTCGATGAAGAGTCGGGAAGTGCTTGTAGATGTGGGTGGAGAGCCGTGGTCATCAAAGAACGATTGATGGGATTGCGGGAAAAGCTTCTGGTGACGCGATTTTCTAAAATTAAGCCGCGCCTTAAGCCTATCTCAGCCACTGGCCTTGTGCCTTGTCGGGATACGACCCCTGCCACGGGGATTTCCCGCATGGGTTCGGGCACCGGAATGGCCTGTGCGCGAAACGCTCCTGCAAGATTCCCGAAGGGGTAATATGACTTGTGTGAGTCCGCAACTTTTTTTTGTCTGCCCCTTCAGCGGCTCTATTGAATTTGCGCGCAGGAGGACGTGGTCCGGTAGGCCATCTTTTGATGATTCGGCACAGAACGGCTCCGGGATTCGGATTGCATGTAGATGTATTGATGAGAAACGGTTGGCGAGATAATGCAGCTTGCAGTGAGTGGGATGATGTCGTCCCAACCATACGGGCGCTGGACTTGGGTCCCAGTGCAAGCAGGGTCTTGCTGCACTCCGCAGTGCTCAACACTCCAGGACTCGAGGCTCACCCACAGGATGTTGGCCTCACTGCCGCTCTATCGTGGAGAATATATGCATGGGGAGTAGATAGCGAGGCAGCACGAACTACTACAGGTTGTTCCGTCTCGTTCAATCTTCCAGGCCCGCTCGCCCGCGTGTTGAAACGGCGCATCCTGCGGCCGTGGGTAGCGGTACGGCATACAGTCGAAGCAGCAGCAGTTCTGCGACGGCATTCACATCTCAGAGCTGACCGTTTGACGGAGTTTGAATGCATCGGCGCCTGACCGCTTCGGGAATAGAAGACTCGTTCAACGTGAAGGCCGTTCGGGAGCAAATTTGGGACGCACAGCGGAGGAGGAGCGTTGCGGGCAGAGCACACACACACCCACACGCACGCACATATACCCGGATTCCCTGCTCCGTCAACATCATCGGACTTCCTTCGAACCTTCCGCTGTTATCTCACTTCTTACTACTACTACAACACCCTCGACACATCCTCCGCCTCGTCGTTCCCTGCTGCATCGCTTTCTCTATCCTCCTATGCGGGCTTCTACCACCGTCTCCTCCCAGTTCGACATTCACACCCGCTTCCACATCTAATACAGCTACATCCAGTCTCGCTTCTCATAGCCGAGACCCTTGCGCAAGCGTGCTTTCATCCGAGCTACCGGGGTTAGACTTCGCTCCTCCGAAGCTCCTCAGCATCATTCCCGCCGCGCGTGGTTGAGCGGCGTGTGTCTCAGCAATATAAAAGCGCCGAGCGCAGGAACAGTCAGTCTCTTGCTCATAGCCATAATCATCGGCCAGTGGCGTAATAGTACTGGACATCAATTTATTGACAACCCCTGACCAACAGAAAGAAGCTCCATTTCCCGTCGTGCCCGCCCGCTCACGCCGGCTGCAATTGGGCAACGCACCACAGCCGGCTCTCCACGAACGTTAGTTGAAGCAAGCTGCAGGCTGACTTGACGATCCGCAATAATTCGGCCCTCCCTTCACCACCGCCGCAGCACTTCGCCTCTGCGTCCCTTCGTCTCTCTCCACCACCACATTACTACTACCCGGGGAGTGACTGCGATCATGGCCGACGCAGTCGGAGGCGCCGTCAAGGCCAATGGTAGCCTGAACGGATATCCGAGCCAGTACGCTGCGAAATACAAGCTCGCCTCTCACTTCATCGGCGGCAACAAGCTAGACAATGCGCCGCCCAGCAAATTGAAGGACTTTGTTGTCGCACATGACGGTCACACTGTCATCACAAATGTCAGTTCTCTCCCCGCCGCCACCGCCGCCGCCTGCGGGAGGTTGATTTTGAAATGAACTCGGGACTTGGGAGAAGCTCCTGTGGCAGATCTGACAGCTGACACAACTGTGCATAGGTTCTCATTGCGAATAACGGTATTGCCGCAGTCAAGGAGATCAGATCAGTACGAAAATGGGCATACGAGACCTTTGGCGACGAGCGCGCCGTCCAGTTCACCGTCATGGCCACGCCAGAAGATCTGGCTGCCAACGCAGATTATATCAGAATGGCGGATCAATACGTTGAGGTGCCCGGTGGCACCAACAACAACAACTACGCCAACGTCGAACTCATCGTTGATGTTGCAGAGCGTATGAACGTGCACGCAGTGTGGGCTGGATGGTGAGTGATACCAAAGAGATGGAATGCCCGGACAAATTCGCTGACAGCAGCATAGGGGACACGCATCAGAAAACCCAAAGCTCCCAGAATCGCTCGCTGCCTCTCACAAGAAGATTGTCTTCATCGGTCCTCCTGGCTCCGCCATGCGATCGCTCGGTGACAAGATCTCTTCCACAATCGTTGCTCAACACGCAAAGGTCCCCTGTATCCCGTGGTCAGGAACCGGCGTGGACCAGGTCGAGATCGACGACAACAACATCGTCACCGTATCCGACGAGATCTACGCAAAGGGATGTGTTAACAGCGTCGAGGAGGGTCTCGTGGCCGCCAAGAAGATCGGCTTCCCAGTCATGGTGAAGGCTTCAGAAGGAGGTGGTGGAAAGGGTATCCGAAAGGTCGAGAATGAGCAGGAATTCAAGGCATTATACAAGGCTGCTGCCAGCGAAATTCCCGGATCGCCCATCTTCATCATGAAGCTTGCCGGCAATGCCAGACATTTGGAAGTCCAATTGCTGGCCGATCAATACGGTAACAACATCTCGATTTTCGGCCGTGACTGCTCGGTCCAGCGAAGACATCAGAAGATCATCGAGGAGGCTCCTGTCACCATCGCCGGACAGAAGACCTTCCAGCACATGGCAGACGCCGCTGTCTCCCTCGGAAGACTTGTCGGCTACGTTTCCGCCGGTACCGTCGAATACCTGTACTCGCACGCAGACGACAAGTTCTACTTCCTGGAGCTGAACCCGCGTCTTCAGGTCGAGCACCCAACCACTGAGATGGTTTCAGGCGTCAACATCCCAGCTGCACAGCTCATGGTCGCCATGGGTATTCCTCTCCACCGCATTCGTGACATTCGCTTGCTCTACGGCGCGGACCCGCACTCTTCCACCTCGATCGACTTCAACTTCGAGAAGGAGACCAGCAAAACGCAACAGCGAAGGCCGATGCCAAAGGGCCACTGCACGGCCTGCCGTATCACCTCAGAAGACCCTGGCGAGGGTTTCAAGCCCTCGTCTGGTACAATGCACGAGCTGAACTTCAGATCTTCCTCGAACGTCTGGGGCTACTTCTCCGTCGGTGCCGCCTCCGCCATCCACAATTTCTCCGACTCGCAGTTCGGTCACATCTTCGCCTATGGCGAGAACCGACAAGCGTCGCGAAAGCACATGGTCGTTGCTTTGAAAGAGCTGAGCATTCGTGGTGATTTCAGGACAACGGTCGAATACTTGATCAAGCTGTTGGAGACTCCAGCTTTCGAGGACAACACTATCACCACGGGATGGCTCGACGAGCTGATCAGCAAGAGATTAACAGCCGAGCGACCTGACCCAATGGTCGCCGTGGTTTGCGGTGCCGTCACCAAGGCTCACGTTGCCAGCGAAGGCTCGTTGAACGAGTACAAGACCGGCATTGAGAAGGGTCAAGTTCCAAGCAAGGAGATCTTGAGGACTGTCTTTCCAATCGAATTCATCTACGAGGGAAGCAAGTACAAGTTCACTGCCACCCGCTCGAGCCTCGACACCTACACCCTCTTCATCAATGGCAGCAAGGCACTCGTTGGTATCCGAGCACTGTCTGATGGTGGTCTCCTTGTCCTGCTTGGTGGTCGCTCGCACAGCATCTACTGGAAGGAGGAGGTCGGTGCCATCCGCATGTCCGTGGATGGCAAGACCTGCCTGCTCGAGGAGGAGAACGACCCAACTCAGCTCAGGACACCATCTCCCGGTAAGCTAGTCAAGTTCACTGTGGAGAATGGCGAGCACATCAAGAAGGGCCAGGCTTTCGCTGAAGTCGAAGTCATGAAGATGTACATGCCTCTGATTGCTCAGGAGGACGGTATCGTCAACCTCATCAAGCAGCCAGGTGCTACTCTCGAGGCTGGTGACATCCTGGGTATATTGGCTTTGGACGACCCGACCAAGGTCAAGTCTGCCCTGCCTTTCCTCGGACAGCTCCCAGATATGGGCACTCCAACTGTTCTTGGCACCAAGCCTCCACAGCGATTTGCCTTCCTCAAGAGTGTCTTGACCTCCATCTTGGACGGCTATGACAACCAGGTCATCATGCAGCAGACTCTCAAGGAGCTCATTGCTGTGCTCCGCAACCCAGAGCTGCCGTATGGCGAGTGGAACGCCCAGGCTTCTGCGCTGCACTCCCGTATGCCACAGAAGCTTGATGCTGCCTTCGAGCAGATCATCGAGCGTAGCCACAGCCGCAAAGCCGAATTCCCAGCCAAGCAGCTCAAAAAGACTCTCGAGCGCTTCTTGGTCGAGATGGATACTGGCGATGCCGCCCTGCTCGTGGCTGGTCTACTGCCGCTCACGGACATCATCTCCAAGTACGAGGATGGTCTTAGAGCACACGAGTACTCTGTCATGATTGATCTCTTCAACCGGTACTCGGCAGTCGAAGGCATCTTCTCAGCGCGCCAGAACCGCGATGAGGAGGTCATTCTGCAACTCCGCGACGCCAACAAGGACAAGGCCAGCTATGTCGTACAGACTGTCCTGTCACACACTCGTGCTAATTCCAAGAACAACCTCATCACTGCCATCCTCCACGAGTACAGGCCCAACCAGCCTGCCATTGGCCCTGTGGCCAAGTACTTCCGCCCATCGCTGCAGAAGCTCGCCGATCTTGAGGGCCGTCCGACCGCCAAGGTCTCTCTCAAGGCTCGTGAGCTTCTCATCCAGTGCGCTATGCCGTCTCTTGAAGAGCGTACCGCACAGATGGAGCACATCCTGCGCTCTGCTGTCCTAGAATCGCGCTACGGCGAGAGCGGATGGGAGCATAGGGAACCCAAGTTCGAAGTCATCAAGGAGGTTGTCGACTCGAAGTACACCGTCTTCGATGTCCTGCCTCACTTCTTCGTGCACAATGACCCATGGGTCTCGCTTGCGGCACTCGAGGTCTACATCCGCCGGGCATACCGTGCATACAACCTCAAAGGTCTCGAGTACTTGGCTGATAACGAGACTCCCTACGTTCTTGCTTGGGACTTCGCCCTTAGGAAGGTCGGAGAGTCCGAGTTCGGTCTGCCTGTTGAGTCCTCGCTCCCAACTACTCCAGGCACACCTCAAGCTCTGGGCCGCGTTCACTCCATCAGTGACATGAGCTACATTGACCGCAAGACTGGCACCAGCGAGCCAACCCGACGTGGTGCAGTTGTTCCTGTGCCGTTCATCGACGAGGCCGATGAGTACCTTATGAAGGCACTGGAGACTTTCCCCGTTGCTGCTGGCTACAAGAGCAAGTCAGGTGGCGGTCCCATGCTCGTGAGCCAGTTGTCAAGTAGCCGTGCTCCTCAAGTCACGGCTCCAGTCGATGACGAGTTGACTGCTGTCTGCAACGTTGCCGTTCGTGACGCCGAGAGCTATGATGACAAGGAGATCCTCGCACGCCTGCTCCCAATCGTCAAGGACTACAAGGATGAGCTGCTCTCTCGCCGCGTGCGTCGTCTGACATTCATCTGTGGCCACAAGGATGGTACCTACCCGGGTTACTACACTTTCCGCGGACCTTCCTACGAGGAAGACAGCAGCATTCGCCATATCGAGCCAGCGCTGGCCTTTCAGCTTGAGCTCGGACGTCTGTCCAAGTTCAACATCAAGCCAGTGTTCACAGAGAACCGCAGCATCCACATGTATGAGGCTATTGGCAAGAACGCCGAGTCTGACAAGCGGTACTTCACCCGAGCGACTGTTAGACCCGGTCACTTGGCTGAGGATATCCCCACTGTCGAGTACATGATCTCGGAGGCCGATCGCTTGATGAACGACATCCTCGATGCTATGGAGATTGTCGGAAACAACGGCTCCGACATGAATCACATCTTCATCAACTTCTCCACCATCTTCCCGCTGGCGCCCAAGGAGGTTGAGGAGGCTCTTGCTGGCTTCCTGGACCGCTTCGGCCGCCGTGCCTGGAGACTGCGTGTCACAGGTGCTGAGATCCGCCTGGTCTGCACCAACCCTCAGAATGGTGCACCATTCCCCATGCGTGTCAACATTACCAACACCTCTGGATATGTCATCGATGTGGAGCTCTACGAGGAGCGCAAGTCTGGAAAGACCAATGAATGGCTCTTCCACAGCATCGGCGGCACCACCAAGTTGGGCGGCATGCACTTGCGACCAGTCAGCACTCCATATGAAACCAAGGGTGCACTTCAGCCGAAGCGTTACAAGGCTCACATCATGGGCACTCAGTACGTGTACGACTTCCCCGAACTGTTCCGACAGGCCATCGAGAACGAATGGCACAAGATTGTCGGTCAGCACCCTGCCATGAAGGACAAGCAGCCAATTCGTGGCGAGTGCATCGAGTACAATGAGCTCATCATTGACGACTCGGACAACCTTGCCGAGGTGCACCGCGAGCCAGGTGCCAACAACATCGGCATGGTTGGTTGGATCATCACTGCGAAGACCCCAGAATACCCACGCGGTCGTCGCTTCATCATCATCGCCAACGACATCACTCACAAGATTGGTTCCTTCGGCCCTGCGGAAGACAAGTTCTTCCACAAGTGCTCTGAGCTTGCCCGCAAGCTGGGCATTCCAAGAATCTACTTGTCTGCCAACTCCGGTGCTCGCATTGGCATGGCTGAGGAGCTCATCCCTCACTTCTCTGTTGCTTGGAAGGACCCAAGCAAGCAGGAGGGTGGCTTTGACTACCTCTACCTGACTCCGGAGAAGAAGGCTCGCTTCGAGGACGGTGCACTCAAGCATGTCATCACCAAGGAGATCAAGGTCGGCGGCGAGACTCGCCACCAGATCACCACCATTGTTGGTGCCGAGGACGGTCTGGGTGTGGAGTGTCTGAAGGGCTCTGGTCTCATCGCTGGTGAGACTTCTCGCGCCTACGAAGACATCTTCACCTGCACCCTGGTCACCTGCCGTTCCGTCGGTATCGGTGCTTACCTCGTCCGCCTTGGACAGCGTGCCGTACAGATTGAGGGTCAGCCAATTATTCTCACTGGTGCCCCGGCCATCAACAAGCTCTTGGGTCGTGAGGTCTACACTTCCAACTTGCAGCTCGGTGGCACTCAGATCATGTACAAGAACGGTGTCTCGCACATGACTGCCAATGACGACTTCGAGGGTGTTTCCAAGATCGTGCGATGGATGTCCTTCGTCCCAGAGAAGAAGGGTGCTCCAGTGCCGATCTCGCCATCTGCTGACACGTGGGACCGTGAGATCACTTTCGTCCCACCACAGAAGCAGCCTTACGACGTCAGGCACCTCATCGCCGGTCAACAGACCGAAGATGGCTTCAAGTCGGGTCTCTTCGACAAGGACTCCTTCGAGGAGGCTCTTGGCGGCTGGGCTCGCACTGTCGTGGTCGGTCGCGCACGTCTCGGTGGTATTCCCGTTGGTGTCATTGGCGTTGAGACTCGTTCTGTCGAGAATGTCACTCCAGCCGATCCTGCTAACCCTGACTCCATCGAGCAGGTCACCAACGAGGCTGGTGGTGTCTGGTACCCTAACAGCGCCTTCAAGACCGCACAGGCCATCAAGGACTTCAACAATGGTGAGCAATTGCCGTTGATGATTCTTGCCAACTGGAGAGGTTTCTCTGGTGGTCAGAAGGATATGTACCATGAAGTCCTCAAGTATGGTTCGTACATTGTCGATGCTCTCGTCAAGTACGAGCAGCCTGTCTTCGTGTACATTCCACCATACGGCGAGCTCCGTGGTGGTTCATGGGTAAGTTACATCCTCTTCTTCAACATTATCTCATCATTTGCTAACGTTTTCACAGGTCGTCGTTGATCCAACCATCAACCCGCAAATGATGGAGATGTACGCCGACGAGGAGGCACGTGGTGGTGTCCTTGAGCCAGAAGGTATTGTTGGCATCAAGTACCGCAAGGAACGTCAACTCGAGACTATGGCTCGCCTCGACCAGGTCTACGGTGACTTGAAGCGCAAGTCAGTCGACAAGTCCCTCACTGCCGCCGAGCAGAACGAGATCAAGGCCAAGATGACTGAGCGTGAGATTATGCTCCTGCCAGTCTACCTCCAGATCTCTCTGCAATACGCCGACTTGCATGACCGTGCTGGCCGCATGAAGGCCAAGGACACCATCCGTATGGGACTTGTCTGGTCCGAAGCTCGTCGCTTCTTCTACTGGCGTCTGCGCCGCCGTCTCAACGAGGAGTACGTCATCCGCCGCATTGCCAGCGCCCAAGCCAAGGAGCTTGTCAACCGTGCCAACAGCCTCAAGATCCTTGAGTCCTGGTCCGGCCTGCCGCAGTATCCCACAGACGACAAGGGTGTTGCCATGTGGTTCGAGGAGAACCGCAAGACGATCGCGGACAAGATCGAGGCGATGAAGACGGACGCTGTCGCTTATGATGTTGCTGCCCTGATGAGAAGCCACAAGAGCGGTGGTCTCAAGGGTGTTGCGCAGGTGCTTAGCATGCTGCCTGTGGATGAGAAGGAGGAGATTCTGAAGTGGCTCAATAAGTCGTGAATCTCCGTGGGCAGCTGGGCGATGGCGAAGGATATGCCGGGATACCTCGGCGAGAACTAATAACGTGTTCCGCCGCTATGTGTGTGTGTGTGTGTGTGTGTGTGTGTGTGTGTGTGTTTGTCGTTGCTGATTTAGCATGTGTCATTACTCGTGTCTTGTGCATTGGGCGTTGGACGCGGGAGAGACACCAGGCAAGGAAAGGGGGTTCTGATGTCATGATCATTGCGCTGGAGTTTCTTGGGCACTTGTTGATGTTGAATGTTGATGTTCTATCTCACGATATAGATATAGTGGAAAATTACCTCTCTCACTTTTACTTTTCCAATCATGCTTTTCTTTTTTCCCTCCTCTCTCTCTCTCTCTCTCTCTCTCTTTCTCACTCTCTCTCTCTGTCTCTGTTGCTCCTCGCATCTCTTTACATGCCATGAGAGAGAGAGAGAGAGATATATATATATATACACACACATACTTCCAAGGCATCAATTAATATTTTAGACTAATAAGCTCTTAGCCCCTCCCAACACTACTGAAGTACCCACCAGCGCGAAGGGATGGAATACAGCAGCAGCAGCATTTCAGACTTCCACTCTAGACGGATGTGATGAAAGGAAAAGTCCTCGCCAGATCAGACTCCAGCTCCTCCTCCTCCTCCTCCTCCTCCTCCTCCTCCTCAGTAGTAGGTAGTTGTCTCTCCTTGGCCCTAGTATATAAGATTATTCTTGTCTTTTCCTCTTTCTTTCTTTCTTTCTTTCTCTCTATTTTCCTTCCTTCCTTCCTTCCCTCTGTTGAGACGAAAGGGAAGGAGCAGAAAGCTAGAATCAATTTCCACCACTCCCTTTAGGCGATTGTTTTGGGACATTGAAGCTAAATAGTGTTAAAACGATCGAGTTCCAACTCCATCTTCATTAACCCTTTCTATTTCTGTGCACCCACCCAAGGCCAGCGCAGGTACGCGACTAGTTGGTATATATATATATGCTCTCCTGCGACCTGTTAGCAATATATAACCATCCTTGGACGGGAAATCCAAAACATCGGATTCTGACTCTAAAAGGAAACAGTCATAGAATTACATCATCTAACTTATAGTGACAGTGAACATTTCTTTGAAACCTTTCCATTCTCTCCATTCTCTCGGCTGGAGCGAGTTTTGCTGCCGTAGTGATAAGAATAGGTTTGCACGCGCAATGCTGGAGAGGTATATATACAAAACACAATCCCCCATAATTGCCCCCGGGGGATTCCAAAAAAAAAAAAAAAAAAACACCTTCGCTCGGTAATGCATGGTCGTCAATAAATCACTGCCCAAGACCCCAATGCTCGGTCTCGCATAGAAGGATGCTGAGAATGTGTCCTGTTGCCTCATCATTAAAAGTCCTGCGGAAGTCGTATTCCTGTCAGGCTGCCACCTCTTCACTGCCTTTCGTGGCTTCGAGACTTGCTCGTTTCGCCTTACGCTCCCTTTCCTTCTGGGCCTCTTGCATTTCCAATCGCTTCTTCTCCTGCATTTTGGCGAATCTCTCCATCTTCGGCTTCTGCCTCTCTTCCTTTTCGCGTTCCTGCTGCTTTTGTTCCTCGGTCTTACCTTCTTCCACTTTCGCAGCGTAATCTTTCCATCTCCGCCATCCATCAAAGTCGATGAGCGCTTGCATGCAGCCCCATTCCTTGACTTTGCGCTCTAGCCAGACGTAGTCAACAGGCTTGGTCAAGAAGTCGTTGCATCCGGCAGCCAAGGCCTCATGTCGATCAGACTGCAGCGAGGACGCTGTCAGGGCGACAATGATGACAGGGGACTTGAACAAGCCATCTCCCTTAGGAAGCTTATCATCTGCTGGCTTGTGGCTCTTTCCTTCTCCGTTGGCGCCTGTGGCGTCAATTCCTCCCATTGGACTCCCGGGACTTGACGAGGAGAAGACTCCAATGCTGTTCACGCTCTCCAAACGCCGGATCTCCTTGGTTGCCTGCAGTCCATTCATGATAGGCATCTGAATGTCCATGAGTACCAAATGAAATCCGCCCAGTTTCCACTTGTCAACAGCAATTTGACCGTTCATGGCCGTTTGCCAGCGTACTTTCAACCTTTTCATCAAACCCTCGAGAATACGCAGGTTGATGATGTTGTCCTCCACGATCAGAACATTGATGGGAGGCACGGAGCCATCGAGCATACTCGACACGTTCGGCAGAGCAGGATTAGTACCATATGTGTCCGCCAACACAGGTCCGTTACGATTTCTTGATGAAGGTTTCTCAGGAGTAGGTTTTCGTGTCTTGCGAGGGCGAGTGCCAGCCAAGCGATGACCATGGGAACTGCCTGGCAAAGCGCCAGAAGGTGTAGGTGGTTGGGAGTTGACGCGTACCATAGCAGGTGCCTCCGCAGCAGGTGGTGTTGGGAGCGGTGGTGGGCCAGGCACACCGTTACTATGTGCTTCCGACGCCGAAGAATCTATGCGTGGCCGACCAGATCCACGATGCGGCAAGTGTGCTTGTGGTAGAGGATTGACATTTCCCGGTACCTGTGCAGCTGAGCCATGTGATATGATGGTCGGCGAGGAAGTGTGCTGTCGTGCATATTTCGGTCTGTGCTCCCTTTCCGATCGATGTCTCCGACCGCCGCCGGGAGATGGAAGTGGCGGCACCTGGCCGGTGCTCAGAACAGAGATCGACCGCGGGTGCCCATCAACAACAGCAGTGACTGAATGATGATGGTCTCGAGTGATGTGAGGCAGTGTGGGCTGGATCATAGCCGGCATGGGAGGAAAGTAATCGGTACCATTCTCGTGTGGTCGAAACTCATCCGACGCATAATAGCTGGCATGCTGGTGGTTCCGAGGTGACGGCCTAGGGGTTCTCTTTGGTGGAACGTCAATGAATAATGCGTCGTCGACCGTCTGACCACCAGGGTAGTATGCATCTATGGTTCTGCAGATCTCCTCTTCTGGTCCCAGCACGCGTTCACTGCGAGGTCCCCCATGTTCCGAGCGCGTGGCGATGCGCAGTGTCATGTCCGGTGAATCGAATGTCTTGCCCAGCGAATTGGCATATTTTCTGAGGATCATATCACGTACATCGTCGACCAGGTCATCCTCTTTGATCTGGACCAAAGTTGCCGAGGCATTGGGCCGTTTGACCCAGATTTTGCGATGAAGCATGTTGGCCATGTTTGGTACGCTGGACGTGAAGTAGTTGTGGAGTCCTGCAGTCGGAAGGGCGCTGGTAGTGCCGCTGTGGCCGGTCTCAGGACGATCGGCAGCGGAAGCCGGATTGTCGACAAGCGTCCTTACGATGTCAGCATTGGCACTTCCGACAATGCTCTGGCGCCGCTGGCTCGGCAATTGGGGGCTGTCTATTGAAGTGGTAGGGACGGCGGAAGTGTCGATATCGGCGGTGGTGGGCTGGTTCCCACTCTCGAGGTCATCCGCGGAAGGGATGAGGGTGACTTCTCGTGGGAGTGTGCTGCTGAGTACTCTGTTAGCAAGATATCGTGTTTTTGGAAGCTACACGGTGACAAGTAAACACTGATAGTTCATGCTAGAGCGGGCACGGCGTTGATGTATGGCTCGAATCGGTGGCTTGGGGAAGCTTGTACAAGAGAGCCAGGTGGACGGCGAGCAATAAAGCGGAAGCACAAGACTCACCCAGCGTCAAGACCAGAGCTTCCGAGCGCGTCCGGCGTTGCTTCCTGCAGCGTCACCAACACGTTTGAGCTGTGCAGGTGCTTGTCAAGATCCAAGCTCAGCTCTGGGGGGTTTATATTGCGCGCCTCAGCATCTGCGTTGTCTGCATGAGTGGAATCCAGTTCTTCCGTGATATGGTCAATTCGAGGGTGATCTTGCGAAGCCAGGGGATCTGCAGCAGCTCTATCTGGTGGTAGCTCTGGAGTGTGAACCTCCTGGTGTCGCTGCCGCTGCTGATCCTTGGTGGGTGCTGTCACGTCGCCCGGATTTGGGGTGTTGTCTGCTGGCGCTTCTTGTTCGCGCGGCTTTGCGGGCAGCTTGGATAGCGACGACGACGACTTGCGCGGGAGGGAGGGCAGATCGGGCGAGGAGGGATTGGAGGTTGCGGCGGTGGTGTCTGTGTCGGCCTCGCTCAGGGTGGAGGAGTTTGAGTATTTGGAGGAGATGCGGCGGAAGAAGGGACGCAGAGGTATGGTGAATTTGGCCATCAGGTCTGCTGGCAGTGGAATCGAGGCGGAAGATTGGCGGGTGATCAGCGGTGTTAGTCGTCAAGCCACAGAGGCGTGGCTGGTGAGTCCATGGGGTCGGACGTGGAGACGGGCTTTGTGCTGTTCAGGCCACACAACGCAGATGTGACGATGCTCACAGACGATGAGATGTACAGCAGGTGTGTGGCAGGTAGGGAGAGGAGGAGGAGGAGGAGGGTGGTGGTGGTGGTAGGAAAGTGAATAGGCCGTAATGGACGTGCCTTGACCTTCGTCTCCGGCAAGCAAGATTGGGAAGGCGGCACTGGCACTGGCAATGGGGGCAGTTGATGGGAATGGGGAATGGCCGCGAGTGCCACCTGGAACATGGCACGGTGCATGATCGAGCGATGGGCGGGAGATCGATCGAAGTGCCTCCAGCTTCAGCTTCCTTCTTGCTGGTATGATTCCACCCTACTCTACCTCCTTTCCTGTCCTATCACCACCGCTGCGGGCGTGACTCCGCTCCCTGCAATGCAATGGACATGGGTATGGTCAAGGCATCGGATATGGGCGCAAGACATGGGTATATACAGGCTTGCACTGTTTGTTGACAACACATCTCCACCGCGACTGCCGCCTTGATGCCGTATGACTTGTTACAAGTATACAGCGCCATCCCCTGCAATTCCTCTGTCCCACGGTACGACGCGCGTGTTTCACGAGGCACCAACACGTGTTTCGCTTGGGGAGTATCAATGCGCCGTCCGCCTTCCAACTTTGTGTTGCTCAACTCTCGCTTCGCTCTCCTCATTTGCCACACCATCCACACCAATCTGACATTATTGCCATCATCAACATCCTACCCTGCAAGTCCGACGATAGAGACCCAAGTTCAACATGAACATTACATACAACTCAATGCACTGACTTCCACCAAGACGACCAGCATACAGAGACAATGGCGGACCTCACTCAGATGCATCTCTCCTCCTTTTGGCAGCCACCATCTCAGCATTGATCACCTGCATGACCAGCGTCACCAAGCACATCACCTCCTGATTCCCAATCAAGCCCGGAAATGCTCTCCCCATTGCATCAGGATGCCATCGCCTCGCCTGCTCTCTCAGGAATCTGATAAAGGCTCCAGCATCTCCATACACATTCCCCGGAGCATGCTTGAGAAACTCGCCGACTTTCCTATCGTCCATCTCCTGCCAGCGCCCGTCTCTCACCGGCCAAGGGATGGAATCGCGGACCTGCTCGTGGAGTGTTGACGTTTCGATTTGCACCATATTCGACCAGTCGCGCTCATGTCGAGTCCAGCTATCCTCCCACGAGCGCCGCTCTTGCTCTGCGCGCTCTTGGGCTTCCTGTTCTCGCTGTCGTCGGGCTTGTTCTTGACGTTGGCCATTGCGTTCCCGTTCTGCTCGGCGACGAGCATCTGCTTCTTGTTGCTCTCGCTCGCGTCGAGCTTGACGCCGGGCTTCTTGTTGTCTTTCTTCAGCTTGGCGAGCCTGTTCTTCACGGCGAGTCTCTTCTGCACGGCGAGTTTCTTCTGCACGGCGAGTCTCTTCTGCACGGCGAGTCTCCTCTGCACGGCGAGTCTCCTCTGCACGGCGAATTCTTTCTTCTTCCTGACTGTCTTCCCTCTGACGCTGCCGGTCCTGATCCTGGGACCTTCCCTGAGAGGCCTGGCTCGTATTGGCACGCGCCTCGCCTCTCGAATGGCCATCATCAGTGCTCACTTGTGGTCGATCTGGCCGATATTGACTTGATCTCTGTGCTCGGCCCTCGGCTCTGTTGGATCCATTGCTGGGCTGTTCTGGCGAGGCCGATCCACATTGACGTCTCGTCAACTCTTCTACCTGTTGCTGGAGCCTCCTAAGTTTGTCCCTCATAGCGTTCATTTCTTCACGATCCGAGGCAGCTCTGTTTCTTGAACTGCTGGGCTTTGAACGTGGCTCATCACATTTCTGCGTTTCTGCTAGGATAAGACGCTTCCATGCCTTAGCTACCCCGTCGGCTTGATCCTGGTGGTAATGCCTGCAACAGAGAAGGCCGGCGAGGCGACGCAAGAGGTCTTCCAATACCTTCACAACAGGCGTCGAGGATGGCAGCTGTCGCAGAAGGCTCTCCGCAGCTGCACGGTTTTGCACATTGATAGGATTGCGACATCTTCGATGGGAGCTTTTCGCTTCGCCAACACATCGAATCGTGCCATATTCTGGGTGAACGACTGAAAGAAGAACATAAGCATCAAAGGTGCATGAGTCAGGAGACATGATGAAGGCGCTGATGTGAGTTTCCCTTACCATTCTCTTACGAGCAGCAGATATATGTTGCCAGACTACCAAGGGCGATGCCTGCGGAGTTGCCTGCGAGGTGCGGTCCGCAGCGCGGCTCAGCCTCTATGAGCTGCATGTGAGACCTCTGTATGTATGGCAAATGCATAGTGTGTAAGACTCTGGTGAGACTGCACAGACGACTGCATACATGACTGCAAATGATGATTGGATGTCAGTCTTTCACGGCTCTCACTCTTGGACGCATGTCCGACTGTCGATGCTAGAATTGTCTTGTGCTTCTCAATGAAGACCGCGAGACAGCATATCTCGCTTCCTGAGGTGTGTACCAACTTGGTGCTGTGCAGCCAGCACAGCCTGGCTGCAGTGAAGTGGATTAAGCGCCGGCTTCCTGTGCCGCACACGAGCAGAGATAGCTGTCCCCCTTTGACAATCAACGCTCGGCACTGGAGCACCTCATCTCAAAACACAAGATGTCTCAACGTCTTGAAATACTGCGATTCGAAGACCATGGAGATCAGAGGTCTTGTTACAAGAATGTCGCACCAGTGAAGATATTCTCATTCTCGCTGTATGAGACAGCAATGTCGACGTGTCAAGCATCTGTACGGCGTAGAGACCAAGAATAGAAGCTCCCTGGACACTATCGGCGGTGTTGCATTAGCATGAATGTCGTCCGTGAATGCTTCCGCTCGAGGTCTCTCCCACGGCACAGAGGGAAGTAAGCAGAACCTTCCACTCTTGACCACAACTTTCGCTATGTCTACACATGCACACCATTCGACGTCGTTTCAATATCCACAATATTACAGCAGACACGACTGATGCTTCCGAAAGATCACGCCCGTACCATCTTCCTCGCTTCCGGCCCTCTAATTGCCGCAGCTTTCCTCAAAATCCACTCCTTTGCCGTGACCACCTCTCCTTCATGCTCCTCCTCATCTTCCACACCCATCAGACTCCTCAACAACACCTCATCCTCCGGCCTCGCAAAGTACACCAGACTATACCTCGTCTCCCCCACCTGCTCCCCCGGCGGACTCACAACCCGATGCACACTACTCCTCAACTTCCCCCTCGTGAACTTCACCATCGCATCACCCAGATTGACGATACAATGCCCCCTCAACGGTTTCACATACGCCCACGTCTCGCTGTTGGGAGGCAGAACCTGCAGCCCGCCGAGCCGATTAAAGAGGATCGTGACTGACCCGAAATCCGTATGTGCGCCGAGTGCCGTGCGCAGGTCCTGTGGTGGTTGCGGCGGTGCTTTGACCCAGCGGATCTGATCACCGCTCCTCTCGTGCAAGCGATGGAGTTTCTGTAGCGTCTGCGATGCGAGGCCGAGTTTTGCTTCCAGACACTGCAGGATGAGAGTGACGAGATCATGACTCTCCTGCATGAAATTCCGCATCTTCTGCCTGTTCTCCTCGTCGTTCAACACGGATGAATTCGGAAGTCTCTCGCTGATTCCTGATGATATGTTCCCCACTGATCAGTAACGATTTCAACCTACCTCTATCATCTCAACGACTCCCCTTGCCCATTCCAGAAGGAAAGAAAAAGAAACCAGAGAAAGAACCCCTGAACTCACCGAATAAATCATCCTTACTCACATTCCAAAACTCATTCCGATCCCTCCTGCCTTCTGCGTCCGCCACCGCTCTCCCCAAACCCTTATACCCGAAATAAGATCTCTCTCCTTTGCCCCCGAGCCTCTCCCTCTCCACGAAATCCAAAGCCTCTTTCTCCGCGAGTGGGATGTCGAATACTCTCTCCCCTAATGTAAACATCTCCTCTGCGCTCTGCAATAAGGAAGAAGAAGAGGAGCGAAGATCGAGGTAGAAGAATCCCAAATCGCAACTCGCTCGCCAGAGTCTCTCGATTTCGAGCTCGTTACCAGCGAGGATGCGGGCGAGGTTGATGCGGAGGAGGGGAGCGGTGGGGATGTTGGTACCGGAGGGCGAGGGGAAGGGTGGGAGGTGGTGGAATTCTAGATCTTCTTCTTCTTCCTTTTTTCTCTCCTCTGCATCCTTTCCCCCCGTATCTTCCTTTCCTCTCTCCTCTGCATGAGAGCTTCCTACCATTCCAACAGAGTGATCAAGACGTAGTCCCTCTTTCTTCGTAGCGCCATGATTTTCGATCGTCGTCGATTCACCTCCCAGCAGGACGACAGGCTGGGGTTGGAAGTGCGGCATTTCTTTTTCTCTTTGGGTTTCTAAATCAACTATATCGAATGGAAAATCTGTCGTATTTTCTGTTGTCGTGTTTTCTGTTTTCGACGTCGTATTTCCGTCGTCGTGTTTCCTATCATCTCCGTCGACGATAAGAAAAAGAGAGAAGAATGTAGAAGCTAGGAAAGTTCTTGTTTCTTGTGTGAGCTGGAGATTGGTCGAGCGATGAAGTGTGCGGACATCACTTATAATAACATAATCCGTCATGAGTGATTATAGGCAAGACATGAAGTCCGTGGTACGTACCTCACCAAAGCCCCGCACAACATCCACCATCAAGTCCGCAGGAAAGGGCATGATGTGAACAGCCGTGTTACCCGAGGCGGGACACCTGGAAAAGCTTTACCTCATCTGTAAAGTCAATACAATGAAAGAGAGAAAAGGCAGGCATATTTTAACGCATCAATGCTATTCACATTCTGTCCGACTATACTACTACTCCCTCCAAACCACGTCAGGTACACCAGCACCCGAAGACGCCGTGGACCTCATCATGATATACATTTCCTGCAAAAGCTTACATCAAGAAGCGTGAACCCTCGACTTTTCAAACCAATCGTGTCCATTAAAGCGCCATGCATTTCATGTACCTTGATTCATACTACAAGGACGACGTCAGCTTTGGGTCTATGGCGTGAGGAGTGAGTGGACGTACCCTTGAAGCTTTTACAGACGGCTGCCATGGACGACCTTGTAGTCGACGGCGAGCTCGCGACCCTCGTCGTTGATGACAAGGACACGAACGCTACCCCGGCCATTGTTGAAGGAGTCTGTCAGACGGGCAAGCAGGCTGCTCTGGTCAAGGACGGGGAGACCCTGCTTGACATCACCAGTCTCGGTCATGGCGACAACGCGGCCGTCATCACGGATGTCAAGAACACGGTACTGCTTGAAGACGGGACCGATCATGTTCTGGACAATGACAGATGGGCTTGGGTTGCTGACGAAGGATGACTCCTCGTGCAGTTGCTTGGTGAAGAGGTCAACACCAAGGTAGCGGTGCTGGCCGGTCTGAGCAGAGGTGGTGATGCGGATGACCTGGCAAGGGCGGCCCTGGAGCATGAGCAGGTCGCCAATGCGGATGTGGTGGCATGGGATGGTGATGGTGTTGGGAATGCCACCATACTGGGCACGGCGGCCGGAGCGTTCGGAACGTGGAGCAGACATCTGGACTTCGTTGTCGGTGACGACTATGTCTTCTTCACGCTCAACTTTTTCTGGGGAGGAGTGGTGGTGGTGGTGATGCTCGCGGCTCTCGAATGGGTGGATGATCTTGTCGGCAGCGCGGTGGAGACCGTGACGGAAGCTGTGGTAGTGGCCGTCTTCGTCGTAATATCCCATATCAATCTTGTGACGGCGACCTGAAGCGTCGACGGTGCGTTCTTCAACCTTTACCTTCTCGTTGAAGGTAACTGGCTGACGCTCGGGGTAGTCCTCTGCGTAGTTCTCACGAGGATATGTGGACTGGTTCTGCCAACCACGAGAAGCTCGGTACTCCTCGGTGAATGGGGTGGTGCGGTCACGGAAGTCTCGCTCGGCAACGTCGATGCGGGTGTCGACGTCGATCTGAGTAGCTGGGGTGTGACGAGTAGGGTACTCGCGGTCGTAGACGCGGTCCTGAACGTCGATCTGAGCGTCGGTGTAACGCTGGAAGGGCTCGCGGTAGCTATGCCAGAGATAAGGATGTCAGTCGAGATGTGTATGACAAGAAAGGACCCCAATGGGGAAGGAGATGTGATGGTGACTGGATTGTGTGTGATGATGATGAAGGCAGGGAAGGACGGTGAGAAGAGAGGAGTGGATCTGATGCGTTTCCACGACGACAACACACTAGTGTGAACTAGCAGTAGCGTGTATGCCAAGTGGTCGTCAGGGGAGGTGCGCTGTGTTGTTCGAGGCCCGAGCGGAAACCCGACGGGAGCAAGAGGAGGAGAGGTGGGTAAACAGAGGCTTCCAAAGCGAGTTGAGAGACGCCCAATCAATGCCAATCTACAGACTGTGCAGCACTCTGCTGGATTGTGTATCGGGGGGAAAGAAAGGTATGCACTCACGTCTTGCGCTCAACGTCAACCTCTACACGAGAATCGACGTGCTCCTGCTCTTGATTGCGGCCGATGCCAGTGAAGCGGACGTCCTCACGTCTGCCTGACTTGCTGGTGCGGAAGCGGTCTTCTTCGGTGATGCGAATGTCCTCACGGTAGCGGTCGTCGCGACGGGAAGGGCCGGTGTGTGAAGAGTCGTGCTTTTCACTTCGATCTTCCCGTCCAGCGCCTTGGACAGTGATTCGCTCGTCAGTCTTGACTTCAGTGGTTTCGGAAGCCTTCTGGTTCCTGTAGCTTGACGGAAAGACGCTGAACGGGACTCTGGAGTGGTGGCGGTCAGTGGAGTGCTCTGAACAGGTCAGATGAAGGGGACACGGGCGAGTGGAACGTACGGAACTCGAGCGTCGTAATCCAGCGTGACGGCCGTGCGAGCTCGTCTTGAATACCTCCCGAATCACGAAGATGGAAGGCAGACAAGCGAAGAGCTTGACGGTCTGGAGGGGGGTTTTATGAGGTGGTGGTGGAGGAGGAGGGAGAATGCGGTGAGAGGGCCAGCTTGATGATGAGCGTGGGTGGATGCTTCTGTGCAGTGCAGGGAGAGGATGTCGGACCAATGGTGGATGGTGGCAGTGGATGGGTTGGAACGAGGCGGCTATAAAACGTAGGGGGCCGGGCATGTCGCGTCCGTGCCAAACTCACTCTAGTGTGTCGTTGCTGTCAACACGCCAATTGCCACGACAACGCTCCGCAAGCCGCCCAATCGCCAGCAGCCAGCCAGCCAGCCAGCCTTCCCATTTCGTGTCCTCCAAAATCACGGGCACAACGCTTTTCTCATCACAGCATGAAATCCATTACCGCGGCTGTCCTCGGTCCCACTCCGTCGCCCCCTCGCTGCAGTCGTAATGTGCCTGTCTGATGCACTGCTTCATATTATATCTCCAGGGCGGTCGTTCTGCGTGCAAGCCCAAATTTCGCCCGGGGTCTGTCTGGTCCCTCCTCTCATAGCGCAAAGGTCGCAATCTCAGCGAGGCCAGCACATCCTTCCACCCTGCTCTCTCACTCGTTCGTCAGAGAAGGGATACACCTGGGCAGCGTGTCTCCTGATAATTGGCTCGATTATCAACATCAACAAACACAAAAAGACGCAAGCCACGACCATGACGCGCTAGTCCGGGCTAGCTTTGCATCCGGAACCGCTTCCTCAACAGACGTGCAGACTGCAGAACGCGTGTTGCATTCACTTGCCATCCACCTTTCCCAGCCACTCACATTTCCATCCGTCGGCATTCCAGTCATCACAGTCCAGTCGTCGACTGCGGAGCTGCACGGATCGGTACAGCTACAATCAACATTGATTGGCGCAGATATATGGTAATGTGTATCCGCTTTCGTCCGAAAAGTGTTGCTGTTTCCATGAACCACCAGCCCTCAACTTCCTTGAATGCCATGGACGTTAACATCAACAATGCCTACAGCTTGTGACCGTGTGCAGAAGACTAGTGCGACTTCGATATGTTGGCTCCTGGAGACGTCATGGAAGTCGCCTGTTGTCATCTGATGAATTAAGATTCTGATGTAATTCAGGACTCGATCAACCCGCTTCGAGACATATCGTTTGTATTCTGCCCATCCATCACACATCATGATATCACCATCTTCTCCCCTTGCGACCAATTTTTGCGGGCATTTCCGGGTACGAGCTTGAGTAGTCGATCAGCCGTACTCGGGTTGTCTTGTGCTCACGGTGTCTACAAGCGCTCTTTCACTTCACGTGGACCTGCGGTCTCGATCGACCATGACCCGGAATACCTTTACACTTACTCATCTGGACGCTGGCTATGGGACGAGGAGCTACAGATGACACGTCGGCGGCACAAATTCAACATCACGGAGCTTGCACAGGCTGCGGCGCTGGCGGCTGGGTCACAGTCCTGCGTCAAACTAGCCAAGTTAGCCGAGGGCAGTTTCAACGAAGCATTTCTGCTCACTATGGATGATTGCAAGGAGGTAGTCGCCAAATTGCCGAATCCCAATGCAGGCAAAGAGCATCTGACCACTGCAAGCGAAGTTGCTACAATGGATTATGCGCGAAACGTTCTTGGTGTTCCTGTACCCCAAGTTTATGCTTGGAGCTCGTCTACGGATGATCCCGTTGGCGCGGAGTACATCTTGATGGAAAAAGTGTTCTGGGACCGAACTGCATACGGTCTGGTACACCATTACCGATCGTCAGCAAGCGGCCATTATTCACAAACTCGTGAGTTATGAAGCTGCATTTGCGTCATCAAATCTTCCCATATACGGGGCTCTTTACTATGCCAACGACTTTAAGGCCACTCAAAATGATCAGGGCATCCTTCCGCCAGTGACAGGAAACACAAAATCTGCGGCATTCGCCGTCAGACCAACCACAGACAGGAATTTCTTGGATCATGGTAGGGCTGGCGCGACGGTCAATCAAGGGCCCTGGTCAACTGTCGAGGAATATAATATCGAAATTTCTGAGCGTGAGGTAGCTTGTTTGCAGAAGTTCTCACAATTCCCTGATCCGCAGGGATTCTACAATGGCCCAGGACAATACCAGCAAAACTCCGAATCCAAGATGCAGACCTTGCGAAATTTCGAGAAAATAGCTCAGTATCTGAAGCCCACGGATCCAGTCCTTTCAAAGCCTGTTCTCTGGCACACTGACCTACACTGGGATAACATATTCGTCAACGAGAGCGATCCGACAAAGATCACAGCCATTATTGACTGGCAGGCAGTACATGTCGCTCCACTCTTCGCGCAAGCCCGGCATCCGACTTTCCTTGAATTCGATGGCGAGATTCCAGATACTTTCGACGCGGACGCTATCAAGCTACCCGACAATTTCGCAAGTCTCACCCAAGAAGAGCAGCAGGCTGCCAGAAAATTACGCGGTGCACAAATGCTGTGGAAAGTGTACGAAGTCGAGCTGATGTGTCAATGCGACGACGTTAGACGGGCTATTCGCTTTGGCCAAGGCCTGCTAGGTCGATTGCCTAGTCTTGCGGGGAACATATTCAGCGATGGCGAGCTTCTCGTCCAAGATCTCCTCATGACTCTACAGCAGGAGTGGGCTCAGGTTGTGGACGATCCTGTCGCAAACCCCTGCCCGCTGGCTTTTACAGATGAGCAGAAAGCTTCCCATGACGAACAATTCGTCCTTTGGTCAAGAAGCATCGAGCTCATGACCGAGTTCTTAAACAGTATTGGCGGATATCGTGGATGGGATGGCTCAGTGTCCCATGAACAATACAAGGCAGGAAAGGAGCATATCAGACGTTTCAAGGAAGACTTCATCTCGCCGGCACTCGTCGACAGAGGAGGACAGGGAAGGATGGTTGAAGGTTTGGCAGTTTCCAGACTGAGGAGATGAGGTTTCGAACATCAGCTTGGCAGTATCCAAGAGATGGTGCCCATTTGATGCCACAAACCCATTGCCTAAGACTTTTCCAAAGGTATTGCAGTCTCGGTCCGCTGCGGCGATCAAGAGACGCATGAGAAATACTAGCGCTGGCGATGTATCGCACCCATCATTTCCAGTTGTGATATGCTAAGCAAGAAATCTCTGCTCGAGGCAGGCGGCATTGGCACAAGTCGTCAATAATAGGCGTAGTCGCTTGGCCAGCTATTCTCGTTGGAAGTTCACCTAACCAAGCGTTTCCGCAAGACGTCTCGAGGTTCTAAAGACCGGACGTCTGACCGGCCTTGGGTAATTTTGGCAACTCCTTCCTCACGATGGTGCTCTTGGGCATCGATTTTAAACATATTGAGAATAGTATTGCTAGGCCTGAGGTCTCCGAAGCCTGTGCGAGGGGTATTGCTGCGACTGTACGAGCCCATACTGGCCGGCGCCACTACCTGGACATCCTCGTCACTGCTTCCACACTATTCGCAGACTTGATCACATCTTTGTTCTTATCATGGCGCGCTGGAGATATGGCCAGTCAATGCGATGCTTATCGCATGGCAGTGGCTGCAAAGTGAGCACTATGGGCGTTTGTTGAGTGAGTTGAGGTCAAGTGCAAGGTAGGTGCAGATAGGTGCAAGCTGTTGCGCACGGCCTGCGGTGTGGATCTGTAATACATGTACTATGCAGCTGTACGGACTACTTGTGGCAATAGACAGCGCACGCAGACAATAAATCTTGCGAACTATGGCGGCCTCTCAGAGCATTGCCGATATCCTGAAGTCCACTCCCCCTCTGTTCAGAGGTCCCGGTGGCGCCATTGCCGTGGTGAGAGATGGCCAGCTCCTCGACAAACATGCCTGGGGCTACGCCGATCTCGACAAACGCATCCCCATGACTGAGCAGACGCTATTCCCAATATGCTCCATCTCAAAGCAGATGGTTTGCTTGATGCTCATGAGTGTAGTCAGGGAGTCCGCGAATCCAGACGAGACATGGAATAAGCTAGACGCAGAACTTCGAGAAATGTTACCCAAAGTCTACGAGACCGAGGAAGGGCGAGAACTGACGATTCATGATCTGTGTAATATGCAATCAGGCATTCGAGACTACTGGGCCATGAGCACGTTATGGGGATCGAAAGCCGATGATGTCTTCAGGCTGAAGGAGGATGCTCCAAGAGCAGTCGAGCGGACTAATTCTCTGCACTTCCCTCCCGGCACCGAGAGCTCGTACTGCAATGAGAATTTCTACATCGTTGCTCGGCTTGTCGAGAAGCTAAGTGGGCAATCGCTCGAAGACTTGCTCGAGGAACGTCTGTTCAAGCCAGCTGGCATGACTACCGCAAGACTGTGTCCAGATAACTCTCGCCTGCTAGGGCCATGTGTTGGCTATGAAGTCGACGAAGAGCACGGTTTCTTCCCAGCCGTCAACCGAATGCAATGGTCCGGGGACGCCGGCGTCGTGGGCTCGCTCGAGGATATGATAGCCTACGAGAACTACTTGCACGAGAGCTGGAAGGATCCAGATAGTCTGTACCGAGCTATCTCGAAGGATCCCACCTACAAGGACGGCACAGCTGCAGTCTACGGCTATGGCCTCGGACATGTCTACTCAGGCAGCAAGCACTGGATCGGACACGGTGGAGCTCTGCGTGGCTTCCGACTCGTCCGCATGCATGAGCCTGAAGAGAAGCTCTCCATCGTCGTCATGTTCAATCACGAGGCCGAACCTGGTGCGGCAGCAAAGCACATCTCCGGCAAGATTTTCAACGTCAAAGAAGATGAGAAGGATGGACTCGCATCCAGCAGCGCTGAGAATTGGAAAGACAGTATCGGTGTCTACCTCGACAAAGACACGCAGCTGCACGTCGAGATCCAGCTGGGTGATGCGCGCAAGAATGAGATCTTGTTGACTTACGCCGGTGGAACCGAGAAGCTCAAAGCGTCCAGCAAGCCTGCATCGCCGCCACAAGCAGATTCCGAAACCATGCATGCCAGTATCGATCAGGGCACACTGACAGTCCAGTGCTTGCGCGATAATCGAACATTATCAGCCCAGCGCCTGCGCAAACCCAGCGCACCATTGCCAGAGACGGGAGACTTCGTTGGCGAGTATCACTGCGCAGAAGTCGAGTCTACGTTCCGTTGCTCTGGGGACGGTGGTATGTTGTACGGATCTTTCGACGGATATCTCGGTGAAGGCTCGATGTATCTCATCAGATATCTCGGTGGTGATGTGTGCTCGTTATCGAATCCAAGAGGCCTGGATGCTCCCGCTCCGGGAGACTGGACTTTGAATTTCCGAAGGGATGAGAGTGGGAAGGTGGATCAAGTGACGATTGGCTGCTGGCTTGCGAGGAAAGTCGTTTTTGTGAAGCAGACGTGATCCCGACCAAAAGGGTATCCTGATGACCACGACAACAGATACGGAGGAAAAGGAGAGAGATCAGAAGTAAAATGAGCGCGATCCCGTGAGAGAGAGACCGATGAGAAGACACTGCCGCATTGCCACCACTTCAGATTCGCATACCTCATTGCCACGAAGATACTCAACTCATACCTACTCTCACGTCCTCGACTCCCGTACCAGCAGTCCCATCTCAAACATGCTTCTATTACGGGATATTGATGACTAAGGTGCCGGTAAACATGCTCAAGCAATATGGATGGATAGAACTTACCTCTCGTGTCTTGGAACGGACATCGATATCGTTATGAGGCATCAAGCATCTCGGCGGCAGGTTTGAAGTATCAGGGGGTAGAGGAGCTGGGTGACTTGCTGTAAGAATCGCTAGAACGGCTGAGCCGCCTAGACTGAATTTCCGGCATGGGCAGGCTTGCAAACCTGTTGCGCGGAAAGTGAGATCGGATAGAGAGTCATCACGATGGTGACATGACCCGGGAAGGCTATTCTCTCAGCAAGCTTGCAAGCTTGCTGACAGAGACTTTTTAAGGCCTCTACTTCAAGATGGTCGATCCGTTGTTGTACGCAAACGCATGTGTAGACAATGCAGCGCCATGTCCGTGTGCGCGAGAGCGGTGACCTGCAAGCCTTACTCGTGCTCGGTGCTGGGATGTTGTTATTTGGTTTTGTTTTTTATCTGAGTGTTGCTGCTTGCGCATGAGGGAAGACTTGCAGGCCTTGCTCGTGCTTAGATTTGAGATGTGTTGTTCTTTGGGTGCTGTTATTTAGGTTCGTCGTTATTTGCGTGTCGCTTGCGCATAAGTGAAGACTTGCAAGCCTTGCTCGTGCTTAACACTAGGGTGTGTTGATGTCTGGGATGCTGTTATCTCAGTGCTGGCAATTCTCCACGGCAGGGAGAAGCGAAGCCATTATTAATCTGCTTGGGGTGCGGACGCCAAAGACTTGCAAGTCGTTGTTATCTGCTGTCGCGCGCCTCAATCCGAAAAGCGGCGACCTAGGGAGCATGTTCTCGAGAACGTGCATGGTGCACGTGGAACAGTTCATATCTAATCTATGATGAGGTCAGTATCAAGATCTCGAGGAGCTGCGAGAGCCCGCCGCGCAGATCTGCTGGAGGTGGTGTGTTCGAGGTTGGTGATGACAAAAAAGTTGAGTGAGAACAGAGATGAGAATTCAAAAGGGCTCATTGCGGCAGGTGGGCCCACTAGCGCATAGATTACCGGTCCTAAGCGGAGCTTTGCGCTTGATCACATGCAAAATTCCCAAGTGAAGGAGGGTGCGCTTTCGCCCAATCGCAACTATCGAGACGTCGTGCTCATATGTCTTTGCTGACACATCACGGATCTTCGATCGGAGCGCGAGAATTGCTTTCGCATCGACGACCGACTTGCTATGAAAGGCACATGGCATCTTCCAGATTGTATCCAGCAGCGCAATGAGAATTCACATCCGACGAGCACTCACTTAAGTGCGAAGGAGACCGAAATCTCTCTCCGGCCACCAGCTCTCTACCTCCCATTATACCGCCCCTCGAACGAACGCACTTGTTGCTGCAAAGGTTTCTCCCCATCTGACGCTATTACTGACTGTAGTTTGAAAATTTTGCGATACATTTCCATTTCTTCGAAACGTGCCGCTCGCTCGACCCGGCACTATGTCGCTCCCGGCATCGCATTTTGATCTTCGACGGCCTCGTCTGAAAAGTCTTCGTCATGGCGATACTTCAGCATCCCGAGATCCTTGCCAAGCTGAAGGAGGAGGTGGACAGTATCTGCGTGACAGACGAAGAATCCATAAGATTGACAGTCATGGATGATCCGTAGAAGATGCCGTAGATCGCGGTAAACAGTCCAGAAGACCATTGCCACGGGAACCCAACCTGCCAACCACTCCGGAACAAAATCCGATCCAAAACTTGGAATTCGAGGTTTTACGTCCATCAAGGCGAGGCCCGGACTCGACATCAATGGATACACAGTAGCCAACGACTGCGAGGATTATAGTCGTACCTAGCCAGAGCGATGCCTGGACGGCAACGAGCAGAGCGCTCTGCATGGGCACCGGGCGTTCCGAGGTGGGCGACGAATTCTGTGCCGGGTACAGACGAGCGCAGGGTAGTCTTACGAATATGAGAGGCCTTCGATGTCGTATAAAGTCGTCAAAGAGCGATCAAGGTCGTCTTGAACATTGTCCCAGATTCGTCTCTTCTTTCAATGGCTCACTTCGTGGCCTTCTTGCGATCCAGCTCAACCTTGCTGTAATAAGCAGCACCGCAGATCGCAACGAGCATACCGATACCGTTGATGACGGCGACTTGTAGCTGGAATATGAGAATGCCCAGCGCGATCGTCAAGACCTGCTTGACGTTGGCGCAGACAGAGATGGTCAGAGCACCCGCGACCTTGTTCGTTTGGAAAGAAACAAGGTTGAGCATGAAAGCCATGCATGCATTTCCCACAACGCCGAGAATGAGTAGCAAGGAGAGATTGGCGTGTCCGTCGTGGACTTCGGTTGCGCTCGAGTAGAGTTTCAGGATCTCCCCACTTAAGACTCCGCCAAGTAGGCATTGAACTGCGGCGAGCGGGGACATGCGGAAGAGTAGCTCCATGGCGGAGAGTTTCAGTGTGCCAGTCATGAGCCTATTGGTCGTGACTGTCTTGACTGAGGCGAGAACGACGCCCAAGAATGTGAGCAAGAAGCCGACAATAGTGAAATAGTAATCGCCGAAGGTGGCGAGGCTGACGCCGATGATGATCGGGACCAAGGAGAGGTATGTCTGTGTCGAGTACGTGCGGCTGTACACGAAGCGATAGATGAGGATGGTCATGACGGGGGCTGTCGAGCGCATGATCTGGTGGAAAGGAACGGAGACCGCAGACCTGTATGCAGTCAGTGTCGAATGGTCAGCGTACGCTACCTCGCTCCCACTCACAGTGATACATTGCTGACCGCGATGTTGAGCGTGAACAGGACCGAGAAGGCAACGAGTGTCAAGTTATCCCTCAAGGACAACTTGGTCAACTTGAAATGCCCAAGAGCCAGTAGTACTGCGCATCCGATCGAGGTCGCCGTGGTGTGGCCGAACGTCAACATCCATGGGTATGAGGCGTGGTTGAGTAAAGCCTTGTTGGACAGCGTCAGGCTGAGGTTGAGGACGAAGTACAGGCCGAGAAATGCCAGCTTCTTGCTGGTGGACACGGTATCTTTCGTACGTGATCAACATTAGTTCTTTCTCGAGCATTGGAGACACAAGGAGGACTTCTAGGTGAACGCGAACTTACATTCGAGTGGCGTAGATGACTCTGCCGGCGCAGTTGGAGTGTCTTGCGCTTCGACATCTCTATCCTTCTCTGCGTCGTATAGAAGCCCGTGGTTTTCGTGGTCCTCTCTTGGCTCCAGCTCCGAGAGCTCCACGGACAGATCTTCCTCGGAGTACTTCCTATCCACGTCTGATGATCTACCCGACTCGTCTTCGAAATGGACCATCTTCTTCTCGTCATGTGATTCCATGGATGCACTTTGATTGCCAGCGATCAAGTATGTTGTATGCGAACGGCAACAAGAAAGACCCAAAGCCAAGAATGAGGGAATGCAAAGAGACAGATAGGCAGAGAGAGTGGGCCTTGTCTGTCCAGCCCCTACGCACGGGACGTGTGGTCCGTTGCCGAAAAGCTTAACAAATTCTTGTGACGAGGCTCGTGCCAAGCAGCTGATGACGATCCTTTGCTGGGTGGGCAGGGGAAGAGGTGATTAGCCAAGAGCCCCAACGGCGCGTTCGGTGGAGAATAAAGGCCCTCCGACAAGCGACTGCGACAAGGATGTCTTCATTGTTTAAAAGGAATGATGAGCTGTCAGCAGCATCTATGCAGCCAGCCACAGCGGCGATAAGCAGCTCGGGGGACTGACGGTAAGGTTGGCTACCACCAGATGTCTGCTTCGATATGACTCCCCTTTGACTCTCCCAGATCTCCAAAGTCCATGGCGTTCGCGACAACCAAGGAACATCACAAATTGCGTCGCTTGAAGGGTGCCCTACACCAGAATAGTACGCGTAACGCAAGTCTGATTAATAGCGCTGTTTCGTACAACAGCGGCGCACCAAGTGAGTTCGTGCTACTAACTAGCTGGCTCTGATGTTTGCGGCGCTCCTAGCGATCGGATTCGGACGAGGTGTCCGTGCAGCGCGGAAGTGCCACCGTGGCACGCTCCCAGAGAAGATAAGGAGGCCTCTGGCGCCGAAAGGTTCCGGCCCAGCAGAGCATGAGACGAGCCACATGGCAACTTCACTTGGTCAGGAGTATCAGGACGCACCAAGACACAGTACCAGGAAATGATCTGATCCAAACACCAAAACCACCGAGAAGCGTCGCTACCACCTCCAAATTCGTCGTCGTACTAGATGCGACATGTATTGTACTATATGCACCCAAGGGAGAAATGAGGCCGCCGATGATCCACCCCGTGCCAAGCACTGCAGGCCGAGGGCACGCGACTGCAAACGGTCACTGCACAAAAGTCAGCTGAAAGCGAATGATCTGTGTGCACTGTGATGGTTCCACGGCAGGGTGTTTCTGGGGTAAGTACCGGCTTGAGCAGACCCTCACACCCGTACCGCAGTACCTTACCCTAATCGCATACGCGGCCAGGGGAGGATTCGGCGTCAATCTCGCATCAACGCCTATCAAACCCGCAAGTCCTGCGAGCCAACCGGGTCTTGCTGCATCTGACTCCGATCCGCAAGAAGGATCGATTGCACCATTTGATGGTTGCAGCTCACCACTGTGGGAACCATGATTCTCGTCAAGGGCAAAGTGGCAGCCGTCAGCACGCCCCCTATGGCCCACCGCTGCACTTGTGCTAGTTAGTCTGGCAGAAACATCATCCGTAATCTATCGTCGTTTGTTGTATTCTTTTCTTGTGACTCTGTAAGTTATCGTTGTTGTGGTGATTTCCCCCCCCCTCTCTTTTCATCGCAGGCGACGCTGCTTGTCTTGCTTGGGGCCAAATGGACGGCGACAAGTTTCGTCGGTATTTCCTATATGCCGTGGTTGCCATCGGCGTCATCTGTGGACCTTTCCTGTACGGCTATTACCTTGGCGTGGATACAGTTCGCTTGCCCAGTCTCAACTGGGGCTTCTCACACCCGCAGCACGAGCACCATCTGAGCTCTGCATCGGGCCGCACGAAGAACTTCCACTACCTCGTGCCGGCGACGAATCCCGGCGTCAATCTGTGCAAGCTCCTCCTCACTGGCGGCATCCTGCAATACCCTGAGCCCATCATACTGGGCTGGGATCACAAGGGAGTCTTCGATGGCGCTAAATCTCACCTGTTCAAGATCACCGAGACTGCCAACTACCTGCGCGGATTACCGCCCAGCGCAGATGAGGATCTTGTCTTGATCCTCGATGCCTACGATATCTGGCTCCAGCTGCGACCCTCGGTCATGATCTCGCGGTACTATGAGCTGTTGAAGGAGCATGACGATGTGCTACGGGAGCAGGGCATCCTCAACCAGGGCCTCTCTGAGACTGGCGCACCCATCCGGAGCAGGCTCCTCTTTGGCGCCGACAAATTCCCAGGCCCTCCTCTCTTCAACGAGCCCTATGTGTGGGCTGCACCAAACAGTACTTGGCCCAGCGATGTTTTTGGAAAAGATACAGACCATAGTGACATCGACCATCGTCGTCCGCGATTCCTCAACAGCGGGACCATGATGGGCACGGTCAAGGACATGCTTGACTTCTTCGAGGCTACTGAAGACGCGATCATGAGAGTCGCAGCCGACGATGACACCAAGCTCGAGCATAGTGACCAGCACTTCTTTGGCAAGGTGTGGGGCCCGCAAGAGATGTACAGAGGGATGGTGAGGTTTGGTCGGGAAGCATTCAAGGAGAGGATTCCACATGGTGCGCTCCATCCCGACTTTGATGGCATGCGTACGGAATATGGCGTATGCTTGGACAATGAGCATAGGTTGTTTCAGCTGGCGAGTGGATGGTATGATTGGCTTGTAACGATGAAATTCAACGGCAAAGAGAATCCGAAAGTCAAAGGAGGGCTTGGAGCCGGCTACGACACAAAGAATTGGACGCTGCCGCAAGACGTACTCGAGAGCGAGGGCCCATGGGCCGCACTGGAGCCAGGAGAGGTACCTGGTCATAACTCAACTGAAGGCTGGGATGATGTAGTATTGGGGGCGAATGCCATCAATAGACAGCCGTACGGCTTAATCCACCACACTGGCCTGAAATGGACGAGAGAGGAGTGGTGGCCTGATCTTTGGTTCCACCCGCACGGCGAGACTCTCTTCAAAGCCGCGCGTAGGAGGCAGGTTGCAAAAGAGGAGCCAGAGGTCTTTTTAGAGATGGACGGCATACGGTGGAAGCAGTCTCGCAAGATGTTCACGGACCATGAGAAGGCTGGAGCGTGGAGAGCCACTGGCGAGTATGTGTCCTGGGACAGCTTGTGCGGCAAGGAGGAGGCGAAAGACACCTTTTACGTGAAAACCCCATCGGTTTAATGAATCAATTCGTTAAGGAAAAGTTGCCCACTTGCCCCTCAATTCCGATACTGTGCTGAAGTCGCTGCATCATTGTACCGTCGAGGACTCATCTGACGGGCGTTTTCTTGCTGAACTCCCAACCCTCGATAATATTGCCTCCCCCACAGCAGAACAATCTACCGTCCGCAACTTGTGCTTTGAAAGCACGAGGTGTCGCGTCATTTGTAATATACAGGTCTCGGGAGTCTTCGAGTCTTGTTGAGGGTTGTAACGTTCCAAACTTGAGATCTCCTACCAGATCCCAGCGTGCCGAAGACTGGTCTCGTTTCCAAAACCTGACTTGGCTATCATAGCTGGCGGTCACTATCCATGCTGGTGCCCCATCGGCTCCCTCGACTACTTGCAATGATCGGACTAGATTTTGGTATCCTTCCAGACACGCCAATTCGCCCTGTTGTTCCAGGTCCATAATCCGCACGGTCTGGTCGGACGAGCCAGTGACAGTGAAGCGATCATTCAACCACAGACAGGCTATACCTTTTGTGTGCAGGTTGAAAGTGTGCGTGACCTCGCCAGAATGCAAATTCCAGATGTGAAGAACCCGGTCTCCGCCACCTGAGACTATCACGTCGCGATTAAGCTGGACAGTATTGACAGCAGCGTGATGGCGATTCAGAGTGGCCAGATGACTGTACCCGGTAATCATTAGATCTCCATCCAGGACATCCGGATCCGAGCGCACGAATTGAGGCACCAGCTCATCTTGCGCGGAAATTGTATGTCGAGTCCAGACCTTGATTGTCTTGTCTTTGCCACCTGAGACGAGGTATCGGTCATCGTAGACGAGACTCAGCACGCTCTCATCATGTGCATTGTTGATCTTCCTGACGACTTCGCCGGAAGAAAATTGCCAGACGATGATTGCCTTATCGACTCCACCAGAGACGATGATGTCTTCTTCTGGAGACGCATCGAATTGGAGGCACAAAACGCTCGATTTATGACCAAGAAGAGGAGATCTAGCGAGCCGTTGCCTTTCAATGTCCCAAACTCGGATTGAACTGTCTTTGGATCCTGAGACAAGGTAGCCGCTTTGAAGTTGCACTGTGTAGACAACGTCTTTGTGGCCGTCTTCTGGGTGATCAGGGTGCGGCAGCTGAAGTCGCCTGAAACTGTTCAAGTCCAGACCTTCCATATCCGAGGTGCATGCAAAGAACTTTGAGGGACTTGGTGTAGAAGACGAAGGAGTCGCAAGTAGGTGTCGATGAAAGTGTCAAAGGTTAGGCAGCTACACTTGCAATGCACTGGCTGACATTAGATGCGGGACCACGTTCACGTGCCGGCAAGAATACGACATTACGACTTCACCAACTTCGACACCCCTCGCACGTAGAATGCTAGCAAAAAAGCGTGCGCCAAACGCGTATGAAACCCGTTTCACAGAGCTGCTACGCTGACTAGTTATATCTATCGTACTTACTATTATTCTTCCCTTTAGAAAACTACAAGATCCGCGAATCTAAGGCGTCATTCAATCTTATACTCTATGTACGTCCCTAACGCGCTCCTGACGTGCTCCCGACGCCCTTGTAGTATATACACAGTAAAGGCGAGTACAATGTCTCCTTACAGCGGAAAATGATAATTGTTCACGTATACGAAGCTGCTATGATTAATCTATATATCAGTCACGTCTATATAGCCCGCTGAACGGTCACTTTTTGTACTCTACTGTACGACAATGCTGTGTATAATGTAGCAGACACTGCACAGCGAGTTATGCGCGGCGCAGCCGACTAGAACGCTAGCAATAAAAGCGTGTGCCAGTCGGCTACGCAACGCCGTCGACATACGTATTGCATAACTTTTTATCTATCTACGTATAATACCGGTTATATGTTACTAGAGACCCTAGATAATATATCGCTAGATAGATATATATCGATACTATTAAGAGAGTTAATTCTAAGTATATAGAAGCTATGCTACGTATAATATCGCCGTATCTCTTAGATTTGTTGAAACTACGACTTTATTAAAGAATTTTATTTCCTATAGGCGGTATTATAAATTATCGAGTTCTATTAATATTATATTTTAGAATGCTACCCAGTAGTCTAAGGAACATTTTCTAGGTGTTACCTTATTTATACGCCTTATATTGCATATACGCTGCTATGTTCTTCGAAAAAGAGCTGAAATTCTCAAGCGACCGGCGTGTGTTGCGACGCCGACTGGCACACGCTTTTATTGCTAGCGTTCTACTTGACACGACACCACAGTCGTATAATCTCGAGGCCTAGCTCATCAACAGAATTTCAACATTAGTCAGAACGCCACTCAATATCAGAGCCGCTCATAGCGAAAACGACGTTACCTGCCGCGAACAAGCTTAGCCTTAGTGAAGCGCCCAGAACAATATAATGAAATGGATGTTTTGATAAGTATACTATTGGCAGCCTGTGTACGTTTCCGCGACTCCGTAAAATCACGAAGCAAATTCCCGAATGCAGAGCGAAGATTGCTTGGCTCAATATGATCCAACAGTGACGGCTAGAGACCGACACAAGTCGAATCGCATCGGAGCAGACCGAGCATCACATCGTATTCGAGTCACTGAGTCCCAAAAGTGTCGTTGACATCACCGAACATTGGGTCTTGAAAGCTGTTCCAATCGCTAATATCCGGTATACCTGGCAGGCCGTTGTGACTAGTTGTAGTTGCAGGAGAGAGCATCTGAGTACCAAGAGTATTGTTGAGTCCAACGCCGCTTCCCGACGGCGCTGAAAGTGCCTGTCCATAGCCGCTTGCTGAAGCACTTTGCATTTCCGTATTTGGTGTTCGAGCGGCGAACTCATCGCTCGATCGCATGTTGTGTGCCGACAGCTTGTCTGGCGTCTTGGGTCGAACGTGCTGAGAGATGGTCTCTGTGATGAAGGTCCTGGTTTGGGGAGATATGAACTCGCCAGCTTGCTCGACACATAAACTCAGCAAGTGGCTCATCGTTTTGATGTCTCTGCGTAGTAAGTCCCGCTCGGATTCCACCTTGTCCTTCTCTGCCTGGACCTTGTCCCTTTCTGCCTGGATTTCTCTTTTCTGCTTCGTCAGTGTACTATTCTCTTCCTTTGCATCTGTGAGAAGTTGGTTACACTCGTCGAGTAGCGCATTGAGATGCTGCGATGACTGTTGACCTGCTCTTGGTCGTGTCAATTTCGACTCGGGATTGATGTGGCTGGCACTCGTGCCGATCGTAGTTTCTTACACATGTCAGCAAATACGCGCGCCGCGGTTGTTCATAAAGTCCGTGGTGTGCTTACCAGGGTTCGGAACTTTGGGAGAATCCGGCTTGCACAAGGCGTAGAAGAACCGCCAGCGATCTTTATTCCTTCCTTTCTGCTGTGGACAACCGTCTGTGGCTTTGTGACGCAAACTCAGGACTTCTTCGGCGCTGACAGCGGAGCGAGAATGATTTCCAGACGCGCTACAATCAGTGAAGACACAGAGTCTGGCGCATCTTTGGCCGCTGCTGCGACTGTGCTCTTCTTTGAGTGCCGGTGTATCGAGCAATCGGTAACAGTATCCGCAAATGGACCTGCTTAATGAGCCGTGCTTGTCCCTCAAGTTACGACTGTGACTACATAAGCACAAGTGAGTATGCGAACGGGTTTTGGGATACTTACAGCATGTCTGAGATGTAAGGGTCCTTACCTGAGCACTCATCAAGGACACAAGAAATCTGCTCAGTACCCCTTCGCTTCACTGGGCGGTCGATTGCGTCAGCGACCTGAAGGTGATTATGCGAGTCGTTATCTCCGCCTTGTAGAGGTGCGCTTCGTTTAGAAGAGCTCACAGCATTGCCGGCCCCTTTTTTGCTGAAATTGTGATTGGGTGTGGTGGAGTTCTGCTCCGGTGCGCCAGTATATCGCACAATCCCAGTTTGGCTACAGACTTCCCTGCCGATGGCATGTATAGAGCGCGTCACGACAGCTTCGCCATGGATGTTACCAGTGCCAAGATTGTTGACAAACTCAACTCTGTCTAAGTCTGCATCATTTGCCTGACGAATATCGTCGTAGATGGAGTACACCAAATCGACAAAGCCTGGTGCAGTTAGCACACGGTGGCCGGCATATCCATTTTCGGCACACCACGAGACGATTGACCCCCTATCTATCTGAAGACCACATTGAACGCTGGACTTGGTAGCAAGCCGTACAATCAGATCGACGGTGACAGGTCCCTGTGCAGCTAGATGTGTTAGAAGCTCGTCAAGCAATTGTGCTTCGAAGCTTTCTGTTTCGTCGCTCTGCAGGGAAGAGACGTCTTCAACATGCTCACGATACTTAGCAAAATACTCGTCAATGCGATCACGTAAACGGCAATCGGGACTCGAGCATATCGTATCGGCGAACATTGGTGCGGAAGCCGGTGTGTCGGCTGGTCGATCGACCGCACCGTTTTCAAAGCTGTCATTGGCAATGCTCTTGGACATCCAACTTGTGACTAGGCCAGAATCTTGTCCGGCAGGTGAACGTGGAGTAAGACTGCTGGTTGGCACCAAATCACTAATGTTGCCGAGAGCCAGCTGTTTGGGGTTTGAATCTTGGCTGTGGGTGCTTGAATCAGGTTCCTGCCTAGCTGAAGCAAGGTTGGAAGGCTGGTCGCTTTTGTCGCAGCAGTTTGAAGAATCGAGTCCATCTTGTAGCAGAATGTTGCTTCCGGTGAGGCATATTTTTTGAGACTCCGAGGCCAACTCCGCTTTACGCTTCTTGGCTGGTGGTGAACCCTGCTCGTTCTCTTCGACATGCCGCTTCCTGATCTTTTGAGCAAGGGCGTGGCCACTTTGACGGGTCGATTCAGTAGTAGATCCGCAATCAGCCTTCTGGATAGGTTCCAGAGATATGTTAGATGGGTGAAAATCAGTCACAGTACATGGTCGCTGGATTGCTTGCGGAGGCGATTGGGGAGGTGTCAGATGGCAACGCAATGCAACATGCTGATTCTGACTTGCAAGTTTCGTGACCTCCGGAAACGAATTTGTCAGGTCACGGACACCTGCACTCTGACTGTGGCCAGAGAGGGAATCACCGTATGAACTCTGTGCTGAGAAGGAATTTCCTGTTGTTAGGAATGTGCTCGTTGTGGATGTCACAAGATTGTGGGCCGGCGTGACTTGCTGATAGGCATCTGCGATTGTATCGATGACATGTGGTGGACTAGGTAGACCCGATCCTGGGCAGGCTTGTGGCCGTTGACGATCAAACAACGACTCTTCCTCAGCCAATCGCTCAGACGGCCACTCTGGCGAGTGGCAGTGCTGCAAATCATTCGCAGTAAACTGCCGGCTGTGAGATGTGATGACGTTTGATGCGTTGGCATCAAAGTCCCCAGTAGATTCTTGAAGTTCAGCCAGTCTACTATGCTCGGAGACCAAACTCTCGTCCTGGCTATTGAATGTGACATCCAGGGAATTCCGGATCGTCTGATCTCGAAGAGAATTCTGGGGAAAAGAGAAGTCGTTGGTGAGCTTTGACAGCTCGGCCACATCTAGAGACCATCTTTCGAAATCTATCGCTGGAGTGGTTGCCACTTCTTCGCAGAAAAGAATGAATTGATGAAGTTGTGCTTGTTCCCAGTGTTGAATGCGAATGTCCATCTGGAACCGGTCCTGGACTTCCTCGGTGCTAGCGAATGGAGAGCTCCTGTGGTGGCCAGTGCACGGGCGCATATGGTTGAATTCATAACCACATTTCCCGTACTGCTCTACGCTATTGAGGTGATGATCTAAGTCTGCCTTGTGCACGAAATAAAACTCGCATTCGTCGCATCGAAATCGGTCATCCAGCTGTTTCGTATGGTAGCCAATGTGAGCATTGACATCGCTATAGTAGGAACGATCGTCTCGAGGACACAGCGGACATGAGAGCATTCCATTATGCCGGGCCCGCTTTCTTGAGTGGTCGCCAAATTTTCTCAGTATACCAAGTGGTTTTCTCAATGCCGCGAGCACCGAGGATCTATCAACGCCTGCTGGTGAGTCCTCCGTATTGGTGTTGGAGGAGCAGCGCGAGTGCGAGTGCGAGGGCGAAATGCGAGAAGGTGCCGTCAATGTCGAAGGCGAGTTGCAGAAAGCAGCATCCGCATCGGAGGCGTGCAAAGTTCGAAGCTCGGAGTTCCAGTTGTATGCTGAAACCGACGTATCGTCCGGCAAATACGGCCTTTCGAGTTCACGTCTAGCCCAGGGAGATTTGTCATCTATATGATCTATAGCTGGACCTGAAATGAAAGAGCACGGAGATGGACTGTCCCGCTCAAGCCACAAGCTGTTGTGGTACTCATCGAGGCCGTGCAAGAGAGAGTCATCTTCCGCGTCATAGTCATCTCCAGACGGCAGTGATGGGGTCTCCCACGAAGCGCCGGCAGCACATCGCGAGTCGACAGAACGATAGGAATGATAGCCCGAATCGACAGTGCTTGAGGCAGGACTCTGGCTTCGTAACCTGCCCAGCAGCGTGCTGTCCAACGAGACGCTTTGCAAGTGGCGTTCTGTGGCCTGGAGAGGATAGCGGTGATGGCCTAGTGACGCTCGGATCTGCTTCGGGCAGGCCAGAGACGAGTATGCATATGGGCTTCGTATGGTCGACTTGAGCTCCGCGTCTGTGTATGTTCCATGGCTCTTCACAGTCGCGGCTTGCCGGCCCGCGCGAGGATCACCAGCCGTTACCCGGTCGGGACGGGGGACCCGTGGGACGTACGAACCCATACTTGCTAGAAGTGCTGGGCGGCAGTCATTCGAGTCGTTGTAGTGAAGGACTCATGCTGTTCATAGAGAAGATGATCGACGCAAGACCATTCTTCCCAGCAACATCCAGCCCGACGACCAAGGCTGGCAGGCGGCCTCTCCCTCAAGTCGACTGCTACTCGTCGCCGACTTGCGTGCGGCTAGTGGACGACAAGGTTACGGAGACACGGTGTAGTCCCCTCCCGCCATCGGTTCCTCCCGTCGCTTGTCGTCGTCTTGTCTGCAAGCTACAAGTCAATCCCTCGTTCGCGAACTGGGGACGAGTATCCAGTGTTTCTCTGCGACTTTGCGTATCGTTGTACTTGGAGCTACTCACCAGACGACTCGCCATGTCTGCCCCTACGAATGCGACGCGAAGCATGGGCATTGCGACAACACTCATTCGAGTCACCGGCGACTTGCACTGCGAGGAAGCAGGATGTATTAAATTGAGCTGTGCGCACTCCTGCACCATCTCTTGTAATTCCTTCAATCATTGGCGAAACGCAGCGAAAATCACATTGTGCATTGTATGAGCATTCAGATTCCATCATGCCTCACCAAGATGGACCTCGATTGGGCCAGGCGCCGAGGCCGTACACCTCGATGATCGATAATGGTTCGCATCAACTCTAGTCTCGTAGCCTGTCGAGGCAGTCACCTGCCTTTCGACGATGATCGCTTACCAGACGACAGGGTCATTTGATTTCGTGCCTCGTGGCCAGCCAAAAGGATCATCGAACCTAGCGACTTGTGGCAGCCAAGCACCCAAGTCCAAAACCAGTACAAAGGCCGCCAATCACGATCTTCTGGCCTGCGTCGGTAGCCAATTCACACAGAGATGACTGTCTTGACGTAAGTGGTGCCTCACTTTGCTCAAACTGGGCTGCCTGTTCTTGTTTTTTAAGAGGCTGACATGCTGGAGTGGTCGTGCGGTCAGGAGCTCCGAGCTCTTGTCGAGGAAGAACGAAAGACGTCTGTCATTGGAAGAAGATGTGTTGGCTATCAATGCTTGCGGGATGTGTTTTAAGTTGGCGTTGCGGTGGAAGAAAGAGGAACATCTATGTTTGAACGCGTTGAAGTTTGATGGTCCCCATTTCAAGTGTCCAGTATTGATCGAAAGGCGCGAAATCCGGTATGGCGAGGTCTGGCGTTCCTCAACATCACATCAGTGGGTAAATAGAACGCTTTTGTCTCTCATGGTGCTGCCTGCTGTCGGAAGAAAAGGTGAATATGGCTACTAGATCCAATATCTGCACCAGGAGACGTGTAGTCTCGCTCACGCAAGAAATATCTGTGTTGCAAACCGCGCCAATTTACGAATGTAAGCTTGTGGGAGGCTTCATGGATGTGTCGTTATCGTCATGTCATATGCGAAGAGATGAAAAGTGAATGAAAGTGAGGGAGTGTCAGGAGGGCAAGACGTCGTTGGATGCATTGCATGGAAGTGGCAGGGATGGTGGCCAGAGCGCTGCGATGAAGTGGAGCACCCCGCAAAGCTGCACCACAGACAAAATCATTGGCAGCAACAGCTGTCATCACGAGCCCGGCCGGTGTACAACCTTAGAGGACCATCCAGAAAAAGTCACACGAGCACATCCAATTTCTCATCCGGCCGCCCATATACCACGACACTTGAGCATTCCACCCCTCTCGGCCTCTCCTGCCTAACCTTACCCTGACCCCCAAGCGACAACCATGTCTCGACTCCAAATCGGCAAAGTCAAGAGTGTTCTTTCTGGCGACACCTTGATCCTGCAGAACCACCAAAATATCAAGCAGGAACGGACCTTGAGCCTTGCCTTCATTAATGCACCGCGAATTCAATCCGACGAGCCGTGCTCATTCGAATCTCGAGAATTCCTGCGAAAGCTCTGCGTTGGCAAGCTCATCAATTTCAATGTGCTGTATTCAATCCCCCAAAAGACGGGTGGGGGAGCACGCGAGTATGGCATTGTCGTGCTTCAGGATGGAACCAAGCTTCCCGACCAGATAGTAAGAGAAGGATGGGCAAAATTGCGAGACGATGCGGACAGGAAAGCCGAGTCTGGCCCAGCTGCCGACTTGCTCGAAACCTTGACCATGCTCGAGTCACATGCCAAGTCTGACGAGAAGGGAGTCTGGAGTTCGAAGCAATCGACTGTACAGAACGTCCGCGAGCTGTCAGATCCGAAGGCATTCGTGGAAGAGCACAAGGGCCAGGCAATCGACACCGTCGTGGAGCGAGTTCTGAGTGGGGATCGCCTTATATGCAGACTGATGCTTACACCGACAAAGCATGTACAGACAACGGTACTTGTTGCTGGTCTACGAGCACCTACCACTGCGAGAACGAATCCCTCAGATGGCACTACACAAGCTGCCGAACCTTACGGAAACGAAGCTCAGACGTTTGTAGAGGAGAGAATACTTCAACGTAGCCTCTCAGTAAGATTACTCGGCGTCTCGCCCAACAATATACTGGTCGGTGAAGTTCGGCATCCCATGGGCAACATCGCCGAGTTTCTTCTGAAGGAGGGTCTTGCCCGATGTGTCGACCACCACTCGACTTGGCTCGGCGCTGAGATGGGCAAGCTGCGACAAGCTGAACGGTCTGCAAAGGAGAAGCAATTAGGTCTTTTCAAATCTCATGTCGCTCAGCGGACCGCAGGCGGTGAACAAGACGCCACTGTAAGCAGAGTCCTCTCCGCTGATACGATCTACATTCGAAACAAGAGTGGCCAAGAGAAGCGGATCAACTTGAGCAGTGTTAGGCAGCCCAAGCCAACCGACCCCAAGCAATCACCATTTGGTGCAGATGCCAAGGAATTTCTACGAAAGCGGCTGATTGGCAAGCACGTGAAAGTCACCATTGACGGTAAGAGACCTGCAACAGAAGGCTATGACGAGCGCGAAATGGCAACCGTGCTGCTGAACAACAAAAATGTCGCTCTTATGCTCGTAGAGAACGGATATTCATCAGTCATTCGGCATCGTATGGACGACACAGATCGCAGCCCTCTGTATGATGAGCTGCTTGCTGCCGAGGAGGCGGCCCAGAAAGAGCAAAAGGGCATGTGGAGTCCCAAGCCATCCAAGCAACAATCTTATGTCGACTACAGCGAGTCTCTTGAGAAGGCGAAACGACAAGTGACCATTCTATCCAGACAAAAGAAGACACCTGGAGTTGTCGACTTTGTGAAATCGGGAAGCAGATTCACTGTCCTTGTCCCTCGCGAGAATGCCAAGCTTACCTTTGTACTGGGAGGTATTCGTGCACCTCGCAGCGCCCGCGGACCCAATGATACTGCGGAGCCCTTTGGTCAGGAGGCTCACGATTTTGCTAACAAGCGATGCATGCAGCGAGACGTCGAAATCGACGTCGAGGACACTGACAAGCAGGGTGGCTTCATTGGCCAAATGTACATTAACCGTGAGAGCTTTGCCAAGATACTCGTCGAGGAAGGCCTGGCGAGTGTACATGCCTACAGCGCAGAGAAGTCTGGCAATGCAAACGAACTGTTCGCTGCAGAGCAAAAGGCCAAGGATGCGAGACGCGGATTGTGGCACGACTGGGACCCTTCGCAGGAGGCTGCTGAGAATGGTGACGACTACGATGCTGTGCCAGTCAACGGCACGAACGGCACTAACGGTGATGCACCCTTACCGCCACGTGAGCGAAATTACAAGGACGTGACGGTAACCTATGTTGATCCTACCAATGGACGATTGAAGCTGCAGATGCTCGGATCAGGTAAAGTCAACCTGGAGTCGCTTATGAAAGAGTTCGCATCTTTCCACATCTCGCCCAGCAATAGCCAGCCACTCTCAGGACCACCGAAGGCAGGCGATATCGTCTCAGCCAAATTCTCACAGGATGGCGTCTGGTATCGAGCTCGCGTAAGGCGTAACGACCGTGAGAATAAGACCTCCGATGTAGTCTACATTGACTATGGCAATCAGGAGACTCAACCTTGGAGCTCTCTTCGTCCACTCGACCAAACAAAATTCGGACCCCAGCGACTTCGCGCCCAGGCTGTAGATGCAGCGCTCTCCTTTCTACAATTCCCAGCAAGCCCAGAATATCTCGCCGAGTCCGTCAACATGCTGAATGATATCACGGTCGACCGCAACTTAGTCGCCAACATCGACTTCACGGATTCGCGTGAAAATCTGCTATGGGTGACGCTGATGGATCCTAGCGCTTCCGACCTCAACCAAAGCATCAACGCCGAAGTCGCACTCGAGGGTCTTGCCATGATCCCCAAGAAGCTGAGACCATTCGAGAGAGCCGCACCGGAGATCATCGCCGACCTGCAAAAACGCGAGGCCGAAGCCAAGGAGGAGCGCAGGGGCATGTGGGAGTACGGTGACCTCACTGAGGACTAGAGCCTGTGTCTCCGGCAGTAGTGTGCACCTTGCATGAGTTGGAGTGTCGTTTGGATCAACGTGGGTTCCACGAGCTTCAGGGTAGCATCAAAAAGTCAGGGTGAAAGGCGCAAAATAGCATCGCATGAATGCCCGGTCGGGACTATGCTAGGAAAAGCATGACACATCTCCCAACTCGCGACACTTCTCATCTTCGCTCTCTCCCTCCTTTCCTTTGTCCCTGAATTTCTCAACAGTCTGTGCAAAAGAGAGGGAGAGACGTGATGCATGCACCAGCCGGTGGAATCGGGACCAAGCACTCCGCCACACTGGTACCACCACCACCAATTCCACACACAACTCCCCCCTCCCCTTCCCCAGCCCTACGCAGCCCTGCATTTCTCACATGCTCTCAGCCCTACAGCGTCATCAGAACGATAAACCTTCGCTTTCCTTTCCCTCTTTTCCCCTCCATGGCGCCAATTCTAGTGGGTTTTTTTTTCTCAATGCTGTGAATCACTCAACTCTTCATTCACAATCACGATGACTAAGCTGCAACAGCAGCAAGCAAAATTGTGAGGAAACTTTTTTTTTTTGACGAATCGAATTTGTAAGAAACCTTCAGCTGCTTGGTTCGCAATGACATTTCCCCCCGGCTCCCGTCCGTGTGTCTGTGTGTGATATGACAGTACCTGTCCAGTTTGTAGGGGTGTCCGTGGCGTGGGTGGGTAGGTGTCGTTGGACGGGGTTGAGCTTGGTGAGAGCTCCGTTGCTCAGAGCACATGTACGCTCGCACGTGCACGCCACGCTATTTTCCACCCGCAAAAAGTCGCGCGGCGTGTCGGAGTCCGACTGAATGACTACATACCTTTCACTTTGTTTTTCGGATTCGCGATTTGGAAAATGGAGCTCGGTCGCTTTGCACGCTGTGTCTCATACTGACGGACTTGATTCTTCGTCCGAAAGGAACTGACTTTCGCCATCTATGCAGTCTCCATGCGCAGGTGTCTGCCGACTAAAAATTAAACAATTTGATGACGCCAAAACTCTTCGCTAGACTCAACACCCAAATAGAAAAGAACATGGCCCATGATCTGCCACGTGCTGAGCACGCGGTCCTTGATTCTGTAGTGAATGTTTCGGGATTTCCCTTTTGTCCACGTCGCCCCTTCACTCTGGAGCTGTTCCGTGGTGCCACTTCTGCTCGCCTGGCCTTGCCTTGCCTCCGCGGAGTATGGTTCTCTTGGCGACTTTCACGTGGAGCTTTGATATGCTTGCTCGCTCGGGTGCAATGCCTGGAGATCAATCTTGCCCTTCTGTCGGCTTCCGAGCCTCAATCACCATTCCCTCTTTGGTCAGGCGCACTTCATCTCGTCTCCGCTCGCCACGCAGCGCCATGTACGCTCGGTACGCTGCCATGTGCTGTTGCTTTCTTTGAACGGCGCCCTCGTGGAGTAGCTCCGATTGCCCCCACTCTCTCATAGTCTCGCTGTAGCACTCTTGGGATTGTTCTCGTAACTGTGGCGAACTCTCGTAAGCCTGTGTCCCTGTATGTGATGGGACTTCTGCAATGTTTCCTCCGGTAGGGCTTGGTGCTTTTGGGCATCGGGCTTGTTTTGCTTGCTTGGGATGTGCAGGGGCATATGCTCACCTGAAATCCGAGGGCGAGCTTGTCAGGTGCTTGTGCGCGTACGCGAGGATGTCGGCCTTCAAATCAAGTTTCCTGAATGAGGGAACCTTCAAGCCCTGAACCTCGCCCTGAATCGCGGTCGAAATCATGAAGTTCTCCTCGAAGGACTGAATCTTCATCTTGACGTCGTCCACCTCAGTTCCATGCATGTGTACCTCCACATCGTCCACTTCCTCGCCCCACTGACCTGCTGTACTGCATCGTGCCGGTACTCCAGGTTTCGGGCTTCGCACATTGAAGAACTCAAGCTGCTTGAGCCATGGTGCGAGCAGTGCCTCGCCAGCAAGCTTGATGTAGGCCTCCTTGTAGCAGAAATATGTATAGAATCGTCGTAGTTTGGCGTCGACCAGTACGTCCGAGTTAAAGCTCACCTTCTTGCCGGCGGGAGTTGTGAGAGCGATGTTCTTATTACGTTGTATGCATCTGTCGTGTCGTCCGATTTCGTAGCTGTTGAGTACGGTGCCATCCAGGAGCGTGACATAGTCCACGTCATACTTCATACTCCATCGCTCTTCATCGCTGAAGACGAAGTCGTAGATGTCTACCCAGCCGTCCAGGCCTTCTGCGTCAATGGTCCGGTAGTCATCGCGCTCGTTGACACAGACAATGTCGACACCGCACATGACGGCTGGTTGGTGGGCGATGCCAGGGCTGATGTGTCCTTGAATGCCTCCGTTGACATTGTACTCGTGGCTCTTCTTGCCGTTCCATCCTATGAAGGCGACGAGGCCAGCTTGGTGGGAGACGTTGAAGTCAATGCCGTCGATGGGCCGACCGACGACGTCAACCGCGCAGGGCTTGCCGTGCTTTGGGTCGCCTTTCCTAGCCAACGCGACCTCTTTCCACGGGATATCTAAGGTCTTGGAGATGAAGAGCCGCTTCAGTAGCGCGCTGCCCAGGCTCATCCTTGCATCCTGGATGAACATCTTAGTAGAGATTGCTTTTTGCTCTGCCATGGACACCAGGCTCATTGCCTCCGGGGCCCCGGGTGCGGACCAGATGCTGGTGCCCGGCCACAGGCTGCGGGTGTCGAGCAGCCAGCAACTGAGCTCGCCCTCATCGTTGGGCAGAGGGATGACGGTCTGCGCGAAAGCGTCTGCGAGGCCGTTCATCAACGAGGAGATGTCGGGAAGGTTGGTGGTGGAGAGTTGAAGAGGCATACGCTGCGAGAGCGCTCTCTTACGCGCAGACACCACGAGACCGGACGTCATGGTGCTCGTGTCTATGATGAAGTGGTGAAGAGGAGGTACGTCCCGACGAGGGGGATGCGCGATGTCATCAACCTAGACAGCAAGCCAAGCGAGGCAGGAAGAGTGATAGGGTTTCCGCAGTGGTGGAGAGGTTTGAGTTCGCGGTTGCTGGCGTTTTGGGTGGTATCGAATGGTGGGGATGGGGAGCCGAAGTGTCGCGGGGCCGTATGATGAGGACGAGGTATGTGGGTTGATGGGTGACGGGATAGGTCCAAGGGTGATGCAAGATGCGGGACGTGTAGGAGAGGAGATTGTATTGTATGTCGTGAGGTCAACGAGCATGCGGAGGTGTGGAATAGATATGGTGATCAGCGGTCGGATGAGGGCAAGGCCGTCCGTTCATCAGCACCGGTTATAGGATGGCACGCCAATCTGCACACCTCCAGCTACGCCCACGCCTATTCCCAATCTGGCTCCGGTCATCGATGGAGGTCCGAGAGCTTACCGTCGCCAGCTTAATCTATCCGAGTCGCCTGCGCTGTCACTGACTACTGCTGGAGGTACTGCTGGAGGTAACTCACTGCCAGTGCCCTGCGCATTCGCTTCTTCATCCTCCGAACCGCCACGCCAGTGCAACGCCGCTCCTCCGTGTCGCCTTAGGCAGCGCATAGGCACCCGGCCGCGGACGAGACATTGCGCTGGCCGCCCAATCCCAGATGCATCTCCAAGATGTCGGCATGCCACATGCCATATGCCATCAGATGCACGCCTTTCCTCTTGCACCGCCGCTGCATGTAGGTAAGATGGGCGCAGGGGAGCAGGGCAAGCACTGCAACCAAACATACCACCCTCCGAACCCCATCGCCTCGAAATGTGTCGCCGCGTCGCCGTGTCGCCGTGGCCATGGCCGACATGTGTCGGCGAGCGTTGATCCATTCACCTTTCACACCTACCAGTCTGTGCGGTCTGCTATGGTCGCGTGCACAGTCGCTGACTACTGCGCCCGCACCCGCAATGCACTGCTGCTCCGCACAGCAAGCAGAGCGGCCACAGCGAAGCGTCAACCCCGATACTCGCCTGCTCTGCTTCTGTATCTCCACCTTCGCCATGGTCACCCTCTCCCGCAGTGCGTGGCGAGTTATTCCCGTACCATGCTCGCGGCCTACACCTGCCACGTGCGGAGGGCAGACCTACATGTATCCCGTGGCATCACATCCAGTCGAAGCATGCCGTAAGCACCCATGCATGCCATAGGAATGGAGGCGGAAGCGGTGATCCCCCCACCCCTGCCCTGCTCTCTTCTCAACTGAACCACCACGCTGACAGCAGCCTTGCAACCACATCCCGGGCTACGCTGAAGTTTGGCACGAAATTCTTCCTTCTCGAAGTAGACCGGCGAACTCGTGGCTGCTGCTGGTATGCTTAGCGCTCAACTCGCATTCGGGTTCTGTGGAGCCTAGATGAGGCAAGCGCACCCGTCAGCGGCTCGGCCCATAGACCAATCGAGTCGAGATCGGCTAGCTTTTTCTGCATTTCCATTGACTTGGATGACTCCAAAAGAGAACGTATTGACATGGCCCAACGATGACGACCACCACCACTGTTGGCGTACTAGCCCTGCAAGGCGCATTTGTTGAGCACATCAACCTCTTACGCCAAGCTGCAAGCATTTCGCAAGGTGCCGGCAACAGTCTCGAAAACGACTCTAGATTCAGATTTATTGAAGTGAGGACTGCCGAGCAACTGGAGCAATGCGATGCTCTGGTCTTGCCCGGAGGCGAGAGTACGTCCATATCTCTGATAGCAGAGCGAACGGGCCTTCTCGAGCCTCTCCGCACTTTCGTGAAGATTCAGCGGAAGCCCGTGTGGGGAACATGCGCGGGCCTTATTCTGCTCGCTGAGAGCGCGAACAAGTCCAAAGCGACAGGTCAGGAGCTGATCGGAGGCTTGGACGTACGCGTACACAGAAACTACTTCGGCCGTCAGGTTGAGAGCTTCGAAGCTAATTTGGACCTTCCTTTCCTGGAGCGAGATAGGCCATTTCACTCAGTCTTCATCAGAGCACCCGTGGTCGAGAAGGTGTTGCCACCGACCTCAACGACTCTGGACGTTTCACCTCTGACTAGTATAGCGCAGCGAGATGCGAACGACACGATTCTCGCGCCGTCGAGACAGGCTACGAATGCACCCGTAGAAATTCTCGGGCGGCTACCTGGCAGAGCTCGGGCTCTTCGGGACAAGACGACCACTGCCGAGGATTTGGGCGAGGATGGTGACATTGTTGCTGTGAAACAGGGCAATGTATTTGGCACAGCTTTCCACCCGGAGTTGACAGGAGACGAGCGAATCCACGCGTGGTGGTTGAGTGAGGTTGTCAGGTTGAAAGGAGAAGCCAACGTCCACGTGTAGCATCTCTTAGCGCTGCGCCCACCACGCTGACTGGCAAGGGCTCAAGCCATGAGACGCCGACGCTATTCAAAGACGTCGCGTGCGACAGCAGAGCCACGGGACGATGCTTGTCGTTCACGGAATTTCCCATCAGTATCAGGTCTTGGGCTTGGCAAGGCAATTGTCGATCGCGATCGTCAGTCACATGTCTCAGAACATCACGGAACATCTTCTTCGAACAGGCGTTACGCATGGCATGAAGTCGAGTCCCGAGTGCACGGAGGATGAAAAAAGCTCGCTGCAGGGCGGTGATCTGGCGCAGGGTCGGTCGCCTGAATCCTACAACTGTTGGAAGATCATCTTCTGCAGCACAAAAAGGACCCTGTCTAGTTGGCCAACTGTGAAAGCTAAATGCAGCGACAACATCACCTCACTTGGTCAATGTCAATGATGACTGGAAATATTCTCTTTTCATATTGCGCCTCTTTAAGACCTGTGCACATTTGACAGAACCTGAGGCACCAGTGACTCAAGTCCCTTGTGCCATGACAACTTGTCGACGTACCACAAATCGCGAGTTCACCAACACCCGAGAGAATTTTTACCACAAGACGACAGCATCAACATACCACGGTACAATACAAGCCCGACGCGAAAAGTTCCATCATACATCCCATCATTGTACACAGGGTGTCCTCTTCTCATAATCTCGTGACAACCATCACAATGTAGGATTGATCATTCCCGCCAACCAGGAATCTCCACCCACACCTACTATGCACTCGCCTCTTCTTCCTCCTTCGCCTTCTCTCTGGCTTTTCCCTCCTTCCTTGCTTGCGCTCTTGTCATGAAGATCATTCAAAATGGAAATCCTTCCGACGGTAAGGCCTCCGACAACTCCCACATCTGTCGTCGTCATGGTCTAAGTCATCGAAGCAGCCAGATGGAGACTTGGCCTCTTCTTCCTAGTAGTCATAGAATCTATTGAAGAGGGTCTGACCGTGCTCGAACACCGGCGAGCCATAGAGTTCTCTGAGCTTGATGGCTTGCGAATCAGAGAGGGAGCCAGAAATTCCCGTCGCTGACTGCAGGGCTCGAGCGCTGGGGAAAGGCGACGGGAGTGGATCTTGAGACTGAAGCTCCATTATCGCTTGCTTGACAGGAGCTCAGTCCGCGGATGTCGTGAGCTGTGTTCTTGCTGCTGCGCGAGGACTGATTTTCTCTGTTTGCTTTATGCACAACTCAAGTAAGCTCGAAAATAGCAGGAGTCAAAGTACGTATCGAAAAGTTGCAAGTCTCCAGCCGGGAGCATCGGAGACTGTAATACTATCATCAATGCCACAGTCATTCACCACATGGTGGTGTTTTGCTGATGGCGGATCGACACAAAACACCGCAGCGGATCTTTTTGGGCGTCAACTTTGCTTTATATGGTCAGTCTACAGCCTCACGATACGATATTCAGGGTACGGTCACCAACCAAGCAGGGTGAAATGGACATCACATTGCCGTACTTGTCGTCAAAATCAGTGGTGGCGAGCGCACGCGTCACCGAAGCGTTCAGTACTAACGCTTTGTTCTCATCTTAAATAAATTGGAGCAGGCCACCATATACGCATTGATAAGGAGCTGGAGAAAGGGCAGGAATTGAGCAATAGGAGGTCTGTGAAACAGCATCGTAAGTGCTTCTAAATTGAGTGCAAATACTTTTGAAGTGGGTCTCCAATGCTCACGATGAGATCCGCTTCGTTGAATACGATCCACAGCGTCTTTTCAGATCCAGAAAGCTATAAGTGTGGCCAGGGTATCTACGTACCTGACACGAGGACAGTTGGTGGAATCCAGGCAACGATGACGGTAATGGTTTCGAGCCGCATTAGGGCAATTCCAGGGCCAGAGTGATGTTTGACTCGCTTTTGCAGGATTCTGAGTGCCCAATGGTGGTTTTGACATGTTTTGTTTGCTGATCGTGGACATGACCCGCACGAACGCTTACTGCTCGCCTGAGCAGCCTCAGCACGTCTATCATGATGAGCTCGAAAAGAGGATTGGATCCCACATGTGGTTGATGAGCTACGCTTCGGGCGCTTCACGAGTCGACTGAGTGGGAGGATATTCGCGAGTGTAGCCGCTCTTCGTATTCCGTCTGGCTGGCAGCTTAGGCTGGGGGGCAGCGAATCTGGCGGTGCCTCACATTGCTTATTGAAGCACCTCGGTCTGGCCAGAACTGATGTTGGGTATCATATCGAGTTCGTGTCATCCTCGCTCCAATGATATGTCCAGCTATAGTGGCCTGGTAGGTATGCAGCGCGAACACCTGTTTTTCCTGTCGGAGGCGCAGCTTTTTACCGGCCCTGGTTGTACTCGTCGGCATATCTCTGTTGCTCTTTACCGTAGCCTCCTCTACCAGGATCGTACTCTTCACGATACTCATCTCGCACCTGTCCACCGCTCCTGCCTCTGCCATACTGCCTTCCCTCAGTGAACCCTTCGTCCAGATCGGTTCTGATGATGCGCTCGTCCAGCTTTGTACCGCCCACATACTTCAAGCAGTCGAGCGCATCCTCGTGGGCGTAGTACTCAACGAAGCAGAAGCCGCAAGGGGTTTTGGTGAAGCGATCGAGGCCCATGACAAGACGCTTGATCTCGCCGCAGGTGCTGAAGAGGGTGTGGATTTGCTCCTCCGTGGTGTAGAAGGAGAGATTGCCGACGTAGAGTGTAGTCGCGTTGGCCAGCTTCTCTTCGAGCTCCGGTGAGGGTGGGCGACCGTCGGCGCCGTCATCGTTGCGTCTGCGCTTCTTGTGCTATGGGCGTAGGGTCAGTATACATAAGCGGGTATAAGGATGGAGCAGGAGTGTACCTTGCCGATTGCGTATGAGGAGGGCTTGTCCAGCCGGTCCACCGTATTTTCCATGCGAAATGAAGGCATTGTGCGTGGTATTGTACTTGTTGATGTGGTACGGAAGTCGTCGAGTTGAGTGTTGTAGCGAATCTAGATGCACTGCCAGGACTGCTTCGCGGTCGGCGGAGCTTCCCGGTCCTTGGAGCTTGACGCGAGTCAGACACGCGCTTCTTTTGCATGTGACTATCTATGAGTTTCAGTCCTCCTCCGCTACCATAGAGGTACCTGGACAGTCCCAACGATACTCGCTGTGACCCAGTACCGGTCTACGATGTGCTCGAGATAGCACACGACACCCGCCGACATGTCCAAGGTGCTTTCCCGACAGCCTCGATGGCTGGACTATAATTCACCTGGCTTCGACTTCTTCCAACCCGACAACAAGGACAAGACAAGAGAGACTGAGGCACAAGCGCACAGAGATGGACCGGTCAGGAAGATCGCGCATCGAGATAGCGAGATCTTCGTGGCGGTCGGCAACGAGTTGAGATGGAGCGATTTGTCCATCCTGAAAGAAGCTGGAGAAAGTGAGGGATCGAGATATGGCCGACTCGGCGACTCCGGCAAGACACCAGCTTACAAGGTGAGTGGCTCGTCATATACTTGACCGAGGACGGAGATCACTGATGCTGGCATTGTAGATCCTCAAGACACCCACATCGAGGCCAATTCTTCAGCTGTCTGTCTCGCCTTCCAAAGATTTGATTGCGATCCTGACCTCACACACATGCCATGTCTGCGTATTGCCACCCAGCGAACACCTCCAGTTCCAAGACACTCAGCCTACGAAATTGCGATCATACCAGATTGGACCTACTGCACACGTCCTGGAACAAGCACCACTTGCGAGCGCTATTTGGCATCCCCTGTCCCCTTCTGGCACCTGCTTGGTCACCGTCACCAAGGATGCATGTGTGCGTCTGTGGGAGCTCGACCAGGCGAACAGGAGCACATTCAATGAGCCAGCTTTGGCTGTCGACCTTAAAAAGCTCGCCAACGCCAGCACTGCTCGCGAAGACTTTAGTGCAAGCAAGTACGGCACTAACAAGGGCTACTCCGCAGACGAAGTTGAGATGCAGGTTGCTGGAAGTTGTTTTGGAGGCGAGGGAAATGAAGACGAGGATGGCTGGTCCTGTATGACGCTCTGGGTCGCCATGACTGAAGGAGACGTCTACGCGCTCTGCCCGTTCTTGCCATCGAAGTTCTGGACACCAGCAGCCTTACTGCCCAGTTTGAGCACCAGTGTGGTAGCCAAGAAGAAAGTTTTGGAACAAGATCGTCAGGCGCCTGAGCTTCAGAGGATTGTAGCCCAACAGCAGAGCCACTGGCTTGCGGACCTCGATCAGCAAGATCCTACGACGATTTATGGCGAAGAATTTACTATGGACGTCTTCTCGCGACCAGAGCGAAGCGCCATCCCGAGACTTCAGGGCCCATTCCAGCTCTCCCCAGAACCCGATTTCGGCGAGATCACCGATATACATGTTATCGCACCAAAGCTCAACGACGAATCTTTGTTCGATGACGATGAAGATTTCGAATCACCAGGAGAGGACGGGTTGAGTATAGGGATTGTTTGTCTGGCCACAAGCTCAAGTACGGTCCACGTCTGCCTGAACGTGGAAGGAGTCGAAGCCGAATGGTTGCCAACGAAACGCTCGAGAAAACATTACCTCGACGACCTTGATGCCGTCAAGGACCTCTTGCTATTTCAGACTATTGATCTGGCACAGACTCACCAAGCCGGCAAGGAGTGGTTCCCGTCTCTTACCAAATCTCCCAAAGACCGCTACGAGCTCTTCACCACACAGCCCACTGGTGTGTACAGCATGTCCTTCCGACCGTGGATGACCGGACTGGAGAACGAGCTCTCTGCAGCTGGAGACGTGACTGAAGGCGTCGGATTCCGACTCAATGTGCTGCTGGACTCCTGTTCGACTTCTGTTGAGGCAGTCACGACTCAATTCGAAGAAGCTCTACATGGCGTCAATGCTGCTATTGCTGTCAGCGAAGCAAAGAGTGCTGACGTCGGCTACGTCGTCTTGACCGCCGTCGGGAATCAACCTTTCGCAGCCGTTCTCGATATTCCATCGCCTGCTGCGCATTCCTTCGTCCCTGATACGGCTGCTCACATTGACTCATTCGCGGTTGCGGAGTCAAGGGCGCCGTATCAGCCAGCCGAAATCTTCTTCCAGCAGTCTGCGCTTCCTGCTCAGATCGAAGCATGGCGAAGGGAAAGCATCACCGGGACTAGTGGTGATGTGAAGGCCAAGATTGTGTTCTCGAATTTCACCCTTCAAAAGTTTACGGAAGCCCATCGCACTCTGAGCAGCGAGACACATCAGCTCGGCATGGCAGTCGCGGACCTGTTTCGACGCTGTGAACGCATGGTCAACGAAATGAAAGTGCAGATTGAGAAAGTGCGCGAGCTCTCCAACCGCGTCAACAGCGTCACAGGCGAGGACGAATTCCCAGAACAAGCTGCAGGAAGCCCGGAACTCGTTCGAGGCGGCAGAGCTAAGATACAGCAACGTATTCAGGAACGTCAAGATAAGACGCAAGAGATTCGGGAGCGTGTGGATCAGCTGAGAAAGAAAATGCGTGGTTTTGGATCGAAAGAAATGTCCGCTAAAGAGAGAGCTTTTGCGGACGAAGTCGCGAGATTGGAGCAAAGCATTACGACGAGGTCTGGGATGGATGCACCTACAGGTCCGACGGCTATCCTCAAGATGGAGAACAGTCATCTCACTACGACCACAGAGACCGAGTCACAAGCTGGAGACGAAGAAGATAGTCTTGCTGCTCGGTTCAAAGCTGTGCAAGACGTCTATAAGGACCTGGCCACTCAGGTCACCGCAGCGCAAAAGGATTTGGATGCCAAGGGAGATGCGTCACGGTCAATTGCGGCAGGAGGAAAACAAGCGGATTACAGACAGCAGAAGCTCGCACAGGTGTTTGCGCTATTGGAACGAGAGACCGCGCTGGTTGATGCTGTTAGTGAGAGGTTGCATAACCTGCAGATGGCGAGTCAATAAAGATGTCTTCGTAGCGAGGAGTCCAGGCATTCTGAAGGGCTTGTATCGTAATCACAGCGATCCTGTGTCGTATGCTTTATGCTTTCTTGGTTTCGCCGTCATTTCATCTCTTGACGCTTCTTCTAGACATTGCTTCCCCCACCACTACTCCTTCCTAGTCCTCTAAGATCCCTCCAAAGCCCAGCACTCACTTCTCTCAGCGCCCCCGTGCTCTCCCATATGGGATATATCACGCAGATGGTCATGCTGGTCCAAACCCATATAAAGCTCACCACAACCCAGCCCTCGAAGAATGAGCGACTGTATACATAACCGGTGCCGAAGAGCGTGAATGGCACGAGAATGACGGCTACCAAGATGAAGACCGCATTCGCTCCGATAGCAAGCTTCTCACCTTGGCGTACGGCTACGGGGTCCATAGGCTCCATATTGCTAGACTCGAGAAAGTCGACCAGGTCATTGCCAGTGGGGACGAGAGTGGCAGGCTCCGGTGTAGATGCGTGTGCCTTCTCATCGGAGGGGGAAAGTTTCTCGGGAGGAGGAGTAATGTGACCTTCTGTGGTCGGAGTGGCGGCGACGGGCTGAGGCGTAGAGATGCCTTGGATTTTATTGCTACGCTCGATATGGCGAGCGTCTGTGCTGGTGTACTTGGCCGGGAAGACAAGAGTGAGGAGGACACACATGAGCCAGCCGACGCCGAAACTCGTGACGTTGCCGGCTACCGCGTTCGTGGTGTCTCCTGTCGATGCGATGGAGATCTCGCCGGAGCGTTTCCAGGCGGTGACGAACCAGGCGATGAGACCGCAGACGAGGCCGATCCAAGGGGATGCGATGGCTGCGACGGTCGAAGTCTTCTTCCACAACAGGACCAGGCCGACTGGGACGGAGGCGCCTCCGACAATGATGGCGAGCACGGTGAGCAGCCATGTGAGGTTCAGTCCGACGGCATTGAGGATACTGCAGAAAGCCGCAAGGACGAGAGCGTAGATGATGATGCCGTAGTGAGAGATCTGAACAAGTCTTGCTGAGGTGGCGTCCGGCTTGATATAGGTCTTGTAGACATCGAAGGTGAGCAGAGAGCTTACGGCAATCAGCTCGGCGGAAGTGGATGATGTTACAGCCATGAACAGAAGGATCAACATCAAGACCGCACCGCCTTGGCCAAGCAGCGTGATGGCCGTTGCAGGTGATGAGAGTCCTGCTCCAACTTGCTCCGCTGTCAATGGATTTGGATAGGTTGGGAAGTGAGGATTGGTTGTCAATGCGGCACAACCAAGACCCATTGCTGTTGCGAACCCAAAAGGAATACCATACCACGCGATACCTCCCAAGATGTAGGCTTTGACGCTCGTCTCTGGACGCGATGCAATAGCACGCTGCCAGTATGCCTACGAGACCAAGATCGCGAGGTCAGCGAGTGTCTATTTCAACGGACAACTTCTCTCGCTCATTCTTACCTGATCCAACCAGACCGTACTGAATCCTGCGGCGAACAGATCAATGGCAAAGACGAGCCCGTCAACGGACCGAAAGGCGAGGTAGCTTCCATCGCCCGCATTCTTCGGGATTGGCATGTTCTCCGAGGCGTCCACAAGCAGATCGTAGAACTTGCTGGGAGAACCGACCAAGTCGCTTGTGGCATACATCAAGAAGCCAAAGACAAATATGGCAATGAACAGTATGACCGTGTGGATGTAATCCGCGATGAACGTCGATCGCAGACCGCCTGCGATGACATACGCCGCAACCACCAAGGGAATCAGGAAGCAGGCAGCGTATACGTTCATGCCAGACATGGCCGCTACTACCTGAGATCCTCCTAGGACCAGACACGCCCCGACAAGCATATTCGTGGCGATGCCGTTGAAGAGATAGGTCAGATGTGCAATCTTTCCATGCCGGGCGAGTAGGATCTCCGGAAACGTGTGTGCCCCGGGAGCATTCGCCTTGATTTTGATCGCGATCAAGGCGAAGAGCAGAATTTGGAGTGTTCCCATGGCTCCATACCACATAGGCCCGCAGATACCATAAGAGTACGCGAATGTCGAGCTGGTGAGGAGAGTGGCAGACCAGGTCCAACTGGAGACGATCCCGGATGCGATAAGGCCTGGCTTGACTGAACGCGAAGCTGTGTTGAACTCTTCAGCTTGCTTGGTCGAGAAGCGTGTCTTCCGGGCTGATCAGTTCGTGTCGCGTATCTTTCGGTGGTAGGCCACTCACATAGCGGTTTTGAAGCCATGTTATGCCGAGCATTATGATAGCAAATATGCCACCGATTCCAATGACAATTCCATAGCCAGCGCCTTGAGGTAGCACCTGGATGCCGTCGCCACCGGCCATGATGAGTCCGCTCAGTCCGACACAACAGAGATGACGGGAAAGAAGATGAGGGAGATCCAACCCACCTGTTGCATGAGCCGCCTGTATCGAGATACTTACGGCATCGCGATACTCTCATGGTTCGAAGCCATGACAGGCGTTCGACTCGCCTTGCTGTGCAGATAACAGAGCGCAGTCAGGGCCGCAGCCAATGGAATGCCTGAGTCAGACTCATGCTGGAAGGTGAACGATAAGATGCATTGGTAAGTGACAGTCGTGACGTCGAGAGATAGGCGATGCCTGCAGGACGGGGGATTGCCGGCGGCCAAGTTTTTCGGCTGATGCGATTGCAGCGTTGAGACGAGGCGCTTGTACAAGAGCTGTTTCGGTGTGACGAGATGCCTTTAAGCCCATCGATACGCATTGTTAAGGTCTGGACATCGCATTCCTCCAAGTCCTCAGGTCCGTGGTAGTGGACGCACCGTGTGTCTGTATTGTTGAGGTGTTGGAAGGATGGTCGGGCGTAGCAACGGGGTGGCGCAACGTCACCTCCCATCAAACAACCCGACTGACTGTCGAGGCGGAGTATCTATCCGACTTGATTTGCAATTGGCCGCGCAGTATCTAATGGTGGACAAAACATGTAAGAGTCAAGTCTGATGCTTCCTAATTCGAACACCGTTAAGTCAATCAATGCTGTGTCCAGCCCACGGCTCGCATGGATCATGTTCCACCGCACCATCTATAGGGCTATATCGAGATCTAACAGTTGACGTTCGAGCCCTTATATTGTCTATGATACCCAGTAAGAACGATGGCGAGATCTCCTCTACATGCCGATCAGACACGCGTACACCTTGTAAATTGAATCGCATATGTGCGTTCTCAAAAAGCTTCACTCATTCAGAGGTCTCCCGATTTCGTGTGTCAAAGAGAGCATCATTTTAAGGTCCCAGAGGCTGTGAAGGTGGATCAGCTTGAGATCGTGAAGGATGTATCACCGAGTGCGGATTCTGCAGCCTCTCCAGGACTTACCGCTCCATTTGTTCAGGACCAGGAGGCAAGTTACCTACCGTGGGCATGCAGGCATCCTTGATCACAATTCTGGCACCAGATTCCAATGCTGGTATTGTGGCTTGCAGAAGTCGGATGCAGTATTTGTCTGCGCAGTCATGGTAAAGGGATCGAAGAAGATAGACCCAGACCGCCCCGAATCTCGAACATATCATGCTCTGTGAAGAACGAGCGCTCTTTTAACTCAGCTGCGACCTTGGCGGCTGCACTAGCGACAACACAAGGCAGGTCTTGCACGGTGAACTGTGGGCGAGCATGGTTTCGGGCAAGAGACAGGCTGACGGGACCCTGGCCACCACCAACGCTGACTACCGTGTCAATGTAATTTCAAGAATCAATATGGTGTCTGGCAGAGAGAATTCAACTCAACGCATAGGTGAGCATCGCTGCGTGAGGCGATTCATGCTGCCTTGCAGGTATGCATACCAATCAGCTCGTCCGACATGCAAAATCGCGCGGACAGCCCGGAAGGGAATATCCGCTGTCCCACAGGCACGAGATATTTCTCAAAGTCGTACAACAGAAGAATACATGTACTTCTGGCGTGTTTGGAGAGAAAGAACCATGTGTGTGCGTGTGGCAGCGATGCAGGAGTGTGAGGCTGAGCCGGCTGGCATGCCGAGAGGCCACCACCGCAATGACAGCAAACGAGCCGTGCACCCTGAGCGATTTCACGACAACCTTGGAAGAAGTGACATCGTCGGGTATTCCGAACCACATCGACGTCAAGGACGAAGAGGTTCGGAAGACGTGCCGCGAATTCGATCACGAGTTGTCTGCAATGCCCAGCGAACGTACGCAATTCGAGCTCTTGGGAACGAAGACCCGTGGCCGCTAACAGGCACGCTCCTCGGAATGACGGCAGGACTTCCATCGCGAGCACCACAGGGCTGGCCAATCGACATTGCGCCTCCTTCAGCTCCCTCCTTGGCGAACAAGGTTCCGGTTACTCACGTCTGTGAGATGCATATCGCGCGGGCACCGTCTGCTCGTTTGGGAGGTGATATGGGCCAATAGGCAGCACGGGTTATGCTGAAGCCTGAGGACCTGGTGCGGGAGGAACAAGCTCCCTGTGCGTGTCTACCACTTGGCGGATCCGCTCCAAAGTCACCTCCTACCTCACATGAGCATTGGTGCAGGAACGAGTTCTTGTGACGTACGGCTGAGGCACATATCGCAAGACATAAGAGTACTGCGATCCTCCACAATGGTTCGCTCTTCTTGTATCGTCTCAAAACCTCAATTGACATCCACACGGACAGCATCGACCTTCTCAATCAAGGAGGCTTATATCTCCACCACCACCCATTACACAACAGCTGAATGAGATTTCTTCGCTTCAACGACAACTCCAACCAGCCTGAGAAGGACACCACAAAATACAGCTTCAAAGAAATCGCCAAAGAAAAGATGCATTCCCTCAGCCGCTCCAGCACCACCAGCACCGCCAACTCCACCGGCTCCGAGAGTTTCGAGATGAAAGAAACGAAAGACCTCCGCACCCTCTCGACTCACAGTCACATCAGCTGGCCACCGCACAGAGCGCAAACGAGCTCATCGCCAACGCACAAGCCAAAGCCGGTCCAGAAATCCCGACCAGTACAGTACTCCGACTGCGGACGACACAGCAACAAGTGGCTCTTCAACGATATGAGCCTGTCCAGCGCCGTCAAGACCATCTTCGAGAAGTGATTGAAGGCCCTTTCTTCGTCTCTTTCTCACAATTCGCGTTGTGACTCATTTCAGTCGGGATGTGTCACGGTGTTTCAGAGAGACCGGATCCATTTTCCAGTATTGCTGCACACCCGATCAGCCTGCGATCTACACGCTCTGAGATTCGCTCATCGACGCCACAAAAGCACCAGCTTTTCAGATGGCCAGAGCCGGACTCGTGTAAATCGCGCAGCGCGGTGCAACAGGGAACCCTGCATCTGAGAGGGTCTTGGCGCATAGGCGTTGGCTTCGCAAAGCGCTTATGGCGTTCGTGATGGAGAAGATGTAGGGATGTAGGGAGGGACCTCCCGCACAAGGCAAGGATCGAGGGGACGGCGAACTAGCACAGTCATAGAGCCACACGGACTGAAAGAGGTCTGATCCGATTGTCGAGTCGCATTTGGTAGCAGGTGTCCAGAACGTGGAAGTGGTGGCAGCACAGACGAGGGGCGATATTTGACGAAGTGTTGCATCACTTCCGAACTTTCCGTTGCTATTGCAGAATCACTCGATGCTGAATATCCGCGCGCTCCCATTTCCCAGAAGTACGGTGAAGAAGCGTCAGTATCAAAGTAAAATTCATTAGGACCGAACGACCCCACAACCAGAAAACACCGTTGTTATGTACATGCACGCAGAAAGCTGTTCAAACACACTCAATCGAGCCACAAATACCACTCGCTACCCTTCTACTCTCCCTTGAGCTTGTCCTGTTTAACACTCCAAGCCATCTCCAACAAGTCCTGCTCCTCCTTCAGATGCGTGCTCTTGAGACCGGTAGCCACAGACGCACTCGGGCCGCGACCAGCGTACATGACGTGCTTCCTGTCGTGATGCTCCGTATTATTCAATAGAGTCTCGATTCTGGGCTGCGTGAAAGACCAAGCACCAGCGTTGAGAGGCTCCTCTTGACACCACACGATGGTCTGCGCGTTCGGGTAGCTGTCGAGGTTCTCCTTCAGCTGCGCCCATGGGAAGGGGTTCAGCTGTTCAACACGGGTGATGGCGGTGTTGGTAAGATTGTTCTGTTGTCTGTATTTGAAGAGTGCGGCAAAGACTTGTCCTGAGCAGAGAATCACGCGCTCGATCTTGTCGTGGGAGTCGATCTTGAATTCGGCATCCTCCTTGTGGGCCGGGTCTGGAATGATCCACTGGAAGTGACTCTCGCCGGTGAAGTCTTCGATCGGGGATCGGGCCAGTGGGTGACGCAGCAAGCTCTTGGAGAAGAATGAAATCAGAGGCTTGCGGAACTGTCGGTTCATCTGGCGACGGAGGATGTGGAAGGAGTTGGCAGGTGTCGTGCATACAACGATCTGCATGTTACAGTCCTGGTGTTGTCGGTCGAGCTTGTCTGGAGATGGGAAGATACGAGGGTCCTCGTTACAAAGCTGCAAGAAGCGCTCCATACGACCGGAACTGTGTTCTGGACCTTGACCATCGTAGCCGTGGGGAAGGTTCATGACAAGACCGGATCGCTGAAGCCACTTGACTTCTCCAGAGGCGATGAATTGATCGATGATACACTGTGCATTGTTGGCAAAGTCACCAAATTGGGCTTCCCAGATCACGAGCGCGGTGGGAGACGAAAGCGAATAGCCGTATTCGAAACCGAGAGCACCGAACTCGCTCAGACTGGAGTTGGCAATGACGAACGAGCCCTGGTCTTTGCTGACATTCCTAAGAGGTGTGTATGTGTCCTCGTTCTCCTGGTCGTGAAGGACGGCATGTCTCTGAGAGAAAGTTCCGCGCTCGACATCCTGACCAGAGACACGGACGTGATGGCCTTCCATGCAAAGGGTTCCGAAAGCGAGAGCCTCGCCAGTGGACATGTCGATGTTCTTGCCCTCCTCTACAGTCTTCGTCCTGTTCGCCAGGATACGCTTCAAGTTCTTGTGCACGTGGAAGCCCTCTGGTGGCTGGCCAATCGTCTTTCCGACATGCTTGAGTGTCTCATGGTCTACAGCGGTTGGCTCGTGTGGCAAAATCTCGGTCGCGAGCTCCTTGGGCGACTTGAAGCCGTGCCAGGCGCTGGTCAACCATTCTCGTGATGTCGATTGGTAATCCTTTGATTTTGCAAAGGACTCCTCGAGCATGCCCCACACCCATTTCTTGTGCTCGTCGATGTCGTCCTTGGTGAATGTCTTGGCATCTATGAGTTGCTTGGCATATTTGTCAATGACTGGTGGCTGCTCACTGATGCGCTTGTACATCAGAGGTTGCGTGAATGACGGTTGATCAGTCTCGTTATGTCCCTGCTTGCGGTAGCAAACGATGTCGATGACGACATCCTTCCTGAACTCGGCACGCCAGTCGGCGGCAAGCTGGCAAACGAAGTTCAGAGCCTCGACATCGTCACCGTTGACGTGGAAGACCGGAGCATCCACGAACTTGGCAATGTCAGAGCAGTAGGGTGTTGATCGGGCGAAACGAGGGTCAGTGGTGAAACCAATCTGGTTGTTTACAACGATGTGGATCGTGCCTCCAGTCTGATATGCGGGCAGCGCATAGAATCCCATAGTCTCGTATACAATACCTTGAGCAGCGAAGGCAGCGTCACCATGAAGCAATACGCCCATGGCAGAGGTAGCCTTCTCTTCGTCGTTGTTGTAGTGGAGGATGGCGCGGGTCTTGCCAAGCACAACAGGATCCTCAGCTTCCAAATGAGATGGATTGGCAACCAGAGACAGCTGGACGCGCTTTCCAGAAGGTGTCGGGCGCTCGAAGTTCATACCCAGATGGTACTTGACATCACCAGATCCCTCGTCGGATGGCTCGGCAGAGCCGCCAAACTCCGAGAAAATCGACTCGTTTGGCTTGCGTACGACGTTCGACAGTACATTGAGACGACCTCTGTGTGGCATACCAATGACTATGTCCTTGACACCGTAGTCCACCGATCGATCAATCAGAGCTTTCATGCCAGGGATGAGGGACTCGCCACCTTCCAGACCAAAACGCTTGTCGTTGGGATATTTCGTTGCAAGGAAGGACTCAAAAGACGAAGACCAGATCAGGCGATCCAGGATTCTGCGCTTCTCGTCCACGGAGTATTTGTAGGGCTGTGGGACCTCTACACGCTGTCGTAGCCAATCGCATTGTTCTCGGTCTGGGATGTGGATGTACTCGATACCGTAGGAGCCGCAGTAGAGACGCTCGCATGCGTCGATGATCTCCCTCAATGTCATTTTGTCACGGCTCTCAGTCTTGAATCGCGGCAAGATACCAGGACCCAAGGTGAACTCTTGCTCCATATCTTCCTCGCTAAAATTGTAGGTCTTCAAGTCAAGTTCTCGTGGAAGACCCTGGGGACCACCTTCAGGAAGGGAGTAGTCTCTAATGCCCAGAGGGTCTATCTTCGCCTTGTGGTGGCCCCGCGCCTGATACGCTCGCACAAGCAGCTGGACCTTCAAATGGTTCAGAACCTCATTTCCTTGTCCCTCCATACCCGGCGAGGGTTGTGCAAAGCTGGGAGCTGGTACGCCGCCAACTGGTGACGGGACAATCGTGGGTGGAGGCGTGAAAGCACGGCTTATAGGCATGTCGCCGCTCTCCATGTTCTTGAAGTAAGCCTGCCATGATACGTGCACGGATGTGGGATCGCGCTTCCACTCGGAGTACATCTCGTCGACATAGTTGGCGGTGTTGCCAGACAGGAAGTTGTCTGACGGATCGACACCCTTGTCTGTGTCTTCGGCGGCGATGGCATATCTGCGATGTTGCGATGTGAAGGCATTGTAGGAAGCGATCCCGAGCTCCCTCCTCTTCGCTGCCAGCGCGGTTCTGGATGCATTCGCAGCGAGACCGGAGAAGGAGCGGGCAGAGCTAGCAGTGGCCAGGCGTTTGCTGCATCGACTGAGTTGAGAGAGCAGCATGGCTGCGGATGCTCATGGGTGGGTGGTTGTTCAGGATGGGGCAGCGGAGGAAGGCGAACTCATGCGCGGGGTGTGCAGAGCGTCCTTGCGATGAGATGGACGTGCTAGCAGTATTGTGTAGGCAGATGATGTGTATGGCGAAAGGAGGATGTAGGTACCTCCAAGGATGTGGCAGAAAGATCAAGAAAGCCTTTGGTCACAGCTCTGGCCCACGTCCAAGCTTTCGGATACACCTGCCGACCTGGATTGCCGTCACCTTCCGCGTACCTGTATAGGTAACAACAAAGGCAAGACAATACATATATCGTCGACAGATAGCCACACGTTATTCATTCACGCAGCGATCGATTACATGTCAGACATCTTCGGCGCTACATGCTATCTCGAGTATCTGGTGCCATCGCCATGCTCCTACAAGAGGCAGTGTGACACACAAGCTATGGGATCTGTTATGCAGTCGACGACTAATTCCTGCCCTTTATGTTTGTTTCTGATATTCTTATAATATAAGCACGGCGACAACAGCTCGTGGCAGGATTCGTCCATGAGCGACACGATCTCGTCTTTCTTCGATACCATGTCGTCCTCAGCGTCAAGCTATAGTCCGCGCGACTTCATATCAGCTGATGATCAGCAGCTGCGGCCCACCCTCAGAGGCAATTGACACACATGTAGCTCTTTTGGCAGGAGGTGAAGAATGGATTAAGGCTCGGCTGCGTGGCAAAGCCGAATTCTGCAGCTTCCAGTGCATTGAGGTACACTATGCCTACCTCTGCACAGTGTCAAGGTGCACCAGACTGGCAAGCCCAAGGAGACTTAGGCCTTGTAACGAGCCATATCGAGATGCTGCCATGTCAGCATGACTGAGGCCTGCATCAATGCTGGCAAGTCAAGGACTGTTCTTCCGCTGTGGTGCGATCTTCACAATCCAATGCGTTCTGCTATTGAGATAGTGCTCTCTTCTTAATTGGGAAAAGGTTTACACTTCCTCCTTCTTTTTTGCTGAGGCCGACTTCCGCCGGTGTGAGGGCGATGAATACTTCGCTTTCTCTCAATGTCGTACAAGACGATCCTTCAACAAGAATCCCTGGCCGCGATCATCGCATGAGTGCTTGTGTATCTGGAGCTGCTTCCATTCTTTGAGATGCTTCGATTGCATATGTCTCCCCATGTCGTGCCGTATCCGAAAAAGTCCAAGTACATTCTGGCATTGCACACAGGCATCGCTCGAGTTATCCAGCGTGCTGCTCCTCTGGATGCATTGCAAGATTACGCCTGAGAGGGAATCCTGCGCCGCAATGATGCAAATGCTGCGCCATCTGAGTGTCATCAGGGATCTGTTTCTTTATGACGGTAGAGCGAAGACATTCGGCTGCAAAGTTCGCCGCAGATGGAGCCTCTGCCCCGGATGGTCATCTCTCTGGCCGTGCTCCGGTGAGCTTGCAACGTCCTCTCGCTGTCGAAGCTCGCTGCGCACTGAACCTTTCATCTTCGTTCTCGTGTGGCTCCCTCTCCTGGCGTCTTCTGGCGTATGGTAGCTCATACAGGTTCTTTTAGCATTATCGTGGTGGTTCAGCAGCTACACTAGAGAGGCATTAATGCACTTAGCAAGGCCGCGCGGTGCTTACGTACATGTCTTTTAAGCAATGGAGGTCGATGCCACCAACCTCATCTTCTCTTCCCCATCTTTTTCTTGTCAATCACCAAAGTCACTCTGCATCACACCAATGCAGCGACAAACGCTTGTGAGCTTGATCGCACGAGACAGACATCCACGCGCCGCCCATGCACACGGACACGCCCGCCGCAGGGAATCTGGCCAGTGGGCGCTCGCTAAAAGCAGACGTTCCAGAGATGATCAGCGCAGGCCTCACCCTCAGTGTTCACGCGTCCAGAAGGACGAAGCTGTAGGCCAAAACTCACCATCACCACTCCCTCGCCGCATCTTGTGCATTTGTGTATTGTTTACTCTCCCGCAGCACTTGCTTCTACGGCTTACCAAATGATTTCCTTCCCTCCTTGAGACCTTAACCCCTGCTTGCCTTGCTGAGGCAGCATGTTCCCTCCTTTGCGACGATGGATCATCACCACCATCCTCGCCATTTCGTTCTTTCTCATCACCTTTCATACCCTCTCTAAGCCGCTGGACGGCAACCCGCACAACCCACATAACCGTCCTCCAGGTCCACTCGAGCGAATCCTGCACCCTGGCTTCTTTCACCCCCGATTTAGGTGGAGAAATGTCAAGCTGCGCCATCCTCCAACTCATCTGGCCGCTTTGCCTACCGGAGGCAAGGTTTCCATCCCGAAAGTCCAGCACGACTTCCAGCAGGAGACTGCCGACCACGCCGTCGAACGAAGGCGCAGATTAAGAGCTGTGGAGGAGTCTTTTAAGCACTCCTGGGAAGGATACAAGAAGAATGCTTGGCTTCAAGATGAAGTCTCGCCCCTTTCAGCAATGCCCAGGAATCCCTTCGGAGGATGGGGTGCCACTTTAGTCGACACTCTGGACCTCTTGTGGATCATGGGACTGAAGGGCGAATTCAAGGCTGCTTTGCGTGGCTTAGAGAAGATCGATTTCACCACGTCACCACAAACCCAATTGAATGTATTCGAGACCACTATCCGCTACCTAGGAGGCCTCTTGAGCGCCTACGATGTGAGTGGCCACAAATACAGCATTCTGTTGCAAAAGGCTACAGAGCTTGGCGATATGCTATACTTCGCGTTCGATACGCCCAACCGCTTACCGATCACGAGATGGGACTGGCAGCAGGCTGTTCTCGGAAAAGAGCAGTCTCAAAGTAGAAGTGCTCTCTTGGCCGAAGTTGGCTCCCTCACTTTGGAGTTTACACGTCTCTCACAACTGACTGGCAACCCGAAGTGGTACGATGCAGTCGCTCGCGTAACCGACGCGTTTGAAGAACAACAGAACAAGACGAAGATACCGGGGCTCTGGCCGGTCAGAATCGACACGCAAAACGAAGTCTTCACAAAGGACTCGACATTCACCCTGGGCGGCATGGCCGATTCTCTGTATGAGTATCTGCCCAAACAACATCTCCTTCTTGGCGGACATTCGGATCAATATCGTAATATGTACTTCACGGCTCTGCCAGCGGCGAAAGAGCATATCTTCTTCCGACCTTTAAACCCGCAGAATCTTTCTATGCTTCTACCAGGCAGTGCGAAGAAGTCTTCTGCGAACGTCAGGCTCACGCCCGATGGTGAACACCTTGCCTGCTTTGCTGGTGGTATGGTTGCCCTCGCCGCCAAAATCTTTCATCAGGAACATGATCTGGAAACAGCTCGTGAATTGGTTGATGGATGCTATTGGGCATACACCTCTATGCCATCCGGTATCATGCCCGAGATATTTGGCGTTCTGCCTTGCCAGTCCCACGATGTCGAAGACTGCGGCTGGGATGATACAACCGAAACTCTCTGGCGAAAGACCATCGTTCAGAAAGCGAATAAAGGCAACATGCCTGAGGCGTGGCAGAGTCTGGCCCTCAGACTCATTCGCGAGCGTAAACTTGCTCCTGGCTTCACCGAGATTAGAGATCCTCGATACATCCTTCGACCGGAAGCTATCGAGTCAATCTTCGTCCTCTACCGAATCACTGGCGATCAAAAGTTACAGGACATGGCCTGGAAAATGTTCCAGGCCATCGAGAAAGCGGCACGAACTGATATTGCATATGCCGCACTCGCCGACGTGAGACAGTCGGGTGCCGAGACCGTACAGCTGGATAATATGGAGAGCTTTTGGACTGCGGGTGAGTCTCGGATTCAAGACTGGGGGGAAGACAAATGCTGATGCCTCTCAGAAACATTGAAATACTTTTATCTTATCTTTAGCGAGCCGGACGTCATCAGCTTGGATGACTATGTACTGTAAGTCTTCAACATCTGATGTTTTGAATTCCTGCTAACTTCTGCACGACAGTAATACTGAAGCGCACCCGCTGCTACGACCCAAATAAGATAGATCAGCTAGACCAATGTACACATAGAATCGAAAATACCACTACAAGGTGGCACATCTGAACGCTTAGCCAAAAGATGTGCCATTTCTATTTGAACGCAATCCGATACACCGTTTCACTTTCCAAGCAATGGAACAATGAGCCATATCACCAGATGAATCTGTCATTCTAGAGTCATCACTGTCGTACGATATCCACGAGACCTGAAAGCTAGAGAAGTTCTCCTTACCTCGCCTCCACTACGATGAGGCTCCCGTTTACGCGATACCATCGTGTACTTCGTAGCTCCTAACCAAGTCCTTCTGTGGACTGCGAAAACGCCCATGAAAGTCATTCAACCCAGCGCCTGCCATCAAACAGAACCCTCGCCACTACCAACACCACCACCAAGCTGTTCCTCATGCACCTCGACAACACTGTTGTTCTCCATCTCCAACTACCCCAACCATCAGCACGCACACCACAAGCTAGCAAGAAAAAGGGGGTTCAAAAAAGAGATTCTTACCTCAGCAGGCGTATGCGTATCAACGACCCTGGTGCCCTCGAACAGGAAGCGCAGAGAAGCGCGAGGCCGCTGTGTGCGGGCGGAATAAGCGTCCACTGCATAAAGATTCCTCGAGATCAGTATCGCATCACTCTGGTGGTCCATGCCATCCATGATGGCATGTTAGGAAGAGGTGGTGATGGGGAAATACGAACTGGCTTTTCCGAGCTTGGTGGTAGGTTTGACCTTGAAGCTGACTTCGGAGGCGTGCTGGTCGCGGAACACGAGAGCGATGGGTTGTGGAGGTTGAGGAGGAGGAGGAGGGGGCACTTTCTCGTTGCCGGCGGCGTCGGTGTCGTTGACGCTGGGTGGCTGGTAATTTCCAGGGCCGGTGGGGTCCATGGTGGATGGATGGAGTGTTGTTTTGTGCGAAAGCAGTGAGTAGGAACGAGAATTGGGTTTTCGAATTGAAATTGGCTCGAATGATCTTGTGTTGCAGATTGTTGTTGTTGTGGTCATCGTCAGTCTAGGAACATATGAGCGTGTTTGCGCAATTGGCTCGTGCGCGTTGTGAATATCGCGTTTTGCAGGCATTGTGTCAAAGCTAATTTGGCGCGCTGTCATGTGAAGAAAGTGATCGAAAGTCTGCTTCACTTTAGCTTATGGAGTATCTGGCCACATCAATCATCGACATGTACCCTACCGAGGCGGTTTGTACTCATGTTTGGTCCACCGACCTTTGGTTTTGGGTCGGCAAATGCCTCAGTAAAAGGTCCCAAAATTTCATTCTAACGTCACTTTTCATTCACTTCCCCATCGGCCCTTCAGACGCAAGTGACAGGCCGACACCCACTGTGCCACCTGACTGACACGAGTCGGTCGATTCCGCGCTTGGTGATTAACACATTTGGCACGTGTCAACGGAATGCGAGCATCGTCTACTGCTCTGCTGTCATCACGAGACGTCCTCATCTCCGTTCGCTGGTGATACTCTTGCTCAAGTTTGTTTCCCAGAGTCCTCCGTCCTTTTCACCCGATGCCTTTTCCAGTCACAGCCGCAGTAGCGAGCTCAAGGACTCTCTCCTGATACAGCACCATATCGTGCATCGCTATGTCGCCAAAGACAACTTTTCGCAGATCATCGTCCGTGACCTGCACAGCTTCCGTAGCACGATCTCTTGGCGACTCTCGGAGCAATACGACCCTCCCAGGAGTCGACAGCGTGTAATCTGGGAGGTCAAATTTCGGAGGAACGACTTTGTTCACAACTCTGGCACCTGCCTTCAGCGTCTGTCTCGAAAATTGTTGCCGAATGCCAGATGGTCTGCTCGCCTCCACCACTGGTGCCGGTGCAGCGATGAGCCTAGCCCAGGCAGAGATATACTCCTTATCAGCGCGGACAATGAGGTCGCCCTCGTTGACGAAATGCATAAAAAGGTTCGTGCTTCCCGCAGGCATCTCGAGGGGCAAGAAAGACAGCGGCGGCGCTCCGAAGACAATGCAGTGTACTCGCTTGAATATGCCAGTGAGATCACTCAAGTCCGAGACAATGGTCTTGGACATCATGTGCATATACAGGAGACTCGCCACGGCACCGCCAGCCGAATGTCCGGTAATGACCAAAGAGCTGGAGGCGCGCGAAGGGTTCTGCTGAATGATCTCCCTCAATCGAGCGGCAACGGGAGCGATCATTGCTCTGGCTACTTCCAGGAAGCCGGCATGGCAAGCATTACCTTCGTCGTCAAGAAAGCCCACGGGCTGTGTAGGTGCGAGACGAAAGTTGACGGCCCAATCGATTGGATTCCATTTGCTCCCTCGAATAGCCATGACGATCAGATTCTTGTCGTCCACTGGCCTGCTCTTGATGAACATCGTCTTGGTGCCCTGTCTCCAGTCTGCTTGGATGTAGTCTTGTCTCTCACCCCGCCTTGGCCGACGGTAGACATCCATAGAAGCCTGAGCAGCAGAGCAGATGATCTGCCATGTTGACAGATAGATCTTCGAAGGTGGCAAGTGAGGCGGAAGGCGGGAATTGCCATATAGCCAAGTCTTCTTCAAGTCCTGCAAGCTAATACCATCGTTCAGTCGGTAGCCTCCCCTGCCGTTGGCTGCAGAATCAATGGCCCTCGCAGTCTGCTCGGGCTTCTCATCATAGTCACGATTCTCTTGTTGGTCGAACCAGCAACCCACTATATCAACGAGGACATTAAGTCCACGATCACACCCTGCTGCCACTTGATTCATCTTTCTCGCAATCGGCGCGTTTGCTGCAGGGCGATAGACCAGATCCACAGTGCTCTGCCAGCCTCGCTCTTGTCCATATGGTCGTCGACTTGTGTCTCCGCTCAGCACCCATGCTGACAGCTTCTTCCTCGGTCTACTGCTCCTAGATTCCAGCAGACGTTCTCGCGACTCCCCGGGCTGCTCGTAAAACGCCGCGGGAGGCATAGCGGGATTGTACTCGTTTCCGAACTCTTCATATGGCGGGGGTGGTCCTTCAGGCGGGAGCTTTACCAAGCTCTGCGTCGCATACTCCTGCTCACATTCATATACATCCTGCGTGCGTGCATGACGATGGTACTGTGTCCGGCTCCGATATGACCTATCGTAAGTATTGTTGTGGTGGTCGTGGTTGTGAAAGCGATGCATGGTGCCTGTCGATCAACCTTATCAGCCTCGATTTGCGGGGTTCATCCTTGAAATACCGTAGTAGACGATAAAGCCTCCTTCTTTTATACCACGACCACTTCGCACTGATGAGTCCTTCCGGTAGTGCAAATTTCCCACGGCGAGGGGACATGAGGCCGCCATGCATGTACCCCAGACGAGGCTCACGACAGCAGGGCGACCAAGAGGGAGGACGCAGCATGTCATGTCATGCACTTTCATCCCAGGCACCGCCACAATATCAACCACTCACGACGCCCAACTAGCCGACTCGTCGATATGAAGTGCATTTAAGGCTGCGAGATACAGTCCGTGTAGCCGACGGCGAGCGACCTACCAATGAACCATTAGGTCAGTACTGTTTGTGCTCATCTGCACTAGGGGGACATCGTGGAAGGAGATACAAGCAACGTACGACCAGCGGGGGACTGGCGGAGTGGTACCTTTGGTGTCATTAGTCGGTGAAAGGTATATCACATGCTATCAGAGGGTCCCATTATGGAACGTCTCTTTTGGCCAATAGCAACCGACAGGTGCATTTGATCTATTCTGCTACATCATGTACCTCTGATGCCGTGTCATCATCGGGATCATGTCGGCACCCGTTGCTGTCTGCTCACTGCATCGTATCACTGGCACGAACGCCCAGAAGGAAGGCAACGAGCCGGACAATCGCCTAGTCCATGCAGATATTTTGCCAGATGAGGATCCGCTGCCCCTCCAAGGCGACCTTTCACGAGACCTTGCAACCAGAAAACAGAGTAACACCGCAGAAGGGGTCGCCCACTCCAGCAGAAGAAGTCGGACCATACCTCTGATCGTCAGAAAGATGTCATTCATGCGAGTGCATGCCATCGAAGCGAAGAGACTACGCCTTGGTGCACAATTCTAGTCTCGCAACTGTATCATCTCTTCCTTGTGTCATGTCGCCATCCCATCAAACGCCATGCAAATGCCGCTGAGCCGCCCGAGTGACATGACTGAGGTATGTCTACAATACAAGTCGCGTGCGAACGCGTGAATGCGTAATGCGTGAATACGTGACGCCAAATCCTCAATGCCCGTTGATCTACGATCAATACTGTCCCGCCGCACCAGAAAAAAGAGCGAGACCTCTAAGCAAAGTAGCTCTTCCACAGTACACCCTCCAAATCTTCCAACTGTTCCGGACTGAATGCCTGTGAAACGTTAATATCATGATGTTGATAGCGTCAAAGGCGGTGAGAACATTAGCAAACAAAACGGGAACATGACTCACCTTGACGTCCACATGCCAAGTATCCTGCCTGGTCTTCTTGAAGTCGGAGAGCACCGTCTTGACACTCTTGCCCACCATTCCCGGATCATTAGCTGCTCGCCCCGCCAAAGTTGCCAGGACCTCAGGCAGCCATTCTGGTGGAGGCGAAGTGTAGGGGAACGCCTGTACTAGAGCACCGAGACCTAGTACTGCGGCGTGTCTCGTAAGGACGAGTTTGTTCTGTTCTTGAGTTGGCGTATTGGTAGCCTCGCGAGCGCCTCCCTTCGGCCGCTTCGGTAGAGGGTTCTTGACAAGTAGCTTGACAAAGTGTGCCTTGAGATCGTCGATCTTCTTCGACCGGAAGGCTATGGGCGAGCATCGTACCATACCACCAAGCGTGGCAGCAGCTCCGAGACGTACTTCAAGCTGTACGTCATGAAGCATTTCCCGCACGCAGTGGAAGAGATCTTCTGCTTGCTTTGCAGGCATGAGGAACAGGTGGCGGAAATAGATGACCTGAATGTTGATGAGGACTCTGAGACGCTGATGCCATGAGGTCGAGTTGGTTCCAATCTTTACCAGAGACGCAACAAAGGCTTCGTCCTCACCAGGCCTGTGTGGAATATTGGGCAGATGGCGGAAGACATGATATGCGAGTGACTGCAATTCAGGATCTTCCTTGATGTCCATCATGTGTAGCAATTGCTCCATGAAGGCATTCGGGAAGAATGGCACAAGAGTGATGCAATCGTAGGAGCCCAACGAGCTGTCAAGCCAAAGCAAGACGGTCTTACTGGCCTGCGTGTACGGTGTAGGCGTCTGCGTACCGACCGGCCGCTCTTTGCGCCAGGTCTCCAGGCGTTCGAAGACGTTCTTGACCACGGCAGAGTACTCTTCCGTCGGCTGGTATGGTCGCGTGCCAATGGACGAGGCAGATCGCTGTGCCTGCAGAAGAGTCGGTATGTCTTTATAAGACTCGTGGTACCGTGTTCGGAAGATGGTTGCGAGTGTGCCTCCTATAACCTCTCGAACACTTTTGTAAGGATGATCAATGTGCTCAAGAAAGTTCTCAACAATCGGGCGATGCAACTGGAAGTGCCAGCCAACAGCGCCCACAACAAGCTGCAAAAGCTGAATCTTCGAGCTCTCCTTAAACGCGGCACTGCTCTGCATGTCCAGCCGAAACCCAGCCAGCCAGTCCACCAGCGGCCAAGCACGGCGAGGGTCTTTGCCACCAACAATGAGAGTGACGAACGTAGCCCAATAAGAGCTATTCTCTGGAGTCAATCCATCGCTGATGATCCGGCGGACGATCGGGAAGGCAAAGTCCCAAAGCTTTGTGCGCAATTTGTGATCGAAGTCTTCCGAGCTGGAAAGCATTGCACCCATGATCTCAGCCATGGCGCGGTGCTGATGTTTGTCTGTGCCGTCACCATACACAGCTTGTGTCAGGTCCGTGAGGTCTTCAAAGGTAGCTGGCGTCAGACCATCGGCCATCAGATCCATGGCATATGCCACAATCATCGAGCTTGACATCCGAAACCTATCCTGTCCGTCGCGTGGTTCTTGCTTCATGTAGCCAAAGTAAGTGGAGAGCCAGTGGCGATCGATGAACGAGCCCATCTTGCGACGGACAGCCTGCTCAACCTCGTCATATTTCAATTGGCTTGGTCCAGTGCGAAGCCCACGCATCTGCTTCTGCCAGACAAGCCAACCTGGAAAGTCGCTGTCGATGTAAGCATCAGCCTTTGGCTGCGCAAAAGACTCGAGGTAACGTTGCGTCCAAGTAGGGTCATCACGCTCTGTGGGCACCGACACTTCGTCTGGATCCTTCTGTTCGTCGAGTAGATAATTCTCGTACTTGTGACCCACAAGCGCTCTGGTCTGTGCCAAGCTGAAAATAGCGTTCAGAGATGTCGCGTACAGAGTGCGCAATTGCGGATGAGGATCGATGACACCTTTAACCACGAGTTCCAGCATACCTTCTGAGGCGATCGTCTCAAATCGATAGTCCAACCCGATGGCCATGACGGCAGTCCTGCTAGCCTTCTTCCAGTGGCTGTTCTTCACGCTTTCTATCAGCTCAGAAGCCAGCTCAGACTTGCGCTTCTCCACAACGCTCCGCCGCTTCTTGATCTTCTCTCGCTTGGGAGGTACGAGTGCCTGGGCTTCAGTCATGGTGCGGGCGATTGTCCTCGTCAGAGTAGCAGGTTCTTTTGGCCAGATATCATTTAAAGTGTCCTCGTCAAGAACAACCATACGTTCCATCGCCTTAGTCATGTCCTGGATTGTGAAGCTGGACTGGCCGACCAACTTCTGAATACTGGGTCTATCCGTTTCTGACACCTGAATGAAGAGTCGTATCATTCGAGGAGCAAACTTCCAGTTGCGTCCGATAGGCTTTGCCAGGCTGCCAAAGAGGAGTGAAAAGACGGCACCCTTGATCCGAGGATGATCATTCTTCTTCAGTGCATCCTCGAGAGCGTTGAGAAGAGAAGGAATAACTAAAGGCTTGGCTCCCACAATACTCTTGATGGCTTGCTCGCTCGCTGATTGTGCCGTGCGTCTGATATCAGTATACACCGACGTCGCCGAATGTGCGAGATCGAGAAGAAGCAGCTTATCAAGCTCGGATGCAGCTCTTGGATGCTCATTGAAGCGAAGGCGCTGAAAGTGGTACAAATTGGCTCGGCGCACCAGCAGTGGACGTGGGTACTGCTTTCTCGTGCCCGAGAATTTGAAAGGATGGATGTCAGCGCTCAGCAAGCGTGTGAGTCTATCCAGAACGTGGGCTGAGCGCTCTATGCCAATGTCCACGAACCAAGACTTATAAGCGCTGTAAAGAGAGTTGAAGCAAGGGACGTCATCTTCCTGATTCTTGACAAGGAAAGAATGGACATTGTGCAAAGTCTCGCCGGCTTCCTTGCGCATGTCATGGACCGCATTGTACAGCGCGCTCCCCACTTCGAGCGGATACCCTGTGGAATAGTGAAATGTGCGCTTGACATTCTCATCCTCAGGCTCACTGAGATCGACGGCGTTGTCGTTGGGACTATCATGCGCTACAATCTCTTCAGCACTCATCGGCATATTTTCATCCGTACTTGACGGCGCCACGCTTGAGAACGTATATGGCGTGACGGTCTCGTCGTCCGAGCGGAACAGGCGCGACATGCCAGAAATGACGAGCCTCAGCAGAACAAGGTTTCGCGAGATCTCGTCCGACCAGTCCTTGCCAACACCGTCGCGCTTGATGGTGGCAGTGTCCGAGATCAGCTTCTTCAGGGAACTCAACGCGCGGCCACCTTGAGACTGGAAAATCTTGACCGCAAACTCCAATTCCTCCTGTTCGGGTACATGCCAGTTGATGTCTAGGCTTGACGGGTCAACGTTCTTGCCCCAGCTGTCAGCTGTCAGTCCTTGCTGGAGCTCTGCCTTGTTCAATAGGCTGTAGTCCATGGTGTAGGTGACAGTCAAGTTGAGCAGAAGATGATGCACAAAGTTCGAGACGTGCACCAGCGGGATGCCCTTGCAGGTATCTTGCATGTATGCTGCAATATCGAACAGATCGTCCTTGAAATCGAGTACGTCTCGTCCGACATGTACAACACACATGCTCAATAACGATACATGCCATACAAGTGCCCGATCTCGAGGCAGGATCTCACTGCCCGTAGTACGTGTTGAGCCAGCCCCATTCTCGCCAATCTCGGTTCTGATACTCGAGATGAGCTCAGGGAGCAATCGATGAAGTGCCTTCTTCGGCGAGATCTTGACAAGAGCATTGCAGATGAATGCCATCGCATCCCTAGCTTGATGCACGACATGATTCGAAATGAAGCGCGAGATGTGTTCGAGTGCAATGTCGTAAAGTTCCGGGCTTAAGCTTGCTAGCAACGGGCTGAAGGTCGCAGGCAGAGTGTTGACCACGTTCTCCTCGGGACTACCACTCTTGACTCGGGCGGCGTCGGGCAGATTCTGCAACAGAGTGAACACTTTCCCAAGGAAACTGATGAGGAATTCTGCAAAGCCTGCCGTAGAGGATTTGAGGATTAGGCTCTCATCCTCCTCGCTGAGCTCGTTGGCGTAGTCGACATCAATGCCCGGGCCTTCCTGTTCGAAACGCGCCACCTGAGACGTGATCCACTGCACTGCGACCGCGGTACCAGCAGACTCCGGTGGAGGGGATTCACGATCCACCATCTCGTAGTCGCCGTTCAGTTCGCTCTTTGCACGCTTGGGCTCCTTTGACAGGTCGTGTAGTGGGATGTTGTAGCACACCGACTGGATGAAAGCCAGACTGTGCATCGTCTTGTCCAAATCGTTGGCATCGACACCTGGAAGAGCCAGGCCCAACAAAGTGGTAAGGTGACATCTCCAGCCCTTCGTCCTTGCGATGACTCTGCTCAACATCTGTAGAGCGCGAATGGAAGAAATGGTTCGATGCACCTCAACCAGTCCTTGCATTGCCGGGTAGATGCGCTGTAATGCACCAGGCAAGATGAGATTCGGCTCGAGGTATGCTAAGCTCTGCAGCGTGCTCAGACTATAATTCATCGCCGTACTGCTCTTGGCATAGATACCCATGAAGACCACATCTCGGAGACACGTGACAAAGCGATGCTTGACGTCTTGGTTGAGCTTGCGATCTTCTGGAATCTCATATTCGCCACTCTGCTCCCGATTCCACCGCATGACGAAGAAATCGGCCAGGTAATATACAAGCTGTGCCAGGGGCTTCGTCCAAGCGCCGGAATTTGATGGATGGAAGAATGTTTCAATGCCTTGGATCAGTCCCTCGAGCTGGTGCAGGGCCGATTTGAGATTGTCAACCTTCAGGCATTGTGGCGAGAGGGACATGACTATCCAGCGCGCTATGCTATGGGATACCGGATGCTTGCGAGGATCTCGGTCCAGGAACACAGCTACTCCAGCACCAACATCCACAGTTGCGCTGTATGGCGTAGTCGCTTGACCAACCGGAATCTCGAGGAGTCTCAGCACTGCTGTGAAGATAAGCGATGACTGCTCTTCAGTGAAGATTCCGCTAGGTCCGAAAGGGACTTCCTTGGATCCAAGGCAGTCTCTGGCTTGCCGCGAGAAGATGTCGAGAAAGCGCATATCGATCATGATGGATCTGTTTACGGTCGACCAAAGATGGAAGAACGTCGGCAGATAGTACTGCGGCTGAAGAGTCTGGTCGGCGGTGGGCGGTGGCGCAGTCGGAATCATGAGGTTGAATAGACCTACAACCACAAAAGCATGCTCTGAGAATGACATGCTGAAGAATGGCAGAAACTCCTCCATCATCGCAGGGATGTCCTTGGGGTCAAAGAACAGCTGTGCGAATGTACACAGCTTCGTCAGTGTGCGCACATTGCGCTTACTGCTGTACGTGTTTTGAGTGCTGCTCTCTGATGGAAGAACGAAGACCTTGAGCTCCTTGTACAGTGGCCGCCAATCAAGCACGAGGTCTTTGCCAGGTCGCAGGTAGTGCTTGCGCTTGGTAAGTACCATGAACATGCTCGCAAATCTCTCAGACACGCTATACTCCAGGCCAGGCGCCAGAGCAAGCTCATAGTAGAGCTTCACCAGTGATATGCGTTGTGTCCGTGTCAGGTCGAACTTCAAGCTCATCCAGCCTCTTATCTCCTTCGTCCAATGTACTGCTCCGGGTACGAAGTCGCCTGCTGCCACACATACGTACAGGTGCTTTATCATCTCATCCAGATCTTGCTCTCTCTGTTCTCTCGATTCGACCTCGTAGGGTAGGTATCTGGTGTAAGGGAAGACTCGAGGTCGTGTACGTCCAAGACGCTCAACGTCGGCGTCGCCCTCGCCATCCGAATCTCGATAGCCAGGAGCACCTGGCGATGTAGCTCTGGAATCGACGTGTCCAACGCCATTGATCTGGCCCATGAGCTCCGACACGCGCTCATGGATTGCGCTCTCCGCCGTCATCGTAGGAGTGTTTTTGAGCTCGCCGTTCGATGGCTCATTGGAGGCGCTGCTTCAGACTCCCTTGGCGATATCGATTTTGTGTGATGTCGCAGGTAACAGAATGATGATCGAAAGGTATGTAATCACACGACACCAGGCTGCCTGAATTGGCAAGCGATTCGGAAGGCGTCTGCGGTGGCACAGGGTGGACAGCGAGACGGCACGATTTCTGCGATGGCGAAGAGAACGGTCAGGGTGCGCGGCAGGTGGTTGAGATGCAGACGGTGGAGTTGTGCAACACAACGGTGCTGTGCTCTGCCGTTGCTACAGTATGCTGCGCCGCCAAGCCGAAGCTGCGATCTGCAGGCGCTGGAGCTCTGACCGTTTGACGTCGATATCGGATGACTAAGAAGGAACGGCGGCGTCGTCAGTCGCAAACAACCAATGGTGTTTCTGCAGGTCAACTTTTTGGTCGGAGTGAGGTGGGTGGATGTGAACAGAAAGTGCAGAGAGGTTGGTGAAGAGTAAAGGTAAGTGTGAACCGCGGCGATGATCTCGTTGAAGTACAGTCATCATTAATGTTGATCGCCACTCCAGGCAAGCTGCATCCACGCAAGCAATTGCCGCCTTTCACAAGAAGCACTACTGTTAGGCCGCCGACTTTCTTACGACCCATTACCCACCACTCGAAGACTCCCGCCCTGCATCACGTGTTGTTGCCAAACAAATCAGAGACGCGGGAAGCCAAGAGACAAAGATATATGGCACGACGACGCGATCAAGTCGCGTCGTCCTAATCATGTCGGCGAACTCGTATTACTCCGTCGAGGGAATCCTGACCGAAAACGAAAAGGCGACATGTACATTCGAGCGCGATATTCCACATCTCAGCGTCCTCAACAACGGCACCAAAGTCGACAGTGGCACCAAACTCGAACTTCCCCTCTGGCTTGCGGAAACCTTGGCCGTCTCGAGGCCAGCTGGAGATGCTGCTGGACCCATGGCCACGCTTGACTTGCCTGCATCGTTGGGACCGCGCGTGCTGAACTCTCTACGGGCTGATCCCAAGATGGTGGACGTTCGTGCCCAGTCGCCATTTTTCTATGGCGTTGGAGAGAGGATGCTGGAGCTGTTTGATGAGGAGGACGTCGCTGAGGTTCTGAATGACGTGAGTCTTTGCAGTGCTGTCTGAGATGGGTTATGCTGATGTTTAGTGGCAGACGTTCAAACAGAGGGCAATGGAAATTGCGGACAAAGCGCAAAATAACAAAAATGAAAGGACTGACTTTGGCGACACTCTGGATGAACATGAAAGACGATGTGAGATGAGTATTGCTACTTCGATCAGCGTTGATTTGACTGAAATTCTTGCAGTATTCGCCGCTGCGCATGAAGGCAGCAAAGCAGTCAGGGACTGGTTCGATGCAAATCGTGTATGAGATTGCTACCTTGTAGCAAGATAACCTGCCGATGTCTGTATGACCGGGTCTGCTCTCGATCCATGCTCTCCACAAGACGACGCTGCCTCGTCCAGATTCGCCGTCCTTGGGCCCAATATCTTGATAATGCTATTGACGGTCGACCTCAACGGCAATACTGTCACGACAGCACCATGTCCGCGTCACCGCACATGCAATTGGCATTTTTGCATTGTTCACACCTCGACTATGCTTGGCCACTGCCCAGATACCCACAGTCGTGACACTCGTATCCGAAAGTCGTCGCCCACTCAGCGTCAGCGCGAACTGTATCATCATCTATTACAGTCGGAGGACATCGCACTGCAAATATTTCACTGAACTTTTTCGATTTTCTGCATCGTGGGAAATCGTGTGCACGACAATACGCAGTGTCTCCTCAGCGGCAGATAATTCGACCAGAAAACCATTAGCTGCACCCGATTCTCCTTCGATAATTGGTGCAGAGCCCAGGCGAGTCACTTGATCGACCACGTATTCTGCTACGAGGATTCGGAAGACAGTGGTGTGGTTCAATGCTTTGAAGCATCTGGTCAGAGCCATAGTCTCGATGTTGCAGGGTTGATAGCAGCGATTGAAAAGAGCACAAAGATGCAGCATCGTCGCGTCTTTAAATTCTGGTAGCACGTACTGGTTATATGTCAGTATCGCATGAATGAGAAGGCAGATTGCCGAAGAGACCGACTTTATCACCGAACGTCCAGAGGTCCAGGCATCGAATCACTTGGTCGCCTAGTACCTCTTCGGTTGCAGAACTTCTCCACTCGAATCGCAGGTCTTTCGCGAAGATGAAGTGCACATACCCTTCGAATGCCACGGGCGAGTCATCAGGTAGAGCGATCGTCTTCGTCATGCCCTCCTTGAATCTATCTTCTTGAGAACATTATTGAACCACTTCGACTCGTGGCGCAGCACGTCTTTCGGCAGCTTGTACTCTTTGATCGTGTCGCCCTGGCCAACCTTGATGGTGACCAGCTCGCTCTGTACTCGTCTGCCTGTTGTCAGTAATTGCAGCTCGTGCTCAGTACATCGAAGTCCCACCTGACGAGATCCTCCATCGCGCTGGTGGGCGACCGCGTCGAAGTGTTGTGCGAAGATGTTGCTGAGATGTGGTGGACTCGAGAAAGTTTGCAGATGAGAAAACAAGAGGGAGATCAATGGTACGGAAGATGCGAGAGCAGGCGCATGCTGGATTACATGTGACAACACGTGCTGAGTAAACACGCATGAGAAAGACAGCGTACAACAGAGTCTCTCACACCTGAAACTGTGATTGCGAAGTCGTTCAGTCGTTCTACGAAGCTCAAGAAAGTCTAGCTCTCCTGCTGCAGCTATCGTGAAGTCAATGGAGCCACCATTCCAATCGCATGCTACCTGGGATCCCATCTCCTTCCGATTGATCGCGCCAATACTCTGGTCCATCTCCTGAAAACGCCCTCTAGCTTCCCCAGCCCTTCGTATCAACTGCGCTCTCGTGCTCACTCATCGTCATCGTCATCATTCATAATAGCATCCGTCTCCTCCGGCAGCTCCACCTTCGGCGTCTCGAACAGGAGACAATGCACATACTGATCGGTGCTAGGCACGCTGACCTTGAACTTCTTCGCAACGTCCTCCTCCTTAAGCAAGATGGCAAGTCTGAAAGGCTCGTAGCTCTTGGGGGCGGTCTCCTTCTTCACTTTCACTTTCTTCGACTGAGGTGGCTCCATCTCGTGGTAGAACTCGGTCCAGCGCCGCTGCCAGTAGCACACAAACGACATGAAATTGTCGTAAGTTTTGGCGTAGTGGTCGTAGGTAGTGTACTTCTTCTTGAGCTTCGGGTCTTGGATATTGACGACTAGGGTGAGAAGAGCCAATCGGCGAAGAGCACAATTTCCTGGAGTGTGCTCAAAGACATACTTGAGGTCCTCATCGGTCATGAGACTAGGGTTGTATCCGACGATGTCGACGAGATGGTTCATAACATCGTTCTGAAGCGCCACGACGGCATACCTGGATCTGTGGTCAGCGCCCAGATTCCAGTCTAAGGAACGGATGTACATACATGTCGGCGAAGACATAGAGATCGATCAAAGCCTCCTTACGCCGGAGAAGCTCGTCGTTGTCGACTGTAGGTGGAAAGTTCAGGCGACGCTGATATGCCCAACTAACAAACATCTCGACTGACACCACTGATACCTGCCTCAGCTTAATGACAACTACATCGTGGTTAGCGTTAAACATATGATGTGATTGGAATTGGTGAGCTTACGTCCTTCTTGCTTCCAGAACTGTGATTTCTGCAAGAAACTGGCAAAGAGCCGGGAGTGGAGCACGAGCATTCCCTGCGAAATCGTGCAAGTTGCTTTCTGTGGTAGCATGAGAAGCTCGACGCGCGGCGTGGCGAGCAGCAGAGCGTACTCCTGCTCAGAGCGCATCGCCATATTGTAGTGTTGATTGGAATGCTCTGAGGTGGTGGTTGTTCAGATCATGAAGGCTGCTCATGATAAGAGAAAGAGAGAGAGCATGGTCTGGTAGTTCAGGTTGAGAGACCACATGACTAGGAGCTAGTTTGGAGACCTGTCCATAGCCAATCACGTCAGCGTTTTATCGAAGCTCTAATGTGAGCTGGAGAGTGAAGGCTGTTTGCATGTGACAGATCAAGCCCGGGGATGCTCGGGAAGTTCAATGATCAGACCGGGATTCATACACTCAAAATACACCGCTGAATTGGTCTGCCAGCCCACCCAAAACACCTCTTCTCCTAGTATGATCTGCACCATCTCTGTTGGTTTCAACACCTGTCGCTCTTCCAGCCTCACCTTCCATTCGTCGTCGCAGCTGATCATAACGCTCTTTCTGCTCACTCCCACCAATAATCCACGTCGGTGCGCGCCATCTTGCAGCGCCGGGCAGCACCTCTCTCCTATATGCAAAGCCAATGATCCACCCAACTCCGGCTGCGAGCGCGGAACCAGGCAGCTGTGCCAGACTCAGTTGAAGAGGTAAGAGGTACGACGTCGCCTTTGACGTGAGCATGAATCCAGAATGTTGCTCCCTTGGGGCAGCGTTCGAGATGCGGTACTTGTAGATGTAAGGTATCGCGGCATGGTATTGGGCGAGGAGTGAGAATAATATCGGCGTTGGACCTGCTGGAAGGTAATTGATGTGGCCAAAGGACAGCGGCCGTACGATGAATGCCAGCAGGACCGGCGGAAGTATGGCGTTGTAAAGGAAAGTGGAGATGATGAACGACTACCTACCTGTTAGCCAACTCATGGCAAGCAGACGAGGGATGCTGCTGTTGTTGACGCATACGGCGAACTTCCTGCTGCCCCAGAGCCGTTCGATCACTCTCAACTGATAGAACGTCATGGCCGCGAAGAGCACTTCCGTGCTGTTGGTGTAGCATAGCTGCCAAGTGAACACCCGCCAGAGCTGCCAGTAGTCCCAGAAATGCGGCCGCACTTCGATCCAGAAGTAGTACTTGGTATCCGTCAGGCTGGCCAGGAACGACGACACCACGATTCCGATTACGAGCAGCTTCGAGACTGGAGCGTTGGTAAAGCCTGAAGTAATCATCGTTGCAGTGCCTCTATTGTTGCAGAGAAGGAATGTATCGATGTGACGCCAGCTGTTGTTGCTCTCCCGTAAAGCCGGGATCATGGGTGGCTGCTGTGGGGATGCCTGGCGCTGTCATCCGCGTGGGCCAAGTGAACAGGGATCCACTCTCACGCGACAACCTCACCTCTCGACATGTGAAATTCTCTCCTGCTGGTGACTTCACTTTCTTTGCAATAACAGCCTTTGAAAATCTCCTCGATTTCATAGGCATGCACTACCCGTATCTCGATGTCCTCAGGTGATGGATCCGTGGCTCGCAAGATGCCAGCGACGATGACTTCTCGACACGACGACGGCGTTGACTCGACCGACTTTCTCGTGTCCTTGACGATACCAGGTCTGGTACGAATCCTGTCGCAGATGGTCGATTACTCCGAAGCAAAGTGTTGGACGTAACAGCAAGCGCAGTGACCTGTCACGCTGCCGTCGATGCCAGATTCTCGAAGCCACGGGACTCCGAATAGGTGACTGAAGCCCGATACGAGGCCAAGCTGCAGCAAGAGGCGATTCCAGGTGGCCAGAGCAGGAGGAAGTTGTGTGCTGGACAAGTGGAAAGAAAACAGCATCCCATGCGCGGTCTCTATGCATTAAAGTGACGGCTGTCGCAGTACCTCTTGACGCGTTGGCTCGGTCTTGCGCGTCACAGTGAGGGTGGCTGCACTGTTCTTGTATTGGTCAATAGGGTCGCAAGCGCGCTTGCATATATCCAGGATAACGACTGTCACTACGTACGCCAAAGGCGTATCTGCGAGGAGCAAAGCGATGCGTTTGGACGGTCCTGCGCATACGCCACGAGCCATCCTTCCTGCACTTCAGTGCTGATCGAGGATCGCCTTCTTCTCACGAAAAACGTCTGCTCTGCGACACCTCCGGCAGACCTTGTCCAGAAGATACTGTGTTGTCGACATCCAATGTGTGCAGCACTTATCGAGGGAAGCCAGCTTGCACTTTCAGGAGCCCGCCGAACCAAGCTGCCACGTGCCTGCCCGCTTAGCGGAGGAACGCCGGGCTCTAAGTAAGACATATAGTCGGCAATTTTGTGTTTGCTTCCATCCAATACCACGCTAGCTGATCAGGTGGTCTAGTGGCTGCACAACGGCTGAAGTTCAGAACTGCCTGTGAGCAATCGTTCGTAATTTACGCAATGCGTTCGTGTCTCTTCGTCTACACGCTCTTCGAGTTATCTAGCGGGGCCTTCAAGAACCTCTCATACAGTCGGCGTTGCTAGCGATCCTGTGAAAGCGGCGCGAAAAGAAACCACGCAGTATACTGCGCGAGTTTGATAGCACTCTGTCTCAACGACAGAGTGGAATTTTTGCCAAATTTTTGCCCTACTGGTCACCACCATTTTACTAATGCCGCCATGTGCTTTTAGGACGGCGCTCTCTGATCGCTTGTTCGCTGCACTGGTGCGTGAACAGGTTGACAATGGCCATCATTCCTTCCTCGCCCGGGACCAAGATTGATAACTGGCGAAGCAAATCGGGTGCAAAAATCCACAGCTGTTATCATTCATGGAACTTGAATTTTTGGCAGGCAAGGTCTGGTATCGCAGGCCTTGTTCGGTTCTGCTGAAACGTCAAGAGTTATTGGATTTGGAATGCTACGGTGGGGACTTGAACAGCAGCGGGAAGGTGGAAGCGGCCGTCAGGGGCATTCAAGCTTTCATTGTGTTCCATCAATGTGTCATCAATGCTACGCCGTAAGTGAAAGTTCTCTCTTTAGCTCACCTCTGCAACCACCAACGACACGTCAAAGACACCGACCCAGAAACACCATGAGGGCCATCGCACCACCATTCTCAATCTCAGCAGCATTTTTGGTGTCTACACATTTGCCAAATTCGGACATCGTCCTTGAACCCACCCATATCACCTTGTTCGTTGGTTTCTGGCGAACAGCACCTTCATTCTACAGACGACCTTCGTAGTCTTGTATTCGTAGTCTTGTATTACAGCACCATCGCAGCTCGACAGTCTCGGCGTTCACGTTGCGCGCGCTGATGTTGCATATGCCCTTGCGCTCCTCAAAGCAGCACGCTATCGCCATCACCGATCATGACAGCGGCAGCTCGGCGACTGAGAAGACGGCGCAACTTTAGCAGGCTTGACTCCACGAGGAAGCTGCGAAGGGCGCAAGCACAACACAGCTGGCTGGAGCTCCTCAGTACGAGTAGACATCGCACTACCGCTGCTCGACCTAGTCGAGCTGCCTACCTCAACAGTTGGCAACGGAGCCTCGACACAGCACGTATCGCAGCCAGTTCTCAAGCTGAGTCAGATTTCGGAGACATGTATTTGGACAGCAGACCAATGGCAGGAGCGACATGCGAGCTGTCTTCCACTGGTCCTGGCACGCCATATCGCTTTCTATAGAAATCATTGCCGTCGATGTCAACTCACCTGCATTGAGGACTATTCAACATGAGTCTGCGAGGAGCTCGAGAAGGCACAGCCAAACTTGTAGCATGCTTTGCCTCATGGCACACGCAATCCTGGCAAGTTCAATACCTTTAAAGGAACGATACTCGAGTCGCGAGACCACGATCCTCAGTAAGCCGTCATGCAGCTATTTCTACTCGAGAAGTCGTCGAAAGACACCATTGGTGACGATCGTCTCGGCGACAGTCTGTGCAGCGTAAGGAGAATGCAAAGATCAACATACGTCCGCTTCGACGCCATTGCCAGGCATTCTTCAGACACGAAGAGATGAGGAGAGGAAATATCTGTAGGAAGAGGGCGAGGAGTCAAAGGTGAGCATCAAATTGCTGTGCTGTATTGGCATCCAGCGCTTCTTGAATAGCTCAAGAATGTGCTTTGAGATGCTCCTCGCCATGAAATCCTCCTGGATCCATTCCTCCTGATGCGTCTTACCCTTCATGCTATCGCTGATCAGACGTGTAATGTTGGGGTGACGAGCCGGTTCTCGGGGCAATCTTGTGGATGGACAACGTAGTGTTTGTGGTCATGGAGCATGTGTACGAACAAGGTGACACCGATCAGGAAGGTAGTCAGCTAGTGTCGTAGTACTAGTAAGCTAGCTGCACGAGATCATCGGTGGGGGCTAAAATGCTATTCTCTCCTACATGTACACCCGTCCGCTATCAAGATTTCCTTGTTGACAAGCACATCAACTCATCTGCTCACATTCGACAACATCGACACATATCGAGTGCCACGATGTATAATCAGAGCCGTGTTGGCATTTTCCACGGGCTCCAGACGCGCAGCCGGTACTCTTCGGCTCAGGAAGCTCGTCCGGCAGGATTCCGTCCGCAATGCAGAACGACCTGCGAGAAGCTTGTCGCAACATCCATTGACTGACGTATCGCTTTCGTCCGCTGCATGCTGTGATCATAACCACCAGCTATACATTGACTCATAAAATGCAGCCCCGATCCGACGGCTGGTAATTCTGGGCCCAACGCAACGTTAAGATCGCACAACAACGATTCAACGTGGCTGATACGAGCGCCGTAGGGGCACAGGACTAAACCTCGTCTGACATGCTCTATATTTCCCACAAGAGATGGGTCTTGACCGCATGAGGACCAAGAAGACGCTGATCGTCAATATTTGAGAAAGATGCCGACTGGACACCCATCGCTCGATCTGCTACTCTCTTCGCATGGAGCCGCAGCTTCAAGCAGCAGTCCCGTGAGCGTTGCAGAAACGACCTCATCATCCTCCGACGCAAGCGACGACATCGCCGCCGAGCTCCAGCGCATCTCGCAGACGTTCGAAAATGCCTTCAAAGCGGGCTCAGAGCAACTGCTCGCTGAGCTGAGCTCGCGGTACATTGCGCCCAGCTTCACAGCTCGCTTCGACAACGCGCTCATCTCTTCCTGGGACGAATACGCCACCGTCATGCGACGCTGGACGGACGCGAATCCGAATTTTCAGAGACAGGTGAAGGGCACTTCGATTGATATCGACGAGGATGAAAAGCACGCTACGGTGTACATTCTGTTCGAGGTAACAGGCTGGCCGGTTCAGCTGAAGAGAATGGTTGTCAGTGTGCTCAGGTGGAAGAAGCGAAAGAGACGCTGGCTGTGTCATGAGAATCTTACTATGCGTGGGGTTGATACCTTCAATACTGCGGCTGATTGAGAGGTGCTTGGCGGTACTCATTTCAGACGCAAATGAAGAGACGCGAGGTAGTCACGGCCCTGCTCACGGCATTAGCCCGCACAGCTGCGTGGACTTGGTATCAGCCACGAGACTGAGACCTCTCGGAACGATCATGAAGCCCTTCATGTCAAGCTATAGCACAGTCGCCTACAGTCCACACCTCATGACAGATACGCAAGATGAGAAACGAGAAATATAGCGATCGCATCACCTCGACCATCAGCTTACCTCCGTCCAGGACCAGTACATTAGCGTTTGATGAAGGGCAAATCACACAATTTCTCTTCGCATGCTGGCTGGTAATCTACACAGTATCACCGTCACCGACGTCCGTCCAAAGAAAACCTTCGGCTCGAAAGCGAGAGTCGATCCTGTGAATGAATTCATGTACGAAATTGTCCGCCTTACAAAACGAATGAGACATTCTCACTCACCGACCGGGAGGGGCAAAGCAGCAGTCAGATCGAGAGACTTTTGACTTCACCGGTGAACGACGAAAGGCGTCAGTGACGATACCATCAAGACGCCACAGACGCAATACAGACGAGGTGGGCATTTCCAGCTAGTCCTTCCGAGGAAGAACCCGCAGCTCCGAATGAGTGAGGCACGAAGTGGATGTATCTGGAATGGGAATGCAAGGTCAACAAGGTCGATTGGCATGACCTGAATGCAAAAGTGGACGGGAGGGATTGGAGAGATGACCAGGTCGCGGAATTGCCGAGACTGGACTTTTTTTCCAAAAAAAAATTATGCCCTTCGTACTGCGCTGGGTGTGTCTGTCATCTACGCGACCCTGTCAGTCATCTTACTGCCAACCTCGCCATCCTTCTCGTGCGGGACAGAGCGCAATGCGATAGTTGTACAATGAAGCTTCGAGGCGGATGGATGGAGACAGAGTTTGAGGGAGCATTGAATCGGGGGTCGATTCATGGTCTTGAAAATGGGCTGTAACCTGATCACAACAATAACAATAACAACGATGAAAGACCAGATAGCGGAACGAACCAACTGACGATGATGAGATGATGATGTTGATGAACAAATGCTACGGCTTATCAGAGCAATCGCATTTCCCACTTGGACGATATCAAAAGAGTTGATCCCAAGAGTCGTGAGAATTTAAAGACCACAAGAAGGATCCAAGTTTTACCTCCAGATGTACCAACGCCTTCGCTTGAGTGGACGCGCTCGATAAGACATGATCCAAACGAGAGCAGAGCACGTGGGCTCACGGTGTCTCGATACTCCAATCCCCAATCCATTCCAGATCCTTGTCACCATTGGCGAAGTCCCACCCAACGATTACCTTATTCTGACTGCATGCTATGATACGCCTCGCATCAAACTGTAGCTTGAAGACACGGTTCGATTCGCGTTGGGGCGCGTTTGGCTGTCCATGGTGATGGTGGTGATGGTGGTGGTGGTGGTGGTGCGGCTGTCCACCCTGAGCCTGTGCAGGCTGCTGGTTGTTGGCTGCCAGATTGGTGGCAGCAACTGCAGGCGGAGCATTCTGGACCGCAGCGACGCCGTGCTGGACGGCGTGCTGATGCTGGTGGCTGGCCAATGCTTGCATTTGCACATTCAGAGTACTCTGGGCAGCAGTCATGGTGGCGTTGAGTTGAGCGTGGGTGGCGACGGGAGCTTGTCCTTGTTGATGTTGTTGCAGAATGGTATTCATCTGAAGCAGCTGGTTGTGCGCCTGATGGAGAAGTTGTTGGGCATTGTTCTGGTTGGCGTTTGCAGCGTGCGGTGCTGCCCTCGGCCGATCTCTCGTCGAGGAATTGGCATTGTGCGGCGCCATGCTGAGAGTTGCATTTTTTGTCCACTTGCCGGTCTCATCATTGCGCTTCCAGATGATCACATTCTCATCGTAGGACCCAGACACGATCTTCGCCCACCGGTTGCCGCCACCGCCCGGAGGCACCTTCGTGCCATAGCTCAGCATATCCTCTGGTCGACTAGACCCCGCATTACGTGGTGCACGACGACGAGATGCTTCGGCGGGCTGCATGCCTTGGCTCAGTGCTTTGAGGAAGTTACGATCGGCTTCTTGTGATTTCTCGTGAAGCTCCTCGTCGGACATGGTCTGTAGATCGCCAAACCGTGCTTGTACAGTCCGAACGAGATTGATGTGTCCGTCGAGGCACGCCACTTCGGCGGTCGACTCGTAATCGAAGATGCGGACTGAATTATCGGAAGACCCGCTCACGATTCGTCGACCGTCGAACTGCACGCATGCAATACCCTTGGAGTGACCTTGATAGTTCTTCTTGTGGCTGCTCCCATGGATGTCCCACGATTTGATAGTGCGGTCTCCTGATGCTGAAACGATCGTGTTGCCGCTAATCTGCACCGCGTTGACGGCAGCCTGATGGCCGACGAGCGTGCTCAAGTTGGTGAAGGGCAGGAGCATGTCCAACCCCGGGTCGTTCTGGAAGACGTGTACCACGTGCTTGGGAATCAGCGGATCGTCAGGCGTGATTTGGTGGCGATTCCATATCTTGATGCTCTTGTCTTTGGAACAAGTGACAAGATAGCGGTCATCGAATCTCAAATTGAGCACACTTTCCTTGTGCGCCTCGAATTTGGCGAGTTGCTGGCCGGTCGAGAACCGCCATGCAATCACGTAGTTATCACTTCCTCCGCTTATAATGATATCATTTCTCTCGCCGGGCTTGTCGTCGAACTGCAAGCACAAAACGCTGGCTTCGTGGCCTCGAAGTGGGGGGAGCTTGAGTCGACACGTATCGAGGTCCCATATCCGAATTGTTTTATCTCGAGAGCCAGACACCAGATGCTTTCCACAGTGCTGAATTGTATACACACACTCGTCGTGGCCCTCGTCTTCGTGTTCTGGATGGGGTAGCTGGAACCGGCAGCAGCCTTCTGTGCCCTTGTCCCAGTTCCGCTCCAACCGCCGACGCTGCTTGTACAGATACGGCCAGCTGACTCTGGGCTCGTCTCTAGCCATACGGAACAAAGTGGGCTGTATTCTGATAGCCAGAGGATCGACAGTCAGAGGCATGGCGGACGAGGAAGAGGTAATGGGCGGCTCATCGAAGTCCATGAGTGCGTCTTTTGCCGTCACGGTTGTTCCGGGAACGTTCCCATACATGGCGCGTATCGTGCCGCTGGACTGGGCGGTATTCTCAATTCCCTCCATATCGTCTGCGCTATCGCCCAGAGTATCCTCGCCATCCTCGCCACTCTCATCTCCGGTATTGACAGCTGTGATCTCGGTCTCACTGTTGAAAGCTTCATCACGCTGTCTCTTACGACTGCTCCTCCGCTCCAAATCAAAAATTGGTCGGGTAGTGCGCATGATGCGCTCGGCGACTTGTGTGCCCTTCCTCAGAGCCAACTGCTGCGGGCCAGCAATGCCGGCCTTGTCTAACACCCAGCCCTCGCGACGGAAACAATCATTCCACAGCTTCTCATCCTGCGTCAGCTCTCGCCACAATCGCGAGACGGTGGACGCGGTCAGCAGATCCTTGGGCGTCATGTAGGAGAAGACGGCGAGGACGAGCTCGTTGGGCAGGTATTTGGCGGGGTCAAAGTAGACCATGGAACCGATGTCGTTGTGAAGGCCGTACAGTTCGGAAGTATCGAGAGAATGGCAGATGTTCTTGATCAACTGCAGACGCTGTTCGATAGGTAGCGCCAGCGCGTCCCCAGTCACCCTCTCGAGGACGGGATCGATAGTATCGTCCATGGCAGCCTCGCTGGCGCCGGTGTCGAAGAAGCCTTCGTCGAGCTGCTGCATGTTGCCGGGTGGATGTTGGGTGTTATTGTTGATGTTGTCGCCGTCGTGTCAGGCTGGGTCAGAGATGCATGTGGTCACTGGCTTGGTGGAGCGGCGGTGATGTGGCGGTGGTGGGGAAGGAGGCTTCCGCAGACAGATCTGGCGTCATGCAGGTGCGCGTGGACGGCTTTGGGATGCGGAAGGCGCGTGCAAGGCTGTTGTGTTTGTTGGAGAAGGAGGGATGGCGCGTGAGTACTTAATATCCGTGGCAGGAGCGACCCGTCATGCGCACAGTCATGGTGTATCGGGTGGTGTCACATGTGATGAGCAGGGACCAGCAGTATGGGCGTGGGGAGTGGGAGGTTGCGTACAGCGAGAAGAGTGAAGAGGTGAGGCAACGTGAGGTCATTCACATTCACTTGGGGGACTGTGTGCATGAACTAACTCTGATGGCAGTTGTCAGCAGCAGCAGCAGCGGCGGCGGCCAGAGCAGTGGCCTCATTGGGTCAGTGCGCCATAAGTACATGTAACCTAGGGGTCAATATCTCCATTCCCGCTCCCGCTCCGTCTTCAGGCCGTCACATGTATTGTTGGTGTTCTTGGGCCGGCTTCCGCGAGAAGGCTTGCCGGGGCACTTCATCCACCGCATGCTGCCATCCATCCATGTACATGTATCCTGAAGCTCTTCTTTCTGCCGCTTGTCACGTGCTGTTAGATTTCCGATGCACGACTCAAGTCCCAGAGGCAATCGCAGCATCGACAATTGACTGCAAAGTGTAGGAGGTAGTGGCCGTCGCAACATCCTCACCCTCACCCTCACCCTCACCCACTGTAATTACTTCCACCATCCATCCCATCGCAAACCATCTTGTGGCGATGACAGCAGCAACAGTGCAGCACTCATGTCGCAGGGTGGAGTGATGAATGCATCTGCACAGAAAACACATCCATACCGGGCGGGCCTGGACAGTGGGCACAGGGCACAGGCGGCGCATGCTGAGAGCTGACTTTGGCGCTGGAGCCCGGGCAGCTCCCGTTTCACATGCCTCAGCCAATCATCGCGCCCCTCCCCACTACTGCCACAAAGAAAGGCGAACCTTGTTACCTGCACCCTTCATTGGCACTCACATTGCCCATGCTGCCACACCGGACACTGACAGCACTTCCACCACCCCCTTCCCACCACGCCGCCGCCGCCGCCGTCGTCGCCGCGTAGCGACATTGCCCAGCTCCCCGTCGCACACAGTGTTGCTGCCCACCAGTACATCATACATACCCAACCCGTCCACCCGACCTGTTCACTGTCCCCGCGACGGGCACAACAGCCAGCGCGAACCTTGGAAAGCCAGCGCCGACAAGGGACCACCACACCGTCTTGTACTAGCTGCCCCTCAAAACACGGACCTGTCGCAGACTTCACACATTCCCAAGCCCACCTGCACTTCCGCTGCTAGGTACTAATCAGCGTCCCGCCCGCCGCGACAACACCGCTCACCTCTCCCTCACTGCCCTCCCTCGACCCGGCTCGTCGCCTTCCACCAGACTTTGTCGCTCGCTCCTGCCCCGCCGCCGCCGACGACGACAACCACCACCTCTCCCATGAGGGCGGTGGCATAGAGCGCCTGCCCCGCTGTCGCGTCCATGGAGGTGCTCAGTGCCAGAGCCAATCACTACCACAATCACCGCCATCCGCACGGCCGTGCCAATATGAGTGCTAGCGCTCCACACCAGAGTCCGCTGGCCTTGTCCCAGGCTCATACCAGCTCAAGTCATAGCATCCAGACCCAAGCAAGCCAAATCTCCTCGAGATCCTCCGGCGGCACCGACAACACCTCGCATTCCACCTTGTTTGCTCCCCCGCCTCCTTTACCTTCATCACTCAGGCCAGGCGCCATGTCTGTCCCCAGCAGCGATACGGTGATGCCTACCGACCACATCATGAATACCATGGCTGATGGGAGCTCGAGTCTGTTTCAGATCTGCGTGACCTTGCGCCAGAGGTTGAGTGGCGTCCCTGAGTTCAATGATGTCCTGGAGGAAGAGGAAGAGGATGCAGACGACGATACCGATCCTGTCACCCTTCTCTGGAGGACTTTCAGGCGAGGCATTCCACTTATGCTACTCTACAACAAGCTCCGACCTGATCAACCCTTGGTCCTTGCTCCAGGCATCAAGGAGGAGAAGAAAGGAAAATTGGCGACTTTCAAGTTCATTCATGCTTGTAAAGAATCACTCCACATCCCGGCCGAAGAGCTCTTCATCGTGACGGATTTGTATAGCGACGATACCACCGGCTTCGTCAAAGTCGCAAGAGTAGTGAATCGTGTGTTGGACGTGCTTGTGCATCATGGCCTGGCCGAGGATGTGCGACCCACCGAATCAGATTTTGAGATAGCAGAGAAGGGGATCAAACGTACTCAGCGTCAACACATCGTTGCTGAGCTCGTGAAGACAGAGCGAACATACGTGCAGCATCTCGAGCTCCTGCAGGCATTCAAACACCTTGTCGAAGAGAAAGGTATCATTCCGGGAGATGCGATTCATGACATCTTCTTGAACCTGAACGCTCTCCTCGATTTCCAGCGAAGATTCCTTATTCGGGTGGAACAGACCAATGCGTTACCCGAGGAACAACAGAATTGGGGCATGGAGTTCCTGCGATATAATGATGCATTCAGGGTGTACGAGCCGTACATTGCCAACCAAAAGAAATGCGAAAAGACGGTGCTTGCTGAGTTTGCTAAGCTGAGAGAAGCCGGCGGAAGCATTGAGATGCGGCAAATGGTTGAGAGTCCTGCGTCCTTGTGCTCTTTCTTGATGAAACCGTTTCAAAGGCTGACCAAATATCCCCTACTGTTGAACGAGTTAAATAAGAGGGGCGACCTCGACGAGGAGCGAAAACAAGATCTGCTGAACGGCATGGAGGCAACTACTTCGGTTCTCAACCGCATCAACCAGGCTGTCGATAAAGAGGAGAAGGTCGAGGCTGTTCAGGATTTGCAGGTCAGAGTCGAGGACTGGAAAGGTCACCGGGTTGAAGCATTCGGCGAGCTTCTGCTCTATGGCACCTTCACAGTCCAAAAAAGCGAGAATTTGGCTGCTGGTAAGGACGCAGAGAGATCTGTAAGTGATATCGCCAGCGCAACAACTCATGACGGGACAATGCTGATGTGTGAAATTGCAGTACCATGTCTACCTGTTCGAGACGATACTTCTGTGCTGCAAGAACATCGATGTGACAAAGCCGAAATACAGACCAACAGCAAAGGCTACTCTGGATACCAAGGGAAAGCCCAAGCTGCAGTTGAAGGGCCGGATCTTCATGCAAAACGTGACAGATCTGGTTTCTTTGGCCAAGCCAGGTATGAATCATGCATCGTCAATCAATCTGCATCTTAGTGTTCGCAGCAGCGAAAGGGTACGTCAAAGTCAAAGCTAATCGAAGTGAATCTAGGCTCATACACATGTCAGATCTTCTGGAAAGGCGATCCTGGTATCGAAAACTTCATCATCCGGTTTACCACCGAGGAAATGCTCCGGAAGTGGTCTCAGCAGATTGAGTCCCAGAGGAGAAAGTATCGAGACAGACATTCTGCGTCGCGGTCCAGTGACGGCAGCAAAACTGGTACGAGCGCGACCGAATTCTCCTTTCTTCAAAACCAGCCGGCACTTGAAAATCCATACAAAGAAGACTACGAGGAAGACGAGGAGGAGGATAGTTCCACTATGGCCAGCAGCGCAGATACAGCTGTGGGTAGTGGCGGCTACTGGGCTGGGCACTCATCCGCCAATGGCTTCGCACAGAGTCGCAATGGTAGCTCCACTTCACTTCGATCTCGGAGCACGACCAACGAAAGCACTCATTCACAACAGTCTTTCCGGCAAGGCGCCCCACGACTTCCTGCCGGAAGTATACAGCATCCAGCATTGTCGCTTCGTACTCGAGAACTCCAGCAAGCCGCCAATTCTCCCAATGGCACCACGATGGAAAGCTACTTCTCTCCTGTAGCTGAGACACCCATGTCTACCAGGACGAGTGCCAGCTCGGGCATGTATCCCTTTCCTCGACAGGCCATGCCGCAAAACGCATTCCATGACGAGGGCCACAACTCCTCTCGATTCACTGCCCCGGCGATGGGTCGCCCTCCCATCAGCACGACAGCCTCCAGTGGCTATGCGCCAGGAAGGACACCTGTCGGACGACCTGGTTATCTTCCGGGTGCCGGTATGCACAGCTCGGTTCAGATGCCAGGGCCTAGGAACAGGTCTGCAAGCAGTCCCGACATCCAGAACAATCCGCGAATGGCCGCAAGGAATGGTGGTCAACCCCCAGTCCCTGAAGTCCCTGCAGGCTTCCAGAATCCTAACAGAAGCCAGAACAATTCCCCCAGTCTTCAGAATGGTATGCCTGGCAGAGATTCCCCTCATATGCTGCGAGAGAGACAACACTCAATTCAGCAATCAGCGTCACCGGTCGAGTACGGGTATGGAGGGCAACAGCGACCTGGTTTTGGTGGATATGTCGACCCGAGGGCACTCACGCCCGTGTCTTCGAGATCGCACACGATCTCGCCTCCGCCCCAGCCCGATATACCCGAGATGCCGACACCTGCACAATTGAAGGTGAAAGTGCACTGTCCATCAGCGTCACAAACCCTGACCCTCGTCGTATCAACGACGATTACGTACCAGACGCTCAAGGACAGGATTGATGCCAAGCTGCAAAGATCGACCAACTTGACACTCCAAGACAGAGGGCCAAGAGATACAGCGGATCGGTTCCATGTCAAGCTGAAGTACCTGGATGATGACGACTACGTCAGCATTCAATCTGATGAGGATGTCCAGACAGCATTTGAGACTTGGAGAGAACAGAAAGGCGAAGGCATTGGTGGCATGGGAGAAATTGAGCTTTTCTGCCAGAGATGAGGATAAGCACCCTGCCATTTATGACACCGGCATATGGCCACCATATATGAAATGCGCAAGCATATGACAACGATGTGATGAGGTTGATGCTTGGGTACTCCATTGGAGACGTTTGGAGTCGAGCGTCTCTGGAATGCCGCAATGAGCCGCGTCAGCGTGATCTCGGCAAGCCAACCAGTATCACTGGCGAAGCAGCGCGGACTGCATCTCTCAATTCGTCTTGGCAGCAGCACGAAAATGATGCCATGGGCGTCTCTTCTACGAACATCACAACGTACCACATCTAAGATCCGTTGGGCATAGGTGTGTACAGCCACGTCGACAAGCCGCGCTGTCGATTCACGGACATCGTACATCGAAGAACATCTACACCCGCCCACACGCACACACACACACACATGCAAATGGGCATGACACGACCTTTTCTCAAAGAGACGTCTTTGCGTTCTCGCGCTGAGGACGGGAGATATCGAAACGACGAAATAGAACAATGTGCAGCCGTGCACGAGAAAGGCCTGGGCGGCCAGAACTTTTACGAAGTGATGAAACAAATAAACGACGTGAGAGTCTTGGTTTCGACTCGCAGAAGCCGGCATAAGAGACAGAAACCAAGCTTATCTGTTTGGCCTTTCTTTGATAGACAGAGATGGTTACGAAAGCGATCAACTTGCGTATGTTGCAAGCCAGCTATACGTAGAAGAAATGATGACCGATTTCGATCGTGATGCGTATCCTTTTTTCTAAAACATTTGTTACAGGATGATAGCCTTCGCAATTTCACCTTCTCGGGTTCGGATTTACACGGGGATTGGACATGACTGATGGTATCCAAATGGAGTTGACGTAGAACGGTACCGGAATGTCATCCTAGGAAGCATGCTCTCGCGAGCTTGGTTTGACGATATGACAAGGACTGACTGACCATCAAACACACTCCGAGGCTGGCACTGATTCTGGATACGACAATGGCTGACGGGTCGCGTCTTGACCAACTACGTATGTAGTTTTCTCGCACATGTGACACGAATCATGCATTGTTCAAGGTACATGTTAGGCTAGCATCATACATCATCCCATGTACCAATGGCTGTTGTCTGAGTGAAATAAAACAGACCTGCACATTCATAACAGCTGTACACTGCATCTCGCTGTCAGAAACGATGATGGCTTGGGTTATGCATCAGGTCATCTCTTGGTTGCAGAAATAGCCTCCAATCGATCTCCCATGATGGTACAGAGATGAATTCCTCTGCAGCGCCATTGCATCGTCTCCTCCTCTCTCCGCTCTGTGGAAGCTCGTCGCCACTCTAGACTCTAATCTTCGCGACTAGTTGATATCCTGACTCCCCAGATACCTACCTGGCGGCCTAGAGGTCCGACCATAACATGGGATCGTGACGGCGACGACCCCAGACCACACCGCACACGGTCTCGTCAGGGAAATCGGCAAGCATTTCGGCAATGGCGAGCAGAGTCTTCTCGACACATGACGGCTGGAGTGGTGTTCAGCATTGTGAAAGGAGGATAGGTGTATTGAGTTACACCCTGCCATCTTGACTGGAGTGCTGTGAGATCAACGTTGGACTTCGGCATGCATGGAGTGCTCCTAGAAGTGACTTTTGATTGCGATGATGCTCAAGATCTTACCAACGTGCGGAACCATTAGAGAAGATCCATTTCCTAAGAGGAAAGTATGACGGACGAAAGGGACCATCCCATATGCAGGGACAACCGATATGCCGTGCTGCCTTTTTGACTGTTCGTCTTTCTTGAGCTTAGCTCCTCTGCTAGTGGTACGGAATTGTACATTGCTGGAGCCGCTCAATGGAGATGATGATGTATGTCAAAAAGCCAATATAGTAGCTGTTCTTATATATGGTGGGGCCCAAGGAGGGGTCAAGAATATTTTCCACGGAGATTCCTGATCTATTGTTTACAAACACACTCGCGAATATCATTTCATCTGAAACGCCATCATGTCGAAGCCAATCAAGATCTACGGCCACGCATTGGTAAGACCTGTTCGCCAAGTGACGAGTTCTCGCTCACAATGGTCATAGGGCCCCAACCCGTGGAAGGTTAACATCATCTTCGAAGAGCTCGGCATTCCCTACACGACCGAGTTCATGGACTTCAGTGTCCTGAAGCAAGAGCCCTTCCTCTCACTCAATCCGAACGGTCGAACTCCAGTCATCGAGGATCCCAACACCGGCATCACCCTGTGGGAGTCCGGCGCCATCATCGACTACCTCATCGACCAGTACGACAAGGAGGGCAAGCTCCACTACACCTCATCTCCCGAGAAGTACTACCAGCAACAATGGGAGCACTTCCAGATGAGCGGACAGGGACCCTACTTTGGTCAAAAAGCCTGGTTCACATTGTTCCACCCTGGTGACAAGATTCCGAGTGCCATCGAGCGCTACGGCAACGAGATCAAGCGTATTATGGGTGTCATCGATCTTCATTTGTCCAAAACTGGACAGGAGTACCTCGTTGGTAGCAAAGTCACATACGCAGACTTGATGTTTGTGACCTGGAACGCCATGACGGGATTTATTGTCGGACCAGAATTCGATGCGGAGTGGAAGAAGGATTACCCCAAGTGCTACGAGTGGCACCAGAAGCTGATCGCGAGGCCGGCGGTCAAGAAGGTGTTGGACGAGAAGGCGAAGAAGAACGAGCAGAAATAGATCTGTTGCGAGGTCAGCTATATAAGCCGCATTCTAGTCTATAAGTCGCGCTCTGACGAGCTGCTCGATATTCATTCCATTTCTGGAGAGATGATATTGCTTTTCCCGCCGTCGATCAAGACGTCTCGCATTGTTTCGCAACTCTTGACTCGGATGTCGATAAAGCTCTCTGGGCTGTAGAACGCTGTGTGGCAGGTAAGCACCATTCTGCCTTCTAGCCACTCCTCTTTGTTTCTGTAAGCCTGAATAAGCGGGTGCACTCTCTCCTCGGGAATGGGCTCTTCAGGGAGCACGTCGAGAGCCGCTCCGGCGAGGATGTTCTCCTTCAATGCTTGTTCTACCCCGTCCAAGTTCACAATCTCTCCGCGGGCTGTATTCACTAACACAGCGCCTTTGGGTAAGAGCGATAACAGGGAATAGTCGACCATGCCGCGGGTCTCTCTTGTGCAGGGAGAGTGTATGCTCAGGACACTGCTGCGTCGGAACAGTTCCTTGATGTCCTTCACCCGCTCCATATCCAGGCTCTTGTCAACACCATTCGGGAGGTACGGATCGTAGAAGATGACTTTGAAGCCGAAAGCTTTCGCTCGAAGTGCTGCAGCGGTACCTGCAGGGAAATCCCAATCAGCCACCACGACTCCTTTGCACATGCAACACGTACCTATCCTGCCCAACCCAAGCACACCAAATGTATCTCTCTGCAATCTCTTGACGAGCGGCGTCTCAATGACCATCCAAGGTGCAGGAGGACTCGCTCGCTGCCTCTCATTGTGTATCAGGATACCTCGCCTCATCGCTAGCATGAGAGCAATTGCATGATCAGCAATTTCCGCAGTGCCGTAGTCGGGTACATTGCAGACTGTGACGTTCTTCTTGGCCAGCGCAACTCGATCGAGGCGGTCATATCCTACTCCCATGCGAACAATGCTGTCTGCTCTTTAGCTTCACCCAAGCAATCCTTGTCCAAACCAACTCACACCTTCAAGTTGGGAAATAGCTCCGCATCTTGCTCTGTGAAAGCGATCTTCAACACCATGATGCCGTCCACTCTTTGCCTCACATCTTCGGGTATGGCGGACCATGGCTTGGATTCGACGGCAGCGTTGGGCCAAAGGTGTGTCTGGAGGTATTCGAGCTTGTACCGTTGGTCAGATCGTGGGGCAAAGATCTCCTGCTCGACAACATCATCCTACGACTTTGAGTCAGCCGGCGACAAGCTATGTTTTGCCCGAAGCGGACGTACTGGGTACAAGCCGTCGGCTTGGATGATCGTGAAGGTTTTTGTTGTCATGTCGCTGAGATCTCCCATTTCTCAATGTTCCAAGAACAAAAGAAAGCATATCACCTTTTAAGATCATGAGTGCAGCTGTTGTATATGTGGTCCATCACTCGCCTATAAGGCCCGAGATCGGGCTATGACTTCGGCACATCGTTGCCCGTCCAGGAGCTCCAAGGAAGAGAGCCGCATATATCTCAGTTGAAAGATTCAACCTTAATGAAATCATCACCGCTATGGTGGTCCACGGCAGTAGGATGGCATGTGAGCAATCTGGTTCCACAGGTTGATGTTGGCCAAGAGTAGACGTATTCGCAGTGTCCATCCTGGGATTGAGATGCGAAGTTCCGCCTTGACAGCCACCTTGTCGCGACCTCACTTCTCCTCTCGGTACTTGATGCTCGCACTCTCGGCCTCCCCTTTTGGTAGTCTTGCCGTCTGCTCCTAGCACTCTTGGCACTAGAGGTAAGTGAATGCAAGACACCACGCTCGCATGCAGTACACATGCCGTCTCGGGAATAGCAACCAATGCCGAGGCGGTAAGCCAAGCCAGGCCAGGGTGACCTCACCGATCTACGCCCAACGACATGAACGCCTGCCAGCATCGAACGATAACGACGATGAAAAAAAGACCCCACCTCCTGACTTCACCATGTCTCAACGTTGTCGCTGCTGCTGGCGAGACAAAAGAGCCTCTGTGCTCTTTACTCGCATGCTTCGTCGTCAGTCCACTGCTGTCGACCTCGGAATGACTGAATGCCTACAATGCTTCCCGACAACGTGATAGAGCGGCGGACTATCCGCTTGATCATCTTGATTCTATCTAGTTATGGACCTTTTTGTCTGGCTTATGCAGTTTGGGTGCTCGCAGCAAAGTTCTGGCATCCTCTGAGCTTTGGAAGGGACAGATACCTGAATAATACGACGTTATGGATCCTTTGGGCGCCGGAAGCTGTCTGGTACCTCTGGTTCCAAGTGATGGCTATGTACCTTCAACGCGAGGCCGTGCACCCTCCGCGGCGTACTAAGCAAGAGCGAGAGGCCTTGTTCAACAAGGTACGCGACGAGATCTACGATCCGGAACGTTTCTTGCAGGGATGGTTTCGTGGCTCACCCGTGGAGGATATTGGCCGAGATTCACTCCATGAGTTTGTGGAGTGGGCTTTCTGGGACAGAAGAACTGGATCGCCGAGGGATGAGGGTGATGCGGAGGAGATTGAGGAGTACGTGCAAAGGATAGAAAAGATGATTGGCAAGACCTTACCGCCAGGCAAGGGTAGAGCCAAGAGCTTGAGGCTGACGCTGGATCCCATTGAGGTTGAATCGAGGAGTATTCTTTGGTACGCATTGATCATGTTGGCGGACACATTGGCAATAGTACTCTTGATGGCACATGGACTTCACTATCACAGAAGAAGTCTGGCTCAGCTGGGCCTTGTCTTTCCCCCGAGACCAGCTGCCCTCCTCACAAGAGATGTATCCGTGGTCAAAGACTACTCATACTTCCTGAGGAAGCATACCTCGGAGACCAGGCTGCCAATTGTGCACCTTCATGGTATCGGTACGTTCTATCAAATGCAACGTATCCTCCCTTGTAGTCCTTTCCTGACGACAAAATAGGCATAGGACTCTTATCCCATGTTGCATTCTTGAATGAATTGCACCACAGTCTAAACGATGGAGCCCCAGAAGATGATCAGGTCGGAATACTCGCGATCGAGTGCCTGCAGATATCCTCTAGACTCACCACCTCCGTACCGTGCCGCACCGAGTCGCTCGCCCAGATTGCCAACATCATCGATACACACTTTGGCACCGGAAGATTTGTACTCGTGTCACATTCATACGGCAGCATCTTGAGTGCACACATCTTGAACGATCCTCATCTCTCCCCTCGCCTGTCAGCTTCGCTCTTTGTGGACCCTGTCAGCATCTTGCTACATATGCCCGATGTCGCCTACAACTTCACGATTCGACCGCCAGTCAAGGCGGCCGAGTACGAGCTGAATTACTTTGCGAGTAGAGATCCGCAGATTGCTCACACCCTGGGCCGTCACTTCTTTTGGAGTGAGAACGTCCTGTGGCGAGACCAAATCGACTATCTCATCGATACGCACAAGATGCGTTTCACCGCGAGTTTAGCCAGTGAAGACTTGATCGTCAACACCAATGCTGTGAGGGCATATCTGACCGAGCGGGATCTACCTGATCCGATACTTGTCGAAGATGTCAATGGGCAGAAAGAGATGCATCTCCAGACGCATACCGGTAATGGTAATGAGAAGGCCAGGAAGTGGAGCGGGAATGGGCTCGAGATCCTGTGGTGGTCTGGATATAACCATGCGAATGTGTTTGATCAAAAGCAAGATAGAGCCAAGCTGATTAATGTACTGGTAGAGTATGTTCGAGGCGAATGAGGTCAGATGGCGATACAAAGCATACAGATATATGAAGACATGACAATTGTCATATTCCGTATGTCCAACAATGGCAACCCGATAACAGCGATATCACGGTGACCACCACCCGTACGACCCTTGTTCGTTGGACCCCTGATTTCGGCTGGGCTGCCTTATCCGAAACAAGGTGGCTCGCGAGGAAGATTCGTGATCCAAAGATCGCATTGCGCCTGCCCTCAACCACTTTCTTCCCGTCCCCTGCATCACTGCTTGCTACAATATGCTCAGGTGATTCATCAACGTTCTCGATTCTCTATTGCGGAGACTTTCCACGCTATGTATCGCCGGCGAGAATACCCGCCCTAATAAGATCCCCGCGGAACGACGTCGACTTTCAGAGCGAGAACGATGCTGGTCTCATCTGCCTCCATACACAGTCGCTTCACCCAGCTCATTCTGCTGGCTTTCATTCTGATTGGCATCCTGTACTTCTACCTTCCGCCCACCTTCAGCGCTTCGACGTATGAAGATAGGGGCCACTTCAACAACATCGACTCCGACCTCGATCCCAAGCTCCCGCCGAAGCCAAACCACCCCATCAACCAGCTAATAGAAGGAGGAAAAGCGAACTTTCGGAGACTTGTGTCGAAAGAGACGAAGAACTTGCATGATGCCGCGAATAAGTACAGGGAGCGGAGAGGGCGACAGCCACCACCTGGCTTTGATGTCTGGTTCGAGTACGCTACAAATAATTCTGCTTTCATCGTGGAGGACTTCTTCGACAGGATCTACGATGATCTGAATCCATTCTGGGGTGTCTCTGCGAAGCAAATACGGGAGCAGGCGAATGTGTTTTTGCATAGGATATCCGTGCGCAACGGTGTGGTGGACAAGAGAACTGATGTTCCAATGCAGGACCGGCCATGGATGGGTTTGTGGGGAGACATGGTTGAGAGTGTGGCTCAGCATCTACCAGACGTGGACTTACCGATCAATGTCATGGACGAGAGTCGTGTAGTCGTGCACTGGGAAGAAATCAATGACTATATGGGCAAGGAACGGCTGACCAGAAAAATCGTGCCGGAAACCCAACTGAAGAAGAGCTTTGGAAATCTGAAGGAATTGGACAAATCTCCACCGCCAGAATTCGACCCTGGTTTCATCACCGCAGCACCATATTGGCAATTTGCAGTAGTAGGCTGTTCTCCTTCAAGCCCGGCGCGGCAAGAATATATCGAGACAGACTTCACACGACCTCCACCCTTGTCGCCTGAGCTTCCAGACGAGTCGTTCCATGGGTATGTGACGAATTGGACTCATGCGCAATCGCCTTGCGAGAATCCTCATTTACAGGGCCTTCATGGGTCTTTCGTGGAACCAGTCTCGATATCGACCACTCCGAAGCTCATACCGTTGTTTGGAGGCTCTAAGCTGCCAGTGAACAACGAAATACTCCTTCCGCCGGCCATGTACTGGACCGACGATCCCTTCTATTCTGGAGGTGAGGAGCACGGCGCGCCCTGGAAGGAGAAGAAAGATCGTCTGATCTGGCGTGGAGCAGCAAGTGGAGGCCGAAATAGGGACAATAATTGGACGCGTTTTCAGCGGCATCGCTTTGTCTCGATGGTCAACACGACCAGCATTCGTCAGGTCGAGGACAAGACTGACTTTCAGTCGCCAAATTTCATTCTCCCAGGAAATGGCACATTTGACCTTGCTGCCCAAGATCCCGAGGCGCCTGCCAACGCTTTTAGCGACTGGGTGGCGACCTGGTCCGATGCCGCAGTCGTGCATCTTCTCTGCTTCCCAGACGAGCATCCGCCGCATTGTCCGTATACGGATCCTTACTTTCTCGTTGAGCAGGCTGTGCCGATGAAACAGCAATATCTGAACAAATATCTCCCTGACATTGATGGCAACTCCTTCAGCGGCCGGTATCGCGGCTTTTTGAGAAGTACATCCATGCCCATCAAAGCTACCATCTACCAGGAATGGCATGATAGTCGATTGGTGCCCTGGAAACACTTCGTGCCGATGGACAATACATTCATAGATATTTATGGGATTATGGAGTATTTCGTCGGGAATAAGCTGCTGGGTCTGGGAGGCCACGACGAAGAAGCCAAGCGAATCGCCTTAGAGGGTAAGGAATGGGCTGAGAGAGTGTTGAGAAAAGAAGACATGTCGATTTATGTGTTTCGACTGCTGCTCGAATATGCGAGGCTGTGTGATGATGATCGAGACAAGATGGGATGGGCCGAGAAGGCTTCGACTGTGAATATGAATGAGAAGGGCATGACGTGACCTTAATTGCCATACATCTGTATACTGAACTTGTCGTCTCTATGATTTTGTCTGTTGTATCTACTTCTGGCCTGTGCTATCAAAGCCTGAGGCCGCCATGAGGAGAGGCCCGTGCAGCAGCTCCATGATGACTTCAAGATTCATTTCTTTGCTTCCATTAGGTTATCTCCACAACACCCATGATGGCGACAGCTCAGTCATTGGCGCGTTGCCTGTTTTATCTTCCGAGTAGTGTGCGGTCGCAAACGTTCAAGGCTATTTTCTCCGATCGAGCCGCTGGCAGAACATACACGACATACAACACCAACTTCGAGGCCAATGCTTCAGCGTCGAGTAGCTCTGTCAACCACGAAGAAGTGTCCCACTTCAATGCTCTGGCATCAGAATGGTGGGACCCGCATGGTTCTAGTCGCCTGCTTCATCTGATGAATCCGCTTCGACATCGATTTCTGCGCCAGTGCCTCAACAGCCACGTCCGCGATGCATCACAGAAGCTCAAGATACTCGATGTCGGCTGTGGAGGCGGCATTTTCGCCGAATCCGCCGCGAGGTCACCGCTTGCGCAGTCTGTGACCGCGATAGACCCGACTCCGCAGGTCATCTCGGTCGCGAAACGGCACCAGCGAACCGATCCCTTCCTCCTCGAGCCCAATCGCCTTACCTATCTTAACATCCCTATTGAAGAGTTGCCACTACCATCTGCCCCCAGCGAAGGATACGATGTCATATCTGTGTTTGAGGTCATCGAGCACATCCAGTCTCCTTCTGCTTTCCTGGAGAAGATTCTACAACATCTAAAGCCTGGTGGTTGGCTTGTGGGATCTACCATTGCGAGGACGGCGACCTCTTGGCTTACAACAAAGTTCATTGCGGAAGATATCATGAGAATGGTTCCGAGAGGGACGCATGATTGGAACCAATATATACAGCCTGCTGAGATGAGGGAGTGGGCAAGAGGACGATCGGAGCTCGATGCCACCGTTGGTGGACAGGGCTATCAGTCAATGGGCGTGATATATGTGCCTGGAGTGGGATGGAGAGAGGTGCCCGGAAGTGAGGCTTGGGGTAATTACTTCTTCGGCGTGAGGAAATTACCACAAGCGAAGGCGTGAGAAGAAGTTGAGATGGAGCAATGCCTCAATCGACTTCCTTATTTCCACACTCGAATAACCACGTCACATCTCTGCATGTCAGTGTTTCTGGACAAATCCAAGGACTGCGTCCACAAATCCGACCGGATTCTCCTCGGCCACATAATGACCCGCTTCTTCCACGACAGCGACCGCAACACAATCCTTCTGTGTGAATTCACAGACCATCTGCTCTGCACCCTCTTGGTGCCGGCTCATCTCCCCACTCATAATCATCGTCGGGACTGAGCACTTTCCATTGTGGGCGAGCTCCTCCAAATTTTCCTTTGCGTCATGCTTGAATGCTCGATACACCCCAAAGGCACACCTCATCGCTCCTGGCTGCGAGTACGCCTTGGCATAAAAGTCCACATCCTCGTCCTGGAAAGCTTGGAGATTATACGTGATCTTCTGCAAGAAATGACTTATGTATATACGCTCCTTCCCTGCCACTAGCGCCTCGGGGAGGTCCGGCACTGAATGAAAAACGAAGTGGAATTGCTGTACCGCATCCTCCGTGCGTTCGCGATCATATGTCGAAGTCCCCGGAAGAGGACATTCGCCCCATACAACGCTCTTGACTCGGCGTGGGAACCGTGTTGCCATTACGAAGGCTATCATTCCGCCTATGTCGTGGCCGATGACATGGACTCGCTCTTTGATCTCGAGATGATCTAGGAGAGCGATCATGTCTGCTGCCATTGTGGTCTTGCGGAAGTCGCTGTCGAGAGGCTTGGAAGAGTTCCCAGCGCCGCGGTAGTCGGGTGCGATGCAGCGATAGCCTTGCATTGACAGTAGAGGGAGGACGTGGCGGTATTGGTGGGAGGTCTGCGGAAAGCCGTGGATGAGGAGAAGCGTGCCCTTTTGTTCGGGCGTGGTAGATGGCTGGTCGATATAGGCGAGCCGAAGTTTGGGAGAAAGGGCAGCCGCAAGATATTTGGCCGCCATGGTGAAGAGACGGTCAAATTGGAAAGCAATGATGGGCATGCTCGAGGGCACATTGCGGCCTTTTTATCTTCGACCCCGCCGTTAGGTTCGTCATGCGGATGCTCAGCGTCATTCAGCGTCGAGTCGAGCGTCATATGCAATATGACGCTGATTGCGCTGGACATCGAAGCTGAAGAGGAGCACCATCACGATCATCAGAGAACATCTGATAGGCTACTTCTATGCTGAAGTGGTACATCTCGAGCATGGCCGCCAACTGAACAACGCCATTTCTGGTCAACAGCTCGAATGCGGTCGATATCCAAGCCAGTCTCACTGGTATCTGGTCCCTAAAAGAACAAGAATTTGACAGCTGTTCGACGAGTCTGCATATGATCTGGTGCAGCTGCCTGATCACCGCGACAAGGCGATCCACAAGACAAGCATCGATCCATAGTCCGCGCGACATGGTGTGTGTTCTGGAGACACATTCAACCCAGTCCACTGAGGAAATGCCGCTTTCTGTTATTCGCCGCGCCAGGATAGCAGTCCAAACTACACGAGACACTGCCCGAGGAAGAGTCGCGCTCCCGATCTCGCCGACAGAGCGGACTTGCAGTGCGAATCGGTGTGGCTCATATTCACAGGCTAGCGCCATATAGGCTGTGCCCGAAACAGAAGGTTCCACTCTCCGGCCACCTCGCGCCTTCCTGTTTGCTCACGACGCAGTTTCTTCTCCTCTCTCTCCGCCATACCAAATTCTACCTACCATCACCCATAAACTCCCTACGGGGCGCGCCGTCGCCATGGAGCATTCACGAAGTCCAGTGAGTAGAGATGGAAATGTATTCACGAAGTAGCATTCACGAAGATATCTGACACTTTATAGACACCGACCTTCGTAGATGAGGCTCACGGGAGGTTTATAGAGATCTGCACTACTGGCATTTACAAGAAGCGCGATGATGACATCGCATCTTTGCAAAGTGGTACAGAACGCGAGAGTGCGCAGCGGCTTCAGCACCACGAGGAGAACATCCGCCGTGTACGCGAAAAGGCCGAGGAGCATGTGCGGCAGCTGGGCAAGACTTTCAAGGCGGAAGACATGCAGCTACGCCAACAGGCTGTCGATAAAGCTGCTGAAATGAGTAGCGATGCTCAGAAAGAAGTTGAAAACTTGAAACTCAACTTCTCCAAAGCTGCGGCAGCCGCTCTGGTGAAGGTTCGCGAGTATAAGCCAGGACCTGCTGCAGGCGTCGGGAAAACTGGAGCACCCGAGTTATCGAAGGGCACTCAAACACGCGCCATCATCCCCTCCGGATCTCCCATGACCGGAGCCCACGCACGCAACAACAGCGATAGCACCCCCGTCGCCGATGCCCCCAAGAGTCACAACAGAAGAAGCAGACGGAGATCTCGGAGCCCGGAGGTACCTTTGGCATCCGCTAGCAATCTTCGTGGACGTCAACGTTCCTCGGCCACCCAAGTTCTTGAGGAATTGTCGAACAAATACTCCGATGAGCCGCTGAAGGATAAGCACAAGCAGTGGCTCGACGGTGTCCTGCGCATGCTTAAGCATCACCCTGACGGCAAGAGCTTCCTCGCTCCGGTGGACTGGGTCAAAGAACAAATCACAGACTACCCAACAATCATCCCTGCCAAGCAGCGAATGGATTTGAGCACCATGGAGAACAAGCTCAACAAGAATCGCTACAGATCTCTCCAGGCTTTCGCAGACGACGTCAACCTCATTGTCCGCACCACTCGAAAGTACAACGGTGACCAACACAAAGTTACACTAGCAGCATTTCAATTGCTGGACGCATTTCAAAATAGCATGAAGAGATGTCCAGAGTAGAATGGTGTCTAGATGTTGACCAGCATGGTTGGACTTGTTACAGGAAGGAATTGAGATTGACGTCAAAGGGGCTTAGTGGCACTACTGCTAGGAAGTACATGATCTGGGCAGCTGGATAGGGCTTGTGAAACGCGACAGACAATCGGTCATAGTGATGATGGTCATGCTATCAGAGTGAGCTTGGAGTAGCTCGTGATAGTCAGCTCAAAAAAGTGCATTGTACCTTCCGCGAATGCAGCTGGATTTCTCACCCGGCTTGTGTTTATATCTGCCTTCGTTCTCTATATCCATGCACGCTCCACAACACCAATCTTCCACAATTGACCACTTCTGTCACTCCAGCAGCTGATAGCCAGCGGTGGCAGTGGCTCAAACAGTAAGCTTTCTGCCGCAACCAATCCCATCGTGGTATCACGCCTCTCAAGATAACAGGTGATACCTGGCACTTTCCTCGCAACATGGATCAGACCACTCGCATCAACAAGGATACATCGGCCCGCAAAGGTCCGAAGCAGACTCATATGCATAGCGCTATGGAGGTGGTGGCCATCAAGGCATCCCACGAGGCGTATCTGGCCGCTATGATCAAGGGATACGAGGACAAAATTGAGACCATGGAGAAGGAGCACAACGCCGAGCTCGCCGAGCTTAAGGCAGCTTACATGCGCGAACATACCAGCGCAATTGCAGGACGAAATGCAGCAATTGACGAAGCAGTGCGCAAGGCACTCGATAACTCCTTAGCTCAGATCAAGGCACTTCAGAGCACCGTGCGAAACCTTGAGTCTGTGAAGCAGGGCTCGAAAGAGGCCATGGACGGCGTACTCAAGAAACTCGCGAACAACCAAATGCAGGCCGAGAGAGACATCAACCAGAAGACTGCGCAGGTTGAGCAGCTCAAGATGCACCACGCTAAGGAGATCCGCAGCCTTGAGAAAAAGCTCAAAGTTGGACCAAATTCGTGGGTCGTCTTTCCCATCAAGTGTAAGGGTCGAAAGGATCAGACGTTTCCCCGTCGTCTCTATCAGAAGTTTGTCGATGCGATCGAAGAATATCAAGGCAAGGGTCCGAGTGGAAGCTTTGTTTTCAAGCACGGAAACCGTACCATCACGGAGCACTGCACCACGACGCTCGAAGAGGTATGGCCAGCATCATTCATATGTGGTGTCTTTACTGACATTCGGGTAGCTGAACATTCGAGACGGAGACAGTATCGTACGACAGCCTTTGTGAAGAGCATCTCGACGTTCGAACAAGGGTATGGCTATTAAGAGCACGATCATCATTCATTCATTGCCCCCGACTGACGAGGAGCGGCTGCAATGGAGCGAGTCAAACGGAAATGACTCATGTGAGGCAACTGAGAAGATACTCAAGCATTAGTATCAACATATGGGACAATCTAAAATGTTCTAGTTCTGCGGCTGTCGCGTGGCGAAGGGGTGTCCTCGCTACCTTAAGCTTTGACATGTGAATCTTGGCAAACGCTAGCAGCTGGCCCTCCATCTATCGAGTGCCTTGCAATGGCACGAACAATCGTCCGTATGAAGGTCCACGATCTCAATAGAGATTATACGAAGGCTACGCAACTTGTTGATCTCTCTATAAAAGCATGCCCGAGTGCTCAGATTCAACTGTGTATCGAACCTCAGGCACGACTTTCCCACGCTAGTGCTACGCTAGTACAGTCGATCCTCACAGCATGTAAACAAACCCTCTCGAGGGCAAAACCGGCCTTCAGGACATGCCCATCATCCGGCTTCGCGCCACACCACGCACTGCCACTGCGCAAGAGATGGAGAGCAGTCATCGCGTCAACAAGGACACTTCCGCTCGAAAAATTATCGAGCCTTCTTCAGTGGATGCCTCACTTGCTCTGACGCGGGGTCTGCAGAGTTTCCAGGATGCGTTCATGAAGACGATCGGTGAGAGCTATGATACCGAGATCGAACAACAGAATGCCGAGTACAATCAGACGGTGGAAGACATTCGAGCCAAGATGGCGGAACTCCAGCACCGCATCGACATCGAGCTTGCGGAGAAGTCCAAGAGAACGAAGGGCTTGCAAGAGTCCAGAGATGAGGCTATCGCGGAGATGCGGCGCCATTTCCAGCGCTCTCCGGCTGAGTTTATCAATGAATACTACGGCAAGACTCGGGTGCGCTATGATATTGTTTTTGAGATTGAGTGCCATGACGCTGACTTTCGTATACAAAGGCCGTAAACCTACCAGCCACTCTCACTCCTCCCTTGGAAAGCGCTGAGCACGAGTCCCTGACAACGCACACCCTAGAGCCAGAGCCTGCAGAGCACACAGAGACAGTGCCGCATTCGGCGCGCAGCTTGGCTGGCTATCGCTCTGCAAAAGTCCCACCAGCCTGTCTTGGCCCTCCCAACAGACCTGACTTCACTCCCGCCCACTTCAAAGCTCAACACTAGGGTGAGATGCAGAAGGAAGGTCGCTGCCGGTCTGAAGGCAACTTTGGTGGGCTCGATCTTGTATGACAACTGCAGGGTTGGATGACTGCCCACATGAGTCCTGATCAGTAAGGATTGAACGACGACAAATACGTCTGTTCCCACTATATTTCGTCTCTCTCTACATTCCCGTACCCATATCTCCTGTCATCACTATCTCGTCCATCTCCTATCCTTGTCTTCCTATCCTTCGTGCTGCGTTTAAAGCTGACCCTGTGACTTGATCCCAGTCTGACGGAAGATGAAGCTCCGACTTGCGCGTCTATAGTAGTGGGACTGTCCAGCTCAGTCTCCACCACGACACGAGGCCGTGGACTCGGAGGCGTGGCTCTAGATCGTAAAGGCGGCACTGGAGTCCTTGATCTATGGTCATGAAGGACAGATATGCCATACGTATCGCCCTCATATTCTGCCTGGACAGGTATGGGCGAGTATATCCTCTCAGGCGCTGTACCTTCTCTTCTCACTGCTCCTTGGCCGGACATATCGGCGACCTGTACGTCTGGACGAAGTGGCTCTGCGTCAGATTGGACTTCGGCAGGGTCTCGCTGGAATTGCGCTCCAGCTTGCGTAGGCCATCGAGCACTGTCTCGGCCTTGATCAAAAGGGCCCGCCTCCCAGCGATCCGCCATACACCCTGTGGCATCTTCAGCGATAGCCCTTCGATCTGGCGTGAAAGGGCGATACGTACTCACCACGAGGATGGCGCATATCGTGACCATGACCATGACCGAGACCACCATTACTTCGATAGCCATTGTGCCCGAGATGTGGGTTGCCTGACGGACTTGCCATGCCACCTTCATCGAAAGGACTGTCATACGCTCTGTTTCTCGGCATGCGCCGAGGATGCTGCTGTTGGAAGCCTTGTGGGAAACCTGGGTCTCCAATCCCCAAATTGGGCCACTGCTGCGTCTGATATGGAGGCTGGACGTGCCAGCCTTGATGAAAGCCTTGCATAGGAAGCGGACCGCCTTGCATCCCCAAAGATGGCATTGACATCTGCTGCGGCATCATACTTTCGCCATTACCATTCATGAACCCTGCGAACTGCGAACCCATCATCGCCGGACCGCCCCACCCCATACCTCCGGGCCCTCCACCTCCTCCCTGCTGTCCGAACAGCATCAACCGCGGCATAATCTCCTGGAGCGTCTTGGCCATATTCTGCATGTACCTATCCTTCAACTGATCCTGTCCGGTACCGAACAGAAATGCATCCCGCTCCTGATTATGCCTCTCATACTCCTCCCTCAACGAGCGGAAATTCTGGTCCATCGCCTCTCTCATCCTTTCGAACTCCCATCTATTTGCGTATCCACCGTCATAAGGCGGTGGTGGCGGCATCGGCATCGCATACCCTCCTGGGAACCCAGGCTGTGAAGGTGAAAGACCATTCAAACCTCCCCCACTTCCTCCTCTCCGACCTCGTTCTCGGCTCTCCCACTCACTAAACACATCGCCAAACCTCTCAAAGTCTCTCACAGTCCACTCTCGCACGTCCTTCCAAGGTGGACCAGCTCCACGGCCCAGGAACACATCACTCATCATATCCGCTGCAGGTTTATATCGCTCTCGGCCATCGCCTCCGCGCTCGACGTAGAGGTAATTGGGCGAGCTGTGGCGTCCGTTGCAGAAGCAGCGCTCGGGAGAGCAGAGACGGATCGTTTCGGAAGGGAAGTATAATTCGGTTTTGGAAGGAGCCATGCCCATTTTTGGTGCCTTGAGAGAGTTGTGGAGGGTCGTTGTGAGGCAAACTGCTGTTCGTTGCTGCTGTTCCGACCGATGGCTCGGGTGCTGGGGGAATTGGAATTGAGAACGATATGAGGGAGTCAGATTCTGCTCGAGGACAGGCAGAAGAAGTACCGGTACAGTCTCGCCGACTGGACTGGGCGAGTAGAAAGAAGAGACGGTGTAGGGCAGATTGGGCAGCACAATCACGTAGCAAACAATGCTTGGCTGAGGGGCTCGAAGGAAGAGAGCGGAGATAGGAAAAAGGAGAAGGGGGTGTTAGGCATAGTATGAATTTCAGCGATCACATGGACAATTGCCTTGGTTCCGCATAGTGCCGGTCGGATACCTACATGTGTACCACCGTGCTATGTGACCATTGGGAGAGCCACGTGCCAATGAAAACCTCCAGCCATCTACGACCGACCGTAGTCGGGAGCCGAAGCTCTGTGATGGAAAGGCGCAGCAGATCGGATCTTATCTAGTCAACTCCACCAAGCCCAAGCTCAGGAGTCAAAGCTAGAAAGAAGACGACCTGCTCGCAGATCGGCACATCTCCTTTCATCCATAGTCTCTATTCCCTCTCCACACCATCTCCGGTCACTACAGCACGCAAAGTCCCTCAGCCATTCCATCCCATGAAAGTACTCGGACGTCTCGCTAGCTCAATCAAATGTGGTTCATGCAAGACTATCTCCTGGCTGCTCTCTCTGGAAGTGTGATTTTGCTTCCACGCACACACGGATCGTTGCTCCAGACAGAAGCCGATCTGAAAGCCGTTCCTTATTACATGGTGACTCGAGACCTCATACGCCGGCCCTCCCCGCCGCGTGGGCTTTTTCGAGGCCGACGGCCAGTATGTTCTGACTCCTCGCTCTCCTGGCGCTGCTGGCTGAGTTCTTTCTCGCGCAGCACTTCAGCCAGGGCTCTCCTACCGCCTTTGCGCTCCATGCGTTCTTCGTCAGGCTCAATGAAACGGTGAATGGTGCGGTGGTCCAGAACACGTTCCTCTTTGTCGTGCTTGCCTTCCTTGTCGGTCTTTGGCCAGTAATAACCGTACAGCTTGCTGTGTCGCTCACAGCGAGGGCACGCGATTCGAGTCTGGTACGCCTCTTGTTGAACAAAGAACTCGTCACAATTCCGGCACTCGACCCAGCGGGAGTAGGTAGTGGACAGCAGAGCTTCGCAGAGGTGGTAGTCGCTTGGCGAGCGTTTGGTTCCACGTCTGATGTCATCTTCGTCTTCATCATCGCCGTCCTCGTTCTTCTCGATGCTCTCAACAGCAGCAGCGGTGACAACAGCTGCACCACGCAGACTTCTGCGGATGACCTGCTCAGCTTTCTTCGGCTGCTCGGATGTTATGAGTTGTGCATCCGCCGCGCCTCTCAGCCGATGAGAGCTACGAGTGGTGCGCATAGCAGTGGCTTGAGCTCTCGTCACTTTGAGTTCCGTCTTCACGGCATCGTCATCTTCGGCATCTGGTCCACTGGTGAGCAAGTCACAGATTCCTTGTGCGATGTTCCCCGTCGCAAATGTGTCCAGAGATGTCGCACTGGACGCCTGTGAGGTCTGCGACGAGTTGTCGGCGCCGGGCGAGGAAGGTGAGCTGGCGCCAGTGGTCTCTGCCAGCTCTTCGGAATGAACTTGCTTTGAGGCTCTCATGTTTCTACGTGCCTGTAACTCGGACGTCGATGTGCTAAATTCTGGAGCTGGTGATGGCTGAATGCTGTAAGGGTCTACCTCTGAATCATCTGCATTGATCACGTTCCGCAAGCTGGAAAGGTTGCGCTCCGTCTTGATTGACGACAGTCTTGTCTTGCCGGGCATCGGCAATTTCGTGACTTTCGCGTCTCTCGTCTCGCGCAAGATGTCTGCATTGTCGCTGCGGGTACTCGGCTTCTTGCCAAACCGTCCGCGTCTACTACGATGCGTGGTTCTGCCGTTACGCATGTGCTCTCCTCCGGACGGTAGGTCAAAATCCGGCTCTTCCTCCTCTTCCTCGTCTTCATCATCGAGGTTCATGTTGTCGGCGAATCTTTGCTTGGTGAATTTGGTCGTTTGAAACAACTGGTCGATGGATGTGCGCGAGCTCTTCATTTCTCGATCAGCGCACCGATTTAGCATGCGCACAATCTTTGCCAGAATCGGGTCCTTGCGTTCTTCTGCCGTGGACACTTTAACAACGTTTGTGTGCGTGAGAGGAGCCTCGGCCAATCGCAGACTTGGCTTGCTCTTGACACTTTGTTGTGGTGCCGAGCATCGTCTGGAGGAATGACCTTTTGCAGGTCCGATGCCCTCCACTTGACTTGCACGTCGACGCCGTAGCTCGGCCTGTGCAGAGTCAGAGTCTTCAGATTCGGCGCTGATCTTCGTGCGCTTCGTTGGAGGCTCACAGACCACCCGTCTGCTGTCGTGCACTTCGTCCTCATCATCTCCATCCCCTCGCTTTCGCTTTTGCTTCCTTGGTGGACTTGGTTCCCTGGCCTGTGAAATACGTTCCCTCGGTGTGACCTCTTCGTTCTCCTCTTCGTTCTCTTCTGCACCCTCCTCTTCATCCTCCTCGTCACTGCTATCCTCAGGAAGTAGCGGGCCTTTTGGGTCCCAACCATTGCGCAAGAGGCGCTCGCATGTGCCGCACAAGCATTCACGATTATCGATGCCGAAATAGTCTTCGCCATAGGTAACAGTAATCTCTTCTCCTAGAGCAATGTCGCGGCGCGCCGCAATATGGATGCCGTGTGGACCTGTGGTATTCAGAATAGCATTTGATTCACAGTCGTGGTTCGCGAAGCGTGCCGGTCCTAGAAATAAAGAAGGCCGCTTCCGCCGGCTAGAAATGACGATGCTGAAGTCCGTCCTGCCGTTCAACTCCTTCTCCTCTTTCTCTGTCATCTCCACTTGGATGCCGATGAGATATTTTATAGGCTCGCCTTTCCGGATGGGCCTGCGTGCCGTGAGAGCAGCCTCTCTGGTATGGACCGTATATCGATTCGTCGTGACCACCTCGAACGGACAATCCGGTAAGTATATGTTAATGTACTTGCGCAAATGGCGCAGAAAGTGCTCCTTCTCATCTTCTGTGCGCAGACCCTTGTGGTACTTCTGAATCCCTGGCAATTGCAACAGTCTTTCTTGAGCCGTAGCTGGATCTTTGTTCAAAACGACACGATCTTGTAATATCTTGCAGACGTCCTCTTGCTGTACTCCTCGACATGCGTGGTAGTTTGGCTTGAGCTTGCGGATCGTGGACCAATAGTAGACCTATGCGCCGCGTAAGTCAGTCATCCGTTGCTGGCGCATTCACGACAGGGATAATACATACACGGTCGACGAGCGCGTCGGTGATCAGATCGTCGTAATTGGCGAGTTGCGTGAGCGTCAGTCCACCCTTCTTCTTCAACGCCTCGTCGAGGTCGGCGGCCTTGGGAGGCATGTCGGCGTCGTCGTCGTAGCCGTAGAGGTAGGGGTGGGGGTGCTGTAAGCAGCCGAGCGATGGCGGTAGGGAGCGACAGATGGCGAAAACAACAAGAATGCGCAGAACGCCGGGACATGCAAAGAAATGCGGAAATGCGCGAGACCAGGGGTGCTTCGGCGTCCTTCACAGCCGCATGCCAAAGGAGGAGAAGGAGGAGTGGTGAAGTGCAGTCGTCTCGGCGTGCCGGCGCGGGCTGGCTGCTGATCTTTGTGCCTGGTATGTCTTTATGCGCACTCTTTGAGGGGGGCCATATGGTGGTATTGATTGCGGGCGGTGTCGGTGGTGTGGGAAAAATGCAGCAAGCACAGCAGCGCGACGGCGAGATCAGGAGTCGGTGGTGTTCGGCGGCGCATCCTATTGTCGTCGCGTGTGCAATGGCTGCCAGTCGTTGCGTGGTCTACTTCGAGGCCGATTATTGTGGCTGGGATCCGCCCAAAGCTCGCTAGTAGCGTGCATGCACGCGCTAGTTCCAAGTCCAATCAATGAACAGTGCGTCCAGATCTCTCCATCGCCAACTCTTGTCGCGAATCTCAGTACCATCAACATTGCTCTGGACGTCGTGAGGCCTAATTTGCACGCCGTGGTGCATCTGTGAGGCCGCAACAGGCCCTCTACATAGCCGACCATGATCCAACTAAAGGTACAGCCTCGCTTCCCCTTCCGGAAGAGCCTGCAGCCCGGCTGACCTCAGACCTCCTCCCACAGACGATGATGAACGTCATCGACAATTCAGGCGCCGCCGTAGCAGAATGCATCAAGGTCCTCAAGATGAAGCGTGGCGCCGCCATTGGCGACCGGATCATCGTCGTCGTGCAGAAACAGCGAAACTTCGGCCCAGAATCTGGACCTGGCGGCTCAGTATCCGTCTCAGCGGCGAACAAAGTGCGAAGGGGAGACATCAGACATGCGGTGGTGGTACGGACGAAAAAGCAGTATCAGCGAAAAGATGGCAGTGTCGTGAGCTTCGATGATAATGCGTGCGTGCTCATAAATAAGGGAGGAGAGCCGATAGGGACGAGACTGAACGGGATCGTGGGCAAAGAGCTGCGGGACAGGCAATGGAGCAAGATTCTGAGTCTGGCGCCAATGCACCTGTGAGGGTGCTATGAAGTACGGTTGGAAAGGGTAAAAGATTACGGGCATAGCGATGGAGTTTTAAGCACTCAGGGAAGAAACCATCATTTTGAGCTGTGTCCATGAATTGACGCACGCTGTCTACCTAATCCTGTGCATCCTTACCCCTCCGCCCCAACGCCTTGCTAAACTCGAGATCGTGGAGGCAGACGGCCCCAGAGCAAGTCTGGATTATCGTCCGAGCCATTCTGGATATTCTCCTGGAATGTATCGACGAGCGGGCTCGTTTTGAAACGCTTGTGGTGCTTGCTATCCTTTGGATCGCCGCCTTCAGCCAAGATACGCTATCTCTTCGCATCGAGCGTGTTCCACGTGTAGCGACATCCGCAGCAGACGTAGAAGAGCGACTATATCATGTCAGTCTGTGTGATCTCACTTGTCTCCCTCGCAAAGCGTACCATTCCCGTGTCAGCGTTGCGCTGCTGGCTTTGGAAGAACACGGCATCCTTAGTGTGGCATCGCGGGCAGTCGATCTCAGCGTGTGGGAGCTGTACATACCGATCTGTCAGCACAAGCCACTGAACAGATGCATAATAATCATGTTGTATATGTGTGATGTCCTCCTCTTGCCTCCCTCAGGAAGCCCTGAAGCCAGCGCCCGACAAGGCTCTTTCGCGCTTCTCTGCCTCAACGAGATCTTCACTGTTGCTTTGGGTCGGTGGCTCAGGGTCCTCGACTTCGAGGGCCATGCCGCCATCTGAAGGGCCTTCGCAGATTGGGCAGGTGATCTCTTGGCCGCAAAAGGTACAGAACTCTGGCACGATATCTCCCGCTTCTACTTCAATGTCGTCCATCGGAGTGTCGGTGTTTTGCTCGCCCTGGGAATTACCCACCGTAGGATCTTGGGCAACATCGTCGATGTTGCCAGCAGTGTCCTGCACGTCCTCACGGAGGGAATTGCGCCAGATGCAGGTTGCATTCGCGGGCTCGCTGAATTGGCAAGTGCGGCAGGCGAACATGAGCTGATTGCTGAGACGATCCTCTTTCGGGTAGAGCATGTTAGAGCTGCAGGTACATTAGTTGTCTTTGATCTTGGATGGGTAGGGTCGGCGCAAGCTGTACCACTCGCGACAGAAGCGAAAGCTGATCTTTTTCGTCTCGTCTTCCTTGGAATCTGGTGCCGGCGAGGCCTCCATATCGTAGTTGGACATCCTCGCAGGCGGATACTGGGGCGAATTTGGGGAGGAGATGTCAGTGTAACAAATCGAGGCGGATGGGCGTCGAGATGTGATTAAGATTTAGCGGCCGTTAGAGCCGGCAGCCGGAATGCGGCTGCCCCGCTCGCTCGCTGACTTGCCGCCAGGTCACGAGACAGAGTCCCGCTATTTTCTTCGTTGTCAGGTTGGTCCACTGCAACACACCTTACGACGCTCTGGAGGATTTCACTTGCTCTGCCAACGCAACAATCTTTGAGAGCGAGACACTGGTCATATAAATCTGAGCAACGCGTGGGAAGTCTCCAACGTCACGAGACCGGGCGAACGAGCAAGCAGCCAGTAACGACTACAGCCACTGCCACGCACCAGCGTTTTCCCCACAAAACCCTCACGATGGTGAGCCGCAAGGTTGGTTGCCTACTACCGCTCCCTTTCTAACAACCATTGTTTCCAGGCTACCGGTCTGCCCGCGGGCTGGGAAGTCCGCCATTCTAACAGCAAGAACCTACCATATTACTTTAATCCTGGTACCAAGGAGTCGCGATGGGAGCCGCCACAGTCCACTGACAGCGAGACGCTGAAGCACTACATGGGCCAGTATCACACTGCCGACTTGCGCCCCAACTCGGCCGCTCAGCAAAGCCTTGAGGGCAAGATTCGCTGTGCTCATCTTCTAGTCAAGCATGCTGGCTCGCGACGGCCATCATCATGGCGGGAGGCAGAGATCACACGATCCCAAGACGAAGCCATGAACATCATTCGGGCGTACGAGGCCAAGATCAAGTGTGGCGAAGCAAGTCTAGGCGATTTGGCTGTCACAGAGAGTGACTGCAGCTCTGCTCGCAAACGAGGTGACTTGTAAGTGCCAACGGTCCCCTCCGCGCGGCTATAGTCCCAACCGTACAACGCTGCACCAACATCGTCACATGGCTCCCATGATACACAACTCTAACACAACCGATTTTCTGACAATTCTGAAGGGGTTTCTTCGGTAAGGGCGACATGCAGACCGAGTTCGAACAAGCCGCGTTCGCACTCAAGCCGGGCGAGGTGTCTCAAATCGTTCAGACGCAGTCTGGTCTTCATGTCATCGAAAGGTAGGTTATCCCTTGGGTGCCACTGAACGCGCGCTTGGCTTGGTTCGTCGCACGTTTGCGCGTGGCGATTCACTCTGGCTTTCTTTGTCTTACTGACATTCTTTGTCCAGATTGGAGTAGCTTTCCGAATGGCTCCGACTGATGAACGGAAGAGAGTTGCGAATAGTACATGCTACGAGCGCGGTGAGCATCGCAGAGCAAGTCACTATTAGATGATGAGGGCTCGAATCATAAAACATAGTGCTGTAGCATGGACGCATGAAAGGTATTGAACAGTCCACAGATCCTGGGCGCGGCATTGCAGGAGTGCCCAATAATGCAGCCTTACATGTACACATGTACTCGAGCCGGGAAGAGCGCCGATGACCCCTCGGAGTTCGGCTTCCTTTGTATCAAGTAACCCAGGTTCTGCTCCCTTGTACAGTGCACGAAGTACCTTGTACATCCAACAGCTCAGGCTGTCACTTCCGACACCATTCGTGTATGGCAACACCATCTCGAAGTCTTTGCCTGCTAGCCTAGTACGAGCATGCTTCGTCATAAGCAGGGCAAACATTTAAATATCCAGTGCTTGCCAATAGACGCACATTTTGAGTTGGCGCAGAATTACGGGACGCTGTGCAACAGACACAAGATAGCAAAGCCGCCGGGGAAGACGACACGAATCCTGCGCCGCAGACTCACATCATTCACTCGCAGGAAAAAGCAAGCCCACGCTAGAGCGTCGATCAACGTCATCGCGAGGCTCGTGCGTGAGCGTGAGTGTCTCGTGAGACTGTTACAGCTGTAGAGCGGCGCAAATCGAAGGCAGCTGCCGACAAAGGACACGAAGACAGGCACGTTTGACGTTTGGCAATCTTCACAGGAAGTCGCGACCGCAACAAGTCAACCTAACCTTGGAAGCCAACCCAAAACTCGACCTCAACCCTCTTCCCCTCTACATGCTTGCCACTTCCCTTCTCTCCTGACCTGCCCTGATCTGACCTGACCTGACTATCGCCCATACCAACCTCATCTGCATTTGACCACACACGACTCCACACGCTCCTTCGGTTTGACCGACATCACGCTCTTTTGCAACCACCACGTGGCCACCGATATAAGGTATAGACCACGAACACACCAACAAACGGCCCTCGCGCTTCTGGTAAACACGACCCGCAGCAGTTCAGTCCTCCAACCCGACATCCTAAAGACACCATTACCACCGCCTGTGGACGAATTGCCGTCGAAATCGACACAGACGCCCACTCTGACCACCGCGAATCGTCGTGGTGATATCAGTCAGCCACCGCCATAGCACTGCGATAATGACCATGGCTCACGGTACCACCCGCCAACCCGTCTACCGACGTCCATCTTGGGCTCAGACCGAGGCGAGCTACAAGGTCTATACCCGCAAGGACCTCGCCGCCGATCGTTCTCCTGGAAATGACTACGGGCTCGACAACTTCAGCTACGACCCGGCTCACGTGAGCAAGTGGCAGACTTCCGAAGACCTCAGCAAGCGTTTGCCTCCTAAGCTTCGTGAGACGCTCGAGGACTGGGAGTTTGCCGGAGCTGCGGTCTGTACTGCCCTTGACCGTATCAAGAAGCTCGACGACGATAGCATTCACCGTGGCTACCCTGGCAAGACTATGAACTGCCATCTCTCTCGTCGAATCTCTAATGCGTCGTCTGCTGCGGTTGCCGAGTCCCCAATCAATTCACCTCTGTCGCCTACCCCTTTGATGGCAACTCCTCTACTGCTATCTTTCGAGGGTCTGCCGCAGCGCCGTGCCGTAGGCATGGAATCTCCGCCGTTCACTCCCATCGACAACTCTGCTAGCCGCACTCCCGATCTGCCAATTCTTGACAAGTCCATTACACCTGCCACAGTGCCGGACGCTCACCAGCTCAGCCGTCAGCTGTCGCCCATCAGCATGCGTTCTCGCAGTGATTCAGTCTCCACTTCCCCTGGAGGAGCTGTCTTCGATGAGAATGCCTGGGAACACTTCGTCGGTGGGTACAAGGCCGAGCTCGAGGACATTCGCCAGCGTTCCTGGTCACGTTTCAAGGGTTTCGGCTACACCATCGACCGTCTTCGCATCGAGCTTGCATCTGAACCCGACTCCAAAGTCGCCATCGAGGACTTCAGCAAGTGGTGGGCTAAGATGAAGCCACAGGTTCACGAGTATGAGCAGAAGGTTCGTGAGCTCGAGATTCCATCCCTGGAACTGGTTCGCATGGAGCGCGTGGCTCATGGTCTTCCCATCTAGAGGAGAGCACCTCACTCTCTCACTCCTCATGCGTCTATCGACAGTTGACTTGTTTCTTTTGTCAAACTTGATGGCATTGTTCAGTCGGAAGGAGAACGTAATGCAATGCGAACGGTCCAAATTCACGCGTGGGACTACTTTCTAGACGAGGGCGTCAAGGAAGCACTTGATCAGTTTTAGCGAAGGCACGTTGATATTGGTGTTTGCTTTTCTTCTCCTTGCTTGCACAATACCCTAGAGTCGTCGTCTGATTTCACAACCAAGCCAATGAAGAAGAAGGGCTGCCGACGCTGGTCGCTCGGCGGGTCTCGTGTATCTACTGCGTTTCAACAGGGGTTCTGTCACATGTTTTGCTTCACCTTGGCCGTTTCCAACATCTCATCGCTAGTTGAGAAGGGTGACTCACCCAGTGCCGTAGTGGGATATGCTATTTATAGGTTCCTGTCCGTGACTGATATCATTATTTGATATCGTGTGTATCATCACTTCGATTCACAACGTCAGAGGTCAGCCGTCTCCGAAGGCTGAATATACGAGACCATGCCATTACGATTCCTATCCACGCGCTAAGTCCTGCCAAGGAGCAGAAGATCAGAAGATCAAGGAGTAGAGATAGACTCAGTACGTGATGGCTATTGAGTCCGAAAGCCTGAGGGTTGTCGCCCACAACGGTCATGCAAACTTTGTGATATGTTTGTTTGCGCGCTTCATATTATTGTCGAAGCAACTGAGCAGTTTCCCCGAAGGTTCTGCAGCTAAATCGACTAGTGTTGGCCAAAGGGAGTATAGTATATATACATCTCAGTCACTTCATGGGCTACCACTCGGTGGCCAGCTTCTACTGACATCGCTTCTACTGACATCGAACTGTCTACTGAGCCGTCTGTTCAGCTGTTTGATGAGTCGTTCGAGGCAAAGTGACTGTCGTCTACCATTTCTTGCTTCGACTTCATTTTGCGTCTCTTCACGCCTTGCCGCTCCTCTTCTATGCAAACTAGCAGGTCCCGGGACCACACACGAGAGTCGCTATCGCGTAAGATAGTGCTCCGATATTGATTCAATGGACGTGTAAGTGTAGGACAGTATGGACTGGTCTTCCATGTCCGGACCCGACATTCACTCTATCAGTGACAGGTCCAGTAGATGTAGAAGCAAAGCATAATCAGAGACGCGGTGGACTTCGAGTCCCAGCCGAATACTGTCATTGGTGATGACAGCCATGCCCACTATAGACAGTCTGCTTGTATGCTGCAGCCGAGCCATCAGTACCGGCCAGACAGGCTTTGCCTCGAAGGGCAAGAGAGGAATGACTAGACCGTCAACCAACGCCTCTTTGCAACACACTGCTGGAGGGAATTTTCCAGTCTTTATCACAGCGAGTGGAAACTCAGCGTCTCCAAGACCTGTAAGTTCTGAATGGCCAGTTGGACTAATGATTTACCGAAGCATCCTGCTTCTAGCTGGAATACGGTAGTGGGTTCGCCACACATCCGAATGACTCGCCCAGGTAAGATATGGAGAGCACGCCGAAGCCGGGCATTGATAAAAGCGCGCTGTTGCTGCTGTTCGAGGGGAGAAAGCCGATGATGAAGACCGAGCTGGCGTCCTTGCTCTTGAACAGCCAAAACATCCTTTGGTGTCACGTCTAAAGGCTTGATGGGCAGTCGAAGCGTATGCAAATGACCAAGCTCGAAAAGCTTACCGCCGTAGCACTCCAGCACTTGTAAAGCAGCTTGCGCATTTGTGGCACCACATTCGGGGATGAATAGCAGTGTACGAACCTCGACAATGGAAGGCAGAAGCGCGTGTATCCTGTCTCGCGGATTCTTACATTTGCGGTCCCGATACCTTTCCGGTATCTCTCCTAGAGTGAAGTCACATAGTGAGAGATCATATCCCTAGACATTTCAGTCTTCCGAAGTGTAGTGAATTGGTTGTGCAATGAACCACGGAGACGTCTCCTGAGAGTGACCGGACGTGGCCATGCGGATCCGCACATACTTATAGCCTTAGCAATCAGTCTCAGAGTAGTGTAATGGAAGCTCTGATCCGTTACGAGGCACAGCACATGCCTTACTCAAAGTACCTCTGGCGCAGTCCATAATCGTTGGCCATTTTCAGCTTCACCAAGGGTAACCGTGGAATGTAAGATTGCAGACAAGACGTCCACAGGTAGAGTCGAGGTACTAGAGTGTAGATACACTCGTACCATAGCAGTCTGAGCATTCCACTATCCTCTGCACTTCGTGGCACATGGGATGCAAGCATTCTGCTACGCCGAAGTCCACGAATTTGTCTCAAATAATCGACGCCAGGACCTGTTGTACGCCATCGAAAATACCGTTTCTCATGCATTCCTATTCTGCTTTCTCTTCGGGGTCATCTTGGTTGATACAGATAGCATCAATCCAGAGGAACTTGCGCATCGCGTGCTCCGCGGCCTGTCTCAAGACCCGAAGGCAATCTCGACCGACCACGAAGCAATTCTCGTCAATATGAATTGTCTGCGGGTCGACTTGAATGTCCCAAACATATGAAATTGATTAATAAGGAGAAGCATTTTTCAGAGACGGAAGTCAGTGTGCATGTGAGACGTTCACCATCAAGGGCGCTCACTCGAATGACACGTTTTTCTCCACTTGCGTCGCCCATCAGCTCGTGCACGAACACACTATCTCCCACATCATCGCTTTTCATTAAGGTGATCTGTCCATGGACATGGAAGCGTTGGTAGGAGTCACTCAAGGCTGAGTGTTAGAGAGGTAATGAGGTCCCAGCAAGGAGCTCGAGCAAGAGGCAGCTTCATGGTGCGGCTGCTGTCTACAGCAGGCTATGATATTGTAGAACAATGCTTAATTCTTCAGCGTACGTAGGAAGTGGTTGACCATGATGTGCTGCACCATTAAATGGTATAGACGACTGGCGCAAATGCATCGTAAAAGCCAAAGGGTGAAGGTCAATGTGACTCCTCGGATTCGGACTGTCTCGAAGCGAGGCCGACGACTTCATCCCAGAAGTAACTCGTGCTCTCAGGATTACATCAATACCATGATAGATCAATAACACAGCTCCAACAATGGCCGATGAATCGCCCACATTCATCAGTACAACAACCGTGCTCTCTCTCCTTTCCACCGTAGCAATCCTCGCGACGGCCTACATAGCCTCCCTCCAACTCCTCCCCAAGAATGCCTCGACCAAAATCCGCATCCTCTTCATCTGGCACGCCTTTGACGCATTGATTCACTTCATCCTTGAAGGCAGCTACCTGTATAACTGCTTCTTCAGCTACACCGCCGTCTCCTCCAACTCCCTAGGCCTCATCTCGCCCTACCTCCCTCCTGGCGTCCACTTCCTCGGCCACAAAGACCGTGTCTACGGCTCAAAATATGGCAGCAATCCATTCGCGAAGCTATGGATGGAATACGCAAAAGCGGATGCTCGCTGGGGGGGTAGCGATCTGACTGTCATCAGCTTGGAGATTTTGACGGTGTTCATCGCGGGACCAATCGCGGTATGGATATGCAACTGTTTGAGGAAGGGAAGCAGCGATGCGTGGTTTTGGATGGTGGTGCTGGCTACGGGAGAACTATATGGAGGATTCATGACTTTCGCGCCGGAGTGGTTGACCGGAAATCCGAATCTGGACGCTTCGAACTGGATGTACCTGTGGCTGTATTTGGTATTCTTCAATGCGGCGCTGTGGGTGGCTATACCATTCTGGATTCTCTATGAGGCATATGGGAGGATTGCGAGTGCGTTGCGAAATCAGGCACTGATTGAGGCTGGGAAGAAAAGGCAGTAAGGTGTCTGTCGTGAGACTCCATTATCACCAGACTTAGGGCATTGCCACTATGCAACACAGTCGGCCGTTAACACGTCCGTGTAGGAAAGAGCTCTGGTCAAGCTAGGCAAGCTATAAGGACAGTATGTATACGGACGGCGTCAAAATTTCCCAACAGGACTGCGATCCGAATTCGGCTCTTGTCAGTCGAAGGAAAGAACTCCGCCGATATGCTTCAATTCGCCCAAACAACCTCTCCTCCTGGAAGATGTCCGGGCTTTGCGGCACTGTCGTGTACCTGAGGTGGTTGTAATGAAAGACTATTTACCAACGTGGATAATTGCGGGCGACTGGAGGTGACACGAAACTTCTGCATTGATGTTACCCACACATGGTAGCAATGGTCATATTGTCAATACAAGATCGATGCCATCCGCATTGACAAGATGAAGTCAAGAGAGAAGCGCCTACCCGTCAACCTGACGGGCAAAACCTGCTACTTCGCAAAACGCGTGCATGTTTCTGTCGAGGCGTCGCAACGGTTCCCGCTGCTTGAAACAATGTAGTCGCATGCAGGTCATGGATCTTTCACACCTTGTCATTGATCGCAGTGATTTCTGATCGCTCTCTACTTGCCAACAGTTTCTCATCTGCACATGACCGAATTGCCCGAGTTCGGAGCACGGCGATCACGAAGGACTGCATACGTGCATTCGCGGCGAGAACGAAATCATGATTCTAGCATGGATTCACATTCATGCCTGGGACATCGAGACAGATTAGCTCGATCTGTTGCATGTCTGGACCAATCGAGCGACTTTTGGTATCGCAAAGCTCTTGGGCACTGATATGCTATGCATGGCAATGGAGAGACAAGCTTGAGGTGGTTCAGTGTGACTGTACCACATATATTCACTTGTTGTGAGCTAGGCTTGATTACATGCTTTCCCGATAGCCTTTCACGTGCCCATACGAACGATGCGCGGGAAGTGGCAGCATCAACGCGTACCTGCCTGGTTCGTTTGCATGGGGAAGGCGCGCGTGAAGCTCGATTGCAATTCACTGTTTTCTGCCTTGACCACTCCACATACACATCCTCGTGGCTGCCACATGTCCATTTCTCTCCTCACATCCCCATGCGCACTTGCCTGCATACTGTCATCATCTCGACATCAACGCTGACATCGAGACTTGTAAGATGGGGAAATCCAATAAGTTCGACTACACCAACCGGCCCAACTCGGGTGCCAAGCTCGGGCAGATCATTGGCAGAGATCTGGAGAAAGAGGCGGACAAAGTCATCAAGGATGCAGAGAAACAGGCGACAAAGCTGCGGAAGACAAGCACTGGCAGTGCTACGAGTAGCAATGCGAGTGCTGACCACAAAGACAACATTGTTCACATTCTCGACGTCAAGATTCCCGGCAAGCAGCTTGGCGATGAGGGCGCTTTTGCAATGGCGGCCGGGCTGGTGGCTGCTCTGCTCAAGGGCACCCAAGAGGCAGCAGTGCTGCTCGAAGACCTGGATCTCAACGACAATGGCATCACCACTGCCTCGCTGGCGCGCCTTGCGCCAGCCATCGCACTCGCGAGTCACAGCCTGAAGAACGTCGACTTGGCTAACAACGCCATCAAGGTCGACAACGACGAGGAAGCAGCCCAGTGGGAGACATTTCTATGCGCCTTCAATAACTGCACAAGCTTGCGCCGCCTCGACGTTACGAACAATACAAGCCTGGGAGCAAGAGCCATTGAGATCCTTGCCCGAGTTCACATCCAAGAAGAGCCAATCCGTCCAAAAGCGTCCATCGATCGGGTAGATGATCGCCACTGCATCGAGGCGCAACTTGAGGACGATCAGCATACGCCAACGGCAGCGACTTTCGATGAAGTGTCTGGGCACAAGAAAAGAAGTGGTTTGAGGTCTCTGCCATTCTTGGTGCTAAACAACACAGGGCTGGACGACGCTGGCGCTTTGTGGCTGTCATATGTCCTTCAAGACCACTTTTATCCCAGCCAGCTCTGTGAGGACATCAACATATCTGATAGTGAGGCTCTGACAGCCACGAGACAAGGTGGTCACTACCCCGGTATCCAGTGGGAGGACGGTAACCATGGTGTGGAAAAAGATGGCCATCACCTGCTCAGAAAGGCAGAAGCTATCAGGCAGCAGACCCTATTGGCAAGTGGATCCGTTCCACCGATGTTAGACGTAGTCAGCTTTGCTGATGCCAATGGAGAGAAGAACGAGGCTGATTTGTCTGGGAAGAAACAGTTCGATCGCCGCCACTCGCGAGCAGCTCGTGGAGATCGGAGAGCCAGCGTCCGCTCTACCCACACGTCTGATGGCAACGATGTGTCCGATCTTGACAGCGTACGGAAGAAGATCCAGCGCTCCATGATCGACAAGCATGGCGCGGCGAGCGTCGAGCTCTGGCGTACAGGCTTGAGATCGGCCACAGCGGCGCGCATCCTTAAGGGCATCGGTCCAGAGAATCGAGACATGATACGCTTCTACATTGGGCCTCCCATGTTCGACTTCAATGATTCTGTCACACCTCTCGCACGCAAGGACAGTATCCAACCAGTCACACCCAACAGCAACCGTCGTAAGAAGAAAGACTATCGGCGACAAGGTACTTACGCAGCCCTCTTGACTGCTGATACCAATGCCAATGCGGGCGAACCTGAGCTCGTTATCACTTCAGTGACAAATTCTCCCACAACTCCGAAGATGATCTTCAAGCCACACCGCAAGGGCGCCTTTAGCGATGGCGGCGACTTGCAGCTGGTGCAGAAGCTCGAGACACTCCTCGTTCGTGACGAAGATCCGCGGCGCTTCGTACGTTTTCAGGAAGATCGGGTTCATGATGCTGCCGAGGAGTTCCGAGACAGCACGATCCCGAGCCATCTACCAGCAAGTATAGTCCACAGAATCATTGGCTTCACGGCGACGGGGCGTCAGGAGGAGTATTTATCCATCAAGCAGTGTGAGTGCATCTTGGCATGGGGTCAGGATCGGGAGAGGGTGGTGGATCTGGAGCGAGACTGGCGCAAGATGGCGGTCAGTGCGCAGATTTGGATGTTCCTGGAGAGTATTGGGTGCCTGGAGTATCATAGAGATTGAACAGCGACCCATGGTGGTATTTGGAAGGATACTTCGTGGCTAGAGATAGCACGGTCGAGCATCATAGCAACGTCCAGAAGGAGCAAAAGTGGTGTTCGTCCTCTCTGACCCTACAATTCGTTCAAACACTTTCATCCGTGACACTGTTTCAGTTTCTTCCTGTCCATGCTGATTACTGATGCTCAACACGCAAAATATGCCTTCAATCTTCTATTCTGACACTTTCATCCACCAAATGCGGAAAGCTATTCCTAAAGTTGCTACCCAGACTCCAATTCTCCAGGTTCCTTAGATGGTCCTCGAATGTAGGACTCATTCTCATTGCAGTCGCTTCGGGGCCTTCAGACTCGCGGACTAAGATGCCATCTTCGGGGAACGGCCAGTTGAGGGAGAGAGTCGTCGTATATGGAACGAAGAAGTCTTCAAAATTGAGTGGCTTGTCTGCAGTCGTAAGTTGGCGCCGCATGTTCGGCCACGGCAGGTAGTCACACCATTGAACGTGCGGATGATCGAGCTGTTCGCCCACGGGACGACACCACGGAGGCAGCCTGTTATAATTTTCGATTGTCGGGGAAATTTGACATCGGAGGATGAGGAACATGATGTGTAGCACTGCTACCTTCTCGGCCAGTCTGGAGATGTCTGGGAATTTGGAGAGAATGTCGATCAGCAGGGCCGAGACTGGGTGTGGCCGTGGGTGCGAGGCGGGATCCAGCATGGAACCAAAAGCTGGATAGCTAGGTCCTATTGCTTCAAACTCGGAAGCTCCGTCATGAATCAGCCTTCGCCGACTCTTTTCGAAGTCGATGAGTAGGGAGTCCAGCGGACATGAGGGCGGGCCGACGTTGGTCATGCGAGCGTGTAGCCGTCCATCTTGGTTGCTCGGCGAGTGACGGGAAACAGCACTAGGTGAGCTGCGTGCCCGTGGCTGCTTGTTGTCCGAATCGAGAAGAAAATTAAGTCCCAGGCGGTCGCCATTAGTTTGACTTGAGGGTAGAGCAGGTGGCGGTTGTGTCTGCAATCCATTTCCGTTTGGCAAATGGCCCAGGCCCGGAGACCATTTTCTCCAAGAACCAGCCTCAGCAGACTGTTGTGCTCCTGAGCTCATTGACTGATCTACAGGACTGTGCTGTGCAGTCGCCGAGACTGGAGACTTTATATCTGGATGAATATATGGTTGCTGCTCACATGGCGGTGGTCCTTGCGGTTGCGCCTGGGCTGAGTACGTCGGTATCTGTACGTGCTGCTGTTGCACGTGAGAAACTGAAGGTAGTGGCGTTTGCTGAGCAGTCAGCGCCGCAAGTTCTGAATCACAGTGCGTAAGCAAAGATATATAAATCGACCCATCGAGCCTCAACTCACCATTCAGCCGCGGATGCTGCCCTCCAACAATACCAGCAACGGCCGCCAACCTCCCACGCAGCTCCTCGCATTCTGACAATGCGCGATCTCTCTCCTGAATCACACGTTGAAGGTCCTGATATGGCTGCTGGCTCTCCAGTTCGCGTATCCTCTGCTCCAAGGACTCAATGGTATTCTTCGTCCGCTCCCGGATCGCTCGCTGTGCTTCCCGATCATTTGCGCGCTTCTTCGCGAGCTGATCCGGCGTCAGACTGGAGACACTTCGGCTTCCCGGCGCTCCACTGGGTTTCCGCTTCCTACCATGCCCGGCAGCGATATGGTTCGGTGTCGGCGTGTGCTCTTGCGAGAGGGCGGCTGTTGCCGTTGCGGCAGCGTGTGCAGCGTGCGGAAAGTTGGGTAGAGGGTATGGAGGAGTACGAGCGACAGGCGAGGCAGACGTAGAAGTCGAAGTCGAAGTGGCAGTGGCCGTGGGAGGTAGAGGTGGGTTCATGGCGAGAGTCTTGTTGTGCGCGAGAGGCCTGGGTGTGCTTGAGTAAGTCGGTTGTGCTAGCCGTGAATCATGAATCGCACAGGTCGCACCTTCCTCACTCCGGGAGGCGTAGAAGTCGTGGCACCTTCCTTGCGCGCTGTCGCATAGCATCCATCTCTCTCCTTGCCTGCGAAATAACAAAATTGAGGAAAACATACATTTCGATGGATGTTCTCGTTGTTATCCTCTTCGTACATTCGCCCAAGACGCCCACTTCCTGCGCCTCGGATCCCTTGACCAGAGATCTACGATGAGGGCCTGACTCCTCACTCGCTCACTGTAGGGGATGAGAGACAGCACGGTTCTAATGGCAAAGTTATAGAGCTGTACGGAGAGACACGAAACGGAGAGCCCATCTCTGAAATTGAATGTCGATGATTGGCACGCTTATATGAGCATACAAGACTCCTCAACATGATGCCATTGGGTACGATACCACGCGCAACTTAGATCACGTCTGAAGTACGCCAATGACTCGCTTGAGCTGCAGATCAAACTCTATCGCCGTTGATGCGTCAACTCAGGTTCCGCGAGAAGACAATTCCTGCGTGCATCCTGAAGATCTGCTTTTGCTCCAGGGCAATCATATTCTTCAGCACATGCATTAGAACAGCACCTGAGTCAGTAGCGGCAGGACCGAGGCCTTTAGGTGTGTATCGGATTGACGGCAGATTTCCACCTTTAGAGCCAGCAATGGCTTGCCACGAAGCGTGATTGGCGTCCCCGTGCGCAGAGATCGTGTTGCCATCATTTGTGCCCACGAATGATGTGGAGAGGTTCGGGCACCACGATCACCCTCGCCCTGTCGGTCGCAACTGATGCCTCTTTGGAAATGCAGCTGTAGTAATTGTGGAGAGCTCCTCATGTCAAGTAAGCCTGCGCAGCTCGAGTTGAATGCTTGGTGGGCATGTATAGCCAGAGCACGCACCATGCATAGATTTCTAGGACGCGCATGTGCTTGAGCGAGTGACTACCGTCCAGCACAATCCTTATAGGGTTCATGTCAAACAAAGGGTTTGATTGAGTATGGTACCATCATGACTGGTAGTGAATACCGACGAGTGGTCACAAACACTGGCGATGTTGACCCTTGTCAGCGGTCAAAACTGAAAACGCCTCGTAACAAGATGATGTTTGACCCGGATCGATCGATTGCATGACACTGCAGTCACCATGGTGTCGTGAGAACTTGTGTATCAGATCTGAACTTCAGTGTGAAGAGAGAAGTATGGAACCTTCTAAGCATCATCCACGCCAGCCATATTGCTGACCTCCTTGGTTCCTGCGCCCTTCGGCCCACTTGTCCTCCATTGCGTCTTGCTGAGATACTGCGTTGTTGACCAGCTGCGTAAGATTGTGCTTGCCCGGCGCAATAGTCTTGACTGTCCTGGTCGGGATCACTTCGCCTGCCTGTCGCAGCTTCTCGTTATGAGCATATTCAGAGTCGATGTTGAATTGCATGACGTTCGCATCCTTCCCTCCATTGCGTCCGAATAATTGCCTCCGTTGCGCGGGAGTGAGCTTGAGGTCGTTGGCGGCGGCCTCCAGCGAGTTTGGATTGGCAGGACTGAGTAGAGCAGGAGGTTGTTCGATCTCGTCAGGCAGATATGCTTTGCCTTCTTGCGCCATCATGGGCTCGTATGTATCCGAGGATGTCGCTGCAATTACTGGAGCCTCTTCTTCTTGTTGCATCGAGAACAATGACCTTTTCGGCTTGGCTATGCCCTCCGCCTCTTTCGCAACCTTATCGGTGACTGCTTTCGCCATTGCAGAATGCTGCCCGCTCTCGGTGCTCTCTTTCCGTACGGCTACTGGCGGTGGAGTTTTGCTTGTGGTTTTCTTTTTCTTCTTGTTCTGAACACTTAGCGGCAGAAATCTAGTCGCTTTGCCCACGAGCTTCGGTTCCTCTGGGGCAGCTGCGGTTTTTCCACTAATCCCAAGATCTTCACTCATGCTCCATTCTGGCTCCTCCGCTGGCTCCAAATTTGCTACCGGGGCTGGGATGCGAGTGAAAGCAGCTTCACTGCTCGTCTTTAGACTGATGCCGGCCTTGGGCGCATTTTGTGCTGTCTTCTTTGGGGCTGGCAACAGGCTGTTGAAACCGCTGAAAGCTCCTCCTGTCCTCGCTCTCTTTGCAGGCGGCCCATCTGCACCCGCCTTGTCCGTCTGAGCCGGCTCTGGTCTGATACCAGGAAGATCAACCTTGATTTTGCCTGCTGCTGCTTTTTGAAATGCTGGTCTCGCTGGCTGTGGCTCAGGCGCCTCTGGTGCCTTTGTGGACTCGCTCTCGCTCTCGCTGTCCGAATAGTCGACGAGAGCCATACTTGGCGGAGAATGGAGATGATGGAGGATTTGTAGCTTGTTCGTGAAAAAAGTCAAGCTTCGGCATGACTGGCGTGTGCTTCCCCACACTCTACTCCACGTGCGCATCGCATCGCGTACCAGACCCTTCCTACACTCTCTAGCGGCGATCTCTCCGACACCCACCTCCATCACGACATGTTCAAGAGCCCTATGAGCGCGGTGAGCCAGCTGGCCTGGCATCTTCATGACACTGACGAGATCTACGTGACGACGCGATCATGTCCCTCCTCATGAACGAAGACTTTGCCATCTACCAATTGCGACTGGGATACTTGAACCAGATTCACGATGGCGTGGGCGAGCGACTGATCAATCTGAATCCCGCCGTCCTCAACAATCCCGCTTTCCGTACAGCAGGCTGGGTCGCAGACACTGCTGCGATCAAGCGATGTTACTCCCCACCTATTCCGACCGGCGGCGGGCCCGAAATCAGCAATGAGTACTTTCAAAGACCACGACGGCCGACTGGGAGGCCATTGGACGACGAATATGACGGCAACAAACGTGGTATGGTTACTGGCCAGCACGGAAGTGAGGACACTCTTGGTCCAGCAGGACTGCAGGCCAATGAAAGAAAGCGAGAGCGAAGACGAAGAAAAGAACAGCTTGAAGAGGACGACAGTTCAGACTTGAGCGATGACAGCGACGACGATGACTTAAAGGGTCCGGCTCAGAGTATCAAGTTCAGCAAGATGCCCATACGTAATCGTGCCCAGTCCTCTCCCTCGACTCAAGCTAGCACCTTGAAAGCTGAGTTTGCTGAAGAAGGACCGTCTGTCATGGTAACGAGTCCTTCTCAACCTCCCGAGAGCGTCGCTTTGGGAAGGATGCGGAGTGGCAGCTCCGGCCAGGTCGAGGCTGTGAAGCAGCGTGCCAGACGGGACACGACCACGAGCTCGGAAATGTCCAGCGATAACGATGTAGCGCCAGCTGCGTTCAAGAGGAAGCTGCCTGGTAGACCAGGCAAAGGCCCGAGCGTTCTTAGAATGGACGATGATATTCAAGAGGAAGACTTGGAAGGAGAGCTGAACACTGATCTAGAAGATGAGGACGAAGACGATATCGATGCCGCGTCGGATCTGAGTGACGAGTTCGAAGGCACGGCAGAATCACTTTCAATGCTCGGCATACCGGGAGCTAGCACTGGCTTGTCAGGTTCCCCTATCAAGCCCCCTCCTGATATGCTGCCTGCCGTGTCTGCGATCAGTGGGTCCCCGAAAAAGCATCCACGCGAGGCTCTTCCAAGATTGCCAAAGCTTCCACCAGGCCAACGTCCAATGAGTATGGCACCGCAGCCAACGTCGATGATAAGCATGATGATCAGAGGAAATGGCGGTGGCGTAAGTGACAAGCCATTTCAGCAGTATGCTTCACTCTCTGGCAAAGATGAACAGAGTCCAATCTGGATCAAAATCTACGCTCCGTTTTCCGAAGATCCAAACAAGCCCATTCAAGTGCCTATCTTACGTATGAAGGACAATCGCCCAGTGACGGTAGCAGAGCTGATAGGCCTATCGCTATGGAGATATGTGGAAGAAGAATACAAACCATCCATCCCAACTGATGAATGGAATGTGAATTGGTGGACACTTCGCATAGTAGAAGATGAAGAGATTGACTTCGACTTTCCTGCTCTCGTGCGGACCCGTCCGGTCGTGGATTTCACCTCGAATAACAACAAGCCGCCCGCTCGTAGAGCACGAGATAAGCCTTGGGATGAGTTCGGTCTCGTGAAGGCAACGCCAGAACAGTTCAAAGAGAACGAAGATCTGACGCCCCAAATTGGCGAGGCAGGACGTCCAGGTCCCCAGCCTACGCCCATATTGGAGGCGCCAAAGGCTCTCATACCAGCACCAATGTCACGGACAGCTTCAGACGCGCCCCCGACTCCAAACGTGTCCTTTAACCCGTCTCGCAATCCCATAACAGGACCGGGCTTTGCTCCGAATGCTTTTAGAAAAGACTCTTCCGCGCTTCTAGATATGCCGCAGAGAGAGGGTAGACAGGGCGCTGCCAAGACAGGAGCTCCACGAAAAGTCATAGTCAGCTTTACAGACTCCCAGACGTTCGCGACTCGCACAGAGACATTTGAGACAACAGCAGACAGCTACATTGCCGAGATTTTTGAGAAAGCCTGTGCCAAGATGGGGCTTGAGAAAGGCTCTCATGTCTTTAAGGTGCACGGCACGCAGACTGTCGCGCCTCTCGATCGCACTGTCGAGGCTCTCAGCGATAAACTCCACCTCGACCTCGTGCGAAGACGCTTTGCAGGAGGCGACGGCATCTTTGGTCTCGGCCTCTCCGGCTCGCCAGGTAGTTCATCACCAAACGCACCCCTTGATCTGGCGCCAGCCAATGCCACACCCACCCACGCAAAGAAGAAGGGCGGCATGAAAGGCTTCACTCTGCATCCTCTGGCCGCGGCGCAGAAATCAGAACTCAACACCGCATCGACTGTAGCCCTCGCTCTCGATCGTGAAGGCAAACGCTACAACGTCATGCGCAAACAGCCTCTAAGCTTTGCCGCCACACATCCACGCATCCTCATCATCACGCCAGAGTACATGACCATTATGCCTGCGGCGCCGGACAGTTTGGCGGCGCCCTCGGGTAAAGTGACAAATGTGCCCATGACTAGCGTTATTGGGGCGAAAGTCAGCAGGAAGCATCCAAAGATGGTGCGGATCAAGGTCTTCAGGGAGAAGGAGACGAAATTGTACGACTTCGAGGCTGCAAATCATCGGGAGGCGGAGGAGATTGTTGTGGATGTTAGGAGAGGTATGGAGGCTTTCGGGCCTGGCTGGAGGTCGTGACGACGATGAATACGTGTAATTTTGAACTTTGTAAGATATTCGGGAATGCCCGTCCCCAACCTCGTTCGTCCCCTTCCTCGTTCGTAACAACCCAGCTCACTACTTCGACCGAAACACACCACACCCACGATGCCTAAAGTTATCGATGTCGACCTCCTGGCACATGAGCATTCAAGTGCCTCCGTGGTGCAGCTTATGGTCTCGACCAGCGTCTTGCGGGTGCAAGATTGCAAGCCGTGAATGGCGCAGGAGAGGAGGCTGAGCAGAAGATTGGAGATGCGGTCTGAAGATCTCGTATGCACGCCGGTACCACTCGATCTTGTGCTCTTGAAAAGAACCTGTGCCCTTGAGGAGGTGGAAATGTACCTCTGAAGAAATGAAAAACATCCCCGGAAGTAGATATTTTCTCGAAGACGTGACATGTTGCGCTTGAGGAACATAGAAATCGTATCCTGAACGAATGGAATCGTGCGCTCGAAGTCATCTTACCTTCGGAGAAATGACACTATATCTGTGCAGACAATACCCTTGAAACAACCATATCCTCAAGGTTGATCCCTCGAAGGACCTGGAACTCCAAACGAAAGACATGCTCGAAAAAGCGTTTGTTCTTAGGCGGAAGGGGAAAATCACAATGAAAGCAGTGATTACTGTTACAGCTAACTCTAATGTTGCTCTCTAGTTGAGCGCTAGGACGCTTCCCGATGTATGAGATCAATTCAATATCCAAATACCAAAACCTCGTACACACCCAAGCTCACGACTTCTCCACTGAGAACCTCACCGTCCTCTCCATGCTCCAGCCCAGACTCTACGTCCACACGATTCGTCATATTCAACACAACCAAGACATCCCTCACACCTTCAACTGCCCTACCCTTCGCTTTTGTCACTCCTGGCAAAGGCTTCCGCCAGTAGGCAAAGACGGCGCCTTCGCCCATCGTGCTCTGCACTGGTTCAAAATCACCAAATACGAGAGCTTCCGGATACCTGCGTCGGACCGCGATGCGCCTGGTCCAGAATTTGAGCACCGAATCCTTATCTCGAGACTGAGAGCTTATGTTGCAGAGAGCGCTATCGGTGTTCATAGGAGTCCAAGTTGTTGCCGCAGAAGTGAAGCCAGCGTGAGGCTCTGTGGCGTTTCATGGGAGTGGAGCGCGAGCGTGATCGCGGGCTTTGAGGAGGACTTCTTCGTATACGTCAGTCATGTCGACTTTGTCCCTCGAGATTCCGCTCTCAGTGGCGCGGGAGTCGAGAATGTCCTCGAGGGTTCGCTTCGTCTCGAGGTCTGGGTAAGAAGATATAGGGATTCCGGGGCTAAGATTTGACATACCGAGTTCTTGGTCTTGGTAGATGAAGAGCGTGCCGCCGAGGGTAGTCTCAAGCATCGCGAGCATCTTGGCGACCTTCTCGCGGCTCTCAGGTTTGCGATCGCCGAAACGTGTGACAGAGCGGCCGGTATCGTGGGATTCCAGCCAGATAGGCTGCCAGCTACCGTTTGAAAACGCCATTTCAGATTGCCAAAGTGCTACGAGGCGTTTGAATTCTGACAGCTTCACGTCACTGTGGGAGAATTTGCCGTTCAATCGATGGCCCGGTAGTTTACGACGTCGTAGCCCATGTCTACTCCGCTGGACTTGTAGCATGCTGCGAGCCAGACGGCGTCGATGCCGAGAGAGGCCAGATATGGTACCTGGGAAATGATGCCGGGGATGTCACCGATACCATCAGCGTTGAAATCTTCGAATGAGGAAGGGTAGATCTCGTAGATGGTGGCGGTATGCCACCACTTGGTGAACGAAGGCATCTCTGTCGCTGCTTCGTGGTGCTGTCAGTCGGTATGAGCTACGTTCTGCGATTGGTAATCGTGTCAAATGAAGTATGCCCGAGGATTATAAATTCGCGGTACAGCTGCAGTCACGTAGCATGTGCTTGATGACTGCGTCATTATAATTGATCACAGCATATTCAAGCAAGTGGTGACATGGTGCGTGACCTGCGCATTAGCCAAGCCTCATCAGTGCATGCCATACTCTGCTGGAGCATCAGCCACAGGGTCAACAGCTGCAGCTGTAACCTCGCAATGCTGCCCAGTGGTTGCAAGTGTTCGCCCGCGATCCAGCTTGCGCGAAATCAGCATGTGACAGCGGAAGCTCGCACGTTGCTAGGTGATCGGTATACATTGGAGCCGCATATCTCGAATGACCAATGCTAGCACAGGAATTCTTTTATGCCGCCTTGGTCTGCTCGATGCTTTGCGAAATGACCTTGACCATGGCTTTGAGGCCACTTTGTCGATCTTCTTGCTTGTTGCACAAGAATAACTTGACTACAGGCCAGGCATGAATCCATCCCGGCTCCTCATATTCTTTCACTGCAATGTCAGATCTGCGCAGTCTCGCGATCAAATCTCTTGCCTCAGGTGCAAAGACTTCCTCGGCACCATAGATGAAATACCAGCCTTTACTTGGCGTCGCTCGTTTCCACCAGCTCATGTCATCACATCGTCCTGGCGACACCATGGCATTATCTTGAGAAGCGTGCTGTCCGATGTATTGGGATCCATACACGCGCAGACTGTCCTCATTGAGATAATCTGATGGCGTGTTCTTGTTCTTGGGTGAGATGATTGTTGCCCAAGGAGAAATGATGACCGCCAGACCCGGCATCTTGTCCCTGGTTGAAGAATATCCGGATATGCATAGCATCAAAGACATCATCAATGTTGCACCTGCTGAGTCGCCACTGACTACAATCCTGGATGGGTCGTCGATCAATGAAAGGACATATTTGTATCCGGCGAGCGCTTCCTGAACCTGCGTTGGATATACGGCCTCCGGGACTAGGGTGTACTCGAGAGCGAACAGTGCTGGATTGTCATAACCAGCGTCCTTCAATAGAGAGAGCCAGACGAAGAGAAACTCCAGATAGAAGTACGAAGATCCCATGGAGAATCCTCCTCCGTGACAATAGTACAAAACAATATCAGGTCTTCGCGACGCATCAACGACAGCATAAATGCCCTTAACATCCTCTCTATTGACCTCGCGCCAGTAGACAGGGCTTCTGAGGAAGCCGTGTCGAAGCATTCGGAATCTCATGAATGGCAAGGCAACCCATTTCGAGAAGAAGACTTTCCCAATCGAAGCTGGTATATCTGCGAACGCATAGCGAACACATCGGATCACAACATCCTGGAAGAGTGTCGCTTGTCGTACGAATGGCGACTTTTGGTCCCGCGGAGTCAAGTAGCGTTCGGAGAGTAGTTGAGACGGCATCTTGAAAGCTGGAATGGCATTGTTCAGGAGATCGATCTGGAGGAAATCATGTTCGTTAGACTTACCGAGAAAAGGCATTGCTTTGATCCCACATTTTGCTGTGGTCCAAAAGCCAACGTGTATGAGGAGCTGCGGTGCGAGAAAGAGAAGGAAGATGAAACAGTCGACCCAAGCAATCTGACCGAGAATCATTGTAGCGACAGTGAGAACGATAAGCACACAGCATCTACGAGAAAAGAGGAGAGAAGTTGGTGGATACGGGAAAGACGAAGCTTAAGTGAACGATTCGGGAGGCGCCAGTCAATGCGCAGCTGACGTAGGACATTTTGGCCAACATTGGCGCGCCGGCAAGCATGAGACATCTCTGCCTCGTCTGTGGATATAAACGCAACCGAAGCGGTAGCCCTTCAGCAACATATACCAATTCCGCACGTGAAAGATTTGATCTGTGGTGATTCTGAGAAAGAGTCTCGCTCGTGAAGGCCGCCCCAAGAAATTGATGCCTGATTCCTGCCTTGCAATCAAACTTCCACGCTTGGGCCACCTTCACGCGACCTCTCGACTTTCAGTTCTGTGCCAGCAATTCTTCTTCAAACAGACACTCACTTTCCTTCACCCACTTTCCACGACTCGAATTCCCACCACCATACCTGTTGCAATCGCGCTGCTCGAAGACACTCCCGCGATCACACTTTGGCACCCGAGCAAAGCCTTCACAGATGACTACGACCATAATCCACTGCACCGCATAAGCTGCAGCTTGCGCTTCGCAAAGAGCTGCAGCGCCGACCTCTCCACTTATCCCAAATCGGCACTCAACATCACCTTCGAATCACTCGTGCGCGGTCGCCTCTACAGATACTACAACACCCTTCATGGCTGCGGCTAACCTCCTCGATCCTCCGCTTCTGGAGCTTGGACGGTACATGTCCCACACTCCCGTGAACTGCTTGCAAGATCGCTAATAGTCTGTTAGGTCAATGGCCATCGATGCGATTCCCGAGAAGTTGCGCTGTGCAACTTGTGATAAGCTCGCGACGAACGCCTTCAAGCTAGCGTGCTGCGACAGCACCATCTGCGACAACTGTGAGTGCCGTCTACGTTGCAGCCATCAGGCCAACGCGTCTGACTCGTCGTCAGGCCAACAAAACATTTCCGGCGATCAGTGTCAAGTGTGCATGCACTCGCCATTTTCAGCCGATACGATCCTTCCAGCCAAGCAGTTACGCACCACAGTCAAAGTCTTCCTCAAGACTGAAGCCAAGAAGCGAGGCATTGACCCTAAGACCGGCCAGAAGCTTGTCGCAGAGACACCAGTTGTCGAATCTGTAGAACAGGCGGAACCCACAACCGTGCCTGCGGCGGCGGCTGAGGTCCCTGTCCATGCAGATCTTACTCCTGCTCCCGCGAATGCAGAAGGTGCTGAATCTGGGACACCAGCTATCGACGGAGATGCAGCACTTGCAACGGAGGTAAGTCGAATCTTGTGCATCGCATGCGCAAACACAACGCTGACAGTACAAAGTTAAAAAACGATACCGCGGAGGCTGACGCGAAGCTAATTGACCAAGAGCAGGACGAGGAAGAGGATGATGACGATGATGACGATGATGTGATAATCACCACCGAGCGACCAGAGATAGAGCAACAGCCGCAGCAGCAAGAACATGAACCTTTCGGTGAACAAAGCAATGGACATGAGCAAGGCGGCGAGCGCGCAGAGCAGAACGGTTCAGCCAACGAGCAGCAAGACTTCGGCTTTAGCAACGGCAACATGAACAATATGATGAACAACATGGGTATGAACGGATTCAACCCGATGATGATGCAAAGCATGATGGGCCCAAACATGATGATGGGTAAGTTTCCACCCCGTGCGTTCACGCACTCTACAAAGCTGAGAAACGGTCAAGGCATGCCTCCAATGGGTATGGATCCTTCCATGATGTTCAATGGAAACTTCGGCGGTATGGCAGGCATGGATATGATGAACATGATGAATATGATGGGCGGCGGCTTTGGCAACATGGGCGGTATGGGCGGCGACTTTGGTGCAATGGGAGCACCTGGTTTCTCTCAGAATCAAGGAAACTACCAGATGCAATTCAATCAGGGCAACCCTCGCCACCAGAACTTTTCATATGATCGCGGCTATGGCCGTGGTTATGGCCGTGGATTCGGCAGAGGCAGCCGAGGTAATTTTCGTGGACGTGGAGGCTGGGGTTACCAGCAGAGCCACCAGTATGGTCCAAACCAGCAATATGGCCAAAACCAACCATTCAGTCAGAACCAGCAAGGCCCTCCCCAACAGAGCGGTGCCGACACCACTGACCAGCCAAGCCAGCGCCGTGGGTCACCCGTCTACGATGCAGGAACGGCGCCGGACGACGGACTGAAACAACATGAGGACCAAACGCAGGATTCAAATACACATGCCAATCAGAACGCGGCCACGGACACTAATGAGACAGGAGAAGCTACTAATGAGACAGATGAAAGCCAAGATCAAGGAGGTGTGGCATTGAATAGTCAGGAAAATCAAGGTAAGACTTCTCTCTGTCCAATTCCATATCAGTCGTTCTGACTGAATCAAAAAGGGGTCGAGTTTGATGGTGACCATGCCGAGATGCACGGCGATGCAGCGCCAGGCGCAGGCGCTACATACGAGTCGGGCGATCTTTCGCAACACAACGGATACGACAATGGATCACAATACCAGGAGCAATTTGGTGGTACCAACAACTTTGCTGGGCGGGGTGGATTTCGTGGTCAGGGCGGGTACGGCTACGGAGGCAGAGATACAGATGTGACCGACCTGACGCCTGCTGCGGCACCACCTGCACCACCTATTAACGCTCCTACTGGGCCCAAGGCTATGCGCCAAGGTCTCCCCAATACTGGCTGGGCGAGTAGAATGTCGAGCCAGACGAAGCCGACTCCTACTCCAGTCCCAGAGCCAAAGTCATCTGTAGTCCCGCCAAGAGACGACATCAAAGATTCCGGTGATGGCCACGGAAATCGTGAGCGCTCACGTTCTCGATCGTACTCCAGACGCCGTGAGGCGAAGCATCAGGAACGCGAGGACGACGGCTACGAATCTGAAGAGACTAGGGCTCGACGCAAGTCACGGGAGAGACGCAAGCGTAGGGAGGAGCGCTACGAAGACGACCGTGAAGATAGACCGAGCCGAAAACACCGCTCTCGTTCAGAGTCACGCACCGATGACAGCTCACGTCGCCGACATCGTGATCATGGCGAGGAGTCCAAATCATCACGGTCTCATCGTGACAAGAGCAAAGACAGGCATCGCCGTCGTCATCGATCGCGGTCGCCTGGGAAGGAAGAAACCCAAGAAGACCATTCCCGACGCAAGAGCAAGTCGCATCATGAGCGCGATGCGGAATATGACGATCGTAAGGAAGCCCGTCGCAGTCGCAAGCACTCACGCCGCGATGATGATGAGTACTACGCCGAAGATCGCAAAGATCGTACCCACCGTTCAAGTAAACATGAACGTTCCTCGCGTGACGGAGAACGCGAACGCCCACGCCCAGTCATCGAGCCACCGTCTGATGAGCTTGGTTTCAAAATCAAAGGCTCCAAATCCGCCAAGGCAAACAAGGAGAGCATGGCTCCACCGTCCCGCGCGCAGGAGTCAGCGACTCCAACTACTCCGTCCGATCCCTACGCCGCGGAGCGAGCTCGTGCACAGCAGGAGCGTGAAACGAAAGAAGCTCAGAGGCGTATGTCTTCACAGTCCTCAACGCTTGGCAAGCGCGGACGTGAGAACGCCGAGGATGAGGTACTCGATGCGCCGAGAGGACCCAAGGGTGACCGCAATCGCATCAAGAAGCGCAAAGAGAGACGCATTCAGTACAAATACGAGGATGAAGTGGAAGGAGATCGTTGGGGGTGAACACTCATCCTACATCAAGCAGGTGGGCAGGTCGAAGCTGGGATACATTGGTATCAACGGAGGGACGCCTTGTACGGCCGTACGATGATTTTCGAGAACAGCCCAAGGGCTGTGCAGTCTTGAAAGCGATCACACCGGCATGGGCGTCATCTGCGTGTAACCACGTCTGCCACAAAAAAAATAAGTGTCTTGCAGAGGAATACTGCGGTCAATAAGCGAGAGAGACCAACACATCATCAGCGCTCTGCTTTTACCAAGCGCTGCCACTACATAGTTACGAACGAAGCATTGCTTTGCGGCAGATGTATATAGCAGCATTACTGCGAAGCACAGAAAGACTAAACGCTGATCAAAACCTGAATACATCGTCACCGTGAATAATCATGTCCTCGTTATATGTATATGCTACTCGTTGAGAGAGTCTGGTATTATGAAAGGGATTGCGCTCCACACTCGCAAGTCTAATATCAACGCATCATCTCACTGGAACGGCATTGAGACACCTCCACTCAGTCCAGCCGGTGGAGCCACAATCTCTTTTGCGGCTTCTCCTTCTGTTACACGCCACTTCTCTTCGTCCCAATCCGGTGGTCGCCAGGTAAACAGGTCAAAGGCCTCTCTTGTCCAGGGTCCCTGAGGCTCGGGTGAAGCGGATATTCTCGATCTGATGGGCTTCCGTGGAGCTTGAAAAGGCTTGCTCAGCATCACGGCGGAGGTGCCGTCAGCGGTCAAGTTAAGGCTGACAGACTTCGCAAGTGGGCGTTTAGGTTTTCCTGACCGTGCAATAGCGGGATCGGGTCTTCCGGCGGTTGGTGTGTTTTTGTGTGACTTCTTGGTAGGCGAAGGCGTGGGCGTGAACCCCACAGGAGCGCCTGGGATACGCCTTGACTTTGTAGCAGATGTGTGAACCTCAGAAACAGTCCTTCGTAAAGGACGCTCAGCCTGTTTCGCGGGATGTGGCGGTGGTGGATGATCCGGTAGATCCGCATCAGGAAACATTGTTCTTGAAGTAGCAACGTCAGGAGGAGCTGGCGGTAGCATCATGTCATCAAGACGCCTCAGTGCTATCGCTGTACTTTTGTGAGAGGTTAATGGGCGTATCTGAGGTTCAAGATTGCCGTCTTCTAGCTCGCTGAACGAGTCTTGACCGCTTAGTATCTCGATTGGCGCGGGAGCTTCCACAGTTGCGGATTGTAGTCGGGCAAGGCTAGTACTGCCCTTCTTCTGCTCAATCTTCGCCAGGCGTTCTTGCAGCTGCTCGCGAGCAGACTTTGGCCTCTTCCTGCGAGACTCATTCTCGGATTTGGCCGCGTCGAGTGAGTTGTCATTAGCAATATCTGTATATGCAGCCGAGATCTTCTTCGGCTTTCTCGCCATCTGTTCTTGACAGACGAGGGTTTTCTTTCTATGAGAAGTAGCCGCTAGGCGTAGTATTTGACCAGGTCTGCTGCTGGACAGCCTGGGTAGCTTTGAAGAAGTTGATCTCGATTGAAGCTGCCAAGACTCACGGGGCTCGGCAGCGGCGTCATTCTCCCTTCGCTCCCCAGCATGTCTCTCCGTAGAATTGGACTCCACTTCGAGTCGTTGAAGTGGTTGGCGCAGCTGTCCTTGTCGCGCCGAAGCCAGCACAGGTGCCCGTTCGTGGGCTGGAGTTCGCTGCATTTGTAGACCAGGTGAACTTGATGGCGGCATCGACTGTTGCATGTTCTTGACATTGTCGTTGCGGGGCGAAGACGGCGCAAGAGCTGCATCCGAAAAGCCTGGTAGGAAGGAGTCTTCGCTTACGTCGTCGTCGGATAGTTCGACAATGTCAGTCGTACCCAGTCTTTGCTGTCCGCCTAGTATGGCTTTCTTCTTGTGCTTCACAGAATCGACGGTACGCGCCCTGAGCGGAGACTGATTCTCCTTCACTGAGTTGCTAGCTTTTGTGGTCCTCTGAACACTCCATACAGCAGAATTGCCCATACGAGCTCTTTTTGGCGGTCTACCTTGCTCCCATCCTTCGTTCTCGAGGTCTATGACTTCTTGTCGTTCTTCAAAAGGTGACTTCTGTGGCAGGGTCGCCTTACCGATAGGACCTTTTGGCGTTCCCAGCAGTGCGTTCAGAGACCTGTGTTTCGGCTGCGAATTGGATCTTGACAGCGCGGTACATCTCTGCTGTACTGTAGGCATGTGCGGGGCTGGTGTCGTGCTGGCGCGGGCAGAGATTGTTTCTGTACCAGCTTTGGAAGCTTTCTTCGTGCTCTTTTTGAGCTCGGTAAGATCAGCCTCGACCTGGCCCACGCTGTCTCCCACCTCCACCTTGGCTCCATTTCGTTCCAAGGTTAGTTCATCGCCTTCTTGTATAGCCTCGTCTCCAGTCCAGTGCATGTCGCCGATGAAGTTTCTTGGCAAGTCATACACCATGACACGCTTGTTGAAGGTGTGGTAGCGCAGAAAGCCATCCTGCCACTTCTTCGCCTTCTTCTTGACATCGTGTGTGTAGAGGCAGTTGAACTCAAGAATGGGAGCGGTGTTCTGCGATTGTGGGACGGACAGCGACGGGGTATTGCGGTATACTGCAGCCGTCATTGCGCTTTGATCGTAAGATCATGGTGTCTGGCGTGGACAGCGCAGTGTTCGGCTGATGATGTCGACGTCGCAGACATGAGGTTGACACGTCGCACGCGTCCGGGGCAAGCGCGAATCTATCAGGCAGTCACGGGACTAGCATCTATGTGCCCTCCCGTCGTACATCTTCTTTGCTTCTTCATCCTACCATTCCCCACAAAATGGACAGGCCCCCCGGTGAGACTCTCAAATATCCCGTCGAGCTTCTACGGCCTCGAGAGTATTCACATTTGGCGAGACATGACGGCGACGCTCTACTACTAAGCCAACATGTCAATGTTGAGGTGAACGAAATCGTCGTTGAACTGTTGCGTCTAACGCAGAGGCACTACGACGCTGTCATCGCTCGAGACTTCTCGCCGGAATCTCCTATCTATCAAAACAAAGCACCCTGGTGGAAAGCAGAAGTTGGCATGCTATCTGACTGCAGCTTGAACTTGGGCGAGTACATCGCGGAGTGGAAAGATCTTGCGCTTCGCCATCCTGCATACAGTATCTCTTTTGGTGCTCCGACCATTGCTGATGTCGCGACTGTGGAAGTTCACAGCAGAGCTGGGACGGCAGAGATGTATGTCACCGCAGAAATTACTGGCATGCCCGATGGACTGGCAAGACCCTTTGTGGGTGTGTTGAGCTGGAAAAAGATAAATGGGAACTGGGTGAGCACCAAATTCAGGACGCTGCCCGGAGTTCTCGAGCGCTGAGACCTTATCACATTCATTTTCTGGGATCTAGTCAGGAGGGACGAGGGATGAGGGGTGGGGAGATAGGCACGAGAGACGGGGACGCACGAACGAAGGACGAACGAACAAGAACGAAAGACGAACGAAGACGAACGAAAGACGAACGAAAACGAGCAAGAACGAGATGTATGATGAATGAGCCGGGGACAGACTAGGGGTAGAGAAACTATTGTTCTCTAGACAGATACTATGAACCTCTCCTGCCTGCTGAATCGTCCAGCACGGATCTTCACAAAGCTAGCGGACACTTAGCTGAGACTTGATTGGAGTCGTCAATCGGAGTGCGACGTCTGTTCCCCACCCGAACAGGATGCAGTACGCCGAACACTAGAGGAATTGCGTGTCGAAGTCGAATCATGTTTGCTTCGGAAGACATTGGCAAATTTCACCTTATGTCTTGCCTCAATCTCACACAAACCTATCTCGGATTTTGATTGATTCGTCTTGCGTTCCGTCCACCTGCAAGAATGCCCTGGCCGAGTCACTCTTGGACCTCCAACAACAGGATATCGAGCAACTGACGTTTTTCACACGGTTTCCCAGATGAATCTAGAGCACTATCTCATGAGTCCCACCCCTTAAAGCGCATTCACTGTATTGCATGCTTTCTAGCCGCGTCTTAGACATGCACGGAGAACGGATGGACGTCCTACCTCGACATCTGATGTCATTTGCACACTACGACATGCATGCCATGACTACAGTGCTGACCACGATACGTTGATGGTCTTTCCGTTGCAACCATCGCTTGCAATCCGACTGAGCATTGCACTGCATCTCCAAAAGCAGTCTGGCTTACCTGATATTCGAGTCAACAAAGACATGATCCTCCAGGTCATTGCTAGCGTATATACCAGGGTCTTGCACAAATCTAGCTTGAATTTTGACGACTGGCCGCAGCACGCTTGTTCGTCGGGTGTCTTTGTGCCCTGCATCTCTGGGCTTCCCTCAGACGTGATGCCAGAGGACCTATGAGCTTTGCCTTTGACCGCTCTCCCGGGCAAGTCGCTTCATAGACACCTGTCCGTCCCGCTGCTCCCGTCCAACATGCGGTGAAGACAAAGTTTAATCCATGGAATATGATAGGAGACGCTCGAAGTCCGGGAGAAAATCTGAAACGTACCATACTCTCTTGCAGCAAGCAGTCTTATGTAACTTGGACAACGAGCATGCCGTTTCTGCTGGACTTGACAGAAAACACGGTCCGTACTGCTATGCCCCAACGAACATACACGCCGGAGCAGATCGAGCAATTCTACAGACGTATCAACCTTCCGGCGATATGGAGACTCACGCTACAAGAAGCGAAGAACTGCATCGAGAGCGACGGAGCACTGGAGTATCTCACGACCTTGCAGCGCTACGCCTTGGCCAATATTCCATTCGAAAATCTGGAGTTGCATTACTCCCGAACTCAGAAGATAGACATTCATCCCGAGATTCTGTTCGACAAAATCGTGTGCCAAGGCACTGGTCGTGGTGGCTACTGCATGGAGAACAATCTTCTCTTTGCCACTGTATTGCGGACCCTAGGCTTCAAGCTGTTCTCTACTTGCGGCAGAATCAATTCTGCTGCTTCTCCAGACGGAGAAGTCGGTGGCAAGTCCTTCTACTATGGGTTCGGTCATATGATCAACATCGTCGGTAAGTCAAGACACTACGCTGTTCTCTGGTGATCGAATGACTCATGGAGAGCACATATCATGTCCCCAAATATACGCTCCTTGTGACGTTCTTCACTTCTGGAATCGTCCACCGGCAGAGTGACCATCTTGTTGATTTGTGCCCACGTAGTGCTTGGTAGAACTCGCTATGTGGTCGACATAGGATTTGGCGCTGGTGGTCCAACGAAGCCACTAGAACTGGAAGATGGCAAAGTCTTTCATTGTTCGGCACTCAGCAAACTCCGAATCAGGTTTGACGGCATACCTGAGAACGAGAGCGATAGTAAGCTCTGGATCCTGGAACGCAGATCAACCACTTTTGATCAGTGGAGTTCACTCTACTGCTTCCCAGAAGTCGAATTTACCTATTCCGACTTTCTGTCCCTGAACGAGTTCCCCAGCACCAGCTACAAGAGCTTCTTCAAGCAGAAGATTTGCGTGGTACAGTTTATCCTGAGAGAGGATGGAGGCGACATCGTGGGCGAGAAGGTACTTTTAGAGACGACGGTGCATTGGCGGCTGCTTGGCGAGACGAAGAAGAAGCACATCAAGGCTCTTGCTTCTGAAGCCGAGCGAATAGAAGCCCTGGAGGAATGGTTTGGCATCAAGTTGGATGCGATGCAGCGGTCTGGGATCATCGGACTGCCCAGTGCGATAGACCATAGGTGAAATGCATTGGATAGTCTGCTGATTTCACAGGTCATCGATACCGCACTTTCTGTCCACCTCGCGCTTCCATCTTCGCCTGCCTCTTGCTCTGACCAGCACCACCCGCGCTCGCTTGTCCCTCCGCACCACCACCCATCATGCCTCCCATGCCCTGCCTGACACCGGTATACGTCGTGAACGCCAACCAACCACTATACGCCACAGGCACCAACATCAGCCACCATGCCCAGTCTCCCACCAAAGCTGCAAAGACCACATTGCCCCAAGTCCAGTAGACGACGTCCCACATCCATTCTGTCAGGCCTTTGGCTTCAAGGTCTTCGCCTGCACGCTTTAGATCGCCATCTTGGTAGACAGGACGGGATCCTCGTTCGAACCAGAATTGGATGAGGAGCGCGGGGCCGTTGAGAAGGATGTAGCGAATGAAGCTGCGTTTGAAGACGAAGGAGGCGAGGAGGATATAGGTTGCGTTTACACTGAGGGCGATGAGGTGTGTGCGATTGAGAGTTGCAGTGTTCTTTTGGGCTAGTGTTTTCTTTGATTTCTGTTGAAAGGTTCAGATATAGCATACTGGGTAGTGAGTTCGGAGCACATACCTGAGCCATTGTTAATAAGAGGTGTTGGGGAAGTGAGCGTGTGCATGTGCATGTGCCGAACCATTGACAGATTCGAAGATCGACGGGAGAGCATCTTGGCGGTGTTGGTGTGGGTCGGCGTGGTCGGCACGCGAGCAGCTCCGTCCGATGAGGCGGTCTGTGCGTGGGACTAGCCGTTGCGCCTTCCACCTCAAACTAAACAACCGCCAAAACATTGCCAGCATGCATACCTTATAATATCCAACATACCCACCACGATCCCTTCCTTCGCACGTTGGAGTCCCTCGCACGCCAATATTCGCCTTGAACAGGACTTCCACACACCATGGGTCGGCATACCTCATAGCATAAGCAGTCCCCGCCACGCATTTCGACAGCCGGCGTTACGAGTCACGAATCCCTAAACTGCACCTTCCTTGCACCACCACAACCTCGCCCTGTTCCGGCGCGAATGGACGGCAGGCATCCCTACTCTCTTCTTCTGGCGTGCACTCCAACCACGACTGGCGACGACGCATACGAGTAGCATTACTCGCCATATTCCGTGCGCCTACGCCTGCCATGTCGCCCATAACAGGCATAGCTGCCTCGCAACTGAGGCAGCTCATATACTACCACCTGGATAATGACATGTTGGACAACGCCAACTTTCTCGCTGGTCGATTGCATGCTTCGGAGCCTCGGAATCCCGACAACTCGCACTTACTTGCTCTGACCTACTTTCGACAGCGGCGCTCGAAAGCAGCGTACGACTTTGCACACAAATATGGCGCGAACGGGCGACATCTAGGATGTGCGTACGTCTTTGCGCAGGCATGTCAAGAGCTAGGACGGAATCTAGAGGGTGCGACAGCCTTGGAGAAGGCGAAGAACCAATGGGCAGGCCGAAATGATTGGAATAAGCATTCCGAGACGATAAGACGGCATCTACCAGACGCACCGGCCGCATTTGCGCTGCTCGCCAAGCTGTATCGAGCGCATGGCGACTTTAAAAAAGCCGGCGACTGCTACATTGAGGCACACAAGGGCAATCCATTCATCTGGGACGCTTTTGAAGGCCTGTGTAAGATCGGCGCCGATTTGAAAGTGGAGAACATGTTCAAACCTTCTTCAGAAATGCCTGGTGCGCCTGATCATGTTCCTACTGGAACCGAAATATACGTCGATGAGGACTCGCGGCAGCCACAGCCCCTTGCGCCGAATCACACAAACCATGTGCAGCACAGCGGCATCAACAATGCGTTTGACGATCCGTTCACTTCAACAATCGCCGAGTCTGAAGATCAGGACTATTTGCCCAAACCTAGGGGCAAGACAACTCTGTCGCGCGGCTTGAAACCAGCTCCTTCAGAATGGGATACACCGATCGCTAACAGTGGCGGCATGGAAGACGATATCATGATGTCGGAGAACAACGATGATGTTTTCAATCCGCCGGCTGCACCGTCTAGGAGAGTGCGCGCCGGACATCAATTTGAGACCTCAGATCGACTACGGCTACCCGCCTTACGAGGGAACCCGGAGATGTCGGATGATCCCTCACAAGCCCCACGAAAACCTAGTGGAGGAGCACAGAAGCGAACGTTATCGGGAGTAGCATCGCAGACTGCCTTGGACTCATCGCAACCACGCAGAAGCAATCGTCTTTTCACTCAGTCGACCACTACCAGAACCACCCGGTCTGCCGACTCAACTGCTTCTGTAGCTGGAAAAGCTGACCGTCTCGAGCGAACATCGCGCACAGCCAAATTGGCTACAGGCGCCAAGGGTCGGACTGGTGCAATCGTTGGTAGAGTGGTGAGCGGCAATCGCAAAGTCCTGCCCTCGGAAGAACGGGATAAAGAAAAGGAGAAACGGGCACTCGGTCGCGATTCCAGGACAGCCACACTCGCTCCTCAAATCTCCTCCATCAGTCTTTCACAAAAGCAAATCGCAGCAGTGCCGCAGCCAGACATGCAGTCTGAACAACACGCTATGCGCACCCTCCTCGCTGAATTTCGAAAGCTTGCCGCAGGCTGCTGCGCGATCTCCAAATTTCAGCTACCCGAAGCCATTCAGGTCTTTGAGAAGCTACCCGTATCACAACGAGAAACGCCATGGGTGTTGGCGCAATTGGGCAGAGCGCAATACGAAGCCGCGGACTACAAAGCCGCCGAAGAGTCTTTCGGCCGCTTGATGAAGATTCAGCCGTCACGCGTGGAAGATATGGAAGTCTACTCTACTGTTCTTTGGCATCTCAAAAAGGAATCTACCCTCTCCTATCTTTGTATGGTGCTGCGCGATTCGCATTTTGACGCCCCACAGACATGGGTGGCAGTCGGCAATGCATTCTCGCTGACGCGTGAGCATGATCAAGCGATCTCGGCTTTCAAGCGCGCAACTCAACTTGATGAGCAATTTGCTTATGCCTGGACCCTAATGGGACACGAGTATATGGCTAACGAGGTTTTCGACACTGCACTTGAAGCTTTCAGGAAAGCGGTGGCGATCGACAGAAGAGGGTATGGAGGATGGTACGGTCTCGGCAAGTGCTACGAAAAGATGGGCAAGCTTGAGGATGCGGAACGACATTATCGAATTGCGGCGACGATTAACCCTTCGAATAGCACCCTCTTGGTGTGCATTGGTGTGGTCCTGGAACGACTACGGAACAAGTCAGCTGCCTTAACACATTATGCAAAAGCCCTCGAGCTGGCACCCAACTCTGCTCTAGCGCGTTTCAAGAAGGCTCGCGTTTTGATGCACCTGAAGGAATACGACCATGCTCTTGCGGACTTGCAGGTTCTGCATCACCAGGCACCAGATGAGGCCAACGTTCACTTCCTCCTGGGCAAGTGCTACAAGGGACTGGGCGACAAAGGTGAAGCGCTCAAGTCCTTCACGATGGCGCTGAATCTGGATGTCAAGGTAAGTCCGCCACTTCCGAAGAGCATGTCTAAAAGGCTAACGAATTGTCCAGGCTGCACCTTTTGTCAAGGAGGCCATAGATGCACTCGCCGACGAAGACGATTTCGATAGTGACGAGGATTAATTCAGCGCAAGCACAGCTGTAACGAAGCAAGCAGCAGTTTTCGGAGCGAGGACTATTTCGACACAAGTATTTTGCATGGGATCATCGGCGTTTACTCAAAAGGCCCACTGGGATACAGGCGGCTTCTTTTTTTTTTTCTGGCTACTCTGCATGATCATTGACGCCTGCGGGCATGGTCGGGTGGGCGATTTGGAAAAGGCAGCAAGCTATTACCTGCATTGGCAGACAGGACATTGTCACTGTCTACGAATATACGGCACGCATCGTGAGCGGAAATGGTATGAAAGTGACTACTGAATTTGAACTAGATGACGGAAATGCATTTCGCCATCATTGCTGCAGGTGGCTCGGTATCTGTGTTCTGGAACTAATCGGGACATTAGACACCTTGGGCTCTACAAAATCCACCTCCCTAATGAGCTTTGTGGTCATTGAACCTTTATGAATTCCCGTCAAGTTCTTGGTATCCCTTTCTCAGAGCACAATGATTTCTGTATCCCGAGCCTTACAATCGTCCCCTGTCCGTCCCTTCCACCCGTCCCCGTCCGTCCCCGTCCGTCTTCGTGCGACTTCATTCCTTCCTCCTCGAGTGCTCAGAGTCATGCAGGCTTAGGCAGCTCGCGTTGGGAACAACACACGAATAGAGAGGATCGGGCAACATATAGTGTCAACACAAAGGACCCTTACGGAGTTGAGATGTTGTTATTCGTGGCTGCCGATCGCATAGCTTCTATTATATGTACAAGGTGAATATTGTTTGAGCAAGGCACGAATGCCCTTTTCCAGCCTCAAGTATTAGTGGGAATACCACCCGGGTACCGATCACCAGCCGGCTTGAACTTCGACAAAGTAGCGTCAATCTCCGCCATCTCCTCATCAGTGAGCTCAATCACTTTGCTGTTCTCGATGACTCGAGCAGCTGCAGAGGCACCGGGGATCGGAATGATGGTCGGCATATTCGGCCTTCTCGAAATGGCACGGATCCAGTTGATAGCGAGCTGAGCGGGAGTACACCCTCTCTTCTTCGCCATGGTCTCGACTTGTTCGACCAATTGCAAGTTGATCTCGAAGTTTCCTGGCTGGAAACGAGGGTAAGTACGCATCATGGAGTCTTCTGGTAGGTCTTCGAATTTGCGAAATTGGCCTGTCAACATGCCGCGGCCAATGGGAGAGTAGGCGACGAGGGGAATGTTGTATTGGGCACAAGCTTCTGCGACGCCATTTTCTAAAACTTCGGTGGAGAATCTACAAGACGGTCAGGACGAGTTCTTGTGGGCATTACGTTTGTATATACGGCTCACAAGGAAAGTTCGACCTCAACAGCGGCGACTTTGGTATGCTTGACAGCTTCGTGGATGGTCTCGGCGCGGACTTCCGACAAGGCAATGCCGCCGAGCTTGCCTGTCTTCACATACTCTCCGTTCATCGTGTCGAAGGTGACTTTCATATCGACATTTTGGTCACGACGAGCGAATTCGAAGATGTCGAGGAACTTCCGATCCTTCAACTGGGCAATGCTGTCATCGAGCGTGCGGCGAGTTCCCTCAGGCGAGCCATCAGAGGCGTGAGTCTTGGGATTCACGCCGCCTTTGATGCTCAGGATGACTTTGTCCGCATCTTCAGGGTACTTCTCGAAGTATCGCTCCAGAAGAACCAGACTGTTGTAATCAGGCGGGCCATAGAACTCTCCTCCATTCCAGAAAGTGCCTGATGAGTTCGACATGAGCCCTGGCTGTTGAGGTGATAAAGATACATCGCGAATACTCACATCCATTTTCGAGCGCAGTGCGCATAGCTTCGAATGCTTGCTCTTGAGGTAGAGGTGTTTGACGCCAAGTCAGTCCCATGAGACCATAACCAATGGGTCCGACTTTCTTCCCGACGAGCTCTGTGGTTGATGGCATATTTATTTTCTGTGATGTCTGCAGCTGGCAGTCTTGTGGAATGCTGGAAGAATCGTGTCGAATGCACTGGATGAGTTTATTGGCAGCGAACTCAGCTTCTAGAGAGGTTATGTTTCTTATACATGGGATGTCGTCACGGCCTGCAGCCAACTAGCGTATCGGACTTCCGCGCGAATTGGCTGGCCGAACCTGCACCAATTCCAAAAAGGGCTAGCCAGAAAGGCGACCGGATTTAAGAGTTGTATACTTCCCTTTTCTCACTGCCGGAATAGAAAACGAGTGTCCGGACGGCTAGAAAGCTGCAATAAATCCGACTTCATCATCTCGCCCTAGGCTATGAGAGGTGAGTCCAGATGGACATACAGTTTCGTCTAATCGGAATTTGCCAAAACCCGCCCGAGATAGACTGACGCCTGCCGCCATTCTGACGTTACTCTCTGAAGACACCCCGAGGAGGTCATGTCAATAGAGCGAGCGATGTTGCCGCATCGGAGTTTGAGCAACGATAGATCCTCGGTGTATCGAACAGCCATGAGTTCGGCCACATCTGTTCCTGGAAGCGACGATCTCAAATGCGATGTTTGCTTGCGCGGAAGGCCGGTCCATCAAGGCGACCAGGCTGCGAGCGCATACAGCTACACTAATGCCGTTGTAGCACCGCAGGGAGTCTATGTCTCGAGTGTCGAAGTCCAGCTCCCTGTCTCGGGCTCTTTGAAGGTCGTTCGAAGAAGTGTCCGTAATGTCGCTCGACGTCTCCACCTATTTCGATATGTTCAACAGCATGCCCGTCCCGCTGAATGTAAGTAGCGTGACCACAGAACCTCGCGGGCTTCTGATGACAACATGGAAGCAGACTTGGGTGTGTTCTCGCTCTCACACGAATCCAGATGTTTGTGACTCCGAATTCCCATCCCTTGCACAGCAGATCGGTCCAGATGATTTTTCGTCCTCCTCCTTTCATCGGACAGGTATCTCTGTGTTATAAGTCTTCCCAATCTTCACAGATCGAAAAACAGCTGATTCGCTTTCTTCCCGTGGAACTCATATATGCACAGTCCGATCATCACACACCACAGGAAAAGAGATCCGCCAGCGACTGCCCAGCCGGGCCATCCCACATAAGCGCTCACAGCAATGCCCAGAAAAACGAAGGAAAACATCGCCAGTGAGCTCAAGGCAACAACCGCGACGCTCAAGAGCCAGTTGAGAAACTTGCGCGTTCTGTCGCTTATACCCTTTTCCTTTAGTTGTTGTAAAAGGTCGCGGTGATACAGAATGCGGATGAGAATAGCTATGCCGAGTTCGAAGGTAAAGCATCCCCACGCGATGCTCACTAGGAGGCGAACGGTATCTTGCGATATGATGGAGTTCGGGCTGACCTGTGCGATATCGACGACGAGGACGGAGAAGGTGATGGAGCCGCCGAATAGCCCAGTTGCGCCGAGAGCCTCGACGAAATCGGTCAGCCATGCGCTGCTACGGACCTCCTCACTGTCCACGCGTTGGTGCTCGACACGATCGGGGAGAGCTGTCTTTTTTCCGACGAGCTCGATTCGCTCGCTTGTTGCCATCCTGGACGTGCGGAACAGGCGAATACGAAGGACGGGTCGAAACAGCATCTGGCCAGCAGCAGCGTTGCGATATTGGAAGAGCGCGTCGAGGGGCTTCCCAAGGGGAAGTCATTGTTTGGATAGAGTTGGGTGATGATTGCATTGGCCAATTTAAGGTTTAGACTATTGCTGTCTTGGTTAGACACTCTACCTCCGAGGCTCTCGGTATGTGGGGTTCACGAAGCATCTGGCTCGCCCTTCTCAGGATGACGGTCCACAGGCTGCGCATACTTTGCTATCAGGCCAGATCGAGTTGTTCTAGGACTCGAAGAAATCAGGGAATACAACGAGACTACGACCTATATACAGTAGCTAACTCCTTCTTCCCTCGAATTTCGAGATCGTGTCTAGATAGGAATATCGACGCTAGGAGATACTAGAGTTTAGACTAGTCAGCCTCAAACCCTAAAATTTGGTTCAGGGCCGGGCTCAGATTGCTGCAATCGCAAGTCATTTTGATTTCGATATGAGCTGGCAGATGGCAAGCATACCCATTTTCAGACTCGCCGATGGGGCCGTGACTATGCAATGCGGAGCTGCCAATATGACCAGGCATCAAATCTGACGAGGAAATATGTGCAGCCTGAGGATTTCACTTTCCATCAGATCTTATCGACGACATCGAAGAACAGCATAAGGAACGAGGTACTAGGGATGGTGCCGATTATAGATTGGTTCGATTGACATTCGAATGAGTCTAGACAGACCCGTTTTAGTTGTACAATTCATTAATCAAAAGCTCAGCAACCAAAAACCCCGCGGCTGGAACCCAAGCAACTCAAGATCCTCCGTTCCTGTAAGTAGGGCAATCTATCCTCTCGGAGAGCGCTTGATGATCAAGTACGCTTTCTGCGATCGGAGAAGTCTAGACATTCAATGCGTCCATCAGTCAACACCAAGAAACACATAACACCGGATACCTATAATCCAGAGTCGTCCTTAGGGTATATCATGGTCTTCTCGTAGCTCTGCCACGAGCTACATAAGTCACTGTAAGTCGTCGCATCGGGCAGCACCATACTCTCGACGTCCTCGATGAACTGCATACCGAGGCCTTCGCTGATATGCCATGCCTGTGGTTGGTGTTAGCAGGTGTCTGAAATTGGGTGAAGTGGGTGGACATGCAATATGACAGTGAAGAAGCCATGCGCCAGCATTGTCGCTTCGGTATGCAAGAGCTAGCCAGCCGCCACCTGAAATCGTTGCGGTATCACGTCGCGGAGGCGTAGCAAAGTTCAGCGTCTCAGTGCCGGTGAATGCACTCTTGCCTTGACCAAGGACGAAGAAATCGTGGCCATGGAGATGGATCGGATGCGGAATCGGTGGCATATTCGGAGCTTGTTGGATCAGCCAGTAATTCCAACTTCCCTTTGGTGCTGCGAATTTGACACCGAACTCGGCTGGATACGAAGTGTTACCGTCGAAGACGTACGACAGCGTCGGATCGTTCCAGTCGACATTCAGATTCTGAGCATTCAAGGCCCAGACGACAACCACATCGCCACCAGGAACAACTTGTGCAGTCGTAAAATTGACGTTGAGCGTGCTTGCCATCGCGCCAAAGCTACCTGTTGGTATTTGCTGTACCCAGTAGGGGGCCAAATTCGTAGGCTCAGTGCAGTCGTTAGGTTTCGTATAAGGAGAAGTCGTAGGGTCGGCTGTAGCGACGGTATCGTACGACCACACGGCACGGCCATTGTTATTGTTTGCACTGGCACAATCAGTGGCAACGTCGGCACGGAACCAATAATTCCCAGCAGTCTGATTTGCTGCGATCACAACGCTGGAGGAATTAGCAGAATTCCATCAATGTCTTGGTATTATACATACTCATATCTCTGGCCGATGGCGATGAGCAGCCACTGCGTCGAATATGGCTTGATAGGGATGTAGTCAGAAGTCATGACTTGCATGACATGGTTGTCCAGAGATACGCGTATATAAGCGTCCACAGACATATTGATGAGCCGAAGACGATACTTCTTGCCGCTGGTAATCTTGACCTGGCTGTACTGGCCACCTCCGGCAGCGTTCTTGTTTGTTCCATTGATCAGAATAGTATCACCAGGCGGAGGGCCTGCTCCAACCTGCAGGTTGGCACGAGAGATCGCACCAATCTGAGCTGCTGTTCGATAGTACCAGTCGCTCAATGCATAGATGCCAAGATCGACATCATAGTTGGCCGTCTGTGAGAGTCAGCAGCCCATTAGTGGGCTTTGATAACAATAAGAACTTACAGCAGGACCATTGAATACCATCGCGCCAACCACGCCGTCACCATATTGATTCGAGAAGTGCGAATGGTACCAGGATGTGCCGAATTGAGTTGCTTGAAATTTGTAGCTGAAGCTCTGGGTAGGAGCGATTGGGCATTGAGTGATGCCGGGCACACCATCTGCGCCACAGCTGCCCAATTGGCGGACACCGTGAAAGTGCATGGCAGTACCATTATGTTGCATGCTATTCTTGACATTTATAACGACCATATCACCCCACTGTCATGGCACAATCAGTACGAAACGATCAAACCTCATAAAATCGTTTATGCACTTACGTCTGCCACGATAGTCGGTCCTGGATATTGGCCGTTGATAAGAAAGCAGACCCGAGATCCAGCTCCGTCCGGATTACAAGTTCCGTTTGTGATTTCTAGATTGTATGTGACCGTTTTACCCGTGGTAGGGTGCTTTTGGTCGAAATCAGTGGCAACACTGTACCCACTGGTCCAACATTGGCGGCTCGTTGGGCCGTTCGTGCATTGCGTGTCGCGCTCCTCGACGAGAGAGAGTTCGTTGGATATCGTCTCGGTGGGGACAACTGCTGCGGATGCCAGCGAGGCCAATATCGCCAAACCAAAGAACCTCATGGTTAGTAGTGGCAACGCCAGCAATGTGTTGACCACTTGTAGAGGTAGTCAAGGCAAGATTACTGCTAGCCTTGCACAGTGGAGATAGGCCGTGAAGTACGGGGAGGTTTGAGTGGCTGTAACTTTAGCAGTCTACAAGTGGCGGCAAGGAAAGCCATATACAAGGAATGCAGAGTGCCAGCAGAGCGCCGATCTTGTTCGCATGGAGGACGATCCAACAGGGCCGTGGCTGCCAAGCTGCATCTACAACGGCTCCGTATGGCCCACGGCCATGTGCAGGGAACATTGGTGAGGCCTGACCAATACGGCGAACGCGTGACCATACGAAAACTCCGAGTGTATTGTAGTCATCGACCTGCGGACCTGCGGACCGGTGTGAACTGAACTGGCAACACTGGCTGGACCCCACAGTTGCAATTGGTCAAAAGCAAAAATCGAATCCAGCCCCAGATGCATTTGGGTCATCAAGCTCTTAGGGAATCACAATGATCCTTGTCAGCAAGAGAATGCAACGCCACAGTGACTTTTGCCTTGCAATCTCCTAGCTGTCCTCTGTATAATCCTCAGCCAACAGCAGTAGATGACTAACGAAGCGGGCTGCTCAGCCATGAGACTTAGCGATAAGCGATCCTGCCGCCACAAGCCGCCCACAACACGAGGCGATGCGGCGTCCAATGCACATATCTGCTTAGGATTGTGGGCAATTCTGAGCCTGTTCGTGCATGCGGTGATAGGCGTGCCACCTAAGGATTGAGGAGATTCAAGATGTGAAGTAAGAATTTGGGGCTAGCGACACGCGCCACGCTAGTTCAGTACTGGCCACGTCCCAGAATCCGCCATGCCGGTCCCGGCGGCGTATTTAGCAACTCGTCCGGCATCTTCCTCGCTTTCATTCACCTCGTCATCAATTGTGGCCCATTACATGTGACGTCTTCCGCCTGTATCCTTGCAGATTGACGACAGGATAGGAAACTTTTCGCTTGATCACAAGATCGTCCCAGCATGATCTCGAAGCCCGCATCCTCCCAGGCGACTATCACGTGTATCAGTCAACAAGATCCAACTCGCAGCCATATACAGCTCAAGTAAAAATACTTTCTCGCCACGCTGACAGAATCATGACAGTGCTTGACAGATACATGTCAAAGTGAATGAGCTGTCCAGCTCGCACGTACGACTGCGCACGCAAGTTGCGTCCACCGTAACGCCGTGATTCGGGGGCGATTATGCGACCATGGGCTTTATTGAGATGCTGCACGATATCATGGTTAGGCTTCCCTGTAGCTCACTTGCAGAATGGCGGCTCTCACCAGAGATGATCCAGAATTAGCTTGCAGGCTGCATGTATTGACAACGTGGCACGTTCCGACAGCAGCTGTATTGTGCCTACTCACACAGCATAGGGCTGTAATTCGTCTCACTCATTGGGTCGATGGCAGACATGGCAGCCGAGTGTATATTGTGGCCCCAGGTCACGGCTGATGTAGGAATATTCGCCGAGGCGTTCTGGGCATCATGTTCCAACATCTTGGCGACATCCTGAACCCTCTTGACAAATTCGGACCGAGACACTCGAATAATGCGATGAGGATCAAAAGCAGCGGTGACATGACACAGAGTCCTGCATGAGGAATGCAGTAGATTCAGCATCGATTCTCTCCGCTGCAAGGGCGCAGGATGCGTCTCCGGCTCTCCGCATGTGCGTAGACCTAACCCGAGTACCCCAGAAAAGTGGAACTGAGCTCACTGTTTACAGTACGAAGTACCGAGTGGCGTTCGATACCAACATCGAATTGAGGATTCGGAAAGAAATCAGTTCGCGTGGGAATCTTCCCAACAGGCATTACTTGCTTGATGCATAAGGGCCCTGCATCCTCTCACACTCGCTTTATTGGGCAATACATGCGACGGCGTGCACAAGTCTATTCAAAACTGGATGTGGGACTCTGCTAGAGATGCAGCTGAATATCGAGTGCATGAAACTTTATACATTAGGGACTGGACAGGCACGAAGCCATCCATGCTCGCTGCCATCGACTCTGACTACCAGTCGAACATCGGATGACAACACTCTCGGCGGCACGGCACACGCAAATCTTACTGCGGATTGCCAACGCGAGAAGAGACGCGAAGCGAGACATCAGGTGATGTATTCCTGCTGAGCAGTACGAAGATGGCGGCTGCTCCGAATAAATCTCACCGAGATGCCATCACGATATCCTAGGTCGTGTGATACTCAGCTTGTAGGATCGATGCAGTACTTGTCCAACGACTATCGTGGTCTTCGAGCTTGAGATTGTTGGTTGATGATGAATCCTTCATTGCAGCTCACTCGCGTCTGATAAATCCTTCATTACATGCTCACTCGTGTCTGATGCTCAAATGCTAGTCTCATAATTCATCCTCTAAGCCACGCACCAACAGTACGCCAGCTCTGGAGCCTTTAATCTACTTTCATACTAACATGCAGTGGCGGTTGTAGTCACTGTCTGCGTGACAGGAACAGTCTTCGTAGTCACGGTCGTCTGATATGGCACAAATATCGTGATTGTGTTTGTCTTTCGTGGCTTCGTTACAGTCGTTGCCGTGTAGCCACTGACAACAGTGATCGTCGACGTAACTGTCGTAGTCGAAACAACAGTGGTCGTGCCGGTTAAAGAAAGAGTGGGAGCCGTACTGATCTGCGTGATCGTGGAGGTGGTCGCTGTGTCTGTGACGGTGCTTGTCGGATCATCTGGGTGGCGTCTCTGCACCGTCTTGGCTTCAGTTGCCCGGACTGTCTTCTCGATGATGTGACGCTCTATGACAGAGCCGCCTCTGCGAGCAATTTGGGTAGCGCGCACGCGAAGTCTGGCAGCGTCGGCTGAGTCAGTAACAAGCGAAGCTGCAAGCGACTGAATAGAAGTAGGGCCGACCGTGACGGCAACAACAGAATTGACACGATCTGCTTTTTCGGATGCAGTTGCTGTGCAGAGATCTTCGGTCGTGGTGATTGTGGCGACAACTTGATTCGTTGTGCTCGTTCTCGTCAAGGTCGCTACTCCCTTTGTAGTGTAAGTGATCACGGGTCTCGGGGTGCTGGTGTATGTTGACTGGGTTCCAGTGAACTCAGTGGTGGTCACAGGAGGCGCCTGAGATGTGATCAGGGACGTCGAGGTCACATAGGTCGTAGAAATTGGCGTGGTGGTCGTAACGATAGTGGTGGTTGGAAAGACAGTTGTTGTTGACTGAACTCCAACAGAAAGATAGAATTGTCGAATATAGTCGATGGGCTCGCACTGGCCATTGTTCGAGATCACAATGATGGACCAGTTTCCAGTGGTGAGTTGGTTCTTTTCAATCGGACTGAGGGGAGCCGCGTTAGTCCAAGGTCTACAATCTTGACTTATATGTAGTTGTATCTTCCTTACCAGGTGACCAACTGATTTGTGTTGTCTGGTGTCAGTGGTGTCAGGTTGCAATCCCACTGGTTTCCGTCCGGTGCAGTAAGAATGTTGTTCGCCACGTCAGCTTGGCAGCCAGTGAAATATTCAAAGGCGGTGAAGTTGTCTGTCGACTCGATGTTCTGGAAGTAAGATCCGCCGTCCACGAAATCTGATCCAAAAGACTGGCATGTTGTTGAGCAATCTTGTGCAGCGGCAAATGTTATGAAAATCGAGGCCAGCAACAGGCGGCCGGAGGAAAAAGATCGCATAGTCGCTTGGACCCTGCAACCTCAATAGCAAGCAGAATTGTCGATGTTGATATGCTTTTCTTCAGCGCCGCTTGCACAGGCACGAAACGACAGAGTAACAACGAAGGTCAGTACTCAAGCGAATTGGTTCTGAAGAACGTGGCAGGGACACGGCTGCTGAAGATACCTCGCATCCTACTGCAGGCACGCCTTAGTGCTGCAGGTCAGCGCTACGCAGGAGCAAAGACAGTGTGCCGAGCATGCCATTAGCATTTCGACGGATCGAATGATCGTCGTTAGGCGAACGTGCTCGAGAACACGGGATCTCTGGGTTACAAAGGGCGTGGACGCTCGAAGGGCCGGTGAACGGAAGGCAGCAACTCGGAAACAACATGTCCAGATATAGAAACCTCAACGATAATGTTTAGGCGAATTCTGGACTGCCGTGAGCGCATGCAAAATAGCACCCTGCTTGTGGGCACCCGAGCTCGAGCTGAGAGGCAAGTCGTTATGCATTATGCATGCTGTAACGATATGGAGAGGCGGTCTCAGGAGAATAGTGGTAGTAATTGAGGCGGCGCGCATGTCACTCAGGGATAACGGGAGTACTTTCAAAGTGGCGTTGTGAGAAGAGATCGTGTTCGAGTCGCGACTACAGCCTCTATGTGATGCAAGCTGAAGAGGATCGAACCAAGACCTGCAAGTGAGACGCGTCGAGCGGCATGCTCGGCACCGACTTGTCGCTGACGCATCCTACACAGCATGAAGTGGCTGAGTATGCTTAAAGTCAGATCCCTTTGATACACTCATTAGTGCTGTATTCTGTATGTTGTTTTTGGAAAGAGGTGTTTCTGCTTGTGCCAAATGTAAGTCGAAGGTCTGCGTTCCGGTCGTTGTATGGCCGGCAGCGTTGGTGCTGCGTGCTAATCGATCCCGTGCCACACGGGACGTCGTCTGATTGCGTTTGTAGTGGGGTGGAGTCGAGTGTCGATCACAAGTGATGCCGCGGTTAGCGTTGCGGCTTACGTTGGGTGCCGCTGAGCAGTTTCTCGGACAAGGCAGCTCTACTTTGTGATTACAAGACCTGCTTTCGAAGTGGTATACTACAACACGGTGAAATCATTACCCGCCGCCAGTCGCGTGGGTCAGCTGTCAGCCAGAAAGGTCTCTCGAACGCGCACAACAGCTGTGCGGGACGAGTGGCAGGAGAGTACAAGACGTTGAGTGATCCTGCTTTAGCGTTGCGGCACGAGAACGCAGAGACTGAGACCAGGGTTCGTGCACGGAACAGGCCATCCGGTGGCTAGCAGTTGATCTTTTGGTCAATTGTGTGATTGTTGGCGTGATCATGAAGTGTTGACAGCGCACAAGTTTTTCTCCACCATCCTTGCAAAACCGGCGGATCGCTCATTTTATAGGGTAAGCCATGAGATTTCATAGCATCCATCCATTGTTTGCCCCATCAGCCATGTGGCGCGTTGCTGATTCAGCACTGTAGTGAGTAAGAGCCTCAATAGATGTTCCATCGTTCCTCGTGCTCCATAATGGCGTCGCGTGTCGATAAAACATTCCAGCATTGTGGTAAACCGGCATTTTTTAGTGGGGTCTCCTCTTTCCTCTTGCGTACTCGATCTCCTCGAATAGGGCAATGAGCCTAGCATGCCGGCCACCTTCCGAGTGGCAGTCGACTTCCATGGAAGTCGAAAGGCGGCGTGAGCGTGCGCCACAAGAAATCATCAAAAATAGTACTCGCGCATCCCTGAATTGACCCTCAGCCATATCGTCACACCTCGATCCAGACTCCTCGCTTCTGTAATGATCACACTGGGATGTGAGGGAAAGAGTCTCATTTCTTGGCCCTCTTGCTCGTCCTGGCTCCCCCCGTTACATCGCGTGACGAGACGTTACGTCGATTCGCAGTAAAGGCTTCATCTGGTGGCTCGTCCACGGCTGCTTGGCCACCTTTCTTACCTTTGGGCGCGTACTTAGCTTCTAAGCTGTCAAAGAAGTTGCCAGCACGACCTTGCTGCCTCTGCTGAATCAGGGCAGCCAGGTCACCCATATCGCCATCGCCTTTGACCTTCTTGCTGACCTTCTTCGAAGTCTTACTTCCTGCGTCCTTATTTTCGTGCTCAGCCTCCCTCTCCTTGAACTGCTCGGCTCGTTTGCGAGCTTTGTCGATTCGCTTCTTGATGGTCTTCTCAGTTTCTTGTGTATATTTCTTGTACTCTTCGACCTCGCCGTCAGTGATGGCTTTGTCGATAATGGCGCGGAAGCGATGTTCATCGTCCACCGGGTCACTTAGCATGACCTCGCCATAAAGCTTCTCCATATTGCCCTCAGCTTTCTCGTACGCTTTGAGCACATGCCCTCTCTCCTCTTCGCTGCCCTTGTATCCCTGAGCAAAGTTGTTGATAGTATCTTCGGTGACCACATCCTTAAATTGCTCGCGGAAGAAGGTAATCCAGTCGAATTCATCATCGTCGATATCCAAGCTCTCTTCAGTTCGACCTGTGGTGTCATATCGTTTCCGACGTCGCTCGTCTGAGAGGATGGCAAAGGCGAAGGCGACCTCCTGAAATTTAGTGTGCGCCGAGTCCTTGTCCTCGGGGGCAGCTTTGTCGGGGTGGTGCTTCAGCGCGTTCTTGCGATAAGCCTTCTTGATGTCATCCTGTGATGCATTGGTAGGTACGGCAAGAATCTCGTAGGGGTTGATGCCCGTAGGAGGCTCGTCATCGAGGACATCTTCATCATCGTCGCGTTCTGCTTTTCGCTTGCCCATGGTGGCTGTCAAGTGTCGTGTAACGCTGGTGTAGTTGTAATGTTGAGGGGAAGGCGAAGTGATGGGAGATGGAGGTCCTAGATTGCCGATCACAGGGGAGCTTCGAGGCGACGCGTCGTGAAACGCGCAGTTCGTGGGGTAGTGGCTGCCTGCAACACTTTCACATGGCAACTACATCTTTCCATCATTTACACTCTCTTCCAAGATGACACGCCCATAACGACAATGGCTCGAAATGAAAAGCGCCGCAGATGTTTCCAGGCACACAATCTATCCCGCGCGATACTTCGACGAGTCGCAGACGTGGTTTGCATGGAACAAACTTACTGTGGTTGATGTGTGCAATCTGCGAGAAGAGCCGAACTTCCAGGGTATGCTTCCAATAATCTAGAGATGTGATATCAACTTCACACAGCTGAGCAGACCTAATAGGTCAAAATGTGTTCTTCTATCTCAATCATCCCATTCGATATGTGCGTATTGTTGGCATTGTCGTCGATATCAGCCTCATAGAGCCTGCTGGTATATGCTTGATTACCATCGACGACAGCAGCGGAGCCAACATCGAAGCTAAGACGAGACGAGATCGCCTGGTACAAGATCCAAATGAGGACCCGCGGACACGAACATGCACGTTTTTGTCGACTACGGAGACCGAGAAGCTAGAAGTGAATGTCAAGCTCGGTGAGCCCATCCTTCACCTGAACGGCAAGCGTTTGGAGATCGGTTCCATCGTGCGAGCGCAGGGAACGATCACGGCCTTCCGAGATCAGAGGCAGATTGGACTCAAGAGACTGTTCCAAGTTCAAAGCACCAACGAGGAGGCCGAGCACTGGAAGAGGGCAGCGGAATGGAAGGAGACAGTGCTGAACCAGCCATGGGTCTTGACACAGGAGCAGCGTGATGCGGTCGATCAGAAGACAGAGTTTGAGCAAGAGAAGCGACAAAAAAGGGCAGTGACCGAAAGGAAACTTGCACAAGCCAAGGATGCGCAGAGAAAGCACAAGCAGAGGAAGCGTGAGAAGAGGCGTGAAGACGAGGACGTTCGCATGAACTCTGGTGCCCTTAAAGGAAGTAACATCTTACCTACTCCTTGGGAGGATTGATTGCAATAACGATTTCTGGAACCACAACCCATTTACCGCGCATGATTTATGCTTGAGGGCGAGCCGCATTCATGCTTGCAAAGCGCCCGAAAGAGGCGAGAGGAATGGCTCGATTAACAATGCACATCACATCCTAGGAACACAACGATCTGAGAGGCTGTATCCGACGTATTGAAGACGTTGGCCGTGAATCTGATCGCGCTGAAATTCATTGGCTTTGCAGCACCAGCCCTGACTGCTTGGTGGACGCGTCAAGGATCTTGAGCGCGTCAATATGACATGGAGCTAAACAGTGACATCATCACGCCGTCAACGACCGGATCACAAAGACTATACCTACATCAAAATCGTAGGCATATCTTTGCACAGGACCTATCGACTACACTACTGGGATCTACTCATGAAGCCTTTCGCACCCCAGATAACACGCACACTCAATCAATTCAAAACTGCAAAATTCACTCCATCGTCGTCGAGCTTCCGACCAGCTGCGCTTACTCTGCAACAAACGTCCAGGATGGCCTCCACAAACAGCAGCGACCTCAAGATTGAGGCCACCAACATCAACACTGCTCCGGGCGTTTCACTTTCAGACCATCAGAAAACTCTCGTTGGTTCAGTCCTCGACCTCTTCGCCGGTCGCGCCAACCTAGCCAAACTTCAACTCTGGAAAGACGATGCAGAATTCCTCGATCCTCTCGCGATTGCACAGGGCCGCAAGCAATATGAGGCGCAATGGTACGGTCTGCAGACAGCCTTCTCGGAGCTTGAGCGACAACACCAGGAAGTCACCAGCTCTGGCAACCCCATCGAATTGAATATGAAGATGAGATATGTCGTTAAGGGGATCGGCATGGAAAAGATCATCCAGAGCACAGTTTTGATCCATACAGACGGAGACAAAATCGCCAAGGTTGAGGATAAGTGGAATGGCTCGCTGCCAGATGGTGCGATTGCGAATGTGAGTTCCGTGCTGCAGCTGTTGAATCCGTTCTGGTGGTTGCGATACGCCGAAGCATGGGCATTTTGGTGTTGGAGCTTCACCTGGGAGACGACACCATGGAGGGTGAGAGATTGCCTGTCTTCGCCGATTCTCCTTCCGATAGCTGAATTCTGAATGTCTGCTGACTACTCCTTAGGCCTTCCGAAGACTTAATGCCATGACAGTGCCGAACATCGTTGGCGTTCCCAAGAATGCCGAGGAAGATGCGAAGAAGGGCAATTAATCGTCATCAACAATGCCTGCGCCTACGGACAGCCGATGAGCGAGAGATGGCATGTAGTATAGCTGTATTTCGAGAACGCTTTGGCATATTCTTCATCGGAGTCTCATCAGCCAGATCTGAGTATGAGCCTCACGGCAGTCACTCGTCTCGGCCAAACTCGCTCATTAACCCTCTTGAACCTTCTCATGTCCAGCGGTCGCAACTCCCAGAATCTCCTCTTCCATCCCAGATACATGCAAGACTTCCACACCAGCATCTTCCAACCTCTTCTTCCCTGCATTGATTCCCACAAACGTCTCAGGCTCCATGACTCCTACCACAACCTTCCTGATCGCTTGGCTGCCACAAGCTCTCTTGAGCGCCAATATCCTGTCCACACACGGCGTGTTTCCAACAGAACGCTTATTACAAGGCTCCATGGTCGTATATAGGATGGTGCCCAGTGGAAGATGAGGGCCGAGTAGCTCTTCCACCTCAGTTCCTATCGGAGTCAAAGGTATTGCCACATTGAGTTCCTGGGCGAGCTTGATGAAGCAGGACTGCTCGGCGTGTGTATTTCCTCTACATTCAAGGGTGTAGCCTGTGACTAGGACTTTGGGCTTCGGGTGAGCTGTTGAGAGGATTACGTTTGAGGGAGAGAGGAGCAGGGCGCCGACGCAGAAGTTTGTGGGTTTCGGAGGGGATTTACGTGCTTCGAGGAGGGCGAGGGAGAGGTAGTGTTTGTGAGAGGTCTGATTGTCGTCATTCATCGTTGTGTGAGCATGCGAATGTCGTCGGCCCGCTGTTGAGTTATATTGACATTCTTGAAGGATGAGAGAACGAAAGTAAAGGAGGGCCAGGTCGATTAAGAAGACACTCACTCAGTTCCTTCCTACCCAAGCTCGAGCTGGTCGCTCCTACCATGAGATGGGTCCGCTGGTGATTTTGACCTCACCTGCCAGCATGCTCCTTGAGCATTGCTGCTCTCATTCTGCGATCACACGAACACTGAAGTTTACGGAAAAACACCGAGTAGTGGATTTGTCATTCATGGAAGGGAAACAAGTCGCTGCCCTTCGCGTTGCATCCGATCGGAGAAGCGTCAGCCCGGTATCGGCAATGACCTCCTCGGTCCAGATGGACTTCATGTTCTATAAGTCGACCAGAAGGAATATCTTGTGGTAATAACTCATCACGAGGACTCTCGTGAGCACGTGCGATCATGAAAGATGTGAGTGAAATGCCACGCCAATGGATCCCTGGAGACCACAGACTGACTCCGCCCAGGACCCGAACACGCCGGCGATAGTATCAGTGCTCGCCGGCGGCATAGCGGGAGCCGTCGAGGGAGCCGTTACCGTACGTCTCACCAGCAAAAATCAAGATTGCTACAAAACTGAGAAGAATTTATTTAGTATCCATTCGAATTTGCCAAGACCCGCGTCCAGCTCCGCGAACAAAAGGGGCAACCAACGCCCAAGAACCCCTTCAGAGTCGTCTTCCAAGTCTATTCCAAGGAAGGCATTCGCGCTCTGTACAAAGGATGCATGCCCCTGGTCATCGGCAGCGTAGGCAAAGATGGAATCCGCTTCTTATCTTTCGACACCATCAAGAACACCTTCAAGGATCCTGAGACGGGAACTCTTTCCCCATTTCGGAATATGGCTAGTGGAATGTTGTCCGGTGTGGTGGCGAGTATGACGGCCGTGACGCCCACGGAGCGTATCAAGACGGCTCTGATCGACGACGCGAGGAACGAGAGGCGCTACAGAAATGCAGTGCATTGTGTCAAGACGATCTTGAAGGAACATGGAGTTCTGGGCCTCTATCACGGTTTCGCGGGGACGACGTTGAAGCAGGCCGGTGCCACTGCTTTCCGTATGGGGACGTACAATATCTTGAAAGATTACGAGAGGAAGCACGATATCGCACAGACGACAGCGACGAATTTTGCTAATGGGAGCGTGGCGGGTGTGACGACGACGTTGGCGACGCAGCCTTTTGATACGATCAAGACAAGGTGTCAAAGCTCACGAGGTGCGAGTACGGTGGAGGCTTTCAAGACTATCGTGTCGGATTATGGTATCAAGGGTTTCTGGAGAGGCACGACAATGAGGTTGGGTAGGACTGTTTTCAGCGGCGGCATCTTGTTTACTACATATGAATGGGCGGCGGCATTGTTGAATCCGATGTTCTTGAAGCAGCCGGCATGAGATCAATAGTCTTTTGAAAAGGGTTGTCCAAGAGATTAGATAGGCACAGATGCAACTGACAAAACGGAGAGAACTCATTCGTGATGGTGCTTTGAATACGGGTTTCGCTGTCGATCATCTTCTCATCTTGACCTTCCTCACATTCACAGCTCATCGCATCTGCATCTCTTCGACAGTTCCGATGCACATTGTGTATAATCTCTATATGTATTCATTCCCTCATTGCCTCTTCTTCGCAGCGTCCTGCCAAATTCCCTTCACTCCCTTCGCGATGGCATGTCGTCCATCGAAAAGTGGATAGATCACCACCGCGAATAACGCAAAGAACTGCCACAATACCGAAACTGCCACCCAACTTTTGAAGAACGTCCTGCCGAAGATGTAATCCCGGTATAGAGATAGAGGCCAGACAATAATCGTGACCAAGACGTTCGCGATCAGAAATCCGACTGCGATCTTGAGCCATTTCTTGGTAGTACGGAGCGTACTATCGTCGAAAGGATGCACCAGATTGTTGCTGATTTGTTGATTGTTGTAGAATTGCTCGTTTACGTTAACGACTTCGGACTCTTTGGAGATCGGCAGGTCTTTGCCGAAGTTACCCTCTCCAGTAGACATTTTCTCTTCGTTGGCCTGACTAGCAGATGAGGAGACCACAGCACTACTGGTCTGACTCTCGTCCTCAATCAGCTCGATCCTCAGGAACTCGCGGAAGTCGAATGTGTGAGGCCGGATGTATGAGATGACGACGGACAAGATTGCCGGCGTGAAGAGTGATGTGAGAGAGCCGTAGAGGGCCGGCATTTGTTCGCTTGTAGTCGCAATGGAGACCGTGCCGAACATCGACTTCGAAAGACTTATCCAGACAGCAATACCAGCTGCCAGGCCAACGAGAGGAGAGATGATGGCTGCTTCTTTTGTTTGACGAGACCAAAGGAGAGTGAAGATGACGGGGAAAATTCCGGAGCTGGTTGTCACTGGAAGAAAGTAGAGGATCCAGTTACCGTTGGCGCCTGGTGAACAGAGAATTGTGGTCAGCACTGGCCAGAGCCTCACATTTAGACGGGTCTTTGCTCACTCACCAGCATAGTTCAGCGCCAAAGTCCACCCCACAATTATGAGGCCGTATACGACAACTGCCGAATGGCTGACAGTGAGAATCTGTCTATCGGACGCTTTGCGGTTGAAGTAGGTCTTGTAGAAATCAAACGACACGATACTGCTCACAGCAATCAAAGAACTGCTGACAGTACTCGTGATGTCCATGAAGATCAAGACCAGTATTGCAACGACCGCAGAGCTGCCGAATAGCGATTTGATCACGAAAGGCATTACCAGACCAGAATTGACCTGTGCGGCTGTCATGACTTCGGGATAAGTGACAAAGATAGGAGTGTTCTCAATGGCTCGAGCGGAGAGACCAATCACTGTGCCAATGCCCCAGGGGACTGCGATGATTGCTGCTGAGGCCAGATCGTAGCCTGGGACCGTGGATTTTACATCCGAGGCAAAGCTCTTTTGCCCTACAAGTGCGCGAGGTCAGCCAATCTAGAAATCACAAGCCGTTCCATGTAGGAAAGACGTACAGAAAGCAGTATCCATAGTGACAAGTGCAAGATTGCAAACCTTGAGCACGACTCCAAAGATGGCGGCCTTGTACGATTTGAAGGTTAGAAGAGAACCCATGTAGTTTCCTTCGACATTCACACGATCCTCATTAGCCCGTAGCTTGTCGTAGAGTCCTCCGAGACCTCCGACGTGTTCGTTGGTAAGAACGCTCAGTGTCAGATATATCATGATGCTCAAAGCGATAGCCGTGTGCAGGAAGTCGGTCAAAAACGTGGCTTTCAAACCTCCCACAGCGGTGTAGACCACAACTAGATGTGACTGTCAGCTTGGAGTTGCTAATTGTTGGCGCGTTGGTACACGGAGTCGTCTCACCTCCAGCGGGTATGAGAACAGTCGCAGCGACGATATGCATCCCGGTAATGCCAGTGACAAGCTGCGATGCAGTAATGACCATGGCCGAGCATCCAAATACGTTGTTGATGAGGTTGAGAAAGATGAAAACATTGTGGCTTTTGAATGGGTCAATGAAAAAACCATAAACGCCTGATCGTGGCTCATCGTAAATCTCTTGTGTCGGGTAGGGCTCATTAGACTTACCCAAGCTTCCCATATCGCACACGGACAAATTCCATCGAAGTATGAGCATATGGGACTCTAAGCTTGGCGACAATGCCTAGACGCAACAAGAATGATTGGTTAGTGTAAAGTACATATTTGTATCAGACAAGCCATGAACGGCTGTGTGTAACTTACCCAGCACAGCCATCAGTGCAATCTGGAAAGAAAGTCCACTCGCGAACCATACTGGTGCAGCTACACCCCATGAGTAGGCGAACACTGTCGAGTACACACTTTCGTTGATCCACATCCATCTAGCTCATACGATCAGTACATTCTCGAGACACATAGCGATTCAATAAATTTCACTCACGAGCTGAAGACAGCGCTTGCTGTAAGTCCAGTCCCAATAGAACGATTGGCAACCATGAACATTTCCGAGCGATCAGAATCTTCCAGCAGATACCTTTTCTGAATCTGAACGGAGACGAGAATCAGGGCGGCGAATAGCGCTCCAAGACCAATGATCACTCCATAACCAGTAGCCTGGCTGACAAGAACGATTTCTTGTGCGGCCATTGTGTTGGATTTTGTTGTCGAATGACACTTTTGAAGATTGTCAAATGAGGAAGTGATTGACGGGAATTCGAATATATAGCTGTGGAAGTCTTAAGGTATGCATCTTCCTAATGCTCCCGGGTCGTCGCTTGCTGTAACCCAGGAGCTTGGTCACGACGAAACCTTATTCATGGTATGCTCGTGGAAACCTACCGCGACTGTGAGCGCGAACGAAGCTCATCCTATTGCGAATCTGGTTGTGGCTCTGGTTCGTGTCCTGATAATGCCACTCGTGCGGAACTCTATGTCGATCTAGTCCATGCGATGATCCTAGTCGCACATGAGAGGCGCAATGGCGTGATGCATTGTGTCCAGCACGCGAAGCAAATGAGCTACACAGAGCTTATCTGCGAGAAGCTGTAGCACGATCAGCACACAAGTAAAAAGTACTCGGAAAATTTTTCCTTCCTCATCGTGAGGAGGACAAGCTGTTGCTTACTTTCGAAGAGCAGTCTAGCCAACAATCACGCAATTCAATTCAGTGAACAAGATCAGACCTTAATGATCCTATCATAGCCTCATATGTTGAGCCTGGACTTACGCTTCGTAGGATTTCGACACAGGCCAGACTACTGACCAGATACTCCGCGCCTCTTGCTCCATTTAGCAGGCAGTACAGTCCTCACTGCTTCTTTGTACTGGCAGCCTCGCTTCTGAGCTCTGTGATATGGCGATGTAGGCTCAAGACCGAGGTATAGCCACAAGCCAATCATTCATAGAAGAGCCAGAAGCAGACCAGGCCACCTGAGATGCGGGTCGAAGCGGATTTCCAGAGCAACAATACACAGGTCGCTTTGCCTAAAGCGGAACCAAGCGCGTGCATCTAGCCAAGGTGAAACTTCGACATAGTTATAGCTTGAATCTGGCATAGGGAATTATTCTGGGCCGTAGAAGGGCATCATCGTCCAGACAGAGACGGTGTGGATAGCCTAAAAGGATCCTCCTGGCACAAGCGTAGGTCAATTTCATGGAACCTCCACGATCCAAGAAGGAAGTCGCGTTCGCTAAGCAGTTGTTTCAGGACATTCCAGGCTTGAAGAATCAGCCAGGATTCTTCTGCACCAAGTTTCGGAAGGAAGAGAGGGATGGTTTTGGCATTGCAGCAAGTCCGGCGTGCCGCTAAAAGGGCCCATACTTGGGCCAGTACGTGTGCGACGATTGCGGGAAACTTGAGCGGATTGTCCATGGTGGACGATGCTCATGCTAGAAGGTCGGCTCCGTAAGCTGTCAACCAGCCGTGGTCGTCAGTCTTCGTCTTGGTGGGATTGTTAGGAGTCCATGATTCGGGCAGCGACACCTAGCAGCACGGGAACATCTCCGCATCATTTAAGATCGGCCGGTCGTGCTGTTTTCGATCTGCAGATACCAGGTGAATATGCATGTAAACTGAAAAGTGCCAGCCCAGGTCAATCAACGGGGGAGCAGATCCGATACGTTTGTGAGTACGCCCACACGTTGCAGTTGGAAGCTGAAGTTGCCCATGAGGACGAAGAGGACGTGTCGAGGTCTTATAAATAAATGGTTACATTGTGGGAGGAAACAGTAATGTTGTGACGTTCAATGGTAATGAATCTCGAGTCACTCTTGACTCTGGAGAAGTGCCTCAGGCCAATGACAGCGGGGATCCAGGGTCGGAGCTCTTGTGGATCCCCATATGCGAGTCATCATCAGACACACAGCTCATCACACCGGCTCTCCCGAACCGAGACACCTCATACCGAGAATCCTCTCTTCGCCGCACATGAGAAGAGAGAAGAAGCAAGGGCCCAAGCAAGCGATGAAAGACAATGGAGACCATGCAACAACCCCAGGGAGGATTACGACGGAGTCACGCCTCGGATGCGGCTGCGGACAAGCGCCATATCCGTCATCAGGGAAACGAGGCAGACCTTGATAGCAAGTGACGCCTCATCTGCAAAGTACAAGTCCACGAAGTTTTAGACCGGAGAGGTAAGAGGTAAGCAGGCCAGCAAGCAAGTCATGCCGCCTTATCATTCCTCCTTTCTTCTTTATTCTCCTCTTTCTGTCCTGCTCACCCATTCTCGTTGTCAACCTTCGCTACGCGGCACAGCGATTTGCGCGCCATTTGCTGTTCATCCGGCGGGATAGTCGACTGCTTATGCAGCTTCTGGACACCCCTCAGCTTCCCAGCCTCCCCAGCCACCGATTTCCTACGAGAGACAAGAGATGGCTGCGGTACGACGGAGCGCAAGAGCAGGCTTATGCGCACTCCTCCTATGGACGCTCCTGGCCTCTCTGGCTTCTGCGCAGGAATACCTCATCGATGATAGCAGTCGCGAAGGGGGAGTTCTACTGGAGCAAAGACAAAACTACCAGTTCACTGGTGCTCTTGCGATTTATGGATCGGACGGAAGCACATACCAAAGCTCCAACAATGGTGGTGGTGGAAGTACAGCCGTTCCGGCGCAGTGTCCGGCTAATCATCCTGTGAGCTGCTCGGCGATCCAGGAACCCTACTAGTAAGTCAGAGAGAAAGAACTATTAAAGATGCGCAATTGATTCGGATTTGAAGTTGCTGTCCCTCAAACAACTACTGCGCCTGGTCCAATAGCGTCGTATCCTGCTGCCCGAACGGCCAAACCTGCTACGCTGCTGGCGCAAATACCTGGCAAGCCGCCCCGACGACAGTGTATGCCGCCGGAGGAGGAGGCTACGTTGCGCCTGCTGCGACGACTGTATATCAAGCGCCAGCTCCAGGCGCGTACGGGTACTGTTCGACGTTGACGGCTGTGGGTCCGGGACTTCCCACGACTGGGCAAGGAGACTGTGGTACAATTCTGATTGTGGCGGCCGATGCCATTCAAGCTGCTGTAATCGGCTGGGCGAAACTGGCGGCAATGGTGATTGGGCTGCAGGCACTTGGAGGAATACTATTCTTGTGGAGGTAGAGGATAACACGTATACAACTTGTGATATGCTCCCTCGACGGGTTGCGCTGTCGACGTCGCTATCTTCGGCGCCAGAACCTGAAGTATCGCTTCCTGAGTCTGCAACCTCTGGCTCTGCGTCCTCAGCAGGATTGCCTGCAGACACTTCGGCACCAGCGCACTCCGGACATCCACAAGCAAAACCATAGTCATCTGCGAAGACCTGCTTCTTCTTGGTAGCATCTGTCTCCAAGGAATAGGTAATTGTGATCTCCTGATCGGCAGCAATATCTTCCGCAGCTCTGAGAAGCAACAGGTCGCCGATATGCGAGCGGACAGCGTTAAAAGCACACGAGTGATTCGCGAAGGATCCGCGGACCCAAACGCCCATGCCTAGTTGAACGTCAGTGAGTACTCAGCAGGACGGAGGCGAGTGCAACTTACCGGACGGAGCCTGGACATCGACGATGCCAGCAGGAGATTGCATCGAGTCTATGTCTTTCGGTCTAGGCAGATTGAAACCGAAAGAATTATTCTCGACAATGCGGTACATGTGAAAAGCGTCGACAATCGGCACTCCATCGACTACCTTGCCTTGTTCGGGAATCGACTCGTGATTTCGAGCTTCGAGCTTGCAAATCTTGCTGTGTAGTGCTTGATCGTGGAAGACAATCTTGACGAGCTCACGATATCGTGCACCCCAGACACATCCATAGCTCTTGTCGGTGCCCGTATCTAGGAATTGCGTCTTGTAAGCATTAGCCTCTGGTGTGAAGATACACATGGCCGCTTTCTCGCATAGAATTAGTTCGCCGGCCTTGAACGGCACCTTCGCGAAGAGACCACGTCCGGCGATTGCGCTTTGACGGATCTCGGTCTTCTTAGTGAAAGTCGCAGCGTCGAGGTGATACATCCCAGACTTATAGCTTTCGAAGAGAGAGGCAAAGTCGTAAGCACCATTCTCGCGCTCGTCGAGTCGTCTCTGTATGCATTGAGGGCCTGTACCTCCATCTTGGTGGCTGGTCGAGAGTCGACGAATCTTTTCATAGTAGGTCTGCGCTTCCTCGAACCGCTGTAATCCATAAGCAGCAACAGCGGCGTGTGATAATGCTTCCAGTTCCAATTCCTGGTCTCTGGAATTGGCCATGAATGCTAAAGCATCGTCTTTGGCGGAGTGGAAGTGCCGGAGTTCGATGTTGACAAGCGCGCGATGAACATACAGATTGGCTTTGACATGATCTTGGTCTGCATTCCAATTAGCGTATGCCTCTATTCTGCAATGAGGATATTTTGGACCAAGAATCGATACGTTGGGGATATCTTCATGATTCGGAAGCCCTCAGAAAGGGGCAGACGTACCTGGTTGGAGAGCAGCGAGACCATCAGTGTACAGCTCAAGCGCTTGAGCCACGTTACCCTTCTTGAAAGCTTCGTCCGCTTCTTCCTTCCACAGGATAGCATTCTTGCCACTTGGCATCTCTGACCGCATTGCTGATGGAACACAGCTGTCGTAAGGCCTGAGGCAGATGATATCGGATGGGTGCCAAACAGATATTGCAGCAGCAGCTGGATGGCAGTCGAGAAGCTTGAAGTACGGCTCTTTGATAGCAATGGTGCCATCAAATGGTAGATCGTGGTTCTAATTCTATATCAGTGCCTAGGGCCCCTCAGCGGTCGTCTTACAACATACTGAAGGAAGATTGTAGCATTCGAGTCGCAGCAGCTCAGACGCGCCATGCTCGTCTTCTATTCCGCATGCGAGGACACACAATCCTTCAACAGATTCGGTACAGCGGCGAGCATAGATGACCTGGCCCTGGTGGTGTCTCGACTTTGAGGTCTGCGATTCCAATGTGCATTACGGTAATATTGTATCAGCATGCCGATTACCAACCTTGAGATGGGACTCTTACCGCTTTCAGTTCCGCCAGCTCACCTTTGGATGGTGGGAACGTGTCCTCGATGATGACGTTCATGATAGCATTCGGGTCCGCTCTGTGCTGTTCCGAGTTCTGCTGTAAGGCCTTGATGAGATTAGATATGTCCTCGTGGGTTCTGGCCACTCGAGGGTGGCCTTTGAACTGGGTGACACCAGCTTTGACACGGTCATGCGCAGCTCGAATGATCTTAGCGCAGGATGCTGGTCTCTCATTCGTAGGCATCTTGGATGATGCCATCAGGTCGTGGTTCATCGGAGGGTGTTGATGTTGGTCAGGGAGAGGATGACAAGCGACCTGGCTTGCTTGAAGCACGACTCCTCGTCAGTCATATGTCATGGGCCTGTTTGTCAGCTCTGAAGAGGGAAAGGAACAACTTTCGTGACGCGCCTTGAGCAGACAGAGCCGTGAAGGAAGAAAGTCAAGGGAAAGTGCCAGTGCAAGTAAGTACTTGGCCTCTTCGTCGTGAATGTAGTCTTATGGACCCATCAGTGACAGCTCGTGATCTCGGATGCTGACTTTTGCGTAGCAGAAAGATGTAAGACGAGAAGGGAGAAGAAGGAAGGGAGGGGCTTGGAGAAAGTGAAGTCGGCTCTCGGTTGAACCTTCCTCGATCGCGAAATCGACGCGCTTTCCTCTGGATAGCTTCTTTTTGAGTCCAGACAAACATCTACCTCATGTGCTCTTACAAAACACTGTGACGCGCGATGTCACATTCGAAGGAACCGTCGGCCCCTGAGGCGAGGTCGTTCGATTCATTCCTCGCCGTCGTTCACGCCACCGACGACTTTCCGTATGGGCCGACCGCCGAGCAATACTACCAATTCTTCTTGCCTGGTGATCACATGCCTCATGGCTATATGCTTCCTGACATTGTCGCCAAAATGCCGTGGACGTCGAATTTCATGATCAGTCATGAATATCCCCGCTCCGTTTGGCTCCTGGACAGCTCGAAAGGTAAAGCCATGGCTCAGGCCATTAATTCTGCATTGCAAGAATTGGTAGACCTCTGTATCGAGCGTGGTCTTTTCGAAGTCCTCAGTGGCCGCCACAGCGAGCGCTTTTCCCTTGTCGGAGCAAGATATGACTCGCCGGTGTGGATCGAAAGGTTTGCTACTTCACTGTTTGGCTTGACGACACGCGGAGCTCATATGGTTGCATATACCAATACAGATCAGGGCATGAAGCTCTGGATCTCACGGCGCGCACCGCATTTGTTCACGTATCCAAACATGCTGGACTCGACGGTGGCCGGCGGAGTCAAAGCAGAAGTACCCCCTTTTCAGACCATAGTGGAAGAGTCGGACGAGGAGGCATCTCTACCAGAAGACCTCATCCGGAAGAACGCTCGCTCGAGAGGCGTTCTGACACACATGAGTGTGACTGGCAAAGGCTTTCGCGGTGAGAAAGGACTCGTGAACCCGGATTACATCTACGTCTACGACATTGAGCTGCCTGGAGACATGACACCTAGGCCTCATGACGATGAAGTGAGCAATTTCTACTGCATGACTATAGATGAAGTCAAAGAAGAGCTCCTGAAGGGGGAGTTCAAACCAGATGCTGGTGCAGTCTTGGTGGACTTTTTTATTCGGCACAACATCATCACTCCGGAGAACGAGCCGAACTTTGTTCAAATCAGTATGCGACTACACCGATGGCTTCCCTTTCGAGTCGGATGATCTATGCCGGGCATGTGAGCAACGACGAGGCGCGGACCCCACTCTTCTCGCAACCGCCGGTAACACCTTGTTACCGATCTGCTACAATTGTTGGGACAAGTAGAAAGGCCGAGCCACCAGCGGAGATAGGTGTGTCCAATAATTGCCGCTGAGATCTAGACATGTGTGCGATTACGAACACAAGCAGTCGACTATCACCGGACGTTCTACACATGTGCACTACAGGCGAATAGCGATAAGACACCGCTCGATGACACATGTGCACGAATACAGGCGCTAGTATTCTCGCAAAGACGCTGATTGGACAAGACCCTCTTTTGGAAGGATCGATCAGCACATCGTGAATCATGCCCTAATGACCCTCGGCGTGGGTCATATGGAATCACAGGGCCAAGAACAACTATATAGAGACTTGACAAAGAGGAAGAAATGACTTCGCAAATTCGCCCCAATTCGCACCTAAGTTTGTCTGCACCGATAACCAAGAATGTCTTCGATCAAGCCTCTCGTTCTCTGGAGCCATTGGGGCGGGCCCAATCCATGGTGAGCGCAAGCGTGATTGGAACTTGACGAATTAGCTGATAGACGATTTTCAGGAAGGTCAGAATGATCCTGCAAGAGCTGGAAATTCCTCACGACTGCCGCCTGCTCGAGTTCACAGAAGTCAAGAATGAAGACTATGTCAAATTGAACCCGAATGGCCGACTGCCTACTCTCGAAGATCCAAATACTGGAATCACGCTTTGGGAGGTACGAGCTGGATGGTTCGTCCCACCGAGCATTGGCTGACAGTACAGTAGACTGGCGCCATCATACTCTACGTTGTCGACACGTATGACAAGGAGGGCAAGTTGTCGTATGCATCCGGCCCAGAAAAGTATCTGCAACAACAATGGCTTGCTTTCCAGATCTCGGGTGAGCACATCCATAACGCCTCCATCTTTCCCCTCCGCTCATGTCGAAACTAGGTCAAGCACCATATACAGGCCAGGCGACCTGGTTTTTACGTTTCCATTCGGAAAAGATCCAGTCCGCGATCGATCGCTATGTTAATGAGATTTTGCGCATCATCGGTGTCATCGATCTCGGCTTAGAGCGCAATGGTACTGGGTGGCTAGTCGGGAAAAAGATGACTTATGCCGATCTGGCATTCGTGACATGGGCACATACTGGAGAGGGTGTGCTCAAGCAGATCGGCAAGATGGATGGGATCAATGAGAAATATCCTAGGTACTCGGCCTGGTTGACAAGTATGTCTGAGAGGCCAGTAGTGAAGCAGGCGATACAGGAGATTGCGGAAGGGAGGAAGGCGCATGGCCTGCCGTGAAGACGAGAAGAGTCGAAGTTTGGTGCTCAAGGCACTGCCAGATTGGTGATGATAAGGCCACTAAGAATGTCAATGTATACGCTGGCGCTTTCTGCGATGTTCTTTGCACTGAGAGTGTCTGTGCCATATTGTGGTGGGATCAATCCCATCGACAGCGCCTGCGGAATAGCCGCTTCTGTTCCGATTGTCTCAAGGATGAACCCGAGGTTTGCTCGCAAGCAGCCAGCTTGTGTAGCCATATATGCACTTTTCAGTGGCCAAAGCGAGGCAACAGCCTTTAAAGTTTTGTCCCGGGACCAGAAACAAGGCACCTGGGGCCGTGGCTGCGAACGTGCTATCTGAAGCAATTCTCTGGAAAAGATCTCAATTCCGTGTGCCTTCTGCTCGATGCTTTCGCGTAAAGCATGATATCGCCTAGTGGTCTGATAGCGCGGAGAAGGTGGTTGGAAAGTATCCAGGTCAAGAAGAACTCTCGTTGAAATGATCTCAAGACTTCTGTATTGGTTCGCACGTATGGCGTGGTGATATTGCGATGGCATCAAAGCCCGAGATGCCACTTTAAGGTTTCTGTGAATATTGTTGGTCTGCACGCGTAACCTTTGGACATCGAGCTTTCGTGGTGCACTGGTTGACTCGAAGAGATGCTTCACGTCTTTGGCGGTGTCCCGCAGCTTCAAACCAGCAGCACCGAATAATACTGAAAGTGCATGATCCTTGTCCGACAGTTTGCTAAGTGGCTCATGGACAGGTGTATTCCGTTTCCAGATCCTGGCAGCTGCCAGGAAGGCAGAGGCCTCGTGCTCGTGCTCGTGCTCGAGCTCGAGCTCTCTGGTCGAATGTGTCAAGATACCTAGGAAACCATCGAGGTGGATGCCCCAGGTCTTGTCGCTACTGTCAATGTTGACTATCATCTGCATCTCACGTCAGTCATTGTTGTATTCTTCAAGTCCACAGCGGCAAACCTCGTAAAGGGCTAACAGTAAGACTGAGTCTGCAAGCTGAAGAGATCTCGAATGCTCAAGGGCGCCTCTTAGCCGGAGCGTAAGCTGACCGTAGCCGCTCAGCAATGATCTCCTTTGCTCTGCACTCTGAGCATAAATCCGCAAGCTCGAGAAAGCGTGACAAAGTACATTGAATGTATACGTTGCAGTTTCTTGAGACAGGTCATCCTCTACTTGTGCCCGCACGTCTGAGGAAATTCGTGAACTGTGGCAGTAAAGGTATAGGCCCAATGCTTCGTCAACTTCGGTGGAAAGTCTTCGCCTGGCCTCTGTGGTCGTCGACTCCAGCTTCTTTTGGCCAGTACTTTCGACTTCATGGCACGGACGCTTTGTCTCGGTTGGATGGTCTTCGTTCACGCTGCTTTGACGTCTTTTCTCAGCCCGTGTCCGGGTCGTTCTGATGGAGTATCCTAGACAAATTCTGGAAGTCGCAGAGCACTGCCGGCAGATGGGACGTTGCGCATCACATCGGACGCGTCGCGTCTTGCAAGTGTTACATGCAAGGCTGGCATGGCCTGGATTGACCATTGTTTATGAGCTAATGATGGAGCACGACACAATGTTGATGCGATATGCACGTACGCAATGGTTGATACTGCTTACCAATAAGAATGTTGCGGCTCACATTGACCCGACGCAGAATCTACTCCACTTCCCTGCCTCTTCGCCTGCTCTTTTCCCCATCGCCGACTTTCATCGTCATGCGCATCACGCGCATTGCCACCGACTTGAGTCCTAATGTACGCACGCGGCACTTGCGGTGTTTACGCCTAGTTGTTCTGCCCCTCTTTGCACCGCACAGCATGGCCGACCATTGGCGGAGAATCTGTTCCTGCGTTGGGGGATGTCTCAAATCGCACACTATTGTCCACGCAGTATGATCTATATAGGGACAGATCCGATGACACCGTGGTTTTTGGACAAATTCTTGTCAGCATGCCTTCCCTAATGGTCAAATGGCTACTCTTTGCGACCCTGGTGCTGTTCGTTCTTGGATCTCACGCAAAAAGCGTCGTGACTTGGGATAAGTACAGCCTACTCATCAATGGCGAGAGGGTTTTCATATACAGTGGCGAGTTCCACTACGAGAGGCTACCAGTTCCAGAGCTGTGGCGAGACGTATTGGAGAAGTACAAGGCAAACGGCCTGAACGCTGTCTCCGTACGCTTGGAAGCGCTTTGATGTGGCAGACAACTGACAGGTATAGATTTACTTCTTTTGGAGCTACCACAGCGCACGTCTGTCTCTCTCGGATACATGTGCAGTCTGCAAGAAGAGTTGGCACTAACACTTACCCAGGGAGAGACGTTTTCGATTTTACCAGTCCGGGCAAGGACATCCAAAAGCTACTCGATATTGCCCAGGAGGTCGGCCTCTATGTAATTGCGCGCCCAGGACCATACTGTAATGCCGAAACAAATGGCGGCGGACTCGCTCTATGGGGCTCGGACGGCAGCCTAGGAAAGTTGAGGACTTCAGACGAGACCTACCATCAAGCGTGGCTATCTTGGATGCAAGCTGTAAACAGCATTTTAGTGAAGAACCAGGTCGACAATGGCGGACCCATAATCCTGTACCAAATCGAGAATGAGCTCCAAGAAACCACTCACACGGCAACAAACACGCTTGTTCTGTACATGGAGCAGATCGAAAACGCTACTAGAGCTGCCGGAATCACCGTTCCTTTCATGTCGAACGAGAAAGGCATGAGATCTATCAGCTGGTCGACTGACTACCAAGACGTAGGCGGAGCTGTCGACATATATGGGCTCGACTCTTATCCGGGAGGGTTGAGCTGTACGAACCCGAACTCGGGATTCAACATCGTCCGCACTTACTATCAATGGTTCCAGAATGCTTCTTATACTCAGCCAGAGTTCTTGCCGGAATTTGAGGTATGCAAATACGATCGATGTACCTTCCCGGGCACTGCTAATGTTTTGCAAGGCTGGATATTTCACGCCATGGGGCGGTCAGTGTCTCCTAGAGCTCATGGTTCTTCGGCTGACGAGATGAATGACAGGCTTCTTCTATGATCAGTGTCTTGCTGAGCATGATCCAGCTTTCGCGGATGTCTACTACAAGAACAATATTGGCCAGCGCGTCACGCTACAAAGCTTGTACATGGCGTTCGGAGGCACAAATTGGGGCAATCTAGCGGCACCGGTCGTGTACACCAGCTACGATTACAGTGCGCCGCTGCGTGAGACAAGAGAAGTTCAACTCAAGTTCAAGCAGGCGAAGCTGATTGGTCTCTTCACTCGAGTCTCTCAGGATCTTCTCAAAACAGAAATGGAGAGCAACGGAACTGGGAATGCTGTCTCTACATCCGACATCTTCTCGTGGGTACTGAGAAATCCCGACAACAAAGCGGGTTTCTATACGCTTCAGCACAACACTTCTTCATCGCGAGCAGTGACCACCTTCGAAGTGTCTCTGAATACATCTGCTGGAACTGTGTCCGTACCAGATGTGCAGCTCAATGGACGTCAAAGCAAGATACTTACCACGGATTACAATCTCGGAAGTCGCACACTTCTCTACTGCTCAGCCGACATCCTGACCTGGGGAAGCTTTGGACCCTCCGTCGTGTTGATACTGTATGCCGATGTTGGACAAACTAGCGAATTTGCACTCGAGGGCGGCCACAATCTGACATACACAGCATACGGGACATCCGGAATATCGATGGTGACTTACACCAACTCGACCTATACCAAATACAGATACTCTCAGACTGCCGAACCATCCATTGTCCACTTTTCTGACAGCACTGTTGTCTATCTCTTGGATACTGAAACAGCATGGAACTTCTTCGCGCCCTCACTCACGCGCGACCCTAATGTTGCACCGGATGAGCAGGTGTTCGTGCTGGGGCCATACAATGTACGAAGCGCTTTGGTCGATGGATTTACGGTGATACTAGAAGGCGAAAACGCAAATGCTACCAATCTGGAGGTCTTCGCAGGCCAAGGTGTCTCTTCCATTTCGTGGAATGGCCAGAAATTGCCCACTGAGAAGACTACCTATGGTTCTTTGACAGCGACGGCACCCGGCGCAGACGAGAGGAAAGTTGAGTTTCCTACACTATCTTGGAGAGTTGCCGACTCGTTGCCCGAAGCAGCACGGGACTACGACGATAAAAAATGGACTGTCTGCAACAAAACCACTACCTTGAGTCCCGTGGCGCCTCTGACCTTACCGGTACTCTTCAGCTCTGATTATGGCTACTATGCTGGAATCAAATTATATCGTGGATACTTCGACGGTATGTCCGCAACGTCTGTAAACGTCACAGTTCAAGGTGGTCTGGCAGCTGGCTTCAGCGCTTGGCTGAATGGCCAGCTTGTCGGCTACAATCCAGGCAATGCTTCGGCTACGAATGTCTACGCTATATTGGACTGCAGCAAAGCCACCTTATACAACACAAATAACGTGTTGACCGTCGTCACTGACTACACTGGTCACGACGAAACTAGTACAGGTCCAGCTGGTGTAGAGAACCCTCGAGGCATCCTTGGAGCTCAGCTATACAACGGCAATAGCACCTTGAACTTCACCCAGTGGAAGATCCAGGGCAATGCCGGTGGCAATCAGAACATCGATCCAGTTCGAGGCCCTATGAACGAGGATGGCTTGTATGGTACTCGACTAGGATGGCACCTTCCAGGATTCGGTACTTCTGGTCCAGCATGGTCTGATGGCAGTCCCTTGATTGGTCTTAACGGAAGTGGCATCAATTGGTACATCTCTACCTTTGATCTTGAATTCGACGACGATCTCGATGTACCGATTGGTATCGAGCTGGGTGCAACATCAGGAACTATCGCCAGTGTGCAGATCTATGTCAACGGATATCAATGTGGGCAGTATCTCATCGCAATGGAGTTTATTGATACTGATGTTGACAGATGGCAAATTCATTCCTCAAATTGGTCCGCAGACTAAATTTCCCTTCCAACCTGGCGTCATCAACAATAGAGGCACCAATACGCTCGCCATCGCTCTTTGGGCACAGACCGATGCTGGCGCAAGGCTAAATAATGCGACACTGTTTGCGTATAACAAGTATCAGACAAGCTTTGACTTTAGCCAGGACTGGAGTGCTCTGCAGCCCAAGTGGACGGCTGAAAGGCTGCAGTATGCATGAGTGGGACCTACGTCAAATCGTGCTTGTCACGATAACGGTACCATGCGCGCCTGAGCGACTAGTTGCACGGGCTTAGACAAAATCAAGTACACCATCCTTCAAATCCTGTTCCGAAACGTCCGCTAATGGGTCCTTCTTGTCGAAAGCGTATCGGGCCCGTCGGTCTCGGGACATGGCAACGATGTTGTACTAATCACCGCCGAGATGATCGTCTTTGCTTATGCCCTTCAACTTGGTGGAAGATTCCTCATGTACGCTCTCCTGTTCAACTGCATTATTTCTCTCGGCTGTTTTGCTAGACGACTCGCGCTTCGATGGCGGCTGGACATTGACGTCCTCTCGGCCAAAGTGCATTTCTTCGGTGGCATGATGTTCAATCGAATGGACGCAAGAAGGAAGGAGACATTGCCGAAGGAGAAATGATACGCGACAAAAATGTTGTTGTTCCTCGAAATCAGATTCAACGGCCGACGCGTTGACAGGCGACGTCATCGAACTCACTCAGTTCGCGCTCGAAACACACTACTAGTAGCACGTGCCCTCCATTGCAGCTCTCTCTGAACATTACCTCCGCGGCTTCGAAAGTCTGAACGCTCGATACTTATCCCACTAGAACACGACAGTTTTATCCTTAGACTATATAATAGACACTCGGTAGACTAAGCTAGAACTTTTCTGCAAAATAAAAACAAGTACGGAGATTTTTCCTATCGAAATTTTATAGCTTCAAACAATATAAAAAATAGACAGATTTGTTTGCCTCCCTAAGGCTCTCAATTTAGCTAAGAGATTCGTAATTACCTCGCTTCTTAGTACTATAATTACCTATCTAGCTAGACGGAGAGCTTTAATACTTAGGAAGTTACTCTCAAAGTTATCTAGAAGCGACTGCGAATGTCTGGCTCTATCTGTAACTAAGTAGAATAAGTTATATCGCTATGAAATCGACGTGTTTTAGTAGGATTTGCCTAAGCGTTCAGACTTTCGAAGCCACGGAGAGACATGTATGACCAATACTGCCCTATACTGACCTGTATAGTCATCATACTGCAAACCACAACGCTTCCTCATCAACACATGTCCTCAACGCCCTCTAAAGTCGCTCATTGAAATACAAGTCGTCCACTCTGCATCACTTTCCCATCACGCTCCATACCATCTCTGTCCCGGTGTATCTTTTAGCTCACGACTCTGTCCGGCGCTCAAAGTCCGGCGCTTTGAATATTGCCGGTACCTCTCCATGTTCTGCAAGTTATAGCTCTCATACTCAGCAGGCGTCCGAACAGCTTCTATCTTCTCCCACGAATCCACTTTCGTCGTCGGATCTTTGCGCTCGTCTGTGAAAGTCTTCGGACTACCTTCCCATCCACCACCGTCGCTGGTCACCGAGCATATAGGAGTGTGTTTCGCTTCGGGGTCATGTTGCTTGATCGTGTCGTCCTCTGGCGACTGGTCTCGGCGAATGATGGCATTCTCGACTTCGGAGTCGAGACGACTCCTGCCGCCGGAAGCAAAAGAACTCTTGATCTCGCTGATAGGCCCCTTTAGGTATTCGCGGAACAGGACGCGGAGAGCTGGTGCTGAGGCGCACATGATGCCCAAGTTCAGCTCGAGTTGTGACCACACCGACACATTGAAGATGGCGGAAGTCACATCGATGGAATGGGCGCATTCTGTTGATGATAAAGAATTGTCAGCCTGAGTACTGATCACAGCGATTTTGTCGACGGGATTTGGTACCATATAGATAGTACGTCCTCACACCACTTGCGGCGACGACCAAGAGGCCGAGACAAAAGACCGCATTCAATGCCACTTTTTGCGGAATCGGTAAACGGGCATTTCGCATCATGATGCATGGTAATGCAACGGCGTATAGGTCCGAGATGGCGGCCATCATCCCAGCGAGCAAATTGACCATTGTCGTGTCCACACAGTGGTATTGGACCGAGTATGTCAGATCAAAGGCTTTCCAATATGCTTCAGTGGGAGTGCAGCTGAAGTATGGATCAGTCCCGACCACGAGCTTTTGAAATGGCCATGATCATACGTACTTGAACACCAGCACTAGGATGAAGGCGATAGTGTACGCCAATGTTAGTGCAATGGCAAACAGGACCGCGGCGATCCACTGTTTCGTCGTCAGTACGTATGCAACGTATTATTATCTGTCTGGTTGACATGCTTACGGCTCGAGAACGGATGGGATCCACCAGTCTGCGATAGAACAGCAGGACGGAAACTTTCACGAAGCATGCCGTGAGCAGAAAGGACAACTCCGCTATCCAGGTGAGCCTCGCCATTGGGACGAACATCGCGAGTGGTACGTCCCAAACATGTCTGCGTGGTCAACAGGAGCTCGTGGTCAGGACACGCACACGGTAAATTTGCTTACCTACTGATATAGTAGATCTCACTCTCCAGAAGCGTAAGAACCAAAAACCACGTCAGGCAGACCCAACTCATAACCAGCGCGGCCTATGGTCAATATCAGCGCACGTCGACGAGCATCGTAGCGACGACCCTTACATCGTCAAGACCAAGGCCCCCAGCGCGTTTCTGCAACCTTAACCACAGGCGTGTCGCAACCATGAGCGTTGTACCCGCATACAAGATGCTCGCATACTCGGGCATCCACGTCCTCCTGTCCGGACTGATGTAATTTGGGGTTGGCCATTTCGCTACGTCCGCAGGCGTCAAGTTGATAATGTTGCCCGGCATGGCCACGTCGCTGACGCACGACTGAGACTCTAAAGGGTCTAGAAAGTTGAGTTTGTCGATCGAAGGCCGGCCGTGTCCTGAGACAGTCTCGAGAGGGCGATGCGGGAAAGGTCAACCCAGATCCAATGTCAGCTTCGCTTTCGTTCAAGGACGTACAGCACTGCTCCTTAGTGCGACCGAGCCGAAACAGTCGCGAAAGAGGCGTAGCGATCAAACAGCTTGTCGAGGGTTCTCATGCAAGGAAGAGCAAAAAGAAGAAGAAGAGTACTTCTTTTGGAGAGCTTCAATTCCGCTAGGAATATCTTGTCGAATGTGACAGTCCTGTACAACTGTACATCGGCCACAACAAGTTGCATACAAGCAGTCCACAGGATTAAATCTCGTCGACCTCAAAAAAGGCAATGTTGCAGTTTCATATGAGCTACATCGTAGCAATTGAGTGAGACGGACAGGATAGCAGGCAATCGGCGCTTCTCAACAGAAACCTTCCCAAAAGGCAAGTGTCGTTGTGGATAACTCGGGATTGATACTGCTTGCGTATGGTTGTGCGGACACCTTCTCGACTATGTTTCTGCAAACAGCATCGGCGGCGCCTCCCGATGCAGCCCAACAAGTCTGTCGTGCATGAGCCGAATGAAACGTTTCATGTCAAATGCATGAAATTACGTCGCTTACGACACATCGAGTGTATCTGCTCCCGGCATCACTCCACAGCATTTGTGGGATGGGATCGAACATCCCGCCATGTCGTCACAATTCTCGACTTTGTCAGTCAACCGGTTGATGCTGTCAAGTGACGTAGACTTGCTTGTCTTCAGGAACAACCAGAGACGTAAGCTGCGACCATGTGGGAACATCCCTGTTGGCGTTCATGCAAGGGTAGCTCCTTGTATCAGTTAGAGTCGGTAGCAGCGATCTAGCCGAGTGCCAACCACGAAATGCGAAAAAAGTCTGACTCGCTTCTGCTGCTTCTGCTGCTGAGCATGAGTCTGCGAGAGGGGCAGTGGGTCGTCGTTCCACATTGTACAGGTACGGAGGATAGAGTCATTCAAGTCAAAGAACATCCCTCGTTTGGAGCACACAGGCCGTCTTGCATCGTCTGTAGTCTTAGTGTCTCGTGTGCCATAGCAGCCCCAGCCTCAATGGCTATCATGACCGCGCCAGTCGCATAGCGGACCTGCAGCTCTCGCCGGCCCACATCTCTGGAGAGTGAGTATCTCTTCTCGCAGCCTGCTTTGAAAGGTGGTCATCGTTTGATCTATTTCGAATCATCGCATCTCATAATGGCTAATCATCAATCGTCGTTATGTCGCAGGAGCTTCCCAGCCATCACGTTGTGTCTTCATCAGATTGCTCTGTTTGTGAGGAAACGAGATCTCTCGCTCCTTGTAGAAACCGACGTCCTCGCAATACTTTCGCAGTCTGGCAATATGTCAGTCGATGGTGCTTTCGCCGTTCGAACAAAGCACTCACTTGACGTTGTCCACCCGCGGCTCCAGCATGACAGCATTCGTTCTCGAATCCGCGAGTAAACAATAATGCACAAGCGCGCTGAGCCACACCTTGATGCGGTGAGGACCTCTGAACTCCTGCTCTCCAACGAGAAGGTGGAAGCCACGATCGTAGTCACCACAGCCACCTCCCAGATACTTTGCCAATTTGTCTTCTTTGACCCAGTAGATCTCAAAGAACGCAAATGGCTTTCCATCAAAACAGCCAATCACCGGAAACGAGTGTTTAGAAGTCAGACCATGCTTGAGGAATTCCTCCTGATGAGATATTGGACCTTGCTCGCCCCAGCTGTGAGCGACTCGAGGGTCGTTCATCCATTTGTGAAGGAGTTCGAGATCAGTCATGCGGGTCGTGTCTCTATCGTCAGAAGTGGATTCGCGGTTATCATGACTGGAAATCGTGGGTGACATGGGCTCTGACTGAGATTGTGCCGTCCTTAAGATGTCGCGAGCAGAAGCTAGGGTTCTGTCGCCTCCGGCATGCTGTGAGAATGGACCATTATAAACAATAGGTCGTTTGCTAAGAGATGCTACTCGGAAGCTAAGATACTGCTCTAAGCTTGGAATGTAGCGTGTGTAGAAGGTTTCGCCCTGACGTGGCGGCTTGGAACGAATGGGATGCCGTATGTCATTCGTGAATGTATATTGCGGCGGGGGAGGCGGGTAGAAAGTAGGCAGGTGGGAAGATGAGTGGAATGGTCCAGGAGGCGTGCTCGCGCGATTCGTGAAGGCTGCTTGCATCCCCAGGCTTGGCGAGTCGCTGTCCGCGCGATTTATCCCGCTGTTCCTGACTGGACTTGCTGGCCGACTGTTGGCAGGACTGAGCGAGGGATAAGGCGAGCTGGTCTGTAGCGGCGTCAGGGTGAAGAGGTAGATTCTTGCGTCTAGCTGCCAAAAAGCTTGTCGTGAGACAAACATATGTGACCAGCCTTCGCCGCTGTGGAATGGGCCATCTTCGGGGTCGAGACCGACAGTGGAATCCTCGCACGAGATCAAGCCCATTCTCTCTAGCTTAGGCAGAAGGTGCTTGCCCTTGAAGATGCCCTCGCGGTTTATGTTGATCCTCCAGTCTCCCCTCGGCCTGCCCTCCTGGGGTGTCTGCTCGCAAGCAGATGAGAAGAGTTGTGGCTCTGGCTCTTGCTGGTGGAAGTACCAATACAGTGTTGCCCACAACATCATGGCAATCTGGCGGCTCGGGCTCGTGGGTGGTCTGAAGTCACTGGAGGCAGGGTTTGAGATCGAGGAGATGAAGAGATGATCGTTTCTCAAGCTCGGCCTCCTGTAGCGGTGGACGTGCCTGCCCTTCTGCACCGGTAGATCGATTGTCGGCTCCTTGCTCGCAGCCTCAGGCGGCGGCTTGTGGTCGTGCTCGTCATCCTCGCTGTTCAGGATGATGGTCCAGCCGGGTGGGAAGACGCTGTGGTGGGTGTTGAGGTCATTGGCCTTGAAGTATAGACCGCCGAAGACAGGTGTGACGTTGAGGGTCTGGCCATTGGGGAGGTGGACTATCGAGGGCGCCATACTTCGTTGATAAGCTCAGCTCTTATTATCTGCACTTGCATGCTCTCTTGGCTCGTCAGAATCGGGTGCTCGGAGGGCTATATCGATCGTCGCGAAGGGGGAAACGGGCACAAGTGAGGGAGAGTAGAAAGTGAGAGCTTGGTGGGGTTGATCTGCTGGCAAAAGAAGTTGGAAGCTATACTCGGCCCGGGTGCAGTAGCAACAATGACAACCAGCCAGCGGATCTGCTTGAGTACATATAGTAACGTAACAGGTGGGACATGAGAAGGAGTGGTGGTGTGGTATGGAGTAATAATGATGTGTGCCGTTCCTGGGCGATGATGAGAATGGAATGCAGCTCTCATACAGACATATAACAACGTTACGTGGTGGAAGTAAGCGGGCAAGGGACCAACAAGTGGAAGCTGCTTTCAGTTGCTGCCAGCCATGACGCGCCGCAAAGGCCCCTCCCGCCGCTCAGCCCACGTACATCAAGTACCTTACTAGTGAATACATATATGCATACCGTCGTGCCGCTTCGAGTCTGCTTCATCTCTCGACTGTGTGCCAGCCATGCTCCTGAGTATGCAATGAAGGAGCGCACGGGTATGCGAAAGGGAGACAGGCTTATCAGGATCATGTAACAAACGTGTATAGATAGACGTGTGAAGCATAATAGAAAGAATGGGCTCGTGGGTGGAGCTAGGAGGCAGAACGCCATTATTCACAACGGTCGCCAGCCAGCACGCAAATAGAACAAGTTAGCAGCCCGCGAACCACGGCACCCAGACACGTTTACCCCTGCTCACGCGATCCCATGCGATGCCATCCAATACCACTCTTCCTCACCCTCCTCCATCGCACATCACCGTTCGGCATACGATAATATATCTTGGCTTGGCATCGCGCCAGGAGCCGGGACTGAGCAGTGGAGCTGCGGAGGGTCACTCGCTGTGATCATAAGCCGCTCGGCGCCATTCTTCTGCGACGACTCCCCTGAACCGTGACTGGAAACACGACGAGGCCGGAGGTGGAGAAAAGTGCGACGGAAGACGACCAATCCTTCCAATACGCCCAACGTCATCCACTCTCTTGCTACAATCCACCCTTCTTTGCGCGCCATGTTTCAGCAATAGGAGCCTCGAGCTGAGCGCAGCGCACACGCGGCTGGGATATCCACGTTGCACCGCTCTATCTCGCTGGACGGCCATCCCTGCTCGCCACGATATCGCATACGATCCGCCTCGCACAGAGAGCATCGTTGCGCTGATGCGCCACGTTCGACTCGTCCAGACGATACTACAGCCCGAGCCGCCATGTTCTCCACCAAGCGCTCCAGTCCGCACAAGCGACCGCGGACTGGTTCGCATTCAACGACCGCAACCTCCTTCACCCCCGCCACTGCTGCACAATCCGCCAGGGATTCCAGCCCTTTGGTCAGCCCGCTCCAGATGACCTTCGACTTCGAGCTCCACGGTCCCGGTGCACCCTCTCCGCCCCTAGACTTGCCCTTTTTGCCCATCGTCGAGCCTCCCTACTCTTCCTCCTCGCGTCCTGCCACCAGCCACGGACCTCCACGAGACGCTCAAAAGAATGACTGGAGCAGCCCGAGCGGGCGATTGAGAGCTCCAACGCTTCCACCGATCCCTAGAATTGCTAGCAATCCCAGCATTGCTCAGAGCGCGGCCTCAGACGACTCGAGAAAGCAAGAGAGCAGGGCAAGAGATGAGAGCGATAATGTGTCTACAAAGAGCCGCAGGAGCGTACTACAACCTCGTCTGAGCTTCGAACATCCCATAGACTTGCTGCCGTCATTGTCTCGTCCCGGCACGCCGGTGAGTGCAGGTGTTTCAAGCAGACGCCAGACACTTGGTGGACATTCGATCGTCTTCAATGATGCGAAGATGGAGTTTTCGCTCTTTCCCGCGAAAGACAATAGGTCTGTTTCGTCTCCAATGTCGTCGGACTCACCTGCCATGAGCAGAGCGTTCGTCGATAGTAGGGACAAGCCTTACAGCCAACCGCCGCCAAGGCCATTCACTTTGCAGACAAATCACTCCTCACCAGACCTCATGCGGACTCACGACCAATCCCCGCTACCCAGTCCAAAACCGCCATTGTCAGCAGTGAGCGCGAGAAAGACATGGATTAGCCCGCGGCCAAGCTTGCAGAACATGTCCCGGAGCACATACAGCGGCACCACTGCAAGACCAAGCACGCAAGCTTCCGCTTCGTCTTCACCTTCAACCACTATCGGGACGCCATATCAGTCGACTGCAGAATCCTTTCCACTGCCCCAGCTCGTAGCCACTCGACCCAAGACGTCCGGTCCCAGCTCGAAACTCGGCGGAGTGGCGGTACTTACTCATCACACATCCACACCGAAACCCGTCGCAAAGCCTTCGGAGAAGAGGAAGACGAGATTACTGAACCCCTTGGCTCTTCTGCAGCGGCGACGAAGCAACCAGGATACCGAGGACTCCATCGAACGGCAGGCTCAGGCTCAGGCTCTAGCAAGGCAAAGAGACGTGGTTGCCTCGGGTATCAAGCCGCCGCCGGAGGACTTCGATCCACGCATTAAAGGCAAAGTGGTTCATGACTTTAGTGCTCCCCGACGTCAGCGGAACACCTTCGACGAGATTGAGTGGCAACATGTCATGGACCAAGGCGCTGGAGCATCGGTATACCCTCCAAGAAACTCTTCACTAATATCACGTGAAACTTCTACGGACGGTGGCCACAGACGAAGCACGCACACACCTGTCTTTATGGAGCATTTGAGCGAGAATCCTGAAGCAGCTCGTCGAATAAATTCTATACAGGCCGAGAATCTTGAGAATAAGGATTTCCTGCACCGAGCATCTAAGCAGACGACGTACTCTCAGGAAAGCGGAGTCCTACCGCCATTTGCCAGACGGAGTCAGACATTGGACCCACTGCAAGCAAGTCTCTACCAGGACGACGACTCGAAGCGCTCGAGCGATCCTTCAAGTGACCGAGAGCGCGATTCGACACTCAGCTCCGTCAGTGGGGTGAGCCCAATAACAGCTCAAAGCAATAATCCCATTATGGATTTTGCGGGTAACATGAGTCCAATCTCTCCCAGAAGTCCCGGCAAAAGCTTTGGTCAACTACCTGAGTCCAATCTACCCTCTCAGCAAGGACGACCGACGTCCGATGGAAGTAGAACAACGCCACTCCAAAACGTCTCTGGTCCGGTGTCGGATCAGAGTAAGTCATCATTACCAGAGAAAGATTCCGCCCACACTCCAGGGCAAGTGAGCGCGAGACCGTATTCAAGTGTGCCGGCACCGCCAACCTTCAGTACTATTGCTGAACGGTCGATGGATAACTCGCCTGTGGAGAACCCCGCCCCACAAATGCCTCAGCTTGTTACCAGAGACCTCTCGATCTCCCAGATGGACCAAGCCAAACAAGCTCGTACATCGTCACATAATCCGACAGGCTTGACCCAATCCGCAGGTCTCGAAATTCTAGCCACCAAACCGATCGAGCGAGCAGAGGACGTTCCGACTTCTGAAAGCACACCTGAGCCAGAGGCTGTCGAGCCGATCAAGTTCAAGCCAGCTAATAACAAGTCAAGATTTGTCGAGAAACTTGCCTCAGCAGTCGGCCACTCCAAGAAAAGTCCCGCTGCGCCGAAGCATCAGCCTAGCAATGCCTCACGGTTCTCTTTCCAGTATGGCAGCGAAGATGCAGCTCAAGAACAAGCACTAGAAGAAAAACATCGCAAATTGGCCACCTTCGAAGTGGCAAACTCGTTTCCAAGAAGCCGCAGCCCAAGTGAGCAGGATGAGGACGACTACTTTGACGAAGGTGCTATGGATGACATGGACGAGATGGAAATGCAACATGTGCAGCAAATACCACAGCCTTTGGTCGTGCCGAATGTGTCACAACCAGAAGCACCTCCGCAAAGCTCGATCAATCCACAGCAGGCGCGCCAGACTTGGTTTGTACAAGAACCTGATGACAGCGACGACGAGTCCGCTTTTGGTGACGGTCTCGGTGGGCCGAGCCTCTCGCACGATGTTGAAATACCGTTCACCAACCATTCTCTGCCTCGTACTGAATCGGCATTCGACAATCACACCCGACAAGCGTCGCTTGCGACAACGATCGGCGGCGATGGGTATTGGCGAGGTTTCCCCATTGACTACTACATGCAGGATTCCTCTAATCCCTCTGGTCATTCTCGGATGCAAAGCCAGACTTCAGAATATTGGTTTACCGGAGGCTCGCCTATGACGTTTCAAGGCATACAGGAAGAGCCAAAGAGCCTGGTTGGCACGGAGGGGCACAATTACCAGTGGCCGCCTACTGCCAGCACACCCATCGCTTCTCCCTCTCCGAGCAAGTCAGCTCTTCCCCAAAGTAACAGTGGGGATAGCGAACGTAACAAGACTGTCCGCGGCATGTCGTTCGGATCACCTACTGCAGCACCAATGTCAGTTCAGCGGCTGTCTTCATCTTCCGAGCATGAAGAGAACCAAGAGCGTGTCACTAGTGGCACTAGCTACGCTAGTCGCAGCGATGTAGTCAGGTCCTCACAGACAACAACCTCAGCAATATCTCTATCGACGACTGCCACGAGTCCGCCTCCGCTTGTAACGGGCGAAGGTACTCGCATAACTAGCGGGCTCAGTCTTGGCTCACCAATGTCTAGCCCGCGATTGAAGGAAGCTTCGCTGGAGGGCGAGCAGATACCCACAATCTCACGAAAGGATTCCTTAGGAGATGCGCCAGTCCTTGAAGGCATCCTATCTTCGCAGCATAACGTAGCAAGTACGCCAGAACGGGGCGATATCGCAGGAAGTGCCACTGGCCTGTCCTCGCATAAGCGGAGCCTGTCAAGTCCTAAGCCTCTGGAGCCAGGGTATGCCATCGGACTTACGCAACAGGATGCATACAGCCACACCAGTGCTGCTCAAGAACTTCCTGCGCCCATGGGCCACACCAGTGCAGGTGGCCTCAATTCGCAACGTGATGCGCAAGGGGATGATTCCAGCGGTCTCAGCAAGGGGAGCGGTACGCAAGTCGTGGCACTGCCTGTGTCGGGTCCAGCCTTCAGCAGACCAAATTCGAATTTGGGCGCAGCACGCTTTGGCTCGAGCGGGTTGGCTGGATTCGACTTTGACGACTTACCTGAGCAAAAAATGCCAGTGGCTGTGACTTCTCCTTCCCAAAAAGGTCTGCCGCGACAAAGGGCAGCGAGCCGAATGCCCTTGGAAGGTCTGGGTGAGGAGAATGATGACATGTACTTCGATGACGGAAATTTTGATCAAGACATCAGTGATTCACAAGGCGCAGGAATCGATGAGAATGCTTTTGATGACGACAGCTTCCTTGCCAGGCCGGGAATGCTTCAAGGCATCAACCATCGCCGGGACCGTAGCAGTGCAGCCCTCACCACTACAAGTCTCAGTAGCGACGGGCCATACCCATCTTTTGCTATACCGAATGCGTCTCGAGTCAGCCAAAGATACTCGCAGATGATGTTAGAGGATCTCCCATTGCAGGCACCCTCAGATCCAAAGTTTATTCCTCAGAGAAATCCATCGGAGGATATGAAACGATTAGGACTCAGCGGCAAGGTTCCTCCGGTTCCCGTCCCAGAGGCCGATCAGGCAGCATACCGACATATGCGAGCAAAGCTGGACAGCTATCACGCTGCTCTTGCCGAAGCGGCAAACAAGGCTGCAATGGAAGGTCGCTTCCATCGCATACCAAGTAATTCCACAACGCGCAGTATGAGCGACTCATCAAAGGTCGAGGCCGCCAATCCATCACTTCAGGTGGATAACAGTAGCATTGATGCAGAAAGTATGTACTCCGATGGCCAAGGTGTTGGCGATGGCTTGATGCCCTACTCGAATAACGACAGCGCCACGGCCAGCAACATTGAGCGTAGTGGGACCACCACGTCCCACCTCTCACACCTGACGACGTACAGCCCTCCTAAGATGAGCTTCGACTTTGGCTTTGATCAGATTGATGCAACAGAAGAAATCGATGACTCATTCATGAACGATGACGATTTGGTCGCAGCCGCCAATGCTGAAGCTCTGGCAAATGACGAGGATGGGTTCTATGGTCAGGAGTTTGACTTTTATGGACGGCCGCGTGCGAACTCGAATGAGTCTCAGACGATCAATGGTGGCTATTTTGGTCAAGACGGCGATGATGGACTGGCGAGGAATAAGAGCCTGCAGGAGCCAAACCTGACGCCCATCACGGAACGTTCGGAATTCAGCACCAGGAACAGCTTCATCGGTCTCAATATGAGCGCCGTAGGTCCCTTGAGCGCGGGACCGTATGGACCTTACTCTCCAGCCATCGCTCGCATGCCTGTTACCCCCCTCATCGAAGGCGAGATCAATTCTTTCGACGAGCTACGAAAACTTCGCGCCAACGCCTTCGGCGATGCGGGAAGTATGAAAAGCAACAGCAATCGATCCAGCTCCCATTCCCTGCACATGCTGAGTCCAGTTGGCAACGCCCGTTCCTTTGCCGTGGGCGGAGCGGCCATGCAGGGTCAGAACAGCGACGACAGCAATAACAGCTCTGGCAGCGGAGCACTTGCGCTTTCGGCCAACCAAGGAGGTTCTCAAGAGAGTCCTCAGTCGGCCGCCTCCACCAGGAGCATGCCTTTCTCCATGGACACGGACGCCACGCCGAAGAAGAATATGGCAGGAGTGCTCCCTGCCGAGCCCACCACTGCACGCAAATTGCCGTCTGTGCAGACAAATGGGAGTAATAGTCATTCACGGAATACCAGCGGCGCTGAGAGTGTTACATACGTTCGCGAACGTGATCCAGAGGGTGGCAGACCGCGCTGGGTGCTGGAAAAGAGACGCACGTCTGAGCAGGGACAGCTCGAGCTTATTGGGCGGGAACTTGTTCAGGGGGGCTGGATATAATACTTGAACGACCAAAACATGCTGATTCTCTTGCAAGAGAAGAAGGAGAAGGCAATGAAATTTCCGATTTTACCAAGAGCAAGTGGGGGAACATGCATACCCATGCAAAAGGAGGGGAAACTGGAGGAGCAGCAACACAAACAGCAGATTGTGTCGACGCGACCGACACACCTTCTTCGCAAGCATGAGTGAGAAATTGTTTTGGGGGAATGTTTCCTGGATCTCCGGTTCTTTTTTAGCAAGGCGTTTTTTTTTTGGTTTTTCTCATCGGGTCGCCAGGGAATCTTGGATGTTTTATGATAGATACCCACAGATACGGGATGTTGGAGGGGCGAGGAATGTATATGATCTTTGATATGGTCCTTCCGGATTGATAAAGGAAGAAGAGAGGGGAAGAAAAAGCGAGGAAGGGGGATGGGGGGTTTTGGTATAGTAGGTGGGGGGGTTGGTGTGTGTGTGTGTGTGTGTGTGTGTGTGTGTGTGTGTGTCTTTTTTTCTTCGTAATTCTTTAAATGTGTGAATATTTCGAGAATCGTCAGATAAAATCTTTTTATGGAATCTTGATCCAACGTCGCCTTGGATCTCTCCAATTCATATCATTCTGGTCTGGTTTTTTTTTTCCCTCCCCTGTTGCAGTGATGAGCAGGAAAGACCTCTGGTCCATTCTATGATCTATATCGGTTCTGATGAGATATACGTACATGTAGGAAGCAACTTGAAATGTTGACCTTTGCTACTCATAGAGATCACGATCGCCCCGACCTACATAGGTAAGGAGATGCTAGTAGAACAAACTCTGCCGCGAAAAAGGGACGGCACGTTCTTTCTCTGAAGGAAAGGATTGATTGATTGATTGATTGGTTGGTTGATTGATTGATTCGCCCCATTCCCTCCTTCCTTCCCTCCTTCCTTCCGACGTTCCTTCCCTTCCTTCCGTCCCTTCCTTCCAACATGCAGACGGCGCTTCCCGCACATCCTACACGCAGAAGATACCTTCAATGGCAACAAGAGGATTCGAGAGCTGAACCTAAGATAAGAGAGAGGGAAAAAAAAAAAAGGCACATGCACTCCGTGTACGCGAGCAGCTACTATTTGCTACTCCTGCTACTCCTATCACTATATGCACCGCTCCTAGCGGTATCGATTGCACGCTATTGGTCAGAAGCCTTTAGGAAGTGGACGCGCAAGGGCTCGATTGGTAGGGAGAGGAAATCGAGAACATACGTGGGAAGCTTTCTTGTCAATGAAAGATATGGTGGGATCAGTGTTGAAAGCTGCCGGTGCTTGATAACTCAATAAAGAAGGAGGGGGGAGAGGGGGAAATGACGAATCTGGGTATGGATCGTTTTCGGCGATCGGCCTTCTCGAAGGGCAGGTATTGAAGATCATTCCGATCATGGGAGATTTTTTAGAGTCTCTCGATGGAATCCTGGATCCCGCTCGAGCGTATCTGTATTGCACGCGGAAGCGCGGCTCGACGCTGAGAACATGCGGCCATCTATGCTGGCGTTCTGATTTCCCAGTGGGTTGAGAGTTTGCTGAGTGGCGCTTCAGAGATGTCGAGATACAATAGCAGTGGAAGACATGATCGTAGCATGCCTTCGAGCAGACAGTCCAATGGCCGATGGAAATGGATAAACATTTGTCATGCTGCGAATGTTGGCATTCGGTCGATCAGCGACTGACTGACAGCTGATAATCACGCCGTCGCAAAGTAGGAGGAGTGAGTTTGCTGCGCTCCCACACACTCCGCTTGCAGAATCATCACGGTTCGACCACAGAGCTCGTCGAAGGATCTGACTTCGCAAGTGAGCCATAGGCCTCCGAAGGATTGGCTTGCGGCATGGAGCCCATTGAAAATTGCAGTAGACGCCGATCCTTCATAGACCACTTGAACTCTGACCACCTCGACGGCATGCGCAAGCAACACGTGCTGACGGTGGCTTCCACGAGGTACCCATGGAATCACCGATATTGTCGGTCCAAATCTCGTGTCGGGCGAGCTTACTGTAGGGGAAGCAATATCTCGCTTGCAGCTACGTGCCGGAAGATCTGGTCCGCATTTCGGTCGATCTCACGCACATAAGACGATGCTACAAGCACTATACTCGCAAGTCGTAATGGCACAGCAGTTGCATGAGGGGTAGCTTGCAGATTGCAGAGAAGCATGCCGCACATGTCATTGGCCTCGACGCTGAGGTTTGATGTTGACAGAAGCGTGTTTCATGCTGATATTCAGAAGCTGGGTAAGCGATTGGACATGCCGCGGTGAAGCTCAATTTGCCAGCCGAATCGAGTGTTTCCGGGAGTAGATCTGTAACGGTTTGAAGCTATGGATGCGTGCGACATGGCGACGCTGGGAATATATGCACTGAGGGATTGCATCAGTGAGGCGGCGTCACCAGAAGCTTACGACTAAAGCTTGCAGCAGGTGTATGCAGCAGTGCACTCGTTGGGCTCGAAGGAGCGCGATTGTAAGCTTAAAAGATCCAGCTCATTAGCAATGCTTCGTCGTGAGTGGGGTGGAAGAGTCACAACGTGAATGTTGACTCGCGGAGGTTCGTAGCACGACCGACGACCAAAAGTGACCTGAGATATCGAAGGCAAGCAATCAGCCTTGTACAGGGTGCGGCCACGTGGGAAACGCCACTGTGAAGCGTATATCCTCAGGGTGATGGTCAGTGCAAAAATGCAATCAACTTGAAGCGGGTCGCGGAATGATGTTTCGCATCGCAGTGCAGTGCAGACGATTCCTCCTCGACCCGGTGAATAGGCACTACAAGCCTACTTAGTGGATCCGCCAGTCAAGGATGTTGTATTGATCGGTGCGGGTCGGAATGATCAGGCAAAGGAGTGTTGGCGTCTGTCGTGGGATCGAAATCAGTGTCTTGTGTAGTGATTGAGATGCGTGGGGGAGGTGTTCAGCTCAGGGTCTGCTGCCGGATGAGAAAGAGCGACAGATACACGTAGACTGATAATTCGCTTGAGACGGAACCGGCCGACGAGAGATTGGTGGTATCAGGCGAGGAGGTGCACAAATGGGAAGTCGAACAGTCGATCTTGAAGGCGAGGTGAGGCAGGCCCGCCGTGTATACATGCCGCTATTGACCCGAGACGGGAGGCGTGCGATGGCGCATCAATGCACGATTACGTCCAGCCAGCATGCAGCGAAAACACTTGGTCTGAACACGATCGACCCGGGTGCGTCCGTGCTTATATTCACGATTGGCTGCCTCGTGTGGCAGTGCGCTTCAGAATGCGCGGAGTTGTGACGCATGGAAGGGAGAATTGGCGGTAACGGTGCAGCGCTGGTCGACACCAGGGCAAAGCACGAGGCGATGATTGCAAGGCTAAGTTGTCGATAATCCAAGCGACATTATAGTCCCGCAGGCAGGACTCGTGGGTGTGGAGCGGGTGGGCGAGTCAGCGGGAAGCAGTCGGAACAGCTCGTGCCCCGGCAGGGATGAGATCTACCGGCAGCCTGCAGAAGAAGAAGAAGAAGAAGAATGGAGATGCACTGCTGATGCAGCAAGGGAGACAGCCTTCCAAAGCAAGCCCGTCCCATATGAGGAGCTGTCGCGCGCGGTGACTCCATACATCCGTCGCTGCTGGCATGTAGCAACTTGGAGGCACTGTCTACATGCCCAATGTGAAGATATGTGGAGGGAGCGAGAAGCGGCACGAGGAGGAGGATCGAGGAGGAAAAGACAGTCCGTGCTACTGTATAGCCTGTAGTGGGACATACACCTCGACAACGTTGACACCGTAGGATTCGCTAAGTAGGACCGCAACGGCAAATCAACCCAAACGAAGTCGCGATCGGCAGAGACCAGAGCAGGTTGCCGCTAGACATTACCGTAGACCGTCCATTCTGCTTCCAGCACTTCTTCTTTTAAACGTTAATTCTTTTTCTTCTGCACATCACCTGCCGGGGATGATGGCGGAAGCAGCAATTGGGACCTGCGTATAGAGCCCTCGATCCATCACAGCCACCCTCTCTCACACTCAGGATGCGCCAGGTCACTGCTCTGCCGGGAGCACCAGAGAGGGTCGCTTGCGGGAGGCGGGAGAGCTGCAGCCAACGACGCCGCCATCCTATTCTTCCTTCCGTCCCGCAGGCATGCATCCCGCCAGCGCCTACAGTACGTGAGTGTGTAGCGCCGTGGGATGGCTACTCACAGTCTACAGTACCCAGTCAGACGAGTTTGGGGAGGATCTCAAACCTGGTGTCCGGTAGTCCGATGCCCCTGCATATGTGCGAGGTCTGCTTGCTTGTGAGTGAACGAGCTGCCGCAGTGGGACTACCACCGCTCTGCTGCTGGAGGACTGGAGACTGCACCAGATATAGAAGTGCGCACACGGCCCATATACCCTGTCCATGTCCGTGTCCCACCCGCGCGACTGGCTGGCCGGGAGGTGTCATCAAAAGTCCAATGCAACGTGCCATGGCATGTCATACTGTGCACTGTATGTACATATGGCGGCGTCTGACGAACGGAGGCGTTCCCGAACATCGCTCCTCATCGCCTCCTTCATCATCAGTCATGCCGTTCCATATCCACATACGCCACGGCACGGCCAATCGGGAGGCAGTGTGCTCAATCGCCATGCAACTGGTGCGGCATATCCAAGGCTAAATTTCCGCCGGGCTGCAAGCGTGGTGGCTCCGTGCCATGGTATTAGTGCCGCTCCACCTCAAGTATCAGGTCGCTCATCACTATGTACGTACTCACACGCTGCACGCTGCACGCTGCACGCTGCATGCTGCATACTGCACACAGGCCAGGAACAGGAACTGCGAGGCTAAACCGATCGCTGCAACCTCTCCGAACACCACCACGACCGCCACCAGCATCAGCATCATCGTCACACCCTGCATCGTCACTCCATGTCCCCTCAAACTCAATGCCACGCCCAATGACTGTGGCGGGCGAGCGTCTGTCCGTTCATACTCCAACACCCCACTGCAGACACTTATTCCTCGATACTAGCTTTCCTTCCTCTGCCGCCATCTCCTTTTGCATCTTGCTGTGACAGTGCCTCCAATCTTCATCCCAGTCTCTCCTCAACACACCACCGGGCCCTGCAAAGCTTGTCCTAGCACCATGTACCCGCCCGCCGATGTGCTCCGGGAATCTCTTGCTGCTGTCTGACTGCTAAGCCTACTGCGACTCTAATCTGGACTACTATGAAACTAAGCGAAGCATTCCCTCCCTGAACAAGTGCCCATCCTTCAAGGGAGGGCCTTCGCGACTCGTCCACCCCATGTATACCAATCAACATGCCACCTCGTCCTCTCTGGTCGCGGAGGAACAGCGGATGCGCAAAGCTCACTATTCCAGAAGAACCGCGGAGAACTTGGTGTCGGTGGGCCTGATCGATCCGGTACGCCAACCTGACTCGAGAGACAAGAAGAAGCGAACAAAAGCCGTGAGCCCCAAAAAGGCCCGTGTGAGAGAGATTAGTGCGTCTTTGCAACCCCCTCGAGTCCCCAGTCCTTACCCACGACAACAATAACAATTCCTCTCTGCCTGCCTGATCCACGCTGTCTCTGCCCAGAAAATCTATCGATGGCTGACTGTTGCATGTGTTGTCTCAGGTCCTTCCCGGCAAACTCAAGACCCTGCTCGTCCTCCAAATTTGGTCCATAACAGGACAGGGTCCTCTGTTGGAATTGTGGCCGCGGACAGACGACACCACTCCGGCAAAACCAATACTACTGGTAGCCATTCCGCCAGACCTCAGCTTAAGGACCTGCACCAGCAAGAAATGTTCGCAAGCAAAGGCACTGCTCGTCGCGAGCGGACATTCGTCGGCCATATTTGCGCTGCCTGCGAGGAACCACTAGAGCATACCCTGCGCGGCGAACGAATACTGCAGCTGTCATGTGGTCATGTCTCACACGAAGCGTGTTTCTACGAATACATCAAGGAGTTCGAAGCGCAGACCTGTCCCGATTGCAACAAACCATTGGGACTGGACCCAAGCCGAGGCGGCAACCTCGATTTCGAAAATCTCAACAAGCTCGTCCGGGGCGTACAGACACCTGACCTCAGAGACCGCCCGAGAGATCCCGAACAAACTCCTGTGTCCTGGGAGGCCGGATCCATTCGACAGTCCAATAGCCTAAGTCAAGCGTTCGCACCACGAAGACCTTCGCGAGATCACTTACTGCCGGAGCACGTCCAAAGCAATTCTCAGCGATACGATCGTTATGCTGGATCACACGGCAGGAGTGCAAGCAACGAAACAGGGACCGCTTCGAGCAATGATTACTCTGATACGAATCAGACCACCGGAAGACGGCATGACTACGACCATCAGTCAATCGATGCGTCCATCAGCAGCCCAAAGACGACCATCCGGAATCGGATACCTGCTCCAATCGTCACTGTACGCAGCGAGTTTCCAACTCTGAGCAGGTCCCGGCACCAGCAAAGCTTGACCTGCCTGGTGACTGTCGAGGTAGTCGAGGGCAAGTGGAATCCATCCCCGGAAGACCTTCGGATACTCCCTCCAGCACCATCACCTATCCCCGAAGAGCTATATGATCTCTCGCCAGTTCGCGCGCCGCCTCCCTTGATGCCACAGAGACAAGTCGACAGTGTACACGAGGGCATGGCGATGGAGGAAGCAAAGGCAGATCTCTTCCGGCGTGTGGAGAATTGGCATGGCCTGGATGTTGAGCGATTCGGCAAGCTCATCATGCTTGGCACGATACATGTGGGCAAAGATCGGCAGATGTGGCAGGAGCTGGAATGCTATCTCTTCAGTGAAATGTTGATCTGTGTCAAGGAGAGAAAGTCACCAGCGCACGCGAGTCAGCAGTGGGAGACTTCTGAAGGGTCCAGGACCAAGACAAGATGCACGTTGAAAGGCTCCATTCTCGTCAAAAGACATCTGAAGGAGGTGGAAGTGCACGATGATATCCTTACACTCCATCTCTCCGTCGCAGAGTTGCCAGCATTCCATCTCCGCTTTGCAGAGCGACGACAGCTCGACACTTGGCGCAGGACACTCGTCAATGTCACGCGCCCTGAACCGCCAACACCCTACCACGGCGACTTTACCCACGATGCCATTGTTCCAATGGAAGACGACTATTCCCAGCGATATCCCAGGCGAGTATCTTCGGTATATTCATCATCCTTGGGCGCCCCACGCTCGCAAGCAACGGCACCTACGGAATACAGCATGCCGCGAGCTAGTGCACAAGACGTGCGTGCAGGCAATAATTTACCGCCTCATATTCCTCTCGACATCGTGGTGGTCATACCTGTCTCGTCGTCAACCCAGGGGCTGAAGATGGACCTTCTTCGGGACTCACTGCGATTCTTAGTATCGAATCTGGGCGACAGAGATTGCATGGGACTGGTCACCTTTGGCTCGAGCGGTGGGGGCATGCCTCTCGTCGGCTTGACGACGAAAAGCTGGCGCGGCTGGGCTGGCGCATTCGATCTGGTACGGCCTGTGGCGAACAAGAACATGAGAGCAGATGCTGTGGAGGGAGTGAGTGCAGCCATGGATCTGCTCATGCAACGGAAAACATCCAACACCCTGTCGCACATCATCCTCATCAGTGACTCCCCATTCTCCGATCCCGAAAGTGTAGACTTTGTCGTTTCTCGCGCGGAAGCGGCCAAGGTTGCGATACACTCTTTTGGCCTTGGTCTGACCCACAAGCCTGACACGATGGTGGATCTCTCGACGAGGACCAGGGCTAGCTACACCTATGTCAAAGACTGGATGATGCTGCGAGAGTGTCTGGCTGGCTGTCTTGGCGCGCTCCAAAGCACTTCTCATCAGGGCGCAAAACTTCTACTGCGATTACCAGAAGGGTCGCCGGCGAAGTTCGTCAAGATCAGCGGTGCGCTGCATGTGACCAAACGAGCGACAGGGCGCGATGCCGAGATTTCGTTCGGAGATCTTCGTTTTGGTGATAAGAGAGACATCCTGGTGCAGTTGGCGATCCAGCCCGATACTTCTGGTCAAGATAATATGCCCGCCGACCCGTGGGAGAATATCATATCTGGACTTGAGGCGCTTGGGCCCGTAGAACAGGAAGACCAGCGGACGATGTCAGTGGAGGAGCTTCCTCTCCTGCAAGCAGATCTCACATGGGGCGATGTCCTGCACAATGGCAGCATATCTCAACTCCCACGACCATCCCTCCTCGCCATCACCATACTCCCTCCCTCAGACAAGAGGAACCCGTACGGTCGGGCCCCCACCCCGCCAATTCCACCCCATCCCTCCGTCGTTCAGCGCCGCATGGAACTTCTCACCTCAGACATGCTCTCCCGCGCCCTCAATCTAGTCGCGCGCAACCAGAACGACCGCGCTCAACACCTCCTTTCCGAAACCCGCTCCATCCTCAAGGGCCTCGGCAAAGGAGGCCTCCCAGCACTGCCACCTCTCCCGTCCCCTCCTCCATCATCCGCCCTGCCACCAACCCCCATCACCCCGAAACACTCCGCCGAGCTCCTCAACTCCTTCCCTCTCAACCTCCCTCCTCATCACCCAGCCACACCCAACACCGCAGCGCCACGCATCCCCTCTCCATCCTCCACCACCACCAACGGCAACACCACCCCCTTCGACAAACCCACCATGCACGCCCTCGATTTCGAACTCGAGTCCAGTCTCGAATGGATCTGCCACCCAGCCGTCTTCGCCCGCGACTCCCGCAAAGCAGTCCTCCAGGCCATCGGCGTCATCACCAGCCAGCGAGCCCTCTCTTTCCGCTCGCCCGCCGAAGCCCTCTGGGCGCAGCGCATCCCGGGCGTCAGGAGACTGGCGGACGCGAGTCGCGAGTGGCGCGAAATTGGGGGTGAGAGCTTGCCAGAGTGAGATGTGATGGGGGGGAAACAACAACAAGCTTTTACGACATTTTTGAAACGACCCTTTTTTTCTTCTCTCTCTGTTTCCGCTCTTTTGCTGTGGTTCTTGCTGATCGGCAAGCAAAGCTGCTGTACATATTCATTCTTCTGATCTTCTTCTTTTTCATATTGTTTCAGGCCGGGAGGGAGGACAAGGACGACACGATACCACGCCTCGGTGGGGGAGTACTTTTTGGGGAAAAATAAAAAGAGCCGTGTGTGGCGCTGATGAGATTTTCTTCAGCTGCATGTTTTCAGTATAGCATTTTCAGATGGAACAGGACGCTACTTTTGCGATATGCGGAGGGAGGAAGCTCCGCCGTGAGACCTTTGGGGGGAAATCTGTTGTGATGTTTTTGATGAAAAGGATAGGAAAGGATGAAGATACCACCGATTGGCGTACGAATTGCAGTTTTAAAGTCTTTTCATCTCTCTCTCTCCGCGAATACCATTACAGATTCTTGACATCTCATAAGAAACAGCCTGGGCACTTTCTGTCGGTGACTCACCCTTCTACCCGTGCACGTAAACGACGAGCCTGGCGTCGCCAGTGTCCTGGCTTGTCGGCACCATCATGACAAAACTCTCGAATTTGAGCAGTCGGCCGCCAAGGTTGGCGATGAAGCGTTCGCTCCAGCGTGGATCTTGCCTGAAAGAAAGAAATTTCACTCCCAGTCAGCACAAATGGTTTCTTTTTTCCTCGCGCGTCAACTTTTTCATATCGGCGCAACTCACCAGAAACTTCCTGGACATCTTGCTCTCGCCGCTTCGACCAACTCCATGGCACTCCGCGCTTGCTCCAGCTCGTCGTCCGCAGGATCCACAGGCTGAGACATATAGTCTGGCATGAACATGTCGCAGCACGAATAGACGAAACACAGCAAGAGTACCATGGCGTCATCCTCCCAGCCTGCTTCGCGGAGCTGCTCGACAACGGTGGTCCCTGCGCTGGCTTCGAGCCCTGCGAGGAAATCATTGTGAGCCTGGGAACCGCTGCGAAGTATGAGGAGTTCGAGGAGACCTTCCAAGGTGACTATTAATGGACCGCTAGGGTTTGGGACAGATGGGTAGATCAGCGAGCGGAGATAATTGCGGAGGGCGCCAGTGATAGATTCTAAGATGCGGATCTGGCCCTCACGATAAATTCTGGCTTGGACTTGTTTGTTGTTGGAGGGAGGTTCTGTTGAGCAATGTCAATTGACCTGAAAGGTGATGCTGAACAGAACAAATTTGACTCACCTCGAGGCGTGCTCGCCTGGAGCTTCGCCATCTTCGGTAGAAGTGACTGCACAATCACACGGGTGAGATGAGGCAGGTACTGGCGACCGTCCTCTGCTGTAAGATATCGAATGGGTCGGTCGAAGAATACGAACGGAAGGCCTCTCTCATGACGCAGCATATATATCATGAGCTCTACCAGAGGCTCGGGTAGCTGATCAAAAATTTCCGGTCTCTCCTGGTCAAATGTTATATAGTCAATGGCGAATGTGGCTTTCTCGCTACTCCATTCGCCGCTTGAATTGAAGTAGCCAGGTTGCACGCGCCGAACGTCCGCTTGCAAGTCTTCCGGCGGCGCTTTCAGGGTGAGAAGTACTTTCTCATGCGGATTATTTGGTATGCAGAACCCGTAGCCAAGCAGTAATTCATCATTTCGCTTGGGTCCATAATTGTTGAACAACTCACCACCGCCAGCGAGGCTGTCTTGAACACTCATGCTGAAGCGTCCAGGATCGAAAGACCAGCCGACCCTCGCGTCAGGCGCATGGTTGGGAATGTCCATAACCGGGAAGAGGACGGGAAAGTCTAGCTCCTCACCAGTCGCGCGTGACATATCCAGGAGCACTGTCTGCCTTCGTCCATCTCTACCAGTCTTGTAGGCCGACCAGTATTTGCTGTCGTGGGGTCGGAGAGCATGTGAAGAAAATGATCTTGAGGTGAAAATTGTGACTGCCCACTGATAAAGGGCCCTGAGAAGAAGGAATGATCAATATTTACCTACCGTTGGGTAAGAGCCTCACTCACCGCGTATACGGTTCGGCATCAATATTGGCGGCTCGAATCAGGGAGATGCCTTCGTTATAATGCCTCTCGTGAGTTTCATGACGAGCTTTGGTGGTGAACAAGACATCCGTGTCTGCCAGCCAAGCAAGGTCCTGTGGGCTGTCAAAATGGAAAGGGGTCCGATGAATGGCCGCGTCCGGGCCTGGGAGGGTCTCCAAATAGGGTCTCCAGAACGATTTCTCCCGATTCAGATACTCGTGCATGAGGTAAAAATGGCCGATCGCCTCCACGGCTAGCCCACGGTTTCGGAATGCAGGAAAAGTATCGTCAACGAGCGCATTTAGGCTGGAGAGGGCTAGTGAATGCGGTATGGTGGAGATCCTTGTGTCGGCATCGATGGATGAATCTAGGCGACAATGCACGCCGGCCTCGTCATTATACTGCGATTCGTTAGTCAGGTTACAGTAAGGTCGGGCGCAGGGCGGTGGCGTCAGCAGCTTGGGACGGCTCACCTGTAGGCGCACGGCCGGATTGAGGTAGCCATTGCTGGCCTCGAGCCATTCACGCAGAGAAGCCAACTGCGTCTCACTTGGTGGCATTCTCCTAGTCTCCTGGACAAGCTGGTTCGGATGCGACAAAGTTGGAGAAGGAAAGACAAAAAGCAAGAGTGCTTCCAGAGGTGGCCGAGGGAGGTGACGGGAGCTCCCCCAGATCGTCCTCGTCCCTCCCTCTTTGCGCAACGACGCTCCGCATCATCTCGCGAGGCAGTCGCGGCAGACAGAGTTTTGCGAGGGTCCACTCTCGTACGCTGTGTTTGATTCAAGCCCCATCAATTATTTCATTAGCCGCTTGCCGTTCTTCTCACCAGTACCATGCCAATCTCTCACCCTCTCGCCATCAATTCTTACCAAGGCCTACGATACCTGTCGCCAATAACTCAAAGGTTGGCTCTGCTGTTTACGGTACTGCACGAACGTGTCAACGTAGATACACACTGATCGCCCATTGCCACAATGCCAATCTCCCGCTGCCAGGGAAGATCAGCAAATTGCAAGCCATTCACATATATCTTCAGAACATGATGTCTCTAGCGACCGCCTTCACTGACACACAAGGCTCCTTAGCATAAGTAGTTTCCGTGCCGTGCTGACCTCTCTCACCAAGATACTACCCCATCACGCCACGGGAGGATTCAGCATGCCTCTACGCCTCGGGGTGAACCTTATGTCAACACCACCAGTCTGATGCCTGCCAGCGAGCCTCGAGCTTTTGCAAGCTATATGTACTGTCTGCATCGTGTCGCCTCCTCTGGCTAAAACAACACGTAAGAAGCCTCGCTGCACTTTCAAAGAGACTCAGGTATGCGGTGGTTGTCTTAATGCTTCTAAGCATCACCGTCTGTTTCGCTTCTAGACAACGAGGAGCGAACGAGGTAAATACAAGGATTCATTGTATGCTCGACCTCTTCAGATACTCTGTCATACCATGTCCTTTCTTCATACGTCAATCCATCTCACTTTGATCGGAGTCGCAAGATGAGAGGCAAGTTGTCTATTGTTGTTCTGGCTGACACAGCTGTGCCTGCATCCGGTCCCAAGTTCAGGCTTTCCGTGGATGTGACAAACAATCTCATCATGAACAGTGATGAGTTCCTGACCTCACGATCCTTCGCTGATACCTCTGTGGCGGTCTTATGCAGCGACTATGCCACAGCCCACATGGATACCAGCAGAGGAGATGCGCAGGACCAGGGTTTGGACGACTATCAAGCCGCCAATGGAAACTCACGTGTGACCATGATCGATGCTGTGGCTCGCTTGTCTGGATACTGATGCAAGGTGAGATTCGCGCACTTACTCGATTGTGGCGATTACAGAATCAATTCACTTGATGCTTTGATCTTAGCGCTCCTGCCACATTCATAAACAGCCCCACTTCCCAACTTCGCGCCTCATCTTCATCGCACGCTCCGCCTTCGCACGCGCACTACCATTTCCCTTTGTACATCATCCTGTCTGTCTGCCTGTCATCGCCCTTGTCGTCGTTGCGCGCACATGGTAGACCTCCTCAGTGACGAGTATTTCCAGGCTGTCTGCCAGAGCTAGAGGGCAGTGTTTGTCAACATCACTTCGAGTGCCACACGCTCCCATATCCAACGCGAGACCCCATCATGGCGAAATACAACGGCCTGTTCGTGGATAGCGACGAAGACTTCGAGCCTAACGCCCGCGCTGCTCCTTTCACCGAAGTCTCTTCCGACTCCTCTGACGAGATGTCCGACATGAACGTCTCAACTGCAGAAGAAGAGGAGGAGGAGGATGAGCGCTTCTGTCTCTGCCGCGGCATCGAGGAGGGCTGGATGATTGCCTGCAAGAGCTGCGATGAGCGGTACCACGGCGACTGTGTCGATCTTGAGAAGTGCCAGGATGAAGAATTCATCGTCTCGTACAGCTGCCCACCATGTACGGACAAGGGACGCGCTCAGACTATCTGGAAGTCTTCGGAAGCTGAAGAGCGGTTCTGGAGTAGGCGGGAGCTGGCGAGTGCGAATCGGCTGCTAGAACGGGAAATGAAGAAGAGGTCGCATCTGCAGAAGGTGGCCAAGCAGAGGCAGACGAGGGACGAGATAGCGATAGAAGTGAGGAAGAAGCAAGAGATGGAGATGAGGAAGCATTTGGTGCTGGATGCAGCGGCTTTGCTGATGGCGATTGAGTCTGCCGAAGAGTCGTCGCCTGGTGGCGACTCGCCCATCATCATCAATAGCGACAACACTGACTCCGATTCTCTGCACGACATCTCCGAGCTCGAGGGCCGCTTCGCCGATGCAGGTGATCCGCAGCCAGAGACGCCTCACGACGATGCCCAGCCAGAGCCGTTGGAGATGGCACTGAACAAGAAGAGCTACTGTGCCGGTGGAATTGTGTTTGTGGAAGGCATCGTTGGCGACCGCATGCTCAAGGAAGATTTGGAAGTTAAAGATGTGAGAAGAGACACCATCGACATCGAGGAATCGTTCGTGTACAAGCTTGTACAGAGTGCCATGGTAGAAGCCCTCTTTGGGTAGACTGAGGTGCAGGTTCCGACATGAGGATTTAGGTGGCTGTGAAGACAGACATTGCTGATATGACAAAATCTGGAGGAGAAAAATGCATGGACAAAGGAGATGGAAGAAGACGTGTTCTGGAGTAAGGAGACTTGCCACTGATCACTTCACCTCCATAGCTGTACCAAGCCACTCCCCATCTGCAATCTGTTTCAACCAGGGCACATCGATGGGTTGGACGTTCTCTCGCACATACGATATCAGCGCTCTTGTTCCTGCCGCATCGTCTCTATCATCTACTAGAGCCAAAACGCTGACGCCCCGTAGTTGGGCCACAGACTCTGTGATTCTGTGCTCAACTGATGGATCTAACAAGATCAGTCTTGTCGGCGGGAGGTATGTATAGGCTAGGGAGGCCGTCTGACACAGCAGGGGCAAGTGCGAGTAGATCAGATCATCCATGGGACGTAAGAGAAAGACGGCGGAGATGTGGCGTAATTTGGTCTCATCGTTGCTGTGCCCTTTTGTAGAAAATCTCGAAAGATCTTCCAGATGCCGCGTCACTGAATTGTAGCCCAGTAGACAGAAGTGCTTGATCGCAGGTGGGGTAGAGTCATCTCTGGCTCTGTCTTCGTGTTCATGCGACTCAGACTTGCGGTTGGTCTTGTTCGAAGACGAAGGCGGTGCCCTCCGTTTACGCTTCTTGGCTACCTGCGCGGAAGACTTGGATGCATTCCGTCGATATTGGCCGATTGGAGAGAGTAAATGGAGTAGCAGCTCAGTGACTACATCGTGTTGCGGCTGTTCGAGCTGCGTGCTGGTCTTTGGTCAGCCTTGGGTCCTGGGCTGAGATGAAGCAGGGCAGGGAACAGGCACATCTTGAGAGGCCTGAAAGGAGAGGCCGTGGACACGACTGGTTTTGAGGTTCTGGATTGCTGAATCATCTGCTCTGTGTTGGCAGTGGTGGAGACGTGGCATACATTGTATCTCCCAAGTTGCTTCCAAAGGAATTGGAGGGGACGACCGCCACATGCAAGAAGAGTGAGCATTGTGTCCTCAGGCACGAAGGGGTCACCCCACCAGATGCGTCACTCGGTAGTCTGGCCAATGAGAGCGTGCTGCAGAAAGAACGATTGCAACGGGAACCTACGTCCTAGAGTTTTGTGGAAGGAGCCCTAGACACGACGGGTTCAACGCGTCGCGAGACAGCAGCCGCCGCCACGAAAACCTCACTCCATCAGCTTTATATTTTGATATTGGGTCTTGCTCTCTTCCCAGCGCCTTGATTTTAGGAGTACGGCGTTGAGAGCGAGACAAGAGAGGCTCCCTGCATTCGCACTTGACATACACACCCACACACGCACGCGCGCGCTCTGCTCTGACGTCGCCGCTGCCTGACAATCGATACTCAACGGGCCGCGCTTGCTGTGCGACATTACATTCACTGCGCATGTCCGCCACCACACTTCAGGCACACCTTGATCACCGACCGCCCTTATCATCACCTGCTGCAACCTGAGGACATCCACTCCTACTCCTGGCCCTGGCCTCGGCTCCGGCTCCTGCCTGCAGCTGATCATGTCCTACATGTACATGTCCTCGCAAACAGCCTCTTCGTGACTGCCACGCCTGCCGCCCGACCATGTCGTCGACATCGTCGTCTGCTGCTGCGGCTAACAACACGCCCACATCGACCTGGGATCGTGACCCCATTGCTGACGCGAACCCAGCCCTTCCACGCAAGCGCGAGAGACTCAGCGAGGAGACGGAGACGGAGACGGAGACCTCCCCTGTGTCATCCACCGATCCCGTTGTCGTCGAAGCCTTACCGCCCGATGAACTGGGTGCCAACTACGACAACGCCATCGAATTGCATGATGATGACGATCCCGTCATGGCCGCTTCTGCCCTCAGTGACGCCTTCTCGCTGCAGCCTGGCCTTTCCATCTCGCCCAACGAACAACTTGACTCACTGATCAACCTGACGACCGGCCAATTTCCCCTGGACGTCGTTTATGTCGATCGTCTAGCGCGATGGGTCACCCAGCATGTCTACGATACACGGCTGGACGATCGCTCATGGCGCGATGGTTACCTCGAAGAACATGATTTCTTCACCAGGCTTGGGCATGCCTGCTGGGCTGTTCTCGATTTCCCTGATGACCTGTTCGATCCCACTCACCTCGCATCATACGGCCCGGATCGAGTCGGCGAAGCTTTGATCGCCTTCATGCCAGCACTCACCGAGTTGAGCGTGCGAATCTTGTTGATCTTGCCTAGCGTCGTGGACACGCTTGTCACCAGACGAGATTCGGGCCAAGTTCCCAAAACTCGTCAAAGGATCGACCTTCTTTGGTACATTCAGATCCTTGCCCAAATCTTGGCGAATTACCGATGCAATGTCCTTGATTATCTGCGGAACACGTTTCACCTGAAACCGAAAGCGATGGCTAGGAACCAGCAAGCTCATTTTCTGCAGCGACCTGAGGCTTCGTCATCGTTGACCGAACTGTTTCAGAAGCTTGCTCAGCACCATCGCGAGGTGGATAATGCTTGGGACGGCATTGATGCGGCCCTCAGAATTGTCAGGAGTCTCCCGGCCAAATCATACAATGGAGTTCAGCAGGTAATGGATACCGCCCATCATCACATTCTACCAGTCATCTGCGAGAAGCATCCCAGGGCCTTGCCAGATGGCTTTCACGAGCTTCTCATCGTCGAGGGGTCAACTCTGCTGCAATGCCTCTGTGCTGATTCCGATCTTGAGGGCATCCTCGCCTTGTTCGACCGGTACGTCCAGGGCGACGACGATGCTCTGCTTCCAGAGGCGACTGGTGAGGTATCTCTTTCGCAATTGCTAAGCGACATCAGCAACAACGACACCGATACGTGCCACGAGCTGATTGTAACCGCTTGGGTCCTGAAAGCGCTGAAGTCATTCATTTATAGTGACATCATGGACGTCCGCAGCTGCGGAATCTCACTGCTCAGCAAGCAATTACTACTGCTTTACAAGATCCATCAACCATCAACGCAAGGCCTTGAACATCCTGTACTACAATACGTAGCCCGCTTCATGCGCAAGAATGAGCTGACCAAGTACATCTTTGGACCGAACTCGCATGCCAGCCTTGTGAATCACAGCCAGAGCATCATCAGCTTTCTCGCAGCAACCCTTGCGTATACAGACCTCGAAACCGACATCATATGGCACGCTTGCACGAATAGCGTCGAGGCCGAGTTTGTCAAAGCATCGTTTACAGTATTGGTGGACTTGTGCAGATACCTCGACCTGGATCATCTCATCTACCTTGCAAACAAATATGCTGTCACTCCGCCATCGAAGCTTGGCAAAGACGCCGTCGATTCGTTGACTGATCTTTTCCAGAGAGTTCAGATCAAGAGTGATGAGTCAGGCGACCAGCGACATAGACTGGCCACGGCCTTCATCAGTATGGATATCATGATGCAGATCAGTGAGGCAGAGGAGAATCTGCCTTTGATGAGACTACGTGATGTTGCGCGCAGTGAGCTCGAACGCTTCACGGATCCTTCTTTCAGCACAGAGGACCGTACCCAGATCTACCGCCGCTGTGTACCTGCACTTGTGGACCACGATAAGCATGCGACAACGAGTGTCGAGATCTTGGTGTTGTTCCTGCGGACTCGCCTTTCTCGGGAAGAATCAGAGACATTGATGGGAATGCTACCTATACAGATCATGGTCGAAGATCTAGGAACATACATTGAAGGTCACCACAGTCTTGGTGATAGTCAGCACAAAGCTTGCATTGCTGCAATGGAAGCACGGATGGAGGCAACAGTCCGTCTCATGGCACTTCGGGATGCGAACATCGGCGAAGACGTAGTGCCGTCTTTCTTCAAACACACTGTCGGCGAACTCGCGCTGAGCAATGATTGCAGGGACAGGTGTTGGCAATTGCTTATGACTCTTGCCTCAAAGCCAGAATTGCAACCGACGGCAGGTGAATTACTGCGCAGATTCCTCGCAGAAGAAGCAGCAAGTCTACCAAGTGAACTGGTGACGCCTGAGCTCATCAGGCTTTTTGGAATTCGCCTGCGACAAGAGTGCAGCAAGCCTCCCCTGCTAGACGACTTTTCTCTGACCCTGAATACTGCAATCTGGAAGAAGCTGGTAGAAACAGCGGAGAGCGTGGACGCGCCTGTGGTCAGTGACTTTGCAACTCGGACCATATGCGAAATTTTGTTTGAAGTTCCACTGCAAAATCATCCCCAAGGTCAGATTGACGCGACGAAATGCCACGCGAACTTTACAAGCCAGCAAATAACGCGAATTTGTCAAGAAGCAGACAACTCTTCCGAGGCCAACAACGTATCAATCTGCCAGAAGCTGATTCTACTGCATGCCGTCCTCGAGCGTAGCAGGCAGACACAGCATCTGCACGACTCAGAAAGCAGCTCGATGCTACTTCTCGCAGGCGAACCTGGAAGCGAGCTGATTTGCTGCAGCCTTCAGATCTATGTTGGTGGGCAGAGACAACCAAAGTGCATTCGCTTGCAAGCTAGGTCATCGAACTCACTGTCTGAACTGATCGCGAAATTACCTGCCATCACTGGTGCTTCGGAAAACCGGGTGATACTGAGCGGAAAATCCCTCGATCTGGACACCGAATCTGGTATGACACTAAGCGACCTGGGTGTCCACGATGAGAGTATGATATCGATTTGTCCTAAGCACACCTTTGCTAGCGATCTTGGGCTTGTCTTGAATTCTCCTGGCCCTGTTGAACATGAAGTTCTCCACCGCTATGCCGAGCTGGAGAAGCTTCTCGATGGTCCGGACAATGTTGCAAAGCAGGTGTACACCTTTATCACCCAAGTTCAGCCTCCGATCACAACACGGCATAGAGCTGTCTCCGCTGAGACGCCTGTTGACAAGCTTTGTCCAGCAACGAAGCCTTGGAGGACAATGTTTTCCTTTTTTGTGCTGAAAGTTCACCTGATGGATTTCGCCCGGCTCGGTGTCGCCGACGAGAGGTTTCTGTTTCGAGGAGTACGAGTGTTCGTCGAGGTTCTTGCTGACCAGGACCGTCACTTCCACGCTGACGTGATACTTTGGGCTTTGGACTGTCTTCTTTCATTTCTGCGGGAGCAATCAGATTCTACAGACCCTGGTCCAATCGAGGACCCAACCACGTTCGCACCGAGCATATTGGACATTTGTTTTCAGGTTCAATCAGCGGCTGAGGACATACCGACACAGTCCCGTCTTGCGGATCTCGCATACAAAACGCTGTTGCAAGCATTCAGGAGACAACCTGCCATATGGCAAGGCTTCGCACAAGATCCTCGTGTTGTAGAGCTGCACAATCAGCTGCTTTTCGATCGTGACCTGAGTCTTTCAGCCAGCATCAGCATCGCAATCAAGGACTTCTGCGTCGATCCCTCATCGAGTGAAGAAGTAGCCGACTTCTACTTGACCACCACTCTGGCCCTTCTACCGCACGGTCTTGTACAACGGGAACGCGCTACACAATTCTTCGATCTCGCGACTGAGGTTCTTGTCGCCGACAGAATCCTGCGGCGAGATGAATCTAGAGTGCGCGAAACAACGGCATTGCTGATCTCAAAGTTGTGGATCTACGAGCATGTGGAGTCTGTCGTTCTTCCCATCGCTGACACAGCCGTGACCGGCTTGCTAAGGTTACTGACCGAGGCTATCGCCGTTGTGAAGAGCTTTAAGAAACCTCTAGGACTTGACCACTTAGCGCCTCAGTTACTGAGGAAAATGCTATTTCCCCCTCAAAAGGACCCCAAATCTCGCCCTCTCGTCCATCAGCAATCCCGACGACTTGCGTTTCAGCTGGTCCAGAGGACATGCGAGTCTCGAGATACCTTCGACTCACTTCTGGATGCTACCATTGCACCATTGCACGACGCGGACAGAAATCCAATCGCGAAGTATCCAGGAATTACCGAATGGCTGCGACCTGTATGGAAGTGTAGCGGCCTTCCCAACTTGGGCATGACTTGCTACATGAACTCTCTTCTTCAGCAGTTGTTTGCAAATGTCCATTTTCGTAAATTCATCCTGGAGACACCGGTCGTCGATACGGACAACCAATCACTGCTGGCAGAAGTACAGACCCTCTTCGCCTCCATGCAAGACAGCTGTTCCAGTCATCCCGATACAATTCCACTCGCAAAAGTCTTGAACATCCAGACCGATAGCCAGGAAGACGTGCATGGATTCTATGAAGATTTTTTGAGCAGACTGGAAGCCAACATGCCGAGCGCAGCGTCCAAGGCGAAGTTGACTGCCTTCTTTACTGGGAAACTCATTTCTCAGATCAAGGGCGAGTGCGGGCACGTGTCGCCAAAGACAGAGCCCTTTGTGGATCTTCCTATCATTGTCAAGAACAAGACCTGTCTGTCCGAGAGCCTTGACGAATTCGTCCAAGGAGAGCCTATGGAGGGCGCTAACAGGTACAAATGCTTGGCCTGCGATACCACAGACGGTGGAAGACTAGTCAACGCCATGCGGCGTGCCTGTCCTGAGGAGTTGCCGGACAACCTCACGTTCTGTCTGAAACGCTTCACCTTCGAGGCCATGCTTGGCATGGATGGCAAGGTCAACGATCGCTTCGAATTTCCTCAGACCATTGACATGTCCATTTATCAGCGTGCAAGTCTTGAGGATTCCACAGCCAAGAGGCACGAAGACGTTTTCGAGCTTGTTGGAGTCATCGTACACCAAGGCACCCTTCACCTTGGTCATTACTGGTCGTACACACTTCTACGGAATACCGGTCTACCGAATTTTCGCACTTGGGCTAAGTTGGAAGACCGTAACGTGTCCCTGGTTCAGGGCGGGCTTGATGAGGTCCAGCATGAATGTGTTGGTGGTCAGTACTACACCAATGGCAACGAGCGAGCAGACAATGCGTATGTGCTGTTCTATGAGAGAAAGTCCTCTATAGAAGCGCCCATTTCCTTGCCTGGTCCCGTAGTCGATCCAACAACGCAATTGCCGTTGCCTCCAAGAGTTCCAGTGTCGCCTGCCCAGGCGCAGCGGTTATACGAGGACAATGCCTGGCGTCATCGAATTGCTCATCTGTTCGAAGAAGACTTTTCCACATTCGTGCTATGGTTACTCGGCAACTATAGAAAATACCGAGCTCAATCACCGCCTTCACCAGGTACCGATTCTTTCGAGGACACGACCGCATCCGAAACGTCCTCGGAAGCGCCGGAGGACTGCGTTGCAGATGACCTATTGCAGAAGATAAGTGAAATCGCTATGGCATACATCCAGCGTGTTGCTGTCTGCGATCCATCGCCATTGACGAAGCTCCGACCTTGCGTCGCCCAATTGAGAAAGCTTATCACGGATCAGCCTGTATTCGTGGCTCCGTTGATGCGAATACTAGTCCAGGAGCAGGAGTGGTTTCCTCAATTCTTCGGCCATGAGATCAAGGCTGTACGGACCATGATTATCACTCTTGTGATGGAATGTCTGGTCATGCTCCGCCAGCAGGACACGGACACCTACCAGAAAGTCGTTAAGAAACTCCTACTGATGCATGCTCATCGCCTTCGCAACACAGTAACTCTGACACAGTTGGACATTGGTTCTTATAGCATGTTCGCTAGCCAACTTGCAAGCCTCGGACCGGCAGAAACCGTCGCCGTACTCGACCAAGGCTACTGGCTCTGGGCTCTGGAAATGCTTTCGTTACCTTTTGATCTCAGCGCCAGAAAGAAATATCCGGGCATGATTGACCAGGTACGCAATGGCAGTGACAAGGTTACGGCCCTCTATGAACTTCTATTCCAGCTTTTGAAGAATTATGCCGATGCCTCTGATGTTAGCGGCGCCCCTCGTGAAGGGCACCATGAGATTGTGGCGGGCAAAGTCCCTTTGCTTCGCCTGGAGCTCGAGGCATTATTCTATCAAGCTAAGACGGGAGCTTATCGCAGCATACCTTACTGGCTTCGCGCCGCCAGACTGGCTGACAAGGTTGGCAATTGGGCTGACTCCGCGCCTGGAAAGCTGCTGGGCATCTTGGTCTCACCAGAATCGGATCCTCACATTCGTGACTTGATCGAGCAAGCACTGGTCGCACATGTTGACGTGGAAGAGGAATCTCTCCAGACCATTGTCAACCTCGTCGCCCATTTCTACGTCAACTGTGACGAGCGCGAGCGCCGTGCAGAGAGTGCGTGGAAGACTCTCGTGAAAGTCATACACATGTGGGATGGGTCCGAAAGCGAATTTATGGAAATGGTCGATGCAGCATACAATTTCGCGCCCCGCACCGTCCTCAGTAGTCTTGATGGGTGGGCCGCCAAGTTCTTGGAATCGAAGCATGAAGATGTTCGTCAGCGTACTGCAGACCTGCTGTGCAAGATTTTCACGGATGCACCGATATCTGACTTCCCTGAGGCTGACGTAGCCCGGGCTTTCCAGGCACGCAAGCTCGCGAATTACTGCTTGAATGTTTTGGAGCACGCATTCGAAGCAAACAAGTCCAGGTCGCGGTTCCAGCCAATGGTAGTCACCGTCCTGACCATGGGAGTCTACATGAGGAAGTTGAGGGAAGAGGGCACGAGGGTGATTGCCAGCGATGATGAGGAGGTCAGGTCACGAGTCAGCATTCAGCTGCGTCGCGAACTAGATGAGGTGGACTCGACGATTCAGGGCATCGCGCAGGTAGACGTGGATGTGTTCAAGCAGTGGGCGTTGGAGCCCATGCTGCAGGATGCGGTGCAGGAGGTCCGTAGATCGGTCGAGCTTGCTGCGTCGGATGAGGTTGGAAGCGATAGCGACGAGTGGGATGAAGATGATGAGGAACTCGGGTCTGGTCCGAGAGGATGAGAAGGACAGACCAAAGGATGGAAGAAAAGGCGATTGAGACATTGCCCTTGGGCTATGCGCCTCTGCTACTCAATAGTTTACGTGAATCATGACAACTAGGCCGTAATGTGCCTCGACTGTTTGGTGCATCGCTTCACGCCAGAATGTCTTTCGTCCTACAGGCGACCTTCGTGCCGTGGTAGCGAAGACCGCGAAACGTTTCAAGTACGGTTTCGCCATCACCTTCCGTCCCACCCTTCTGATGACTCACGTGCAGCAGCCACAGTCCACTGCAGAGGACAATGGGTTGAACTCCAAACTCACGTACCCTCTGTCAGATCACAAGGATCTTCGTCATGTGTCGTTCTCCTCTTGCACATTTGTCATACCACATATACACACACACACACACAGAGAGAGAGAGAGAGGGAGAGAGAGAGAGAGAGAGAGAGAGAGAAACTCAAGCAAAAAGCTGTGGAAGCGATACGAAGCCGGTAAATCATGTACGCCCGAGCTGTCACTTGGGTGACGGAGAATGCAAGAAAAAGAAAAGGAAAAAGTGGGGAAGAGAATAATAAAGACACAAGGGCACACAGCAGGACACACGACAAGCAAAAGTTTCACCGCAAGTTTTACTTTTTTCCCATTTTTGCTTTTTCCCTCGCCCACCCTCTCCCAGCGCCATAGATCGATGATGATGATGATGATGATGAAGATGATGCAGCAGCTGGACACTTTCCTACGTCTGAGATGGGGCAAAAGCACGTGAGATGTTCTTTGTCCTGAAAGGGATTTGGGCGCATGGGGAAAGGTGGAAGAGTGGGTTTGGTTTCTTGAATAGAAGGACCGGCAGTTGTGAGGGTCAGGGGACGGGTAAAGTGACCACCTGGCTGACTGGCTGTGGAGTGGTTCTGGGGTTGGCGAGCTTGCTGAATGGTGTTGTGTGGACAAGGTTTCTGGGTATGTTTGTCCTGTTGTGTTGCTGTGGGAAGAGTTGTTTGAGGTTTTTGTCTCATCAGCTGTGGGTCTTACGCAGGAGGTACAAGGTCGAATTGGCCGGTTTCCACGCGATCGCTTGCGGTGGGAGAAGTTACTCCCATTCGACAGCAAGGAGCAGCTAACAAGGTCGTGATGGCCGTTTTGAGCGACGAGAAAGCATTCGCATGCACGTCGCCATTTCTGCGTCCCGAACGCCGGAACTCTGTAAAAGCAGGTCAAGCATATTGATGACTGTTGGCGCTGGTGGGTCGGGGGTCGTACCTTGCTTCCTGCGCTTCTGCGCCAATCCCAAGAGCCATGCGCCTGGGAAACCACTCGAGCGCTTTTGAGAATGCAATGGACATGCAGTCGTCCAGATGAAGTAGTACAGGTTGTCGCCACTTCCGTATGCAGCGATGTTGAGTTGCCGTCTTGGTATCCCCTGGCCTACTTTCGCGGTGAGCAATTTCCCACTAGGTCGTCGCGTGGCGCACACGTTGTTGACACGTTCCGCCGAGATGTACTTCAGACCATGGTGGTATTTGCCATTCGGCGCCGAACGTGATCGAGTCATATTGGCCTGCGGTGCGGTATATCGGGATTGGCCAATGCTGCCCTGGTGCTGATTATGCAGCTCCTGGTCGCATCCCACGCGGGCGCGTATGGTCGATCAGCGTCAGACTTGACAGTTTTCGACACAAGCGCGGCGGGCACATCTTCTATCTTCAAAACGCCTCGCGAACTGATAGGTGAAGTTTCGAAGTCATTGTGGGCCTCTCCATATGTCGCTGCTGAAGCGCTGATGCAGGATTCCGTGACTTTGCCAGGGATGGTCTCGCTCAAGCATTGCTCGGGACCAGCATGCCAGGACAGGATGGTCGAGCAAACCAAAATCGGACTTGCGTTGTTTGTGTTGACGCCGCGTATCCGAGGCCGATGAATTGATGTTGTGACTTGGCAATGCATGCAGGTACTTGTGCTTCCTCGCGAATCCACAGCAATACTGCTTTTGAATGCGCCGGGTTGGTCCGTGCCCCGCGAGTAAGATGTCGCAGGTTTAATTCTGTTTGCGGCCACAGTACCAATGCCAACACCCATAGATGCTGTCAATGAGCAAGACAGAACGGCACATCTTGGTGATGTAGAGCTCCTCAGAAATGGCGGTGGCGGACAACAACCAGCCAACCCATGACCCACCAGACATTTATTGGTGAGTGATAGCTTCGAGACGCCATAAATTCGGTCCGGGAACTCCCACAAGAATCAGTGCCACAACGTATGCAACTCACGAGCGAGCGGCAAGGGTAAAAGATCCGTGAGAATGGTGCTTTTGCGGCGAAGATAATGCCGTCGCTGGTGCTGTAAGGACTCCAGCATCCCAGCCAGAGCCGTCTCACGGCATACATTGCTTGCAGGGTAATTTCGTACGAAGATCCTCAGATCCAAACTGTCGGGTCAAGCCATGAGAAAGAGAGTGGAAAACAGATTGTCACAACGCAAGCTTTCCGCATAGCTGAGGACAAGTCGTTTCAAACACTCCAGTCTGTTGAGGGTTGGATGCTCGCTCAAAGGCTGTGATAGCTGACAGAAGCCAATATCGCAGTCCGTTCATGGACTCGAGACATCGCCTGTGGAACGAGTTTGGCGCTTGCATAGGTTGGCGGTCTTGCAAGACGGGCATCATATAATGACACCATCGACTTGCAAAATGACGCTAGCGGTGCAATGTAATGGGCCACGGACGGGTAAGTGTTCGGCGTCGGTGGCAGTCGCTTGGCAGGTGAGAACAGCGAGGTGGTCAAGCATGTATAGGCAGCGAATGTGGTCGCGGCGACATTGGACGGCGCTTTAGGTATAGTCGAGTGCCAGCAGTATCATGGCAGCAGGGGAGAGGTACAGTCTCACAGGGTTGAGATGGTTGCTGAGTGGTTCAGGAACATGATAGCCGCATGCCGTTGTTGTGCTGACCCGCTTGTCGGGCTAGGGCGAGCACATGTAGTCTAATAATGGAGCGCACCTAGAATTAACAAGGGGATTTCGCATATCGTGACATGCGGATGCGCCTTACCGTCCATATAGCGGCGGGTCGTGGAAGCAGCACCAGTGTGGCGTTTGTTGCCGTGTAGATCGTGAGGTCTGCAATCGGCGATGGGCGAGCGAAAGGCAAGTTTGAGGCTGGAGGAAGACGAGGCGTTCATCACGGAACATGTAAAAGGCATTGAAGGCCCCACTCGACCGACCTGGTACAGCTCATGATTCTTGCCAATCCACGTGGGCCTGGCAATTGGCAGCGGCGGGGTAGGAGCGTAGAGCCGGCGACGGGGCGGAAGTGAATGAAGACGGTCCCAGTCCTTCCAGCCCCTGCTGGTGGACACGACAGGCGGCGAGCTCAGTGCAAACCGCGGTTGACCGATATTGGCAGATCACTTGTCGTCGGCGGCATTGGCAGTCAATAACGCAGTCAACATTGGGCGAGCCACGAGATCTCTGAGGAAGATTCATATATACCTGATTTAGGCCATGGTGTATATTGCAGGCAATACCTGACTATGGCCACTGCCGCTGATGAGGTTGTCAGGAGCGCCTTTTACCTTTGACGCCGTCGAAAGCCACAGCGTATCTCTAACAACTGCCGCCGAGGCCGCAAAACGGACAACATATGTGCGGTAGTGTACTTGGTACAGTGTATTCCGCCTCCCCTATCTCCTCACCACCCATCAACAACTCGACATTGCACCATCTGCTATCCCTGCTGCTGTTGCTGATGCGTATCGTGCCTCACTCCGCACACACCAGGAGCCGACATGCCGCTTGCGCATCTCTCGCCATTCCGTCCAACCGGATCCCTGCTCACGTCCTGCGGCCACCATAAGGCCCGACGCGCACACCACTGACTGCGCCGGCGCCGTTCTTGACTCCGTCGTTGATGTTCATCCTGCCACATCTCGCGACCTGACCTTGTCGCGCATCGAAATTGGTGCTGCTCAGTCCATCCTCGCCGTACCTAGGTCCCAGAGTGGGCCTGATCCTAGCAGATGAAAGCAGCTACCTTCCCATAGGCCCGCCGTGTCCATCGGCCGCTCGTCGAATATCCTAGAGCCCGTCGGCATTCGCAATTGCCAGCATGCAAACTCCACTTGATCCCTCGGTGCGCGCGCGCGCGCAGGGTTCAAGGATCTCGTCACGGCTTGCTCAACCGAAGGTTAAATTCTGCTCCCCGGTAGAAACTACCTTCTCCACCGCTCAACTGCTCATCCGCAGGCAGGATCATGATTCCTTGACCTCTCGGAGCAGACTCTTTTGTGGCCCTGCGTTTGCGCCGACTGTCGTCATGGCTTCATCACATTGTATCTGCTTGCAGCCACCTCCTATAGGCTCGGGCACGAATCTTGTGTGATGGTTATGCACGTGTCGCTTCGATCTCACAGCATAAGGGCCAGGGTTGAACCAGGTATCGCGCGTCCAGTGCAGTGATCAGGCGACAAGCGGTCTGCTCGCGAGCGTGGCAGAGGCATATTATTTTGTCTAGAGGGCCTTGTGACCGCTGGACTGGTGTCATTCGCTTTGCGCAACGCACGACACATCAATCACTCTCGGACGACCCGAGGCAACATGGTCAACGGACAAACGTGGTCAATAGCTCTCCAATACTTAATTCGGGATCGATGAGCAAGATACGCGCAATTCGGTAGAGTGTGGTCGCACAGTCATGCCAAATGCGCTATGCTTTCCGCGTGAGCACATCGGAGGAATGGCCAACTTCAGAGTAGGGTCATTATTGTCTTATGATGGTCTCCTTGCTGGAAGTCATCTCGATCGCGTCAGCGGGTTGATGGTGATGAGACCAGACCAGGTAGGCGGATTGAGGCAAGCGCCAAGGAAATGGGCTGAGCAACCAGAAACAGCTGCCTTTTGCATGTTAGTCCCACTCGCATCGTGGGGCGGCACTGGACGACGACGACGATGACGACGACAACGACGACGACGCCTTGTCGTTCTGCATCTATCTTGCGGCAGACAATGTTGGAGGGCACGGTTCTGATACGCCACGGAATCATCAGTCGTTCGTGCGGTGGTGTCACGGCAGTTTCCAGGATATGGTAGCGGCCTCTTCACGGTCAGCCTTGGGCAATACCCGGGTTTTCGGCGATGTTGGCAAGGCGGTAAGCACCTTTTCTTGCTAGCACTGTCTTCACCACAGTAGCATAGGTCGGGTGTCATACAGCGAGTGCCCTTCCAACGCTGTCTGGGGTTCCAGGAGTCGGGGACAACGCCGCACAGACGGTTCGCCTAGCCCATAAGAGTACACTCCACTTCACGCAACAGCCCCGTCATTTGTAGAGGCCCGCAACTCTGCGTGTATCTGGCAACTTATTAACATCCCAGTGACACGTATGCTGGCAAGCGGGAGAATGCCAGAGCGCGCCGCTCACTAGAAGCGACCGGCTTGCGAGTATCCTTGCAAGTCTGTTAGACTCGCTACCGAGAATCGTGGCCTGGTGAGGCTGGTGTACTTCAGACGCTGGCCCTTCGACGCCTTCGTGCAGCTGCAGCAAGCGTGTTCATAACCAGGGTATCTGTCGAATGCTTGATCCGCTCCTACCTGCTTTAGCGTCGCCGCCGTGTGTGTAGCCATCAGGCGTAGCGAAAGATTTCTTACTTGAAGCCCTCCTGGCGGTCACCATCCCATCCGCGACCGCTTCTTCCAATTACTGTCGTCGTTGTGCTGCATTACCTCGCCAATCACGCTACGGTGGTCCCGTAGTACCTCCTACCATCCCACCCTCGCCTCGTTCCTGCAACTCCCCTTTCGTCACGACGAGAATATCCCCTTCTTGCGCTGCTCTGTTCCCACTGATACGGCTCCAGAGTGCACGCATGATCCTCGGGTGACCCATCTCACACAGCATTGTGCCGGGTGGGCGTGGTCTCACTACAGTGCTGCAAAAGGACGATCGCTCGATTTCGAAAAGACCGCGAACCATAGCTAGGGAGCAACACGCTGTATCGTCCATTGGTTGCATGAGTGGGTTCATAAGTGCATATCAGCGCGCAGAGGTCACCCGGCTTGATTCGCAGCTCTTTCTTCCTTCCACGCATGCTTCCAAGCGCCGGACACGGATCGACATTACCACTGCTGCACCTGCTGATTACGAAAACTTTTGAGGGCCAAACTCTCTAACAACACTGTATTTCGACCTGACTGTCAACATTTCGCCGGACGCTTCTGCAAGGACTAGACAGCAGTAGCAGATGACGTGTTATCGACAAACGACCCGTCAATTCAATCAAACGGCCACATGTCGCAGTCCGGACGGCCGACACCTATTCAACCTTCGTTCACAAACGAGTCCATGAGAATGGCACAGATACAACGTCCACCGGGTTTGCCCACACCAAATTTCATCAGGAGGCCAGAACAGTGCAACACTCCTGGCGTACAGCTACCTCCCATCCAAACGATACCGCCAGCCTGGTCAGCGTATGACAATGTCGACCGTCCAGTACAATTGCCCCCAATGCAAGTTCCGCACTATGGTGCGGAGTCGCCATCGAGGAGTACAGGCGCCCGAGCGATACCCGTGGCGCACTTACTCTCGTCGAATCCCCCATCACCTCCCAAGCCTCCAGCCATTACTCCAGCGCAGCAAACATTGCATTGGCGATCACCAGCGGGAACCTACAGTAACTTACCAACAGAGCGAGTGCCTCAGCCACTGTCGTACCAACAGCCTCTATCTCACCGACTCGACCAAACACCGATGACGTTTCGGCATCAACTTCCTCAAGGGCCACCAAGAACTTTTCAATACCCAGCCCCACAGTATGCTCAATCACAGAAGTCTCCTCTCCAATCCCCTCGACTGCACTCCGACTCGGTTGAGCAGCGACAGTACAGTCCAGCGGCCAGTGTCTTTTCCTCGCCGAGCTACACTCACTCAGAATCCTCACCTCGATCATCGATCGGTCCATCGAGTCAGCACACGAATAAATCTCGTGTGAGTCAAGCACCACCATTCCACTTCAGCCTCAGCATTCGACAGCAACCAGCTGCGGCTCGAGCATGCGGTTTCGGCGAGCGGGATCGTCGTGTAATAGACCCTCCACCTATCCTTGAGTTGAAGATCACTAACCGCACTACTGGGGCTCCCGAAGCCGATCCCAACGCCATGCTAGCTCTTGACTGCACACTTCTGAGCGCGGACGGACACGACGATGAGACGGAGCTTCAGCCGACTCAATCCGACATGCGCTCGACCAAACGACTGATGGGGACGACTGTTGCCTCACCATACCAGGCCAAGGACGAACACAATATCGCCGGAACATTCTTCGTCTTTCCCGACCTGAGCTGCAGATCTCCGGGAAAGTATCGACTTCGATTCAAGCTCATCCGAGTGGAGCCCACCAACATGAGCGCCATACATGGCTGCGTCGCCAGCATCATCACGGACGTCTTCAGTGTGTACACCGCCAAAGACTTCCCAGGTATGCGCGCGAGTAGTGATCTGCTCAAGGCCTTACGGAGACAAGGTCTGAACGTCGGAGTCAAGAAAGGCTCCGAAGCTCGCAAGGGAAAGGGCAAGACCAAGAAGGTCGATGGTTCCCTGTCTTCGTCCGATGATGATGACGATAGCGATGGTGATGGCGCGAGTTCCGGTGATATGAGTCCCAAGCACGCAAAGAAGAAGGGCAAGAGGAGACGACGAGGCTGAGGGCCAGACGAAGAGACGGCGAAGGCAGATGATGTTACAAAACCACATGTTTGTTTATCCTTTTGGTAGACACGGCTTGACGACCTGGATATCAACTACGCTCTGGGATAGTTCGATGTTACACAGACGAGATGCATCGCGTGCCCCGGCTTCGCCCTCCCTGCAAGGAATTGCTCGGACGAGTTCAGGCCATGGCATGATTTCTTTCCTTCTGTCACTTCCGACGACGAGTGCCTGTCTCTCGTACGTCACAATGTTGATGACTTTGACGACGAAGTATCCTATCTAAAGCATAGTGTAAGGCGGACGCAGGACAAAGAGAGAGCATTTCGGTCAGCAAGAGGCACCAATGGTGGCCTCATCTTCTTTTTTCACTCTAATGATAAGCGAGGGATCTCATGTATCGTAAGCGAGGCTGCAGAATAGATTCCTTCAGTGACGCAATGTTCGGATAGGCCAACTACTCTACTGTATGTACCCCACTCCCCTGCAAACACGCCCGATGCGCATGTGAAGAAATTTAAAGTTCACAGTGGTGACCCATGTGCAGAAATCGACGAACCTTGCCCCTGCAGTTTTTGTGTGTGAAGTATGCTTTCCTTCGCATTCGCGCTCGCATTTCGTCGTTCATCGGAAAAAAATTCTTGGCCGAATTTATCGAACACTGTGTATGATATGATGATCCCGGTCATCAGTCCACAAGGATTCCTGACTCGACATGATGACTGCGAGCGGCTTTGCCCTTTTTTTTTTTCCTCGACGCTTTGTCGAAAACTTGTAGAAGAGAAATGATTGAGTACATGTCAGCCAAAGCCCGAATTTCCAATGTGCTTCGTTTAGGAGCAATTCATATGTTAGTCGCTGATCCTCCTCTTTGTGACGGTGTGATGGACCTTCCTCGAACATCATCTAGACGGGGACCAATCGACTGTTTCGTACGCCGGTCATGATGTGGCTTCGACGAGATTTTGCTGGTTGGCTGCCAGCCTCGATGTCTGCCATCGACTGGGCCCGGTATTGGATTGGCCGGCCTCGTCTGTGCCATCCTTTGCGAGCGCATTAGTGCTCATGAAATCTGCGACACAGGAGACCGATAGCGAAGACTGTTGCGATTCAATGACGAAGACGTTTCCGTTCGATCATTTCGATTCGTCAGTCTTGATCTCTGGCTATACTCACATGGTTACCAACCCTCATTGCCCACTAATTAGGAGCCACCAGACTCCTCATCCCAATCTGAATGCCGCCCTAATCGACGAGGAATAACATCGTTCCTGGACACTCAACGCCATGTAAATGCAAGACTTATCGCGTACCGGACGCCATTCTGCCATCTAAAAAGCTGCCTTCTCGGCTCCGTTGACCATACCATTGGTGGTCGTCTTGCTGACCTCGTTGTATATCCCAGCTATCGGTGACTGCCGTCCAGTCGGGCTTCCACCTCGAGTGACTTCGTCAAGCATACCGGCGCAGGCGGCGATGAACCCCAAGTAAGGCTTCGAAGGATGCAAAACACGTGAGAGGTATTCTGGATGAAATTGAACACCAACGAACCAAGGATGATCCTTGAGCTCGATGATCTCCATTCGCACTCCAGTCTGGTCCTTACCGACGAAAGTCAAGCCTCCTTCCTCGAGTTGTGGAATGTACGCCGGATTCACCTCGTAGCGGTGACGATGCCGCTCAGTGACGGCATCTTTGGAAAGGCCGTAAAGCGCGCGAAGCTTGCTCCATTCCGAGCTGGGTTGCCAGTACGTCGGCTTAATTCCCAGGCGCATCGTGGCTCCCATCTCGCCTGGGTTGTGCTCCGGCATATCAATGATGACGCGATCCTTGTCCGTACCGTCAAACTCGAAAGAAGTCGCTTGAGGAAGTGGTACGTTGCAGACAGAGCGCGCGAACTCGACCACTGCAATCTGCATGCCAAGACAGATGCCGAGATATGGTGTCTTGTTCTCACGAGCCCATTTCGCTGCGGCAATCATGCCTTCAGTGCCTCTGCTACCGAAGCCTCCGGGGACGAGTATGCCGGAAGCAGTGCATACGTCGTGCCAGGCCTTGTGGAACTTCGCTGGATCTGACTTGTTCGTGTGCGCCTCCAGATGTTCAGCGTCGACGTTCTTGACCTTGAGCTTCTTCCGGCAGAACATAGATGCATGCTCTAGAGACTTGATGACAGAGCAGTAGGCGTCTGGCTGGTCCAGATATTTGCCGACGAGTACTATCTCTACGTTCTCGTGGATGTGCTCCAAGCCGAGGGTCAATCGCCTCCAAGTATCCCAGATACGAGTGCCTTTGTCGTACATAGCAGGTGAGATTTTCATAGCGTCCAAGCGGAGGGTTGTCGTCATAAGATCGACCAGGTTTTGTTCCTGCAGCAAGATTGGAACTTGATATGTCGAGGGCATGTCACGGACAGCCAATACATTTTCGTTGTCCACTTGACAGAACCTAGCGATCTTGTCAATCGCACCAGGATCCAGAGGGTGCTCGCAACGGCATGCGATCAGATCAGGAATAAGACCAGCAGAGCGTACTGCTTTGATGGCCATTTGTGTAGGCTTCGTTTTTTGCTCTCCGTGAACCACAGGAACATACGAAACATGAATCTGCATGAAGTTGTCTCGGCCGGCACGTCTCCGTAACTCGCAAAGTGCCTCGACGAAAGGCATACTTTCGATATCTCCAACTGTGCCTCCGAGCTCGACAATGCAGACATCAGGCTCCTCGCCTGTGTCATCTACAGGGACTTTGGCAACTCGCGCGATCCACTGCTCGATCTCGCCTGTGACGTGTGGCACCACCTGGACCGTTTTTCCCAGATAGTCGCCATTGCGCTCCTTCCGAATGACCCGCTCGTAAATCTTGCCAAGAGTGATGTTGTTCTGTCGAGTCAGGGTAATATTTAGGTAGCGCTCGTAGTTTCCCAGATCGAGATCCACTTCACCACCATCGTCCAGAACGTAGACTTCACCATGTTCACGAGGATTCATCAGACCGGCATCGACATTGATATATGGATCGATCTTGATGCTGGAGACCTTGAGGCCCATGGTCTTGAGCAGCAGTCCGGCAGAAGAGGCTGATCATACATGAGCTGGGAGTGTTACAGACACACTCAATGCCGTCCTTACCTATGATGCCCTTGCCAACGCCGCTTATGACACCTGTTGGATGTCAGTCAATGCCCAGGAGCTAAATGAATGTGTAGCGGGACATATGCATGCGCATGTTGACTTTCGCCGTATCTGACATGCAAGATACCGCAGTGATCACCTACCTCCAGACACCAGTACGTACTTCATCCTGTCGGCGTGTTGAACCTTGACGGTGCCTTGCTCGTCATCGACGAGGGGAAAGAAAGAACAGCAGTTTTTGGGTGACGCGAAAAAACGCGGAACATTTTCTCGGACGCGCCGATCGGATGGCTCGTGCACGGCTCTATGGGCGGCCTTGGCACGAAGCTCTTCTTACATACATCTCGTGTCTGCCACGAGTCAGTCCTTGCCAACGACAACAACAACATCATCTCCAGAGAGACATTGCGGCGTGGGAATGGTATCGCAGTCCATATCATTGCATCAAGTCCTTAGCTCTGGCCTGTCTCCCGGGATGCGGTAACGTGCTTGACGGGGAGCTGCAGCATGACGATCACCTATTGCATCACCACCTCCAGCATTGACAACTCCAGAAGATGAACGTCTCCAATTTCCCCTCTTTCTCGCATTCTATCACTATCTGCGCAAGATGAAACCCGTCTCTGCTCTGCTGCCACTGGCGGCGCTTGCACAAGAGCAAATTCCATTGACTTCCCATTCATCAGTCGCACAGCCATTGACACTAGATGCCATTCCCCTGCTCGGTTTCGGCACGTGGAATCTGAAAGAGAGCAATACTAGTGATGCAGTCTCGTGGGCGATACAGATTGGCTACCGCCAGTACGCTGCTCATAATCGGCACAAAGACTCGATCTGACCTTTCTCTAGCATCGACTGCGCAGCCATCTATGGAAACGAAGAAGTTGTAGGCAAGGGTATCGCAGACGGCCTCCTGAAAACTGGCCTCTCGCGAGAAGACCTATGGATCACAAGCAAACTCTGGAACGACCATCATGATCCGGAGCAAGTAGAAGATGCAATCGATACATCTCTGAGCAAGCTCGGGCTGAGCTATCTCGACCTTTATCATATGCATTGGCCGGTGGCCGACGTCCCTGGAAGCTCGACCAAAGAGATATCCTATCTGGACACCTGGTCTGCAATGTCCACTCTCGTCACCAAAGGCAAGACACGCCACGTCGGAGTCTCCAACTTCTCTCCGTCACAACTTGAGAATCTATTACAGCACAGCGATACTCCACCGAGTGTGCACCAAATGGAACTCCACCCGTACCTCCAGCAGAGAGACTGGATCAAATTCCACAAGAACCACAGTATCCACGTTACAGCCTATTCACCTCTAGGCGGCACAAACCCTACATACAAGGACTCAGGTCCAGTCCCACTCCTCAAGAACGACATCGTAAAGGCTATCGCTGAGAAGCGCGGCTGCTCAATTACTCAGGTCGTGTTGCAATGGGGCATGGGTCGAGGCACAAGCGTCATCCCCAAGAGTGTCAAAAAGGACCACATTACGGAGAATGTCCATTCACCCGAGTGTATCCTACAAGCCAAGGACATCAAGAAGCTCGATACACTCGAAGAATACCACCATCGATACAACAACCCCAGCAAATCTTGGGGCGTGCCCTTGTATGAAGGTCTCGAAGATGACGACGGCAAGCACGGGAAAGCAAAATACTGGGACGGCGAGTAAAATGAACTTCCCAAGTGCCCTTTCTGAGTGATTCACAGAGCATCAAACGGAAATATCATGCATTCTTCTGCCCTCCGCTCTGCAAAACACTGCCATCTCCCTGCGTCCACACGATCTCCATCCCAAATCTCGTAAACTTCCACAGCCCGTCTCCCTCATCCATCATCAAATCACAATCA